>OY288108.1:146285415-147485415 GCA_958431115.1 Syrphus vitripennis | reverse complement strand
CCACTTCTATATCTACCTACATATGTGCGTGAGATATTTGGTATTGGCCAGAGTTGATATTTGTGCCATTAGTTCACTTTTGTTTTGCTTTGGTTATTATTGACTCTCTTCAAAACCACCGAGTTGATCAAAAAAAGGAAGATCTTAAATCCTTTGAATCGAAGGAATACATTTTTATCTATCCGAAAAATATAGCCCTTGGCCATTATACAATCATTTTATGCTACCACTAATTTTATTAGTTTTTTTTTTCGTTTTTCAAAAAGCTCCAAGACTTCAAATTCCAAAAAAAAACATCATAAGTTTTCTATTTTTCAATTTTTTTAAAAAAACTACCAGAAATAAAACTATCTTCATCTAATTTTTAGGATTTGGATAAAGACCATAATTAAAATCTTATTGTTTTTTCCTTAGTTTTTTATTCTTTTTCCTTGTGTAAGATCCTGGAGACTATTGAACACGGTATTATAAAAAAAAACTTTTTCGGAATAACAGATATTCGGTAGTTCATATAAAAAAATTTGATGAATTCTGTTGAACTAATTCATGCGAACTTGTAAATCAGTATCTCATCAAGTTTAGCTTATACCACCAAATCCCAGCATCTTGTATGTTAAAATGCCCTATAATTAGCGATTGAGTAACCGGGCTGGTGATACGAATATACTCAAACATTTAATGAAGATGAAGATCAAACTGTAACACTTGGGACCCTATAACTATATAAGATCTGAGGATGGCGCAAGACAAATACAGGTGAACATCTGCAGCCACAATACCGCGCAGCCGCAACGCCGACACCGCCACCGCCACCGCCAACGAAGACGACGACAACGACAACGACGATGCGATGGCGGCGGCGGCGGTGTTCAACATTTGTTAAGTGTCAGATTCATCTTGAAATTAAGTTGTTCGCTTTTGTAATGTATCTTTGAACTGGTATACACTCCAACAATAGCGCCGCAATGCACAAAAAGAACTCTCGCTTGTTACCAAATTGCGTTAACTCAATGTGAATCATCTCATCTCTTTTCGACGGTGGCGGTGACGGCCGGCAGTACGGTGGAGGCAGCTCAACAGAGCACCTTCATCGCACTGTGTCGTGTCGTCTGTAAAGCTGGTACCTATAATAGTAGAGATCAGCCCAGAGGTAGCAGAGGACAGAAAATTTTATTTAAGGTGCTGCTCCATTTCCCAGAGCAGTTTACTTATTATTACAATTCGGTTCGTCCTCAATTCTGTCTGTTTTTTTTTTTTTTTTGTTCACATATTTGCAAAACGCATTGTCTTTGCCAGGCACACTTGAAATATTTATTACAATTCTCACCGGTTGGTGCTGTGGCGTACGTCTGCCGCCCTCAATGGTTACGCAATTGAAACAACGAAGCCCTAATCCATTCAGATTGTAGTGCATACACATACGTATACAGAATAGTTACAAAGGTTTCCCATCGTTATTTTAAAGGTTACAAGGAATTTGCATACAAATTGCCAAATTAGAATGACGCGACGAAGACGGACGCGAACGAATGCTGCTGCTGAGGCTTAAGCTATACCTGCGATTACGGCTACGGCAATAACGACGATCTAGCAAGTGAGCAACGACTTTTCAGATTTGCTCTTTTTATGGGTTGTAGATGGGCTAGCGATAGGTTGGGGTAATTATACGCGCTGAACTTGGTAGCCCGGCTTAAGTGATGGCAGTGAAGTGGGCATAAAATTAATGAGTGATTTTGAAGTTTATGTTTATTATAACTTTCAATTTTGGATTAGTATGTTTATTGGAATTTAATTGAGGAATTACGGCGATTTTTTTGTTGCTGGTATATTTTTTTGTTTGGAATCCTATGCTAAATTTCTTTGACTAATTAAAAGAAGTTGCTAATTGGGGGTCCCTATGCGGATGTTTTATAATTTTTTTTTGGAAATTTTATAGATTACCAAGAAGTTTTTGCTAGTTTCTGCCTTATATGACCCATGAAAGTTTTTCATTTATATGAAATTCCGCAAAAAACTTTGATTAGAAAGTTTTTTTGTTTGTAATTAATCAAAGTTACTAAAATTATAAGGCATTTAATTCTTCTGAAGCAAAAACTCAGTTTAGATTAATGTAAAAACTTGACACGTTATAATGAAATTCAAGGTGGCTGTAGGTCCTAGTAGATGAGGGTTTTCATAACTCTACTTCAAAAACAAAGTGGTTGAAATGGAGTAAGCGCTGAGAACGGGAATGCCCAATTTTTTTGTTCAGTCTGTTGAAAATGTTTCAAATATCAAAATCGTGCCTCAATATTTTATTGTTTAATGGAAAACTACATATTAAACAATATTTTTAAGTCAATGCACAGTACAGAGATATGATAACAATTGTATCTTTCTACTGAAAATCAATATTCGGTTTCTGAAAATCATATATCATAATATTTATAAATTTGAAGGAAAATAATTACAAAAAACGTTCATTTGAATATGGCTCTTTTGTTTTTCTAAAAAAAAAAATGTTTTATAAATGAATATGTATAAAACAGAAATCTGCTTTTATATACATATGTATTATGTATTTATAAAAAAGGAATAGGTAGGTTGTGGAATGTAGATATGTATTTTTTTAAATGGCAAGAAGAAGAAGAACAGAAATGTTTTTATATTTATCTTAGATCAAATTAATTTGTTTCATAATTTGTCATGAAATAAAAAATGGTTATAAACATTTTTTTTGTTTCTGTTTCATACACTTTATAAAAATAAAATAGTTTATGAAGAAAATTTACAATTTGTTTGTGGGATATGTTGTTATTCTCTGTGACCAAAATTCTATACAATGCTTTACCATTATTCAATATTTAAACATTCTGTAAATAAAGAATTCTGTATTTCAAAATTCTGTAAATCCAAACTTCTATTCACTTAAGCTCTGAAATAATTTTGAGCAGGTTTTTATTCCCCCTTGAACAACTGTCATTGAATTAGTTATTTAATTAGTTATAAAGAGAAACTTTCAATAGATAACAAAAACCCAAAAGTAAAAAACAAAAATTAAATAAAATGAATAACTAAAATTAGATGAAGAATCTTGTTAACCTTCTTAAATATTCTGTATGACTTAAAGTACTTTCTTCAACTTTTTGGAATGTGGTCCCTGTTTTGAACTTAAGTTAATAATTGTTCTTCTTTTGAGTTCCAGCAAAGGTGTTCGTACTACTTAATGGGCTGTCATAAATCAACAAAAATGCAAGAGAATATTTTCGATTCGATGTTTTATTTCCACGAAAAAAGTGTATTTAAAATTCGGTAAATGATAAAAGACAAATTACTTTGTTTCAATTTTTCTGAAAGAATTTTGGAATATAAAATTTTCAAATATGTTATTTCGGAATAGGGTTTTTTAAATACAAAATTTTGTTTTTTTTCTGAACTGAATTTTAGCCCATACAGAATTATATACCAAATCTAAATTTTGTTCAAGGTGCTACTTTAAAAACTTTAAATTATTTCATTGAAATAAATTAAATTTAAAATTTTGCGTTTCGAAGAGTATTTATTGAAAACACTGCATTTTAATTCAAGAAGGCTGGTTGGTTTTACTGTTCTTTTCTCATTTGTGAATTTGTCCGGCTCCATATTTTAAAAATTAAAAAAATGTTAAATATGTGATGCTTTTATCACAATATGCACAATGTTTCGGCCACCACACAATTAGTATTTCAAATGGTCGTTTCGTAACATATATTATTTCTAAGCTCATTTTTGTATGAAATTGATTGAAAATCACTTTTTTGTAAAATTCAAACCTTCAATATTTCATTTGAAGATAAATTCTAATAAGCTCGATCTTGACGCACTTTGCAAAACATCTGGTGCATTTAAAATGTATGACACATAAGATGAGATATTGCAAAAGCAAATTCTTTTAAATAAAATATTTTTTTATAATTAAAAAGTAGTATATTAGAAATAAAAAAAATCATATTTTGAGCCGCTTTAAAATTGTATTAGCCTACGATAACAAAATCTACGAAAATATAAAAAAAAACAAGTCAAAATTCTTAAACAGTCATTAAATGTTATTTCGAAATTGTTTGCAAAAATACAATGCAATCCCAACAGAAAAGTATTTCCATAGGTACGAGAATAAGTACTTCCAAAAAAGTTCCCACTATTACAAATCCCTCCCTATAAACAAATTATCGTTGGAATTTTGTTGTTGTTTAATGTTAGGTTTTTTTTGTGTTCATATATTTTTTCTGTCGTCAATTAAGTGTTTACGCTGTTACAAAAATGTTGAACTAGTTTCCGAATGTAGAAATTGTCATCGTAATTATTAGTAGTGAAGCGGAGCGCATGCGGATGTTTTGTAATTTAAGAGCTAAGAGTTTTTTTTTTTCATTCGTAATTGGGCGGAGAAATTGTAGGTTAGTTTTGTTTTTGTTGTTTTTAGTTTCGTGCTTGGTTGAATGATTTGTGTGTTTATTTACAATTTTTAAATTTGAATGGCCAAGGGTATAAAATAAAACTACACTCCAGGTACATTGCATAAATGTGAATTAAGTTTGTTTATTTTTGATTTAAGTTAAAAAAAATGAAACAAATATGAAGATGCATAATGAAAAGATGTATGCATAAATTGACCTTGAAAATTCTTTTAAAATGTAAGCAATTTTTTTATACATAGAAATATGTACTTTGAAGTGAGCTGAACGGATTTTGATCAAATTTGCTTTTTTGATGAAACAGTAATTTTTGTTTAGTTGTGTAAAAAAATCCTCAAAATATTAACCAAAACCTTAGAAGAACCGGCTTTTCAAAATATTGATTCCCTGCATTTTAATGCAAAATATTTTTGAAATGATAATGTTTAGCATATAAAATTCATATAATAAAAATGTTGATATAAAATTACATTTGAGTTCTGAATTTTATCAGAAACTACAAACGTAAGAAAAAAGATGGTTAATACCAAACCAATCGGAGGAAAATATTTCTACAAGTAGGTATATCAATCTATCCATATTCAATTAATCTAGGGTGTAAGTACAATCACAATCTTTAATAAAATTATAATACATCATTTTTGTCTCGTCTTATTTTACTAACGCCTTCGCTGGGAGGAAGATTTCACTTTCTTTCCGCATTTTGTTTGATAACTTCTTCATTCATCAGTGATCTTTAACCGTTTCGGATTAAACGATTAAACAATCCGTACGTGGCCTTCCCATATCCATTCCGCTTATACTCTTTGCTCAGCTCAGATTTGCCACCACTGACCGGAGCCCGAGTCCGCGTCTGACCGATTCCAGTGACCGCAAGTTCATTTCGCTTCGTCGTCAACGGCGGCGCGGTGGCGTCGCCATCATCCACCGTCGCGTCGTCATGATCGGTGATTACTTAAAATATCACGTGTGGCAAATTCATCTTAAAGCGAAACAAGCCGCACGGCTCGGCTGTGCCATGGCTCATGGACTGAATATTGTGGAACAGGGAGATGATTCGCTTCTCGACAATACAAGGATGAAAGACGAGGAGAATCAAATGCGGCAACAATAGCTATATCATTGCATGGGATGAATGATTTCTTTGTGCTGCGGCACGGCACTTTCCGGCCAGTTATAAGCCAAAAGTGGACCTCAGGTCGAGAGAAAGAATTAAACTCTGGAATGGCTCTTAAATTTTCCTAGACAAATTATTTGAATGCAGATTTATTAACTATCCACATATTATTGCCAATGTAACATTATTCACATATGTAGCATTGCTATATATTCCAACTCATACAAAGTATAGGTAGTTATATGGAAAGGTAAAGTGTATTAAAGTCAAATATATCAATATGTTGTCACAGAGAGGCAGACCAGACCGCAGATCGCCATGAAAATCCTGTGGAGCTGTCATCTTGGGATTTATAGCTTTTAGAAACTGAGGACGTATTTTGAATACATAAAACGTTTGTCTAGGAAATGCAGATGAGGTTTAATTAATGTAATTAGATTGGAAATACAATAAAAGTGAAGAGAAAGCTAAAATTGGCATTATTATTGTAACTTAATTAGTTGTAACTTAGCTATTACATCAGCTCTGTATGATTCAATTGGCTTGGAAAATTTAATATCCTTCACTGAATGTTGTCACCACGTGTCAACAAAATAAACGCAATGATGCTCTAGTGCCCAAATTGACCCCATGATGTGAGGGAGGGTTAAATTGGAGTAAGCTTACTTTGGATATAAGCTTGATGACCAAAACAGCTAACTGCCACTTTGTTTTGGTTAAATGGTGTTAATTGACCAAAATTGGCTGATTAGATAAATTCATGATTAAAAACTCAAGCTATACAGGATCTGATTTTTTTTTACTAATTTAACTCACTCTGAACAAATTGGCTGCCATTTGTTTGAGTTAAAACTAAGCTAATTCATCAATTTAGTGAGTTAATTAGGACTTAGCATTAAATTAAAACTTATAAACAGATCTTAAGAGATTGTTTCGCACTGAAATAAATTAATACAGATGAGTCTCATTTAAGAATTTTAAAACAAAAATTATTCAAATCTTGAAACGAGACATTCCATTTTCACTGACAACATTCAAAAGATCGCGTGAATTAATGTTCTCAATGGTGTGGCATTGTACTATTTAACACTTTCATTTAACAAGTTGTTGCTACTGTGTTGCTAATATAATAATCTTTTCAACAAAGATTGAAAGATCTCACGTATAAATTCAATCGAATATAGAACCTATTTTTCAAAAAGGAAACATAAGAACATGAAAACAAAAAAAAAATAAAACAATTTAACTGACAGTGTGTATATATCAAGTCTTTCAACATCAGGTGCAAGCAAGCGCATGGAAATCTCACACGCCCTTGGCCAGCGGCAGAAACCATTTAGCATCGTTTTGTATCCATTCCGATGGTGATCATCAGATAAGATATCCCGTCCAAGTATAAGACAACTAGAACCAGTTGAGAAGACAAGACACTATTATTGTCTTGGGGGTTATGAAACAAAACAGAGCTATTAAAGAGACTAGGTCAAATCATCAAGTATGGGAATTTCGAGTGTGTATTATAGACTCTTCAAGAATTGAGATCTCAATAGATTGCCACCATATTGTGTATGAGCCCAAGGCATTCAAGGCAAACAATGATTGGTAATCCCTAAGAATTATACAATTGCACTAATTACGTAAAAAAAAATACCATAGCGCACAAGACCACCAGCTGATTGTAGCTTGGTCGCTATTTTGAGATTTCACATCACATCCGATTACCATTGCGCATTTTCTTTGAACGCACTCTTTGCCATCTAACATTTGAGAGCTATGCGTTTTTCAAAGAAAAAAACAACAAGAAATAAAAACAAGCGATACAATTAAAAAAAAGAAGAGTACTCTGTACTAAAAACCAAAAACAAAAAAAATACTTCAGTCATAAACTTGAAATAACATTTCAAAACCATATCTCATCATCTCACACATTTAAGAGTGATCATAAATCAGCGTAAAACAACAGGTAGCTAACTGCTGTTAATTTATCTGCTATGTTATTAACTGTTTGTCTGCACTAAAGCTTGCCTTATCATTGGAGTTTCATCGGTGGTGTTGAGACTTGAGAGTGAGTTTTTAATTTTAACTTGCCAAAGTTGTTATTTAATTTTTTTTTAAATTCATTTTCTTCCTTTTCGTCAAAATCTAGTTTATCACACAACAACAAAAAAAAAAACAAGGCAAAGACAAACACGAAAAAATAAGAAAGTGCTGCATTTCCTTCCCCTCGTTCGGATTTGTTGGTCAGCTCCCAAGGCCATTTGGAATTCAATTAATTTTTTTTTTAATATGGTCTTTTTGCGGGGCAAGAATGTTGATGTGATCATTCATAAGCCTGACAGGAATATGACGCATATACTTACTTAATAATTGTTACTGGAATAAATGAAATTTGGGTGATTTTGAAGAATGGAATGAGTTTTATTTATCCGAATTTGTTCTTACAGTCGAGGAGGTAGATGAATTAAAATAAGTCCAAAAATGAATATCGTTTCTATGAACTTAAACTTGGCATTGGTTGTCCTTCTTCTTTTTGGAATCGTAAAAGCATTTTATATTTCGAAATATTAATCAGAACAAATTAGGGTGATAAAGAATAAAGCCAAAAATGTGGGTCCTCCAATTCTGTCTGCCAGTCGGTCTATCTATATGGACATTGACCTACAGCCTGAGCTTCTGAAGTGATTTTCTTCAAACTTGAACTGTTTCAGTATATACACCCGGAAAGTGGTTCTCTATAATTTTCATGACATTGTTTCTATTTGGATCTGTAATAATATAAGTCAGCAAGTATTTCGGTACTTAGTTAACTTTAAAGCATGAAGGGCAGCTGTGAACCCTCCATATAATCTTAATCATATTGCACATCAAAATTTGTTCTTTTTTTTTTTTTTGAAAATTCAATATTTTTAAAGCGAGCGGTTATTTAAAATGTTGTTTATAACTGTATATTATTAAGATTTAAAAACTTGCATACCAATTTTTTTAATCAATATCAATACTTTAACCAAGAATTTAAATTCATCAAATATTGTAAATATCTTTCGAATTTAATAAACAAAACTCCAACTGCTCGGTAAAACGTGCAACGCCAACCGATAAACAAAAAACTGGATTTATCTTGATCACTATCAGGAAAAAAATGAAATTCAAATATTGTTAAGATGATAAGCGACCCGGCAAGTTTCAAAATTAAAAAAAAAAACAAATATTCGACAGCAATCGAAAACAATAAACAAAAAAAATTTAAGAATCAAATACCTTCTGTTTATGCAAAATGAGCGCAGAAGTGAAACTAATATAATAAATAATAAACAAATATGAACCTTCTGCTAAGCTTTTGGAGAAATTGTTTGTTTTTTTACTATTATTTTATTTTTTAATTTAAAAAAAAAAACTATATATCAACCAATTTAAGGGGTACGCAATTGAATTTTGTATTTTTATTTGTATATTAGTTATGTGATATTACATATTCATATTTATTTTATTCTTCTTTGATTTTTGAATTTACTCATGTTAATTTTGATATTAAATTTTTTTTTTAATCAAAAATGTTCCGTAAATTATAAAATCAGTTTGGTTAAAGAGAAAATTGAAAGCAAACAAAAAATCAGGATCATATTAATAAAAAAAACATACATTTTTTGTTATAAATCTTGTAAAAACTATCAAAATCAAGAAGATTTTTAACTTTTGTGATATCAAAGAAAAAAACAACAAAAGTATTTATTAAAAAAAACTGCAAATAAATAAATCTTAAAAAAATAATAATTTTTTTTATAAAGGAGTCAAATTTTCTTCAAAAATTGTTTTTGACTTCAAAAAACGTAGGTATCCGTCAGAAAAAATATAATATTTAATTTGAGAATTTTTCGTTACGATTTTTTTTTGAGATATTGTAAGATATTGTGAATTATCAAAGTCTTGAAAAAGAACCAAAGGAACACAAAATGTTCTTGATTTTAAACTTTGGTTTATCATGTTCAGAAAACGAATATGAAAATTACTTCATATTTGTACATTAATGCAAATTCGTAAGAATTGAAACAAAAAATAAAATGTTTTTGAAATCGTGATTTAAATTTTTGTTTTGGGTTTAAGTCACAAATTAGTTTAAAACAAGTTGACTTAAAAGTTTGGGTCACACATTTAAATTACACATCGATGATTGTGTGAAAGGAACGAGTTGTCGAATGTTTAATGATATTAGTTGAAAGAGGGAAGGGAGATGCATCTAGCTACATCAAAGCTCCAAAACCACAATTTTGTGACACTAAAGAAATAAACAAAAATTAATCTCTTGACTAAGAAATCACATTAGGAAAACAAAAGTTCTGAGTTTGATAAGAATCTGTATAGCGGCAAAGGCTACAGATGATGTTTAGACACAAACGTCAAGTTAGATTAAAATCTCTATATATTTTTTTTTACGAATCCATACCTTGCCCTATATCCTAGGTAAAAAGTTTAAATAAATTCAAACCAGATGTGGTTTGTGGCGTTTGATACAACCAGGATGTGAAAAATATAGCTACAAAACAGCCCCAGTTTTATCAAACAAAACAAACTCATTTGGCAGGAAATAAAACCATAACAACAACCATTTTTATTTTCGTTTGTTGCTAAGTGTATATTATTTCACACTTTTATTTGCCAAGCTAGTTAATAAAAATAGAATTGGGGTAAATCGTAATATTTGTCTTCATTTGCGTCATTGTCATAAATTTTAAATAAAGTTTACAGATATCAGAAATTTCATCTTAGCCCGAGAGCTTGCACTAGTTTTTTTTTTAAATTTATTTTTGTATACTGCATCGCGCATCAAAGTGTTTTGGTTGCGCAGTGTCTTTTGTATATATAAGACATGGAGGTTACAGTAGGTATAGTGGGAGAGAATTGCTGCAACTAAGCTATCTGCATAGATGCGAATTAACAGGAATCCAAATAGCCTCAAATTGGTATCATTAAGACAAAATGGCAGGATAGCGCAATGGTCACATTTTACATTCAGCCTGTAACGACTTTTTATCTATGTAGTAGTTTTGTGCCACAAGCATCATCAAGCAGTTAGTAAAGGAGACAGCACATAACAAAAAAAAAATATGCAACAACAACAAAAAAGGAAGACTGCAATAATAATAAATAATGTCGTCGTGAGGGACCAATGCAACCACCGGTGGAGGTGCAGATGCCGTCCAATAACTATATGGACGTCATCTAACACTATCGTCTCGCCAAGATCTGGTGCTCTAGAGGAGACTTTTTTTTGCTGAATATACTCTCTGCAACATGTCGCGTCATTGAAGCCGAAGAGGAACTGCTTGACTTGGATTTCCTAATGTCTCGCTAAGTCTCCCGATTCAAACTTCGACTACCTATATAGCCTCGACTATGTACTCCATATCGGGCTTAGATGGGTGATAAGGTCATAAATGATATATCAACGCGCGCGCAAACAACTGTAGCAACCGTTTATTAATAATAATCTTCACGATAGTGCTCCAGAGCGCTTCATATATGCAAATGCCATCAAAGTTACAATATAGTGCCTGGTAGAGCACAATCCAGAGCATCAGAGGCTGCCATAAGGGATGAACTTAGCCACTAAAGATGATGATGGGACTCCTTGCTGCGCTTGAGCGCAACAAGGTGTGTAGTAGTAGAGGGTTTTTCATTGTGCTCGAAAAGCAAACCGCATCATTTTATAAGACAGTCCTTTTGTTTAGTCGTCCCAGCCAGCGCAGCAGACACTGTTTGAGATGCTTATCAGCTCTCTGGTTGTACCTAAGACGAGAGTAGAACTTTCATCGTGGCCTGACTAACATTTGGAATAAAAAAATAAAATAAAATAAATAAAACAAACCGATAGAAAAGAAGCGATGGTGAGATGCGCTAAGCGACAACTTGTTAACGTGGCTTTTAACAGGACAAAGCAGTGTTTAACAGACATTTACACACAGTTTCTACTGCAGAAGGCGCACAATATCATCAAGTAAAAAAGAAATAAATATAAAAAATGGAATCATGGTTTGAATTGTTTGGTTCAAAATGGTGTGCTTTTGTTATGAAATTTATTTGTTCCTATATATGTATAAGTATAATTTTAATGCAACAGGTTTGATTTGAAAGGGAACAAAAGGCTCAATGGTAAATAGTAATGAATGAAATTACCACTATTGCTGTTAGGTTTGACACAACGACATTTATGAAGAATGAAATGCTAAAAGTGGCGCCCAATGTGGGTCAATTTGATTAAACTATCACAATAAGGATAATTTTTAACCTTTTACAATATAGTATGTAGATTATTAATTTTTTTGTGGTCTGAGGATTTTATGGTTTGTTTCCCCTTTTCTAATGACTTGTTTTCTTGGACCTATCACGTCATTGACTGTTTCTGGATATTTATTTAAATTTCAGTTCTGTCACAATCTTCCCCAACTCAGCTGATTCCCCGTCGACTGTTTTTCACCAAATACTTCTAGGTCAAACCACTATTCTGCTAGCCTGCTTGAAAAGGTTTTATTTAATCGCTTGTTTTGAAATACACTAATCCATGTCAATAAGGTCCTAACCTGATCTGGCTTGAACATACAGTTGGGCTGGAAAATCCTTATGATTTTTATTTATTTACAAAAATTTCAGCTTTCTTTTAGTAGCGTATGCGAATTTCCAAGTGCTCCACCCATAAAAAAGCACGGAATGAAGAATGGAGCGGAACATACGTACCTTGGTCTATGAGCTGAATGCAGAGCTGTTATTCTACATTTTGGACAGTAACCTGAACGCAACATCTGCGTTACCTATTCAGTAGTTTATTTCAAGTTCCACCATCAGACAATACTGACAATACTTTCAAGACATTAAATATTTTCTACCATCTCTATTCTACTCCAGAAAAATACTAATATGAACAGATGAGGAAGTTCCAAGGCTGATCGCTTATGTTTTTGAACTATCCATCACCATCAGAAACAGTATTGATTCCTTTCCTAACACCACTTTGGTTTTTTAACTTCTCTGATAACCTTACTTTATGCAGAACGTGACTTCTGAATCCATTGTTCATAGCTTTGAAAATATCAATCTATTCATCTGGAATGCATCTCCTTCGTAAAGCTAGCTAGATAAATTCTATTCTTTCAATCGCCTTTTCGAAGTCGATGAAGAGCAGTGGTGAAGTGGTGATCTATCGAATCCTGCTTGTTTGGCATCGAGTGTGTTCAGATGTAGTCTTTTATGAGATCTATTCTCAGGAAAGCTGTCTGTTTTCTCTCCAATAAGTGGGAAGCAAACACTCGGAGAATTCGTTGCTTCAGACGAGTCGTTGGGTGATAATTGCCCAAGTTTTTTCCCTACACTTCCATTCTTTCATTCGACCGATTGACCATACTCCTATGAAGACATTTTTTACAGTAGGTACACCAATTGTTTAAGATGAAGGTAAGTTTCCTTCTATTATTTGCTCTTAATTCTTATAAAAAGATGTCCCTTAGTTGTGAGTGGACTGAAAGATCCCTTCTTTCGGTATTAACTTCGGGCATTCGAAATTGAAATTTTACAAAACGTATAATTTCAGAAAAGCTTTTCGAACTAATTCATGTTAATTTGCTTACACATAGGGAACTAACTCTTCCAATTCTTTTTAATCAAAAAAAAAATATTAAATAAACGAGAACAATCCATAATGGGATGTATTTTTCCCATTTTAGTTCCAAACTTCCTACAATATCACGGGTACGTTGAGGCCCACTTTAAAATTCCTATGCCAAAATCCAACATTCCAGCTACCTTGTGAAATCGTGCAATTATCAATGATGGAACATCAACCGCACTTATATATAGACGAATCAATTATCCGCGCGACAAAATGTATGAAATTAGGCGCAACACCGACATTCTATACAGCGCGCGTGTTCATCTATCGTTCAGAAAAATTTATACTAAATTCAACTAATTTTCATTATAGACATATCCGCGCCCTAAATAACTAGTGGCGTGCGCTCTGCACTCTCTCTCTCTACAACTTCAACTAGATTTAGAGACGATACCCCCAAACCTACCTCCACCACAGCACCGCTATACAAATCATGATGTGACAGCTCAAGAAAACAACAATATAAACCTTCCTTGCGATGGCATATTGACACCTCTGCACAACATTGAGCACAACAATGACAGTCTTTCAGGCCATGTGTCTGTGTTCAGCGTGGGATACTATCACATCATCTAGGAACATATCACATCCTGCGCCAGATGAAAGGCAAGTGATTTACAGCCGAATTCGATAACTCGAAAGAGTCGTCTGTATGTTGGTTGCTCTGTTGACTGATATTGCTATATGTATGTATATAGTTAGAAGGAGGACTCGTTCGTAATGTTGACAACCTCATTGCATTGTTTTAATGCAAATGAAATTGAATGTCATTTGAACCTAATTTGTTAATAAACAGTTCGACATCAACAAATGGAGGATGTTATGGAATACGCAAGCAGTATGGGCAATTAAAAACTGATGGCAACTAGCTTTGAAATTATCCAATGAGCTGCAGTGCAGTGTGGGTGTTTAGCTATGTTGTGTGGAATAGTGTGGCTCATCAAGCGTAATCTGCACGCAAATTGGTTCATTAGGCAATCGTTACTGTTGCTGATGGTATTCTTTCAAACGCAGCGCAGGCAGTGGGCTCAATTTAGACTTATGTATATTCGCATAGTTTGTTGCTAGGCAAGGCTTTATTATGTGTACAGAGAGCTTAAAATGTTTTTAACTCACTATACTATGGTTTCACCAAATTGGCGCAAAATATTATAAACACCTTATAGTACAATATAGATGGCGATGGCGTGCGAAGAGCCAAAAGAAGTGTATACAGTTGATTAGTCGTAATTTGAAAGTCAGCCAAGTGTGAAAAATGCTTTGGTGCTGCAAATGACTTCCAATTGATTTAACCGCAACTGATTGCTTATGGTTGGCATGGCGCGTTTTGTATCGTTTTGTTGTTGGGTGAAATTGGTGCTGTGAATTCTTCCGCCACACCATTTTAAAACAGGCGCTGAAGTTGGAGCTTGCGAAGCTAGATGGCCTGGCTCTGTGGATGGTGCTCTTTATACTCTGTATGATGCTTTGTTATTATTTGTGCAATTTTCCTTTTTTTATTTGTATTTTTTTTTGTTAACGGGTTTTATTGGTATAGAATCAGTGCACATTCATGAACTGAACATGAAACAAAAATACCTATCATGTTCGGGAGAAACTGGCTGTTTGTGATAGAAAGTGAGATTTTTGTATTTATTTATATTTATAAAAGTTAATTAAAGGATGTGATGTTGGCAGATGAGACACTCCAAGAGTGTATAGAAATTGATTGAACATTTTGAACTCTACTCATTCGTTTCCATAGAAAGGTACATGAGAGATGAACATTATATGCGGCAACGTTAGGTCATTAGGAAACTTAAAATAAAGTAAAAGTTGTATAAATAAAAAACCAATAAGAAGTTGATCTTTCAAATGCATTTCCGATTTTTAGGAATGTTTAATAATGGAAAATTCTCCCGCCCATTTTGTTTAATATTTCCGAAGAAATCAAAATATTACTTGTTTAAGCATATTTTCTGGTAAATCTGCTAACAAATAAATACAAAACACTTCAATGATAAAACTGAGCTTGTCTTTTAGTCTCATTGTTATTTTCGACCCAGTATAACCTAGCATTATTTAGGTCTAAATTGCAGTTATTTTTTTTGTGTTTATAGAATAGGAAGAGATGATTTCGATTTTGTCGAAACTAAGGTGATACTTCAAAAGTCTAGTTTCCTCAATATCATCAAACACGGCATATTTAATTTTACTTAGCGATGTCGTTTCTATTTCCAAAAACGGGCTAAGTACGATTGACCGATAAAACAAATATCGACTGATTGAACTTTCGATTTATTTCAACTTGTTTGAAAACTAGAATGCTGTCGTATTTTGACCGATAAGGGAAATCTCAACTTTATAAAATATTGAGACGAAAAGAAGTTGACAAAAATGTCAACCGGTTGGTATTGTATTAGACTTCAAACGCTCCCCCATCGCCACATCGACTTTCAAAAATGTCGATTATGAAAGTGTCCACAGTTATTTTTGAAAAACAATTTCTTATTTACACGCCCACAGGAAAAAATTTCATCAAAATTAGCAAATCCTAAGAGTTGTATACCAGAATTTTTACCAATCCAAAACTTTCCTTGTAGTCGCAAGTCAAAAAAATTTAATAAAATAAGAAGACATACAAAATATTTAAACTTTGTTTAAAGAAGAAAATACACGTAAATTACCGTGAAATAAAATAAAGTAAAAATAAAAAAACTACAGACTCTTTCTGATAATACCCCAGTCAAGTCAATATATAAGATTCATTGTATTTTTTTTATTGTAAGGAATAATAAAGAGCTATTTAATCTATACTCTACGCTGTACTGTTTTTTAGAAAGATATAATCCACGGTATAACAGGGATCAAATAGCCTTTAGCCAAGATCAACAAAAACAAAGTTTTCATTCGTTAAAGAATAAATAACAGAAGCTGATCACATTCAGGCCGCAAGGTATAATTCGGTAAAAATTGAGGTGTGTTTTGCAAGGAATAAAAAGATAAACCAACTCTTAGATAAAGGTTCATTAAAAAGGAGTAGCTCTCATAAAACTACCGTTTTAACTAAGAGCGAGGAAGGTGTGTACTGGCTGAAATAAATTAAAAAAAAAATTCTTGAATTTATGTAATTCATAAGTTAATAACCAAAATAATATTTATTTAAATTTTTTTTTTTCAATTAGATCCGGTTACTGTTATCTTGATATCCCTATTTCTATATAGGTATGTTGCTATAATCTCATTAATCATTATTCGGAGGAGAACTGGTTAATTGATTTAGCATCCGCCAATTAAATCAGCACTTGCGCATACAAACGCACACTTTTTTTCCTCTCACATCATCCATAATACAGTTTTTTTTTTTTATTGCAAAGTAAAGAGTTATGCTCGGTGGAGTTAATAAAACGTTTATGCTGAGTTTATTACACATTATTTTGCTTAAACCAAGTTCGTTGCTCAGCTCTTTTGTTTTGCTACAGTATTTGCACTGCGGCTTGTTTTTTATCCATTGGATGCATGTGTATTGCGCTACAGGCGGGTAGGTTAGTATATTCAGCTAGAAATCAAGTCACGGTTCGATTAATAATTATTATTTACTAACTGAAAAATAGTTTCATTGGGCGTATGTTGTGGCATGTAAAGTAGTTTCGTGCTGTTCGTCGTCGGGATTCTGTTGATTTAGCTAAGACTTCGATTCCGAGGCATGCTTTATAGAACTTTACTTGTGTGTGTAGGCATAAAATCTATACCTTCGTAGATGATTGTTATAAGCAAACATTTTGTTTGTTTTTTTTTGCACAGGTGTAATGCTAACGAGATGATGAATCGACCAGATTGGTCTATTAGACGATGAGTTAGCCAATCACATCTCGACCATCATTCAAGTCACGTGTAGGTGGTGGGGAGAATCATATTATTTTAGTTATGGGAGAGGAATATCTGTCACAAAATAAACTTTGGTCTTGAAAATGTTGCAAATCTCTTATAGTTACAAATTAGAAATTGTTAATTGCCTTGAGAGTGAGAAACAAGTCAAACTATATGTTTTACGCATTGAGCTTATGCAAATAATGCCGAAGGCAAATCAGTACCTACTGATGACTGCGTCTTCTACAAGTATTTCATTTATTTTATTTGTGTTTGTTATTGTTGTTGTTGTTGCCTTGTGGCTTCGCTGAAGTGATTAACGGTATGATTGAGTCTACATTGAATATTTTTTAATTTTTTTTTAATTTCACAACTGTATGGCAGCAATTGTCTGTTGGTACATCTTGAGTTTGATATTTTTATTAGTGCGATGACGCCTTTATCCGAGGCAAAAGAAAAAAAAATCAAATTGAGATCTTAACAATGAAGATGAAATGGTTTTTTTCTTGTCTTCTGTATATGAATAGTTTGATGAAATGAAAATAAAAATCAATATCTGGAAATTCAAGGGCTCGGCATTAGTCAAAGTAATATGAAGAGAGATTATAGTTGCAAGTCATTGGAATCTTCAAAAAAAAAAAACACTTAATAGCTTTAGAAATTGACAGCATACGTTTTTTTTTTCTGTTTCAACATTTCAATCGAAACGTAACCCCTGTCGAATATATGCTTAATTAAATGGAATAAGTGTATAATTTATTGATATGTTTATACATCAATATAATTAATGGCGCTGCGCGATGATATAAGAGTTAACTGAGCCATCATAATAAATAAAGATGTAAGCAATATCGTGTATTTAAATTATTTCGTCGATAATATGTCTTTTCTATATGTAGAGTTTAAGCGATTTGTCGTATTTGCAATAATTTAGTTGAATATCGTGATTTTGAAATTAGATGATTGCAATATTAACTCATCAATTTGCACGTGTTAAAATGGTTTAGTATTTTTGTTTTGATCAGATTATCGTGTGTATTTATATAAATAAGGTATGATCAAATGTAATGGAAAAAATACTTAAAATATGTACTTTTATAGATCTTGAGCTAGGTAGAATAAAATAAACAAATAAAACTGTTTGGTATAGTACAGCTTAACTTATAACTAAAAATTAAAATACATAACAATTTTTTAAAACTTAATCAGTGTCCCATGAACATAATGTCTTAATTAAAAACACTGTTACAGTCAGTTTTGGTTTGCTTATTTTACTTGTTATCTAAGTAATATTGATAAGCCCCCAAAATCTGCCAAATTTTTTGCAGATTTCATCATTGGAAAGAATATTGGAATATAGACAGGCAGAATAGCGAAAGGCACATTTTCGTCTTCTCCAGCATATTAATTAATTAATGGACCAAACAACAACGAATTTTGATGATGGATTTGAAATCCAGGGCGTTTTTTTATTTCAATAATTCAATACACATATTTAAACAGTTCGACAGGTTTTGGCAGGTAGCATTGAAAAAAGGTATTTTTTCAACACAATTTCCCAAATTCTTAAACCTTTTTAACTCCTCGAGAAATATTTATTTCCATGTTAGGGTTCACCTTAAACTAAACAAAGTGTAAAAAACGCTTTTACCTAACTGATATTAGAGAGTAATAATTCATAATACATTTCTAAAATTTGAAAATTGTTACATATTTCTTTCAAAAATATAACCTCGCATTTAAACAAAAATGTATTAGTTTCATTGGAACTGATGTTGCAAACGGATGATTACTTGGAGTTTATCATCCAAAATTATTATTTCTTGCTTAAAAAATAATGTTGGTTCCATTTTCATTTAGATCTCGTTTCCAAAAACAATTTTTTAATTTCCGAATTAGAAGGAAAATGTTCAATTCTGAGGATAAAACAGCCAAAAAATTCTATTTTATCTAAGAAATGAGTCTAACTAGTTGATGTTCATTTGATTGATTACAATGAAATTAGAACACTGCAAAATATAAAATTTTTTAATTTTATTTTTTAAAATTTCTTATTTTTTACTATTTGTAAAACTAAATTCTACTATAAATAACTTCTTCTGAGCAAGTAAGGAATTTTTATTGGCTAACAAATTTAAAATGAACCCATCATATATCCTGAAGTTGAAGTGCATCCAACAGTAAATTAAAAAAAAAAAGAAGAAAAAAAAATAATCAAAGAAGAAAAGCGTTCGTTTAAAATATCAAATTTCCCTTGCACGTCTCTTGGAAAAAAAACTGCAACTCACAAATAACCGCTTTGGATGTGGTGAATCTTCAAGTTCCTCCGCATCCATGGCTACAATTCTTTTTTGGTTATTCGATATCTAAATGGTGATATGATGGCATTTGGCAAAGGATCTCATTTTTTCTGCCTTCTGCTTCTTCTTTTCAATTAAAAAGTCAAAAACCTTTAAAAAAAAAATGATTTGCATGTGTATATTGCTTATCAACCGTAAACAATCCAGAGTTGCCTATATGGATATATAAAGCCCTCTAACTACCACATTTACATGTTCGTTAGTCTAATATCTGACTTTGAATCATAAAAAAATAATAACATTTCGTCAGAGCCCAGCAAGAGTATGAAGCAAGAAAGATGTCATAACACTGGAAGCGCATTCATCTCTCCTTTTATTTGTTTCCATCATCTGCGATAGGGTTAACAGAGATAGAGGTGGCAGTCTATTACAATAACTCATTCATTCCGACTCTCATAAAGAGGGAACTTACTGATGATGGTTTTTGGTTTGGGAAGGCCATCACTCCACCCAACCTACTATACAGGAGGCGAGTGCAAAAACGAATCCTCTCGATATTGTCTTCATCTCGCACAGTCAAGACGTCTGTCGCGTCGCGTCGCTTAGTCGTGCTTTTCTATTGTTAACCGGCAGATCACCTTTGCAGATTCAAACAAAAGCTGAGAAGCAAAGATCTAAGAACCTGGACAGACCACCCACCAGCCGCTGTGTGCGCTGCGCTGGTCGCTCGCGCGCGTCCCTCTAATTCACTTTTAATAAAGTCGACGAAACCCATTTCATATGCACGCGCATGAATCTGCCAGTTTGTCTGTCCCGAGCATCAACTCAGAGTTGACTAAGCGCATGCAGATGGTCAAATGGAGACCTCTCCGTTTGGCTATAAATGTATATAAGTAAACAATATTATTGAATCTGATGCGGAAACTCTATGCTCCTTTTCCAAAGTATCTTGGAATGATAAACCCTTCGGGGTCATCACGACAAAGAATTTTATTCGCGATTCCGTCGTCCAACAGTGACTGCGATACACAGTGGTTCAAGTTGTATGAAAGACAATTCGTTTTTGTGCGAGAGTTAGCTTAGTGAAGCAAGCTGTCCACTGTCTCGGCATGCAACTTATACAGAGTTCTATCCCTGGTGATGGCAAAAAGTTTTTTGATTAATTTTAATCAACTAAGCGGCTCTAAGAAAAACACATTTCTTCAGATAAACATTTGTTTGCTAGAAAAAAATAATTATATTTCGCCCGTTTTTTCTATATTGAATTCTTCTAGTGAAATTGCAACTTCTCGTTTTTAATTAAACTTTAAGTAAAACAAAATCTTATATGTTCCTAAAATTAATTTTTTTTAGTCTACGTACATGAACCACTGTAGGTATGGTCCGATCGACCCATCCATGAAGGTAACCAACCAAATTAATTAAGTATTTTTCTTTTTCCTTGCCATGCGCGTGTTTAACTTCCGTTTGATTGACAAACTGCCTATTAAAATATCAAATTGGAAGCAATTTTTATTACATCGAAGGTGATCCTGTGGCCAATATGTTTTTATATATCCATCTATCTTGAGTGTGATCATCATCATCATCATCAAAATGATCAAGCAGAGTAGATATATGTAGTACATGTAGTAGCTGAAATGGAGTCGTGTGTTTGCTTATTTTATTGCTGTTTCGTCTAAACTCAATCGCAACTCGCAAACATTGCGAGCAATGGCTCTTTATAATTATGACTCCTAAATTAGCAGTCGTAAATGTTTACGATGGCTAGAAATACCGTACCAAATAGAGCATGGCTCCGTTTGGCCCCGGTTGCACATGAGCTATGTCGAATTAGGAGAAATCACGGGCTACCGTATGGCAAACATAAATCGCGCTCAACAAAATGCACATTCGCGCGTTCAAATCGTACCGGCCCGGTCGCCGCGCCGCGCCGCCGCCGTTGAACGGCGTAATTTGTAATGTTTACTCGTCCAATAGTATAGTAGTAAACTTGAACTTTCTCGCGAAATGTCTCTTTTGGTTAGGGAGATGAGGGACGAGGTCCATGGATCATGGATCATGTTTTGGCAAATACGAGGTGTTATATTATACACACTACACAGTACACACATCCATGGATGCAGGTGTTGTTGTGTTTTTTTTTTTTTTTAAATCTCAAGAAGACTTTAGTTATAAGTAATTTATAGACTACCGCATTCCTTTTATTTGTTTCTTAGCTTGATTGCAGAGATTGCTATTGAGCGGAGGTATTAGATCCGATGGTTGGAGTAGCTCCTCACGATCAATGTGTTTTGTGTGTAGGTATATACAAATCGTGTCCATGTTTTTAAGCATTGATGAATTATTTGGCCTCCATCAAAATGAAGTGGGCTTCTAATCCGTAGCTTCCGACAGCCTTGAATCAATATAGTTGATCTTGTTCCTAGCGATGAAGCTGATTATGATGTTTGGTTTGTGAAGTTTTGGTCTTCTTATGTTTGACATAAGATAATCAACTGAAATCTATGACGCATCCTTCTTTGTGTACCTATTTGGTGAAGATTAAAAAGTAAAATTGAATGAGGTACCTAGACTTTTTATCATCTTAGCCAAGAACATATGTAACAAAAGAAATAATGAGATTAAGGGCTGTTTGGCGTAGGTTTATTATAGCTTCAATCATACTCTAAAGAGGCTTTATGCTTGGAAGAAATGGGTTTCCTATATTTTTATTTCCAAACCATACTGTAGAGTCACTGTTAGGTGTCAGTAAGATAACCACATACCTCAAAATTGTTCATTTCGAAGATTTCGTTTTTGTCAAAAAGCTATGGAAAATGGAATTTAGTGCATCAAATAAGATGATGATGTTAGGAATTGCGAACAAATATCGATGCGTTTCACAAAAACAAAGCTTAATTTTATTATTATCTGAAAATGTTCATTATTTTGAGTTATTTCACGTTGTTCTCTTAAATGAGGAATATTTATATGATAAGAAATTATTTATATGAAAGCACTTCCAAGTTGAAAAAGTCGATGGCGTTGAGGACACATCATTTACAAACGAGTTGTTGTTGTTGTTTCGTCATCAACGGCCACTATAACGAATCGGTTTGGAAGAGCTTTAATAAGAAGAGTGTCTTTTTTCTTCTAGCGAAATCTTTGAAACAAAAATCCACAAAGTAAAATCCACAAAACCAAAATTTGCAAGTCGAAAAAACGCGTTAATAGAATCTACAAATCCAAAATCAACAAATTCACAAAATAAATAAAAATTTCGGGTTATACTCTTCAACCATAGAGCTGTTCTAAGAGATGGTTTTTATTCATTCTGTAGAGATCACCGAGGCGAGATTTTTCTAGATAAGTCCCAGGCTTGCCTCGGTATGGCTCTCGTAAAACTGAGCCTCGCATCGGTCTCGTCGCGGATGCCATGGAATTGGTCTCAGATTGTGGCACTTCTATTTTTATTATTTTAAACAAAGACATTTAAACTAGACATTTCTTCAAAAAATATTTCAAAACAATAGAATGCTTTACACAGCCATTCAATCTCATGGGCAGGCGCAAAATCTCATTGATCAAATAAAAGCAAAAAAAAAGCTCAGGCCAAAAGAACCCAAAACCATAAGATCATGATAATCCTTTTACTTCTTTAGTTATGA
This sequence comes from Syrphus vitripennis, assembly GCA_958431115.1. Lineage (NCBI taxonomy): Eukaryota > Metazoa > Arthropoda > Insecta > Diptera > Syrphidae > Syrphus > Syrphus vitripennis. Next base: position 147,462,412 of record OY288108.1, on the reverse strand, counting down.
AACAAATAAGTAAAGAAAACAATAAGTGCAGAGCTTAAACAAAAATTGAAAAAATCAAAATCGATTTACTTGATTTCCAATCCTTTTCCGATGGTTCTGAGTTCAACGTAACTCAAGTAACACATTACGCAACCACTGTTGTCAGCTCTGTTCCTGTTGCCAGTTTCTTCATTTTAGTCAAATTGTTCAGAAAAAAGTCATCCTTTCATTCATAACTTACTCAATATCTATTTAAGGGCACCTACGCATTTCCTCAAATGCAAAAAAAACATAGGTACTATTCCAGATAACAACTCTCGATCGTTCGATGAATAAATTGAAATCATAAGAAATAAAACTTGTCACCGAACCGATCATCTTATATTACGATCATATTTCTGTATGATCGACATAAATGTACGTACGTGTGTATATCAACCGGTCGACGCGGTCGTCGGTCGGTCGCTTGAATCAATTGTTTAAAAAGTGAAATCTCCTAATGATGTCTTGGGAAAGAAGACTAGCCAAGCTGCTTGCTACGTGACAGTTTCTATCACCGCCACACATAATGAAAATTATCGAATTTGAAAGCGAGAGTACATTTCCTTGGAAATGCTATATAGCTGGAGTGTTACATCAGCGTGCGCAGCGAGAAGCTCGACCATCTGTGGAGGATTGTGGACTTTATAACTCGGTTGACCAGCATCAGTATCAGAGCATCGAGAAACACTCTTCTTCGAACAAGTCAAGTTAAGTCAAGTCAATTCAACCAAACCATCCAATCCAGATCTAGCCAGCCAGTCAAGTCAGCCAGGCATCAGAGGTAGTGGTTGTGCCGCAAAAGACGATACTCGACGCTAAAAGCAGACGTCCATCGTTGCGCTGGCTGTGCTGGGAAAAGTGAAACAAAACCGCAACCGTAATTTGCGAATATCTCCATGACGGAAAGTGTAACAACCAGCTCATTCAAAAAGTGTCCAAGATAATTCCCATCACTTAAAAGTGCTGATCATATACATATACCTATATACCGCATCAACTGTAAGGCCCACGTCAAATACTGCTACACTCACTCATTCACTTACTGCTGGGACCGGGAGAAGAGTAATATACACAACAGGCTACAGGTTTGTGTGCACACAGTTTGCAATCATCGCATCGCATCACATTCGCATCGTATCTCGAATAGATACTCTATCCATAAGATGCGAAATTCCAGATCTTCCTGTTTGGTTGTTTATTATAACTTTATACTTTTTTGTTGTCTTTTTCTTCTTCTGCTTAACTTTTTTATAACTCATTTCCTTTGAGACGCACTAGAGCGAACGTTTAAAACAAGACATTTTTTCTAAAGCACGCGGAGACCGGAGAGTAGTGTAGTGTAGAATCGAGTTGTTGGGAAAACTACTATAAAATCCATTCATGTGTGAAAGAAATTTTCATCGTTCATTCAATGATCGATCGGGTTTTCAATTTGTTTTCTTTTTCATTTTAAAAACTAGAGCTACATACACTCAGAGGAAAAATTTATTGTAAATTGATTTAATTGATTATTTAACAGTCTTCTTTTGTTAAAAATCTATGTTATGAGTCATGTCTGAAAAGAGTGTCAAGAGTAGAATTGTGTATATTTAAAAAGCAATATTTATTTTAAATAACAAAAATGTGGTCAGTAAATTTTACAACGAATGTATATTTTTTTAAATCATTACATAATTTTTCTTGACTATCATACAATTAAATAGCAATTTTAAGTTGGCTGCTAAACATCGAAAGAAATGTTAAGAAATCAACAATTTAAACAATCATTTTAAAGAGTTTAGTTTTTTCTCTCGTTGTAACTGACTGCAGCTAAAGTTACTCTGGTTTTGTTTTGTCGCCAAAAGCAAAAGTGCAATTTAAGTGATGCGCCTTTTGCCACAACTCTAACAAGAGCTGTTGCATTATGATATGCTGACAGTTTCACTCTTCTGTCGTTGTAACGGTCTTTGACAAAAAAAAAAAAACTTTCTCGGTTTCAATGAACCTATATAAATCATCGTCTTCGTAATAGATGTTATTAGAATCGATTAAAAATAAAAACTATAACAAGTCTTGAAAAAAAAAAGAAATGATAAATCAATAAACCCTCTTGAAAATGCATATATCTGGACACAGGTATACTTTCAGATTTACATTTGTTATATTATGAATGAATAAAGTCCATTATTTTTTATTATCTTGAAATCACAATCATCATGCAAGAAAGCTTTGTTAATGGAACTTATTATAGGCCCTTTGTAAAGGCCTACTTTATATTTAATTATATATTTGCGTTAATTTCTTTTAGAAATCAATAAGATGTCTAAATATTAATAACTTCATTGTGCTGAAACTCAACACTTCGATTAACAATAAAATGCTTTTGATGTTGAGGAAATTAAAAAAAAGTATTTAAACAAAATTCGAACTAAATAATTAGGTCAATAAATTTAGTTGATGAAAGTGGTCCATTTATTCAATATTGAATATTTAATGTTTGTATTTTTTATTTGTATATTTTTAGTTTTAATTGAAATTCTCTTAGTTCCAAAAAATTTATGGAATAGAAATAATTTCAAAGATTAGATAATTCATGCAGAGAAAAAAAATCCATATAATTTTTTCAATATGTTTGTAACATGTTTTTTAATTTGATTTAATGAAACTTTCTTTTGAAGTCGAGTAAGTTAATTTAGACACTTTCAACAATTTGAGATATTCATAATAATATATTTCTGTTTAGAGCAATTTTAACCTATAATTTAATTTATTTTAACATACAAAAATACACTGTAATATTTTGATACATTTTAACTTTGTTTAGTTTTGAAAATATTTCTGAATACAAAAAATTTTCAGAAGTAAAAAAATTAAATATTTCTGAAATTACATTTTGAAACCTTCAACAAAAATTAATTAGCAGTTTATCGACCTGGCAAGTAACTACATAATTAAAAAAAAAACATATTTTACAAGTGATGAAAATCTCTGTTAATTATTCTAACTCAATATTTTAGACCATTTTACTGAAACTCTATTGAAAATGTCTTTTACTTTTTTTGGTTCATTTTGTGTCTAAAAAACTGAATTTTCCCCTAGCACCTTGCCAAAAAAAAATATTTCCTCCATTTTTCATTAGGCTTTACTTTTGAAGGAAGTGCTAAAGATCTTCTTATTCTTCTTGTTTTCGAATTTGTTGGGAATATTGGACCATTGGAGAATACAGAAAAATTGTAATTTTCCCAAAGTGAAAAAAGTGTAGGTATTCTATATATTGCATATTAAATGTTATCACAATATTTTCAACCGTTTTAAAGAAAAAAATATGACATCTTTAAAAGATAAATAGAAAAAATGTTGCTTTTGATTGTTCGCTAAACAATTGACCATATTTTTAATTCTCTTTGAATTTTTATTTCCAAGGTCATTAATTCATTCATTATACTGATGACACTTTTTCAATGTTTGACGTCAAATTCCCTCACAATGCCAATTATGTTGACTTTCTGTCAATAATTTTTTTGATTCAGGGAGAAGCTCGATTCATTAATCTATTATTGCTTTTCTTAACTTCAAGTTGTTAAAAAAAACCTGTCCTCATCAGTTCTGTGCTTTCAAAAACATTGCTCCAATTACCCATTCAAACACCCCGTAATCGACAAATGGACAACAAGACAAAAAACTAAGTTGTAATAAATGTGATTCCTCACGAAAGAAATAATTTCAACAGTTTGGAGGGCTAATATTTTTCCTCATGATTTGTTTCCTCATTTTAAACGTGGTAGCATCAAAAAGTAAAATAATAAAAAAAAGCTAAAGTGCCCACTAAGCTAAGAAAATCTTCTCTTACGCAAGTTAGTTTTTTTTTCCTTGTTCAATCAATGTGCTATTGCCGGAGGCCAAAAATGGCCATCTATTGAAACCATTACGGGCATCCGAAAAAAATGCCGACAAAATAACAACGAAATTGTATTACAGTGTGGTTCGAAAGTACAAATTCATCTTGAAATAATTTAGCTGTCAAATTATTGTAAAGAAGCAGACAATCTTTTATTGCTTTCATCAAACATTAAATGTTGCTCCAGTTAAAGTGTTTTCTTTTTATTTTTGGGGTGTTTTGCACATTTTTTTTTATTGAAAACAAAAATTAAAAAAAGAAGAAGTAATTGGCTAAAATTGTTATTGTTGGGATACTTACGTCTTCTATGCCAATCTGCCGCCGAAACGGGGTCAGTTACGCACTTGTTTGAATTTTTGGATTTAAAGTGTGCGTGTATTAGCCAATCAATCAGTCACGCAAAGAGAATCACCTTCATATATATAATCCAGATAACCACACACATTTATTGCGGTAAGAGGCTACTTTGGACAAAATATGCCCAAGCACACAACATTTTTCAAACGCTATCGCTATAGCAGTATGATGGAGTTTTGTAAAGATTTTTTTTTATTTAATGCGTTTTGTTGGGGTCTTAAGTGTAGATAATGAGTTGAAAATTCCCCAAAACTAATTACAGCCATCATGTCAGCCATGGTATTCCCTAGCAAATACCATCGCCTCCTTGCACATCCGTTTGGATCAGGTTTAGAGGCACAATGATTCATTGAGCTGATAAATTAATTTTGGATTTATTATTGCAAGCACACACAATATCATACACATATGTACATACCTCCATACACACACTCAGAAAAATAGTTGACCGAAACAAGATTATAGATTTATATCCATCCGAAATACATACTTATACAGACATGTATAGTGTATCTCTATAGATACTCTGGAAGGAATTAGAGAAGGAGATGAAATACCGCAAAATAAAGTGAAAGTGCTCCATATGCCGCCGCATCGATTTAGCGTTACATACGCTAACGTAAAAGACTGCTTTAGCTAAATGCGTTGATCGGCTTTTATGGAGCTCCATATATTATGTACATGTGATGCAGGAAAGTATATGAAAAAAAAAGTAAAACTATGTAGGTACTTGGGCTGATTGAGAATCTGTGATCATGTTAACTCTGAAGAGTACATATTGCGGTTTTCCTGTGGTTCAATTACATTTTTTTAATCCGAAGGTACACATAGAATTACGTGATGCTCTTCCGCTCGTAATTAATAATTATCAATGGTGGCATCGTTCATCTATTTTGTTTTGTCTGCTTATTAATTTGATTTATGTAAATCCATCCAAAATTTTAAGATAGTATTGCATAAAATATGTTGCAATTAATAACGTACAAGAATATTACACAATTTATCTGAGGAATAGAAAATACAACTTAGAATTCTTCAAAATATTTAATGGTGTTTGGACAACACATTAAGAGATATTTATGTTATCGTGTCAGCGGTTGTCAATGTTCAATATAGTTAGTGGCATATATATCAGTGTTATGTAAATATATCAATTCCAACTCTGTCACTTTTAATAAATAAATTATAGTTCTAGTATTATTATTTAAATAAAAGTAATTTGAAAGGAGCTTTTGGTTTTTCAGATTATAAGACGGTATCGATCAAAATGGAACAGCATCATTATTTTTTTTTAGATGAAAAGTGATCTTCATATGAATAGGAGATCTAAATTTGACGATAGTTTTCTTAAGTCAAGGCCCATCCCCGAACCGTCTAGGTACACCACCACGGCATCAAGAAGAAGGATAGAGATTGAAATACTTCAAACCTGAGTTATTTGGAATAAACTATCCCTTTTGTATTTGAAATCATTAGATGCGATTTACTAGAGAATAATGTTTTCAAATACAAAAGAGCTGATATGCAAACTTGTTTTTAAAATTAAGAAGAATAAATATGTAGAAATAATTATTATTTCTATTGAATTCGCATTTAGCTTTGACTTAGAGTGTCACTTAAAAGAAGGACAAGCAAGTCATGCTGCACATACATATACAAGACGAAATATCTCATGCGTTAGCATTGAGCATTATTACTCGTTTTTCGATTTTATTTAAATTGCCAGATATGTATGTTTAATTAAAATCCAGTGCAAGGCGTCCACTTTACTGCCCAACCTGAAGCTTTAGAGTCGTTGGCGCTGTCGTTGCCGCTGCCACCACCACCGGCCTCTGAACGTTTTGATTTATTGCAAAATGATTTTAGAATAACCATCAGCAGTCATTATAGTAGGTATGCGTATATGTGTGCGCTATGCAAACTATCGCCGTTAGTATAAAATATAATCTACAATGCCGGTTGCCTCTAGCAATGTCAAAACTGGAGACATATGGGCACACATTTATGTATAAAGATACACAAATATAATTTAATAAGCGATATGACCGAACGACACGACCGACGACGCAGTCACTCTTTTTCAACTCCCAAGCCAGACAGTTTTTTTTTTGTTGGTTTACTAACGACAACGACGACAAACTTTCAGTGTTGAAGCTTAAGTGCAGTGCGGGAAATAAAAATTCAATAATTGAAAACCAACCGCCCAACAGACACAAACCTATAAACTTCTCTCTAGCTCACCTTAGATTTGCAATTCCTGTTTACCTCACTTCTCTTTTCGATCGCCAACATCTACGACGACGTCGTCATCATTGCTCTCAATGTCCCGAAACGATTGCAAATAAATGTGATTTGCTAAAATGCGCAGCTGGACAGTGGTTCATTAGGAGAGAAAAAGGAAAACTAATATTTAGGTTTTCGTTATTTATTATTTTTAGGATGGATATTAATCAATTTACATTAGGAGGTATTTTGAATAAAAGGTAAATTTGTTTTTTGTAGACTAAAAATACTTGATTAAAATTTAATTTTTCACATGTTTTAATTTTTTTTCGTGATTTCAGTTTTTTTTCGATTTGTCAAAAGAAATACAAATATTTCCGTATTATGTAGTTTGTTTTGAAGGCATAGTCACTCAAACCAATTGAGCTGATAGTTTCAAAATTAGATCTTATTGACTACCCGCCTACTTTTCCTAGCCCAATTTTATAACATTCAACTTGCAATACGCCGGATCTAGCCAACATACTTTTAGTATATAGTCCGTCATCTCTCAAAAGTGATTAAAAGAATGGAAAACTTCATTGTTTTACAAAATACGCCTGCAAATTGACGAAATACCGAATTCAAAATTTCGAACACACGTCATTTTGTTCTACTTCGTCATTGGAACTGAACTGCTTTCAAAAACTTCATATAATAAATATTTGACAAAGATAAATTTTCTGGCTAGCCAGAAATTGTGTTCGTTAAAAACTTTATGCATTTTTAATTAATTGTTTACATTTCATCAAACTTAGTACAGTGGTTCTAATTTTTTTTTTTGCTAAAAATTTTTGATCCCTCCACATCATATAAATTGCACCACTGTGTGTGTTCATCACGGTTTGATGTTGATGCTCATTTATTTGTTCATTTGGTCTACATCGAACGAGTACGCCACAATAATAATAATGATACGGATAGTGAACGCGAACGCGAGCGCGTGCATACCGTGCTCTATCAAATAATGGTGTGTCTCTAATGGCGGCGGATAAGTACGGCACATTATGCACTCGGATTGCATTGGCCGAGGCATATGCATCACATTGCTGGAATTGAAATCGGGACGGGATGGGACATATACTCAGTTGAGTTTGGCTTAGCACGTGCTAGTGATGTGCGCGCTACCACTGCTTAGAAGTCATTTGTGGCATGGGTATACAATTGCTTGTTAGGAATGGCGATGGCGTCGTCGCATTAAAACTCCCCAAGTGGATCTTGACGAGCATCATCATCACAAAGCGGAAACTTTTCGCTCCTTTTTGCTGTGAAGGTATGTGCCATGTTGTTGTAGGACTTTGTTGTCGTTGTCTTCGTTGTTGGTTTGAAATAAAAATGTACGCCTTGGTAGAGAGCAAAAATGCATTTCAATGCGGGAGATGAGGAGGTTATGGGGGAAATTTGCATGCCTCTTGCTTTGTGTAGGTACTCCGATACTAGGTTGGTGGCATCTCCTACAATACGTCACTACAACATGGAGATCGAGATTTTTGGTTAATTGAATCTTCTTGCCACAGATACTCAGTGATACGTTACATTCGTCGATTGTGATCGTTGAGACGTCCGTGTCGTTCGGTCGTCGGGCGGGCGTCTTGTAATAGGGAAAGAATGTGAACGACTTTCAAAAGTACTCCAAACAAAATATACAGATACCTAATCTATGTCCGCTTTATTGTATGGCATCAGCTATCGGCCACAGTTTGGACTCACTACCTACCTCCTTGCAGCATGCGGTGATCGGTGGATCAACAAGGAAATGTTACACCAAAATGAGCAAGGAGGAAAAAACTATAGAAGACACACAAAAAAAAACAAAGTATTGAATTGGGACCAAAGACATTTTAATATCGTTCAGTCGAAGTAGACTATGACTATGTGAACATCCATCGGATAGATCTCGGTCGGGCCAAGAGGACAAACCGCAAGCAAAAAGAAGCTGATAGAAGTCCCAACGACCATCAAGAGACCAACGCAAGATGCTTCGTTTTTTTTTTTGTAGTTTTCTTTAAGTCGATTTGCATGGCACTGAAGCAGCAAACACCAGCTAGCATATGGGGGTGGGCGGCTGTTCCAGCAAACGGTCGACTGACGCGCGCATAGTTTTTTTTATTTTTTACTGTGTTGTATAGTGGTAAATTTTTAAGGCAATTTTCACTGCAAATTATTGACATTAAAATTTTATGCATACAGAACAGTTTTTATGGTAATAATAAGCATTAACGGCAGCAAGGAGATACTAGGAATTAGTTTATTTTTATAAAAGTGTTCTTCTTCTTTTTCTTTTTTTTTTAAATAAAAGCAGTTTTAAAGACTTAAGACAGGTCTAATAAGTTTGCTCTATTAATAAAAGAATTTTATTATTTATTTTTTATTTTATATGCACATAGTTGGATTTTTGGCAAGTGTGCATTTTTTTGACAACTTAAATGCGATTCAATTGAAATTTCAAAATCTTCTTCATAATAAACATCAAATTAAAATTTTAACAACAAATAAAATGTTTTCATAGAAAGTAGAAAATCATGCCAAATAACGACATACTCCATTTCTGATTCTCAATTATGTGTACATTTTTTAACAAGTAAGATTTACATTTTAAATACAAATTTTCGCCGCTTCGGTAAAAAAATTAAAATATGTGTAGTTGGTGCTACTTTTTTTAACTTAAAGTTATAAAATTTGCAATAATACGTTCAAAAACAAAAAAATATTTGTCCTTTTGACTTAAGTGGATGCACTTGCTTTGTTTAATAGAGAAAAGAACTGAAGAGTTTCAAAAAATCCACAAATATTTTTCTAATTACTGTATTAAGGATATTACTTATGACTACTTTACATTACATAATAAATTGTCAACTTATAATAATTTGTTTCTTGGAAAACAAAATCTGTCTTGATTAATTAACTTAACAATTAGGTCTAAATCACCATTTTCATTTTAACCAAAGACAAGAGGTGCAAAATAAATGCTAGTGACACAAATGGTATTTAAATGCTACAATGACAGAAAAATTGTTTTAACTCACAAAATATTTGTACAAAAATATGTTTACTCTGTGGGAGATAACAGAACAGAATTGGTAGGAATTCTTGATTCGTGAATTAACTTTGAAGTAACGTTCTATTTCCGTAGTATACTTATAGTCGAAACTAAGAATATGCGGATACGGGTCAATAGCTTGAAACCGAACATATGAAAAACCTAAGAGAGTTCTATAATTGGGTTGTCAAAAAAATATCACATTTACTTTAAATGCAGACAAATGATCATATTATATAACTTTATAACCTTTTTTCACATAAAGTTTCTGCTTTGATCGCTTTAAAAATTATAAATTTAACAGATAAAGTATGTATTAGAAGAGTCAATAAATATGTTACCCTACAAACGGTAAGGTAGTTCTGAATTTTTGATATCTTGTCTATACAATTAAGCATACAAAATTTTCCACATCGTAACATGATATAAAAAAAAAACTAGGAAATACATAGAAAACTATTATTAAACATGTGATATTTTTGAATTTTTAATTTAAAAAACGTCAATTTATATTGACCTGTGGTAGTTAATGATGTCAACAGTTAGCCATCGTTAACAGTTTTAATAAATCTTTATATCTACAATTTACGTACATACCAACGAACAAAAAATGATACTATTTCAGTTTAAATAGCTAGATTTTTATAAAAGATTATTCACGTGTTAACTGCAAAAAACAGTGCAATTTTGTTCTTTTTTGCTCTTTACAAATTTATTTATTTACTCAGATACTGAGCACATTTCTCTTTATGAAGGAAAGAGTATTAAAGAGTAGTTAAATGATGTAAAAAATTTTATTTATTCATACATTTTTTTTTAAAGATTTTATAAAAATTTCAAAAAGTAATGTTGTCATACACTATGCATTAACGTATCAATTTATTCAATATTTATTATACTAAAATGGCTCGATTTTAATGGCAGCTTATAGATGATTACTGTGACGTTATTGTGAATGATTTTCTATCAATGCATTCTATTTATCCACCCTTAATTAGCTTTGACATTAAATTTTGTATCTGCAAAACAAAAGCAGTTTATTTTTGCGAAAAACCTCGAAAAAATTTTTCGATTTTTTTTATAGATTTAAAATTATTTTTTATTGCAAAACCTTTAAAAATACCTTGTAAATTAATAATAAACTTATGCATAATAAAATCTTTTCAATGGAACAACGCATAACATTCAAACTAACTATTTGTAACTTTAAGAACTCTTTAATGCTTTTAGTTTCTTAATAGCTTTATCAAAATCCAGAGTTTCATATATTCCTGCCAAAAATTATAACTTTTGGTTCGAACCAATGATGTACCCATTTAAGTAGTAAAGCTTAAGTGGACTATTATTAACTTTATAAACAGTTAAATTGTTTATGGAATTACTTTCATCAAAGCCCTGTTATCAATTAAAAATGTATATTGCAAAATCTGTTTTCAAATTACGCAAAATCGAAGAAAAGCAATAATTATTACTTCTCCTTGTTTAAAGTATCCTCAGGCCTTTTTACAAAGCCTACTGGTATTTTTTTTACAACAAAATCTTTTTTATATTGAAAACCTCTTTCATGTTTTTTTATTAGCAAAACCAAAAATCATAAATGATCATCATCATCTGCAAGTTATTAGCCTATTTTCAAACTGACCTGATAAAAACTTTTAAAGAAATTTACTTAGCCTATTTACAACGCCCATAGGCTTTAATATATATCGGTATACCTTATAAATTGATTTTTTTGAATTATTATAAAGTGAAATTTTAGCAAATTATAAACCATATGAAAGCATAAAAACATTCATTACTTTAAAAGCGATAAATTATTATATGTATATGATAGGCGCAGTAAAAAAAATACAATATGATTTTAATTAAAATATACATTCAAACTTTTCCCTTAACAAAGAAATCATTAGAAATAAAGTCTTGTTAAGGTAAAAATTAATGATTACAAAATAGCTTTCTTTTATATTATGTATGCAATTATTATTTCACAAAAGGATATTTAGCTGCCTTAGAAATTTTGGTTTAAACAAGAAACTTTTAAATAAACTAAAAGTTACTTTGAAACATTAAATATAATTTTAACAATATTAATCAAAACTCCTATAAAAAAGTTTGACATACTCGTAGTTTCAGAACCTGCTATTTCTACTGCGTTTATATGAGTAGCATTTTTTATCACTCAATTTAAAGAAAAACAACTTATATTAGAATACTGACTGACTTCCTGTCAGTCTAGTCTGTTAAAAAAGATGACAAATTTAGTACAAGAATCTAAACAAATTTATTGTGAGATCAGATCTTAGTTTAATTGCATGCAATACATTTGCTTCAATTTTTTTTTTTTTGATTTATTACACCGAAATGTATGTTTCCTTTTATTCATTCCAATTAATTATATTATTGTTCCAACAAGTTTAAGAAATAAACATCTTTAGTTAATTCCTGCAATAATCCAAAACCGCATTAAATTTTAATTAAATTATAAGTGAGTATGGGTAGATATGTTTAGGTACTTTGAACTGGATTTATGAAAAGTATCCGGCAACGAGATTGGCACATTAAAAATCTAAAACACACCCAAAGTGATAAAATAAATTTGTTGTTCTATTCATGAGATTAATTTAATAAAAAAATAAATTATTGAAACTTTTCTAAGCCCTTGCATATGAATATTAAAAAATTCTAAATTTATCATTTTGGTTTAGTTGAAAATGTGGAGAGAGTTGGAATAAGGTAGTGTTACACGTTTGTTAAAAAGTTGTTGACTAATATAGCCCTCTTAAATCTCTTATAATGATGTAAATCACTGGTTAAGTGACAGGCTTTAATCAGCTGTACAATTTTCTTAAAAGAAATAATTCACACAAATTGGTTAATATTTACTGCAGAAAATTTATGAAAGTTTTTTGGTGCACTAACGGAGCGTTCTTGGTGACTTTTAGATGGTCACATATTCTGCAGCCATAATGTACATAGTTTAAATTTCATCAACTTTTGTTACTCATTTCATCGGGTTAGAGTACCCTTTTGAGTTGGACATACAATTGAAGATCCCCTCCATTCTCAATAGCACGCACACAGGAATGGTTGAGAATCGTAAGTCACTTAGGTCCATGGTTCTTCATGGACTGTAGCGCCAGCAGATTTTTTTATTTTAAAAATAAAAATGGCGTTACGTTGTTGGTTTAGAGTAAAAACCTACTCTAAACCAACAATCCCTGACTTTGATGGAAAAAAATGGCATAAAAAAGCTGACTGTCAATCTTTATGTGTTTACAAGTCAGTCTAAATCGGGTTTAAGTTCAGAAGCTAAAACGAAAACTCGAGTTGAGTTCACTTTAGTTGAGTTATTCAAGCTTCCTTTTAACAGAGGTATTTTGCTTTTAAACGGTTTTCATCCTTCTAGTTATTATAAATGAAATCAGATTTTAGGAGACTATTAAAAGAGTTTTGTTGGTAAAATTTAAAGTAGTTTTAATAGATAGATTAAGACGAATGCAAAAATTGTATTTTCTCAAAAGCAATAAGTTTTTCATATGGAATTTTTTTAAAAGCTTGGGCTTTGCATTTATTGCTTCTGGGAAGTCCAAATCACAAATAAGACATTTAAGGATTTTATATGTTAACAATTTCCAAATTGGTCCTAAGACCATTTGGTTTTTAATATTTCCACTTCAAATTAAAAAAATAATTGGTTATGGATTTACAAAAAATAATTGAGGCCGTCAGTGCAATAGTGGCGTAACCCACATTTTTTCAAAAATGAGTTTTTCATGAAAATGGGTCCCTTAATATATCTATTTTAATACAAAAATAGTTTTATGCAGCTATCTACACTCAAAACCAGATGGCACTCAAAAAGATGTTATTGCATTTTATAATTTGATCATAGTTTGAGTGCAATAGTGGCGTAACCTTCATACTCCTCTTAGAAACTGCTTGCTTCTTTATAGATTGTCACCACTTGCTTTGGTATACATAATATAGGCAGTGAAAAAGTTCACATGTAAGTTTGGGATGAGTCTACAACGTCAAGAAATTGGATCTTGTCTTATGCAATATTTAAAGAACGTACATAGGACGGTTTAAAAAATTACTATTTATTCGGTCCAATGTGGGGACCAAAATAGAAATATAAAACTTTCCCTGTTGTGCCAATTTATGGTATCCCATCCCAATTTTATAGTTAAAGAAATGGACCAAACATTTTAAGCTAGTGGCCATTCCTATTTGCCATGTGACAAAGATTTTGATTTAATAGAGAAGAATAAAAATTTTTATAAAGATATCTCCGTCCCAGATGATTGGGTTAACGTCAATTCCTCGGCCAGAAAGGAAAACCCATTGGAATTGTGAAAATGACTTCATTTGATTTTTTTCTACAAAATCTCTGGAAGAAAATATCACAAACAGGAAAATGTCCATTTCTAATTCCAAGGTTGAATGGCTTAAAATTCAGTGGTTACATTTCGAAAACAATAAGACATTTTCAATTTTTTTAATTTAAAAACGTCAACAGGTGTTCCAATTGAAATATTTGACGTTTTATTAGACGAGGAGTAAAATCATTAAAAAAAGAATAAAAATGTTTGTAATTTTTTATTGTTAAAATATGAATTATGAAAGAAATAAAAAATAAATAATATAATAAATTTGACGTAACCTTTCATTTTTCGTCATTTTAACAGAAAACTATGAATGCAATAGTGGCGTAACCCACTTTTTTTTCCAAAATAATGTTGAATTTAAAAAACAAAAGCTTGCCCTACAAAGTATGTCTACTTTCAAACTCTTTCACGTTTTAAGATAATTCAAAAATGTCAAAGGGAAAATACAAAAAATGTTTAAAGAAACCCTGTTTCTTAAATCTCTCGTAGCTCTAAAGTGAATTTTATGGGTTACGCCACTATTGCTCTCACGGCCTCAATTTTGAACGTAAAAACGTAAAATTTTGAAAAAAAATCTGTTTGAACAACAAAAAATACGTGTATTTTCAAAAATTTGAGAGTAAAAACTTATTTTTCAAAAACTATGTAGCAACAAAATTTAATTGAATAACAAAATAAAAATAGATTCTTTGCTTTTAAAACAGTATCTCATTGTAAGTGTTGCCGTGGTGTTTTTAATATTGTTTTTCAGTTTTCCGCCCACTTTTAGGTAGGGAATAGCCGCTCCTCCTACACTATGTTTTTATGTCTACATCTTTTTGTAACACCCTGTAAACTAATAAATAAAGAAGCTGCAAATTATTTTTAAAAGATGACAAGTTGGGGACTAGTCATGTTTTGACGATAAACGATTCAATTGTCATATCATTGGCTTTTGCGGTAAGGATGACATAAAAAAAAAACTAACTGGTATCTTGAAGTCTTCATCATTAAGTACTGATTGTACGTCAGTTCAGTATTTTGTACTCAAAGCATTCAGAGATAATTATTTTTATTTTTCAATATCTTTTATTTGTTCAAAAAGCAAACCATTTCTTTATTTGCAAACAAGTTAATGGTTAGCAAATTTGTTGAAGACCATACTCTACACTTATCATTGTCATATGCAAAGATAATAGAAGTTCCATGGATTGTAAAATGATAACAAGATACCCTAACACATTTTTTCATTGTTTATTTTTCATATTAATTTTAAAAACCTTCAAATATAATATTTATGTCCAATTTCAAAAACATTCAACAGACTTTAAAATTTTTAAATGATGTATTTTGTATCAATTGAACGTCATTTTAAGACTTAAAAGCGTCATAGATCTAATACGATCTCAAACACAAAAACTAGTTAAAACAGCTGAACACGAAAACAGCTTTAAATATTGTAATTACATTTTTGTTTTTTTGGCATATTAAACCTATGTAATTAAATTATTGGAAACATTCTGGATGAATGTTTTTATGCTGTTTAATGTTTTTTGATTTTATGATATGACATCTATGTATGTATTGTTATTTAATATGTAAAATAATATTAAATAATATTTTTTTTCAAATTTTTTTCTCCACAAATGTGTCAAACTTTCAAAAATTAAAACGTAAAACGTTATTTCTTTCGATAATCGAAATGTTTATTTGTATCTATTTTTACTGTTTTGAGTATTTTGCAAATTAATGTAGGTACCTGAGTACTCCATACAAATTATCAAATTACAATCTAATCAACAAGCCCGATTCTCCCGATTCTAAATCATTGTTTCACACGTAGCAGTAAAATTATTTTAAACATTTAAAAATATGGCAACTGATGCTTATTAATTAATTATAATAATCTTGAGTTGTCGGATCTAATGAGTGTTTATGTTTATACATACATAAATATAATTATTCCTTCCAAGTATGAGTGAAAACAGAAAAAAATAAAATTTAATAGGTACAATAAATAATAAATAAATAAATAAATAAATTTCAATTTGAAAAACAAACCATAAATCAACCCATTAGCTTGATGATAGATCAATAAATCCTTATGCTTTCTTTTCATTTATACTGTTGTTATTTGTATACCTTTTGCCATCAATCAATTTAACACAATATGATAGTCTTCTAAATACATACAATACTCGTCAATATAATAAACTATAGGTAGATACACATCCCGTTTAATTAAATTGCAAAAAAAAACATATTTCTTTTATCACATTTCGGCTCAAACTAAAAGCGGGAATAAATCATTATACCCTTAATTTTTGAACTGAATCTTCATGTGTCCAAACATTCATAAGGTTGTCTCTCTTGTTGGTATTCCTTTGAAAGATTCAACTTATTAATTACACATCATTTTTGTAAAATTAACCAATTCAAAACAATTATTTCACAAAAAAAAATTTCCTTTCGGTTAAGATAACATTGAATTTAAAATCAAAAAACGCCGACGGAAATTTAAAATCCCAATACAATACAAAAATATGTACTTACTTTTTTCCGTGATCAGCTGTCAGCCAGCAATTCGGGTTGAGTAATTAATATCCTTTAAGATCTTTTTATATAATAATTTTTTTTCTTGGCTGTCCAATTTAATCAGCATTAAACATTATATTTAAAAAAATTAATTTCTCTTTTTTTTTATTTTTCACTTTCATTCACATAAATTTTATGGGTCTCGCATTTTTTATTATTTTTATTTTTTTTTTACTTCAATTTCATTTTAATCTTGTTAATTTATTTTCATCACGTATCTATATAAACAATTAAATTCCACACAACGACATATTTAGTGGCAATTTTTCTGATTCATTTGCCAACAATTATCACAAAATGAAAACTACATTAATTTATCAAAAAAAAAAAAAAAACTTATTACCTACTTTGCAAAGTGGCAGTTTAAAAATGTCACGTTACGAAGGACACACGTTCGATAGATCAAGGATATTTTTCCATCCTTAAATTATTTTTGTCAAAACAGAGAAAAGGAAAGAGCGAGAAAATAAAATGACCATCCTTTTCCCGTTATTCTTATATTAGTTCACACACAAAACTCAACCGGAAACAAGTATAACGTTTCCTGTTCCAGGAAAAAGTAGTAACAAATTAAGAAAAAAAAATAACAAAAAAAAAAACAACGAAACGAAAAAAAAGAAACGTTTGACCTGATGCTCTGTTTTGATCCTGCGCGCTACTTTTGCACACGCGTTGACAAGCGCGATGATGATAACCGCTCCAATAATCAAATCGCAATTGAATAAAAAACACGACCAAACGGGCAAACAGACTCTTCCGATAGATGGAGACGCTGAGCAGCGCTGCGCTCAATGTGCTCAATGATGGAAGACGAAAGAAGGCTCGAATGAAACACTTTAAGGCATCATGTGCACCGTTATCCGTACACAGTGTCGTCTGCTACAAGTTCGAGTTAAGGTACTGAACTGAAAACGATCGTAACTTTTTAGCATACCCAAAGTTGCGGGCAGTTCAAAAAGACATGCCTCGGCTCAGCTTCAACTTCAGCTTCAGCCTCGATCGTTTGGTCGATTGCGGCAGAAAGAAGCGAGGAGGAATAAGAAACTGTATAAAACTGTTACAATAAAGTGCATGGCAAAGAAAAACAACAAAATAAAAGCAGAACAAAAACACAACAAGAGTAGCACCAGATCACCAAGCATCAAGCATCTGAGCACAGCACAGTACACACAGCATCGTTGTGCTGCGCTGCTGCTGCCGCAGCCACCGCGTCCCGTCGCGTCGTCTTGGTATAGAAGATCGCTCCATCGATCGTTGGTTCATTGAAAAGTGCGAGAGCTGCTGCTGCTGCTTCTGAGCGGCAGCGGATGGACGTACACAGCCCACGAGTTCGTGGCAAGGCACGCGCATACAAACACACCCAACTTTGAAATGCACGAGAGAGATTGTGGATTTTGAAATAATATAGAGAGGGAGAGCAGTCTTTTCTTGATCTTGCCAGTTGCCAGTTGCCACTTACCATGTGGTTTTGAATCTTGGCTTGAAAATAGTTTCTCATAACAAAAGTTCTCTTAACCAATGAGTCATAAAAGAGCTACGTTGGAAAACGATGAACTGGAGCAAGTTCGCATGTAAACAGAGAGGAGGAAGCAAAGCCTTAAAACTAGATCAACCGAAGAGCGTAAGAAGTCTCTGTTTATTTTTCGATCACATGTTCCATTGAGAAGCTAGAGCCAGAGCGAAAAATAGAGAGATAGAGTAGAGAACTGGAGAATGGAGATGATGAGGAAGAATAATATTTTCTGGTGCGATGAGAGAAAAAAGCTCCTTAGCTCAATACTAACACTAACTTCAAACTTGTCTGAGGCTGAGAGATTTTTTTTTCTTATAAAGCAACATCGAATGATGTTCTCGTCATTGTGGCTGAGGCAAGCATGGCCTTCAAAGGTGTTTGCGCTTAGAAGGTGGGGTCGGTAGGTATATGTTTTGGATTGCTACGCGAAATGTTGTTTATTTTTTCTTTTCAATTATTTATACATTCGTTATACATACGTTAAGTAAATTATTTATTACAGTTACCGACACTGAGAATTAACTAAGTGCGATAATTGCGCAAAAGTAATTAATTCAATAAATTTAAGTCATTTAAATAGAGATTTTTTTTTTGTTTCTTTTAGTCTGAAAGGATTTTAAATTGATTTCATATACGAGTAAATATGCTTACGAATAAATGGAATCATCCTGCATTTACAGGGTGTCCCGGAACTCAACGTTAAGCCGGTATCGGGTGATGGGGTAGATTGCACCTTTGCTGGGAAAAATAAGAAAAAAAAATCCATTTTGCTTGGTTAAGTGAAAATTGAAATTTTTTAGGTAGTTAAATACTGTGATCACAATTTTCCAAATTGAGCTATGTTTTTGCAAGTTATTGCAATCAAAAATAAATACTGTTAGTTTTGGAATAAAAAATAGTTTGCTTGAGTTATTATTCAGGGAAATTTTGTAAGATAACTTTTAATCTCCATATATAAAAAAAGTATATATTACCCTCGGCAAGTGGCCCCATTTAAAAAAGCACATGAGTGCTTTTTTATTTGTAAAAGCACCTTAATAACGAGCAGGAAAAGACAAGCTAGAGCCTACAAATCGTATCAAGATGAAAGAAGATAGGACCGTCTACTGAATTACAAAAGAGTTTCAAGGTGTCAAGAGTTCCAAGCAAACTCTGGTATAATTTCCAATTCACTGCAGAACAGCAAAGCGATGTTATCATGGATCTCCATCAAATGATAGAAAGATTGGGAAAATAAGTTGAAATCGCTGGGCTGAACATCAGTTCGTCAAAAACAAATAGGATCAGCCTTAGAACTTCCTTATCTGCTCAAGTAAATGTTTCTGGAGAACCAGGTGAGATAGTGGAAAATTTCCAAAATCGCCTCATGGCGGGACCAAAGCAGATATTAATTTATTCGAATCGAGGAAGCAAATGCTACGTTCGAAATAATTCTTTAAACTTAGAGACCAAGTTAAGGCTGCTCCGCTGCACTGTTGACTCTGTGTAGTATCTGGAAAGTAATATCCACTATCAGAAAAAAGCTGCAAACATTCTGAAATGAATTTCCACTAACCGTACTGTAATATTAAAAAAAAAATTGGTTTGATAGTTTTGAGACATCGTTTTCCTAAACGGTTATTATTGCTTCAGCAATTAGCAATGCTAGCATTTGTAATTAAAAATATTTCGGTGTGATCTAAGGAACCAACCACGTTAAGAAATTTTTCGATTTAATGACGGAAAAGTCTTTCAATAAATCAAATATCTACTTTGAGTAGATCACTCAACTTTAAGGTATCTCGCGTACCTTCACATAAAGAAGAATCAATGATCAAACAGATATATACTTTAAGTCCATCTCATACACCTATTAATGTTTGTAAAATCACCCCATTACGTGTCCGCGCATACATTAGATATAGCTGACAATTGCGCTGACGTTTTGATAAACTACATAAATAACATCGCCAAAAAGGGTCCAAGTCTGATTTTCTATATATCAGCAACGTATCATCTCATTGTCCGATGATCTAAATTGTGACTGTCATGTCTAAATGTCAGCATCATTTTGATGGATTCGTATGCGCGTCGCAAGACAAACGGCCAGAACCAACTAACCGCTCTACCGTAGACCATCATGACGCGACGGGCCGAATGGCTTCTACTACCTTACATTCAGGTGATTCCTAAACTATACCTGCCTACTTTTGCCACGACATACCCATCACTTTGATCTCTGATGACGCTGAAGAGCTGTCTTCACTCTGCAAAATCACTGAACTAAATGTTGGATTGGAACACAAGCATCACAAGCATCAATTCAACTCACTGGATTGCGCGGTATATTTTATTGAACTTATACTGTTTTTCTTCCAACCGACGGACGAACTTGGCGCACTTGTCTCAACAAGAAGAAATATTTATTCCTTTTTATTTGATTTTTGTTGTTGTAAAAGATATTCCATTCAAATTGAAGCTGCAGCATCTTTCTGGTTGAGGATATCGGAAACGTATACATACACTGATAAAAATATTAAGTTTAATTACAATTTTTCTTAGAGTTGATAATCCATAAAGATGTTCTGTATATCAAGCTTTTTTCAGTATGACCCGTTTTGCCAATTAAGAAGCTTCTTTAAAACGAACTGAAAGATTTAACCTATTCGACTTTTTCTATTAAAATTGTCTAGTCTTTTTCCTTTCTTCACGCAATGAAATTAAGATATCGGGGAGGAGAAGGTTGTAGAACTTAGGTATTTGTTCTTCATTTTATGAAAGAATTTGATCTATTAATTTTGTACAGTGTACATTCAACAAACTAAATAAAAAAAAAAACGGATCAGTTTGTTTAATCATCACGGATATGCAATACAACTGCTATAAGCCTAGCTCAGCTTAATCGAATTGTACTGCATCTGAATTACTTTTGATTAATAATCCAGCATCTATAACAAACGGAGGAAAAACGAAATGAACTTTTAGACTGTTAAATGTGAAATGCGAGTGACACGAGATGAAAAGTAGGTAGCTCTGCAGCTCTCCCCTATGTGCTGATGGAGAAGTTCGCGGTGAAGGTGATAGTGATAGAGCGCATTGCGCGCAACTGTTAAACATATAGTGCAGACCGCGACTTTCTACTCTTCAAAGTGAATGTAAATGTCAGACTGACAGAACTCGAGTGAAATATTAAATCTTCAAGACATGGCGGCCGGCTACCTTAAACAAGGCATTACCCGTGGCCTGAACCTAAGAGTATAGTATAGTACTGTTATCATTGTCAACTCGTAAATATCAAGACACCCACAAAGATAGCCAAAGTGAACATCTGAACATAGCACAAATTTTGACTTTCGCGCAAATAGAGCTTGTTGTACCTATAGCTGGAGTTGGTTTTGGTTCACTATCTGCATATAGCATCGGTTTTTAGTCCATTCCGCAGGATCTCTTTCTATATATCTCCTCAACCTCTCTGGAACTCTGGCATGGCCAAGAAAGTGTCAACATTTTAACGAAGCTACAAACATAAAGCAATCTCCCTCCACACATACTACACTCGGTCGGATCCAGAAGTGCTATTGCGATGGCAATGGCGACAGACAACGACAACTAGTATACTTGGCCGGCACAACGACGAAAAGAGGAAGCAAAACAAAGCTAAACAACAACAACACCGGTCGAATCCTCCAGCCATAGAGCCATGAGCCAGCGCGCTACTGACCACTTGATATATTTCTACATTGCGAGCAATCCGAACAAGCAATATTACACGCTGGTGTGGGCGATTCTTTATAGCCATGGATTTGCAGTGAAAGATCTCGCGCATTCGGTCCAAGAGACATCGTAAATAAAAGGCCAGGAAAACTGATCACAAATTTTTTCCTAAAGCAACAATCGTGTCGCATAAAATTCGAAAAGCACTTCGCGTCTCTGCGAACATAACATAGAAGGAATAACATCGGTCTAGTATTTGATTCCCCTTCCTCCGTTGACGACGCTATAAAAACCTTGTCTATGCATAGCCCCGGCTCCATCGGGACAAGAATCCAATTTTGGAAGCGCTACTTGTCAACTCGATAGCTTAGTATGACCGAAAGTGTTCAGGTGATGTTGTCAGGTCTCAGTGGATGGCGGTAAGTTGTGGCAATTTCTGTGTATGGTGCGCTACCACGGTGGTGCGGACTGAGGAGCTGTATAACAGCTCGGTATAGAGTCAACCGGAACCGCACCCACTTGGTTTATGAATTTTTGATTCATCCCCAGAGTACGCAACGTAACGACTGTACTCCGCAATTAATCCAATAAAATTATAAAAAGCAATCAAAAGATGGCCAAATGTGACCAGCGCGAGTGGTGTCGGTGTCGGTGATGGTGGTGGTGATGATGGTGACTGTAAATTTACGCTGTCGAATGCAAATAATGCCAACACCCGTAGATCGACCGATCGACGACGACGTAAGAAGGTTGTCAAGTTTCTCGATCTCAAAAACACGCACCAGCCCCACACACTTGCGAACAGTGTGACCATTTGATTGTTTTTTATTTTGGATTCACAAAACTTTTTTGATTTATTTTCAATATTATACTACTAAAATGAAATCACTAGAAGAATTAAATTGCATTTGAAGCTGCACATAGCCTGGTCAAATTTCAATCAAACACATTCATTTTTAAATATTTTTATTTTTACCACTAACTTGTAGAAAGCAAAAAAAAATATTATATTTGTTTATTAATTAATGCTGTCGTACTGTTACTTATAAACAAAATAATGCAGTTATCAATATTTTAGACCCCGTTTTCAAGAAATTAGAGATTTTGGATGCGATGGTGCGAATGCTTTTATTTTTTTTCAAATTTTTACGTAACTTTATTTATGTATTCAAAAATTTTTTTTTGATCGCATTAAAAACCGTTCGTGTATAGCGCTTAGTTTCAAAATTGCCTATCAAGTCGTCTTCAAGATACCTACATATTTTATTTTCGAACAAAAAAAAATATTTTTTATGGGCCTTGAAAAATTAAAAAAAAAATCCACTAACCCGCTTAGGACGTATATATTTTAAAAAAAAATTTGAATGATTAAAACATGCACTAATTCTTATATGCACGAACTTAATATGCACAAAAAAAAAATTGAAGGACAGTTAGATAGTGATATGAAATGAAATAAGAAATAATTGAGTATACGCCTGGGTGTACACTACAACTTCTGTCTAGTGGTCTTAATTTTGAATTTTGCTTTTTGTATAATACCGATAAAATGTATTAATAACTTAATCATAGCGCCATGTACCGGTTTCAGTTTTTTTGAATTAATTTTTCTACATCACTAAGCCAAAAAATAATTAATATATAGAGAAAATAACTAGATTGATAATAATAGGATAATAGGTATCTTTAGTACCTTTAAATACATAATATTGCAAAAGGGCTAAGAAAAGGTTGTTATTTGGTCACACTGTTCTAGTGACGACCGGTCAGATCAGACACATCAGGGTGGGTAAGGCCTTTCGCGAGAGTCCAGTTGACATTCTAGCAAAAATCAGCCGCTATACACAGACAAAAGTAAAGGCGACCCAGCGACATAAAAGTCTGTAAAAGGCTTAGAGACAGGCGCAGGCGCAGTCGAGGGCAATATTGAAGTCGAAGCTAAGCCGAACCGCACCGAACTTTCAGCAGTGCGCATAATTTAAAAAGCCATTGGAACTGGGCGCGCATGTAGGCGACATTTCTATGAATTTTATAGATACTGTCTGCTACCAAAGACAACGAGGAAGTCTATGTGTGCTCGCTGTGCGCCTGCGCTGAGTTGCGTTGTTGTTGTTGTTGTTGTTATTATTAGTGTTACTGCTATACGGCGGGATGGCGAGGCGATTACCATCCGAAGGTGATTCGGTTCTATTTTTGCTTACGTAAATTAGATCTTAACAAGCCACAATGGGCTATGTTATGGCTCTGGTATCTTCGATCTGCGCCAAGGAAATGGGCGGATGAAAATGAATAACATACGAGAGCGCGCGCATTCGCAGATCGCACAACATTCAACTGGAATACTGGATCGTGTTTTGCGCGTCGTCGCGTCGCGTCCGTCGTTTCGTGTCGTCAACGCGAAAAATCACCGCAAGAAATAAACAGCCGCCATTAACTATAGAAGTGAAGGATGGATGATGTGGAAATTGGCTAAGCATACTTGCTCGGGTTATATAGCCTATGCGAATAAGTATTCTAAATCAAGTTCTCCTTCCGGACTGGTTTTTTTTCGACTCAGCCAGCAATAGGCATAGAGATTGAGTAATATCGATCGACACTATCCAAAAGCTGGTCTACCCAACATTGTCTTCATGATGCGAATGCGCGCGGCTGAAAAGCGAAATTTTGTTGCGTGGCAGTAGGAGGAAGTAGGTACATTCATATATATATTTGTAGCTATTGGAATTGGAGTCCTTTCTATTTCGAAAAATTCTGGAATCTGAACCAATTATGTCACTCAGCTTCAGTTTCTAATTGGAGAGAAGTTCATATAGATTCAGAGCTTGTTTGGCAGCGTATTGTTGCAAGTTGCAGAAATATGCGCGCAAAACTGCCCACTATTTGCAACAACGTTTTTTTTTATTTAATCAAAACGAGAGGATAAATTTACACGGCCTATGATGGCAGCAGTAAAATGCGGTTTCGATAGATAAAACAAGAGCTTGTGTATCGGCTCTGGACTGGCTTATGGCATCTCCTTGGGTGCCTTGCCGTAGATGCAACAAGCTACAGGCACAACGACGACCGACGTATGTTGAAGAGTTGCAGTTTACGGACAACAACGACGGGCTATCAGATATGAAAAAAGTGAAAACTGGAGCAATTCCAGCTACAGATGTTCATATGCGGTAGGTAGGAGAGTATATATGTACATAGGTAGACACATACGCTATAGACGTAGAGTCGTCGCATATAGTTGCGCAGTCTTTGTGGTCGTCGTTTTCGTCGTTGTTGTCGTCGTCGTAGTCGTTAGAGCTCTGGATATGCGCCTAATGGGGATACACCTCTGCCTCACAGTTCACTCACCTATATAATCAAAAGTGGCCATTCGAAAACTGGATGCCAGGAGATCTTGCTGCGCCGAACTTGCTTAACTTTGCGCAACCATCCAAGCATCAGTGTATGGTACATGGATGATGCTGTGTATTGTGGGTAAGGCGAACCGAACCGCAAATGTAA
Organism: Syrphus vitripennis; assembly: GCA_958431115.1. Classification (NCBI taxonomy): domain Eukaryota; kingdom Metazoa; phylum Arthropoda; class Insecta; order Diptera; family Syrphidae; genus Syrphus; species Syrphus vitripennis. The sequence continues at coordinate 147,437,189 of OY288108.1, read as the reverse complement.
TTGCACTTCCAGATATCTTCGCCGTGTTGAATATTCTAACGGAGTGCGCAGTATAAACTGGGTCACAATTTCCACATCAAAGAAATGAGTTTTTGAGTTAATTGACCACCATGGATGGACCGAACCACCGAATAGCTCCGAAGATCGGAGCTATCCTTTCTTAAAACAGTTTACCTCACAATTAGCTCACCTTTCATAGGGTAATGGAGGTAACTTACGTTACCATATAATGATTTATCGTTCTCTTTTTGCAGTAAAGTTTCAATTTTGTGGTTCTAATGGGATGGAAAACATGTTGCTCATGGCATTAGGTACACTAAGATGGTGGAAATTGGAGGAGCATGTATTAAGGATGTAGTTAGAATGTTGTTTAAGTCATTATGCTCTAAGTACGTTTTTCAATTCAATTTTAAATTTAATCCATTGCAATTCTTAAGCCTGCGGAAAATCGTTTTAAAATATTTTTGTTTGTTTTTAATTATATTTGCCTATTATGCTGTTTAATTGACTATTTTACATGATCCCAACAAACATCAGATTTCAACTAACTATTTAAAGTAAAATTTGATTACGAAATTTTAGAGAATGTGGTAACAAATGCAAAACTAGGGCAAACATAACTAATAAGTTTATGTTCAAAATCTCACTTTTTTTATAGTATTTAATATAAAATGAACTATGTAATAAAATTGTTCAAATTTTAAGGTATTTTAGGATCATAAATCTGTAACTTTTTTCGTTTAAAATTATTGTATGTTTTTTCATAGTGAATATTATTATTTAGTAATTTAAAATTATAAAATTATGGTTACAAACGTGGCACAGAAAAATAAATATAAAAATACAACTGAATCACCTACAAAATATTTTACTATACTTTTTTTTATAATAAGTTGTTTTACTGAATTGCTTAAGAAATAATTAATTTCCTAACTCAAAAATTAAAACCGAAAATTATTTTTTCAAAACGTTTGTTTTTTAAACCTTTATTATTGAGTATGTACTATTTTTGGTTCCAGTATTTAATTCTGGGCGGATTCATTACTTATACATTAAAACTTATGTGTAAGAAAATATGTGTCAGAAAAAACTTCGTTAAAAATAAAAAAAAATTTTCTTTTAAAAAAATTTTCTTATAAACTTTTGATTTTCATGCTTTGACATACCATAAAAAATAAGTATTCTAAGATGTTTTTGTTTATGACCATTTAGTGTTTTATACTCCAGACCTCAAGGTACAATAACCGCCTTTGTCCATAAAAACTGTGTTTTGTTTCAGCAACCTCACTTGGAATCTTCAGTTCACAGTGAGGTGCTTGGTATGCCAAAGGGTTTTTTTATAACACAAAATCTATTCAAAATAATTGAATTTTTTTTTAAAAGTGGCTCTAATGGTTTTTGAATATTTTTTTTTTTTTTCAAAATAAGTATTTATGTATATCGTCCCCTATCTCACGGACACACGTAACCGCCAAATAGTCGTTTTTGAGATTCGGACATATATTATATATGCTAGGTAATCTTGATTGCATATTCCAATGTCACTAGATTTCCTGAAAATGTCGGGAACATGGCTAAATCCGTTTGACATAGTTGGCATTAGTGCCATTTTCGTAAAAATGTTTCTCACGAACAGGTGTAACCGACATTATTTAAGTAGCAGTTTTCTATTTAATTGCTATAGGTATTGTATTGATACAGCGGTTTTTGGGTACTAGGTCCATTTATCGGTGAATAGAAAATAATTATGCCCTAAATTAATATGAGAACCCTATATGTTCCAACCTACCTACTCGTTTTGCTAAATTAGTAAAATGAAATGGTGCTCGGTTCTTCCTGTTTTTTTTATCTGAAAAATTAAATTAAAAAGTTTATTTAAAAATTAATTTTCGGAAATACTGATGTAAGTAAAATTAAAACAATTTGAAAATAAATGGATGATTACTGAAAAACATTCCCTGCTCTTAAATATAGAAATAATAGATGATGGCTACGCTGGCGCTGGACAGAATCATAACACAATAATTCAATCTATGTTTATTTATTTTTAAAGAAACTCTTAAAATGTAACATAAATTTCTCTTCGGTTCTTTGAGGCAAATCATGGCCAAAATAAATGTGATTCAGCGCATAGTGCTGTTACTAATGCCATGATTATGAATCCTAGTCAACTTCACCCTGTATTCAAACTTGTGAGAAAAACCCAGCTCTATAAATAAATTTTTTTTAAACTGTTTTAACTGTAGTATTGACTTTGAAACTCATACCATTTAAAACGTTGGCAAACTGTCTCAATTTTGCAAAAAAAAAAAAAAAATATGCACCGCAGTTGTAAAATACAGAAATAACACGTATGAAAGGGGTACAATATGAAAAAGGCGTTTACGTCTGTTCTTGAGATAGGGGACGATATGATACTATAGATGGCATCTTCAGTTATGAGCTCAAACTTCTTCTTTGGCTTATTTTAGCGACTAAGATAATAAATTATATGCTTTTTCATTAAAGTTTGACTAATAACATTCTTGTCGCAGTAATTTTTAATATTGTAGTAAGTTCACGCATTCAAGCCGTGTGATATGTTTCATCCAGTACCAGTTTATACGAATTATTTTAAAATTTTAAAACCAAACTAAAAAATGGCATTCCATTCATCGGTCTGTTGTGTTCAGAATAACTATGAATACTCTAGAAAAAAAATTTACGCTGACTTAACATTGAACTAGAGCATAATTTGAAGACATGATTGTCATCAAATTTCAAAATTTTATAATAAATGTTCTCATCCAATTTACGTAGGATTTGTTTTCAAATCAAAGTTAATGGAATGATGTTCACGAACGCGCGATTGTAAACATCGTTCCTTTAATTTGAATTTAAAAATAATTTTTGATTTCCAAACTCTCAATTGTTAAAGTTTCGATTCTGAAAAATGTTGGTATTGATGCAACCGATATTTTAAAAAGCCGATGACGTTTCGATCTCTTAACCAGTTTTTGTCTAGATTTTAAAAATCAACCTTCTCAAGTCGATATTTATAATGCCGAGATATCGTACTCAATTTACACAAATCGATTAATTGAAGCCTTAGTCATATTGAATTCATTTATTTTGTTTTTAAATTTAAAATGTATTTTTTTAGTAAACTTAGTTTTATTTTAATAAAATTGAGCTTAGAATTCCACAAAAGTTAAATTTTGAAAAGCGGATTTTGACCAGCTCGCGTTTGTTCCTCCTAGACCGAAATTTTATTTTGTTTCAGTGACCTTTTTAAAGTTTAATTTTAAATATACTAATGAATTGCATTCCAACGCAGTGACCCGATCAATTAAAATTATCCAAGCTTGAAGAAATATTGGCTACAGTTTTACAAATTTTAGAAAATGGTGGGCATGTCTCCTGAAAACTTCATACAGTTGATTCACATATCTATAACGATTAAACAGTGGTACACTAGGGCGTATACGCACTTTTTAATTATTAAAATTCATTTAAAATGTAAAGAAGGAAACATTTTATTGAACATCAGAGCAATATCAAACACATCGACGTCCTTGCAAAAGAGAAATGTATTTTTTTTTTTTAAGTTCTATCTGAAAGCACAGAAAAATGGCAAGTCGAGCTTCTGGGCGAAAACCCAACGTGAATCCGGTTTTAAATAGTGTATCACCAAACAAATATTTATCTTTAAATTATTGTAGAAGTAACGCCTGCTATGTATCACCTCTAGCTGAATATAAATATGTACATAAAGTCAGCTAAATACGACCATCAGCCAATTAGAAGCGCACATAAGCAACTTCTCGCCGAGCACATAATCGTCTGCTGGATGGAATGTAATTATGTAAATTTGTTTTCCCTACTGTGGCAACTGCACGCACGAAGAAGACTGCAAGGTGCCTCACAATACTTCAGCACTCACCATCACCAGTGGTGTCGTCTTCACATGGTGTAACATGTCCATAGTGTACCACCACCTTTTGGTTTTGTGTCTTTTCAACCTTATCCGAGCTAAGACGTGCAGCAGTGGCGACAACGAAGATGATGACGACGGACAGTAGTCCCGCCCGCCTCTCCATACAAAATAAAATACAAAACAAAATATGTGTGTGATTTACCTTTTATTTTGCGCCAACCATTCTTGGTCGAAAGATTCGCTTTTTTTGCCATGCCACGCCGCGCGCCGCCGCCAGCACAGCGCCACTGTTTTGGTGGGGAGAAGTAGCAGCAGCGCTAAGCAGCAGAAAAATAATCGATAAAGAGTTACATGTTCGCATCGAGTTCGAGAATGCTGAATGCCACTTGGGCAAGTGGTGGGTCTCCCTCTCCTATACTCCGATTCCGATTCCGACTCCGACTCCGGGTGTCAATATGTGCTTATATAGTATGTATACATGGGAGGCTATATTGATGGGGCTTGGAACTCGACTGGCTGGGGCGCTGTAAATAGAAAGCTTCCCTGCCATTGGGTGGGGAATAAATTATGTGAGCATGAGGCATTTCGAGGCGGACATTCGACATTATATTGTGTCTATGCTCGTTGTAAATAGTTGGTGTGGAGCATGATTAGACGATTAGCATGGTGTGGCGTGTCACAGCGCACATCTCACTTCGATATGCGGTCATGATTTTTGTATGAGAGGCACAGAGGGTAGCAGCCATTGCTGAGGTAGTAGCTTGGAGCTACTGAACAACAAACGACCAACGCGACTACGATGGTGGTGTCAAGAAGTAATCGATTTGTGGCGTCTTCCTGCTGCCGCTAGTGTTGCTGCTGTTGCAGTTAGGTGATTTGCGTGGGCGACAATATTGCTAACATTGCTGCTGCGTTGCTGCAGAGAAACTTCATCAGATGAATATCGATGAACACCTGACGGAGGCATGTCTCGTTGGATGTGGAAATGTTCCTCACATCATGCACAACTAAACCGATTAGAGGATTGTGCTGCGCTTGTATAAAAATAATTATCTCAGGGCAAACACAGAGACCGAAAAAGAAACATGAATTGAATATTGCAATGATGGAGTGTAAAAATATTTTACTGCAGCTATTTGCAGTTGGGTTTTCTATTATTACCCTAACGTAATGGCTGGGTGCAAAGGAATCGTGTGTGGTTATTTACATATTTGCACATTTTATGCAAATAAACTCACATAAAATATAACTAAACTACATCCTAGGGCTGTATCGTTAAAATTGAGACGTTGTTAATGCATCGTAAACCTTTTTAAATATTTGCACAAGAAACAAACGAAAATAAATATCTGAGATTTTTAGTAATAAAGATTTTTTTTAAAGCTTACTCAATTATGTATTTTATTTTATTTTTTTTAGAGTAAATTCATCTTAATAATATTTTTTTGAAAAAAAAAACAATATTTCTGATGTCAATCGTATTGGAACGATAATCAACAAGTAAGAATTTAAAAAGTCTGTTTATTATCAAAATCTTAAAAAGATATTGAATGTTCATTGTTTATATATTTTTAGCCAATTATTTTTTTAAAATTTAAATATCTTTAGAAAGACGTCGAATTCGAAAACAGTCAAAATGAGAATTCTAATACAAAGACCTTTGCCGAAAGAAGACTCATTAAATATTTCTATTTATATAAATCTATCCAGTAAAGATCAAATATGTTTTGATGCGTCAAAGGCAACCATGGCCCTAAATGAGGCTATTAACCACTTTTTTTCAAAAATGAGTTTTTCATAAAAATGGGTCTCTTAATATATCTATTTTAATACACGAATAGTATTATGCAGCTATCTACACTCAAAACCAGATGGCACTCAAAAAGGTTTTTTTTTCATTTAATAATTTGATCATAGTTTGAGTGCAATAGTAGCGTAACCTTCATACTTCTCTTAGAAACTTTTTGCTTTGGTATAGATTGTGACCTTTTGCCTTGGTATACATAATATGGCCAGTGTAAAAGTTCACATGTATGTTTTGGATGAGTCTACAGCGTCAATGGGACCTCAAGAAATTGGACTTTGTTTTATGCATTATTTAAAGAATGTACATAGGATGGTCTAAAAAAGTTATTATGTATTCTGTCCAATGTAAGCGCCAAAATAGAAACATAAATCTTTCACTGTGGTTGCCAATTTTTGGTATCCCATCCCGATTTTATGGTTGAAGAAATGCATCATAAATTTTGACCAAGATTTTGGTTTAATAGAAAAGAATACAGAATTTTATAAGGATATCTTTGTCCCAAATGATTGGGTTAGCTCCATTTCCGCGGCCAGAAAGAAAAACCCATTCGAAATTGTGAAAATGCCTTCCAGAAGATCTCTGGAAGAAAATATTACAAACAGGAAAATGTCCATTACCAATTCGAAGGTTGATTGACTTAAAATTCAGTTGTTTTTTTTCATATTCCAATGAAATTGATGTTTTACTCGAAGAGGTAAATGTAAAAAAGAGACAATCCGTAGATATTAAAAAACTCAACCAGCTTGAGGAACTTGAGGAAATGATAAAAAAAAGAAAGACTTAATAGAAACGCTTCAATTTATACCAACAATCCATCAAAGTGATTTTATAATAATTTAATTATGTCAACAGGTGTTACAATTGAAATATTTGACGTTTTATCAGACGAGGAGTAAAATGATTACAAAACAAGTAAAAATGTATGTAATTTTTTATTGTTAAAATATGAACTATGAAAGAAATAAAAAAGTAATATAATAAATTTGACTTAAAATTTCTTTTTTCTTTATATTTACAGAAAACCATGAATGCAATAGTGGCGTAACTAACTTTTTTTTTCAAAATGACGTTGAATTAAAAAAATAGCTTGCCCTACAAAGTTTGTCTTTTTTCAAACTCTTCGACGTTTTTAAATTAATCAAAAATATCAAAAGGCAAATACAAAAAATGTTTAAAGAAACCCTGATTCTTAAATCTTTCGTAATTCTATAGCGAATTTTATGGATTACGCCACTATTGCTCTCATGGCCTCATAATATGAACCTGAAAAAAACAGTGCGGAAAAATTTTTTTAAAAATATTATCACCTGATTTTGTGCTTTGTGGTTCTTCTTTTTTTTTTAATTTGATTTTAAATGAGGAATTGAATATATAATTCAGTCTTTTAATTTAAAAAAAATTACGAGATATTAAATCTGCGCCGAGCCCCTTCGTGCACCATCTCAACGGCTTTTACCGTACTTTGAAAATATTTGTATGGTCATTTTTTTTTTGAAAACAGAAAAATACTATGAATATTAAAAAGTGTGCAACGTAAAGGTATTTTGAAAGCCAAGTTGAGCTTCTGACACTTTTTTCACGTACAGCTATATATTTTTCTGCAAAAAATATAACAGTAAAAACTAAATTTTTAACTACTGCAATGTTTGCTTTAGTTTTTCTGAGATCTGTCACTCAAACAAAAAATGCGTTGTAATCTTGTCTGTCCAGAGTTTTGTGAAATATCTGCAATAATTTATGTGACATTCCTTAATTTTTTTTTAGAATAAATTCTTTTTTTCATTGAAACTAAGAGTCCTAAAAAAAAACTAAGAGTAGGCTAAATGTATTTAGGCGTTTATTTTATTTTATTGTATAATTTTTCATATGTGTATATTTATCTCAGAAAAAAACATTATAAATATATTTCAATAAGACTTTTTTAAAAATCCTCTCAATTTGTTTTGGAGCATGGTGATGAGTTTGAATTCAATACATCCATGGACAAATATTCAGATTTATTCATGTATGTATGTTTTAAAAAACTGGAGGATATGAATATTTTGTTTTTAAACTCACTACCAGTCAGTCATAGGAAGTATTATAAATATTAAAGTTAAAAATTAATCTGTTTAAAATTAATTAATTTGAATCCGAAAATTCATATAATGAACGAGGTAAGTAAGTAAATAAACATATATTTAGTTTTATTTTCTTATAATAAGTTATTAGAATAAGAGAGAATTATAAGAATGATGACTGGACTTGTATAATGGAGATGATAGCAGTTAGGATTTGAAAATATTCGCTATAAAATTGTTTTTCTATTTTGAAAAAGAAATATAATATTTGTTTGTATACAGGTCGTACAAACTTCGAATGGTTAACTCTTCAAATATTCTAACAAAACGGGAGGTAACTAGCCATCGATTTCCAAGTGCTGGGCAATGGCTTGTTCATGGTTTAGAAAATTTTAAGAAAATTTAAACTCATCGATTTATTTTTTAATAAAGTGAAACGATAATTTCCAGACTATGAGACACACTCATTGGCTAAAACTTGTTTGAACATCCTCTGTTGCGTTTCGCGCCTGTCAAGTAGTGTCCCATCTTAGTTGCTCGTGTGCCATTCAATTTAACGCATCATAAAATCCTCATGTCAATACAATCCAAAAATTCACCAATCACTTTCATTTTCTGTTTTAAATCATTAAACACCGAATTCGGATCTGCGTATTGTGTTATGTGTGCTCTTGGTCATGATGTTAGCAGCCATGTCAGACCGTAATCCTGACAGGGCCAATTAAGAGCGACACAGATTTTTCATTTTCATTTATGGATTCAGCGGCGACTGCCATGTTTTTTTTTTCTTTAATTTTTATAGAGTGCACCACAATGCATATAAATACTCTATAAATTGATTTTACGTCTTAAAATCTATATAAAAAGCACACAAGTGAAGGGTTAAAGATGGTGTAAGCACCACTTATACATCTTAGACACGCATCTATCAATTTTGGGCCAAACTTAGATTGGACTTCAATTAGTTGCGGTTGAAGCCTTTTAAGGCCATGGAAATGTGTGCTGTCTGTCAAAGTTTATAAGCAATGTAAATCAACACGTATACGGATGATGGAGAATACGCATTACTTTTTTTTGGGATGTTTTAATGGATTTCGGCAGTGCATGACGTCGATGAGGAAATTTTGTCTGCTTTTGGTGCTCTTTTATGTGCTTTGCATATAAGCTATTTAGTGAATCTGTCAATCAAAATGCCGTTAAATATGAATTATTTTTTAAAAGAAAAATGAAAGTTATACTTTTATATGGTTGAATGGTCAATTTGAATCGATTGATGACTTCATAAAAGATTTCGTTTCATGGAAAATACTTAACATTATTTTTGAACAGAGATATGTATTTATCAAAAATTGGTTAAAGCTAACCAAATTCTTAAATTTTAAGAAGTATTGAAAAATGCGAATATTTGTATTTTTATTTTTATATACTCGTATGTTAATGTAATTAAAATGCAACCTCAATTTTAAGATAACATCAATAAATAGACAAATACAAAATTATTCAATGTTAGTTAAAATGAGGTTAATTTCGTTTTGAAGAATTGAAAAGCATTTTTAAGCACACTTTACAATATTTAATACTTGTACCAAGTTTAAAGATTTCCCATGTATAATTTTGAGTAAATGGCATAGAAAACAGCATACAATTTCGATGAAAAATCTCAACTGATCGGTGATGGTATACGCTTTGCCGAAAATCTGTTTTAAAAAATTTTGCAAAGGTCTTTTATCCTTTAACCTACACTAACCTTACACACATCATTTTCCATCAAATCAACATCGGGCTCACTTAATTGATAAAACAATTTTTCTAAGTTGATTTTCATACATAATTATAATATGTCTTGTTTATATTTTTTAAAACAGTAGTTATATGATATATTTTTTTAAGGTTTTGTATCATGTATAGAATAATATTTTTTAATACCCAAAAATAATTTTTACTCAAAAAAACAAAAAAAGTTCTTGCATCAGCTCTTTTGTTTGATCATTCTACAATTTTTTTTTTTTATTTTTTTCATAAGAATGTAAAATTCCAAACACGCTCAGTTCAAAAATACATTTTATTTACTTTATGACATAGTTTCTTAAAAAAGACGCAAACCAAATGACTCAATTAGAATCATCAATAAAAAAATAAAAATAAAAAATAGAAATTCAATCAAAATGAGAATTGCTCTTATTTGAGAAACAATTTTCCATTTCAATGTGAACTTCCGTTTCAATTTACTCATTATTTCTTAAAAAAATCCCACCACAACAATATTACAGGTATGTCTTTTGAACATCCGCACATAAAACAACAATAATAATATAAATCTTCTAATCAGGATGTATAACACATAGTTTTTTTTATCAATTAATCATTGCAAAACAAGATTCCTATTCGTTGTACTACCTGATGTTACGTGAAATTCTAATTTAGTTCATTGGAAATTTGAGATAAAAGCATCATCAGAATCAATCTGACAAATAACGGATTTCCCCAAAGAGTTTGAAAGAAAATTCCCTAGCTGTGAACATTGACAAATCTTTTTTACAATCAATCTTCTTCCAACGAGGTATGGCTTTTCAATCGTGAGCGTGACGTTTTAGTTTGCAGCACCAACAATAAGTCGAAATAAAATTGTGTGTGTTTGTGTGTGCATGTGTTGTCTCATAGATGACGTTTGGTTCGACACTTGAACAGTATACACAACTTGTGCTGCCAATCAATTATTGTAATTAAATTCTAATTAACCGGTGATATTATTTGTCAACTTTTAGCGCGAGCCTCTCTTGATGTTGTGCTGTTAGGTATGGGGTATGTGTAAATGTTCTGCGCCAGTTGTCACAAATTAATCATATAACAAATGCGAACAGAAATATTCCGGATTAGCAATCAAAGTGATGGTGGATTATTCAAGGATATCCGCGTTGCGGAAAAAATTATTTATCTCTTAGATACACTGATAGAAATTCTACAATGTAAATTTATTATTTTTCATTCATTAAAATGTTTTAAAAGACACTCCACAGTAAACAGATAATTAATATAATGTTGAGGTGCACCGAAATACAATTCTTGAAATGTTGGAAACCTTTATTCATAAAAGTTGAATTTTAGTTCACTGTATTTTTCTATCAGTGTAGATATTGCTTGTGGCTCCAATTTAAGTGGAATGCACCCATCGTAATTGTATTGATACGAGGATTATAAATAAAGAAAAATATAGAAGGCCAATACCTACTTCTTTTTCTCTGTTGCTCTTGTTGTTGCTGTTGCTTGTACGGTGAGTAACCAAAACGACATCAATACCATTTGGATACCAATTCGAACGGTGCGGTGGTGATGATGGTGGTGCGGTGTTGTCCTATTTATTGTGTTAAATCTGAAAATGCTTTTGGGACGCATCGCGCTGCTTTTTAACCAAAACCACAAATCGCCATTTCTTCTTTTCGGTTTCGGTTAAACTAGGAAATAATGAAGCGGCTCAGTGAACTGTGTCCGTACTACTGCAAGTGGATGAAGAGCAGTGTATTGCTGCTGGTCTATAAGGTAACGATTGAACTCATCGAAAATAACTACATAGATAGAGTATGCCTATACTAGACGAGTATAGTAAAGTATAGTAGAGTTAAACTGGAACACATTGCACTGAGGCAGTTTTATGTACCCACATTATTGACCTCACCAAGACCTCCAGCTGCAACAGCATCCGCACCATCGTCATCATCATCATCATTATTACCATCGTCTTCTTTTTCAACGGTTTTGTTTGAAAATTTGCTGACCACACTCTCTTGGCGGAAGCAGCCTTGTGTTGTTGTTATATATACATCCAACGCCGAACTCCCCTTTTTCATCCTCCAGCAACACTCAACTCTATATAATACCACATTCATAGGTCTTTCTCTCGGCTCAGCGAACAAGATCAACGACTGTCGATAATGCTACAGGCAACAACAAAAACAACAACAACAACTGGAGTACTTTATTTTAGGTGCATAACTCAAGATACCATTTATAGGAAATATTGCATAGCCGAATGGGCTTGCAAATCGGACGAACAATCAACAAAAAAAAAAAAACATACATAGGTTTTGAAAAATTAGTGTGACCATATCATATGGATAGTAGAATCGCAGAATTTAATTCGACAAAAATGTTAAATCCTACTGTAATAAAATTTATATTCTTTAAGTCTAAAATCATTCAGTTCAATAGACTTGCCTTAAGGACCTGCATTTTTCATAGCTTAACATTTTGTAAGTTTATTCTTAAATAAAAAAATAATCTGGTCACCGTTAAAGTAGATATGGACCTTCGTAAGAACTTGGCCGATCGGACGAATGTGTACCACTGCACACATATTTGTAGATAGTTTTGGAACTGTGTTGCAGCGACAACGACGAAGAAGCGATGCACACAGTACTTAAAAACTTGACTTTATCAGCGGCGCGTTCGTTACCACGGACTCTAACTCCATTTCTTCATCATGATGTGCCATTCGGTATCTGTTTCGTCTTCTTCTCTAACAATATAAGTATACATATAACAACAATGATGATCGGCGGAAGGGGGTTTGTTTTCCTAGGTTGGTGGCGAAGCCCTAGAGCTGCACTTAACAAGGCAAGATGCGTATACGTATCCGTGTTTGAAATCTTTTATTGGGTTTTCTTGCGCGCTCGTCGCTTGATCAGATCAGAGTGCCCAGTGTGGGGCAAGAGTGGCAGTGTCGATGATGATGGCGGGTATCTTTGGCCATACTTTCAGCCAGCGAGAGGGGAACCGCTATATCTCATGCATGCACTCACTAAATTCAGTCAAATTGATTGCATGCTGCAGATTGTTAGCTTAACAGGCAACAGGACAGGAAACGTAGTATATTGGTGGTTGAATATGTCTTTGTGATAAACCAAAAGGATTAGTTAAGTCATCGATGTTTCATTGTGGTTTTCACTCTTGCATAACACCTCTGGAATAATCCAAAAGCAAAATCAAAACACACACAGTGACATTTTTGAATATAACTGATCTCTGCTGACAAGTTTTTTTTTTTTTTTTTTGAGGAATTCCTTGTTGTCATTCTTCGCTTTCGTTTAGTTTCAATTCGATTTGAAGACTTTATATCGCCTACGCAGCAGTGTTTCGATATCGAGATTGAATTATCACATTGCCCTGAGCTCTTCAATGATGATGAGAGCACTCGATGTCTCCAAAAGTGGCAGCATCAATTTCAGTATATATTCTGCGCAATGGGTATTCAAAGGAAGGAGGTAAAACCACAATTTAACCCACTGCCATGTGTAAATCTGTTAATCATTTGATGTTTGTCATGCTTCTCCTTCTTTTTCGTCTTCTCTATATGGCAGAGTTTTTTTTTTTTTTTTTTTTTGATGTATCTATAATAATGTGCTCTTTGATCAAAAATGTATCTTTTAATCTGGTTTTTCAATTTGTTTTTGATATTTCTTGGAACATTTCAATTGTGATCCATCTTTTCATTGTGATGTCGTGCGTGTTTGATGCTGATGAACGCAAACAATAGGCAAGGTGTCGAATGTTTAATGATATGTGTCTACTTAGTCAAAAAATTGAATCCACCTCCATTTGAAATTAGATATCTTATACCTTATATGTATTGTATATGAAAGGTTTTTGTCCTAAGGGTTTTGAAATTAAAAGAGAAAAAAAAGAACATGTCCGCCTTGTGTAAAAATAAGATCAGACGTCATTGTGGCGATGAAGATTATGTTTTTGTATTAAACAAAAAACTTGAAATAATTGCTGGTAGTTCGAAGGAGGCTACAATATGTTTTTATTTTCCCAAAAACATATTAACTTAAGTGGTCATATTTTCAGTATTTAGAACTAAATGTTTACATATGCTCAAATTAATTAGTTCGTAAAAATGGTTTGAAAACAAACAAATGCAATAATACTAAACATTTGTTAGAGTTTAGAATTCTGAATTTAATTGTGTGGAAGTATTTATAAAAAATCACAACAAAAGCAGTGCGGAAGCACTATGCCCGAAAGGGGAAACCTACTGATAAGTAGGTATGTAAAAAATATGTTTGAAAACAGTAGCACTTCCTGTATATTTTTCCATTTCAATTTCAATTTCAATCAAATTTATTTGATAACTACATATAACTTTACTTTTGAAGTATATAAATTGTAATCTGTTGAATTTCTGTTGAACTCAAAATAGACATGCTAAAAATGTAGAATTATTTTCCATCAAATTATCGATCAAATAAATAATAAAATTAAGTAAAATTGATGGTATTCGAAAGACGAAAAGTAAATTGGTTCTCAGAGCGCAGAAAAGCAATTGCAGTGCACAGTTTTCAAAAGAATAGATGTAACCTGTGGTGCATTCTTTTTTATTAACTTTTGTTGGTATGTCGAAAAATATTATTAGATTGTCATCATCAAGATTTTTTAGGTTTTTGACAAATCATTAATGAACAATTCATTTTTACATTTTGCTAATTTGTCAAACGAAAAACACATTGCATAGAACTCAATGCATTTTATTTATTCCATAACAGTTAGTTTATATTTTAAAACAATATAATTGGCAAACTTGATTACTTGAATCGTTGTTATTATTTTTGTTTCTGAAAATGATCAGCTCAACTGAATATCAAATCAGATATCAGATTTGAAATCGATAGTTCTCATCGCAAAAATATATGTACATAATAAAATGAATCATTTTTTTTTACCATTTAACATAGGTACATAAATATTTCTTAAATAAAGGTTCGCAAATCAGCTCTTTTGTTTCATCATAGAAGCGCAAAATTAATTTTGTAAAAAAATCATGAATTATTATGAATGAGACTTCAATTACGATTGGAGTGCTTTATATTTAAAAAGTTTGACTTACGATTAAGACAGGAGTTGGTGTCATAGACAACCTGAATATGCTTAAAGGAACTACCTATACCTATATGTAACTATTTGTAAGTACATAATGCTAAGAATTGTATTTTATAAAACCATATAATTTTAGAGAAAAATCAATTTTTTTCTTCTAATATAAAATATTTAGGTTGTAACTGATAGAATTTTTTTTAAAATAAATAACACAATAGAAATTAATAGAATATTTTATATTTTATAATTGGAACCTTTCCTTAATGAATGAGATTTAGTTTAATGCAGGCAAGGTGGAATTAGTTTTATACAAAAATTTGTGATTTCGACAGTCAAAGGAAAAAGCCCATTTTGGACGAAGATTATTATTTATGTGAAAAGTAGTCACACAGATCCAAACAGTATATTTAAGGTTTTTTTGATTTAATATTCTTGAATTAAAATTTTGAAGCAATAAAAATAAATAATTTTTTTGTTTAAGCTTCTAAAAAATGTATACCCAAATAAAAATATTAATATTTTTTAAACGAATTGAACATTAATAAAACTCAAATATTAGTTATGACAGCTTAAAGCACTGCATACAAATTGGGACACTTTTAATATTTTTTAGTGTGCATATGTATAGGAATAGGAATTGAAAAAAAAAATATTTTTTTTACTTACTATACTTAAGGGCTGTAAAAAATACATATCGATTAAAAATAAGTTTGAATTAATTCTCTTGAAACTGTTATTTCAATTAAATCACCCTTCACTAAATTATTTTTTGATCATAAACGAGAAATAAATCAGATGAGTGTCGCTTTTGGTCACAAAATTAGTTCTTAAAAAATTTCATGCTGACAGTAACATGTCATCGACTAACAAAATTAATGAACACTTTGGCAACAATTAAATAGGTAGGTAACCAAAAACCAGTATGCATACCAAAAACAGAATGAAGCAGTTGACACTTTTTTTACGCACTGGGAAGTCTACCCCAGACCCACTGCCTACATCAACATATCAAGCGTTCAATATCAAGTGAGACAACCACGCAATCTTAAACTCTCGCAGCGAAACAGTTGTTATGTGGCTATTCCCTAAAGGAATGAGGGCTGGCTCAACACCGAGAAATTAATCAGCACAATGTCTTGACAAAATTTCATTAATTAGCAATGTCAACGCAATTGGCTATCACAGCGGGAGATATCAAGAGCTCAGCGTTACATACACTATCAGGAGAGGCAAGTCTTTTCCGTCTTTCCATTTCGTTCAACAACGACATACACCCGCCATCGCAAGACCACCACCAGACCATCTGCGAGCACACAAACGCCGTGCCGCCATATCACTATCTCCTCTTCTTCATCCCTGCGCCACCACTTCAGATGTCCGTCCACCGACGACAGTCTGTCAAAAACAACAACGAGACATGCTCGTTGCTCGCACATACCCTTGGGTTTTCATCTCCAAGACGCTCGCTACCGCCATACAAAGCATGCAGCTAGCGACTTTTCCATATTTTGCGATACTAATTTAAAAATGTTAAGCTGGACGCAAATTATAAGCGGCACCTAAGACTAGTAAAACCTATACACACCGGCGCTGCCCAACTATAACGTCCAACTTCTTACTATTTCTGCTGCTGCTGCTGCTGAAGCTGCTCCTAATGATTTTCATTAAGAGACCTCGCATAGAAACGGGTGGTTAAGCTACGCGACGCGACGTCCGCCGCAGAGTACCTTTGTTGTGGCAGTGGTCTTTAATCGAGATTGCAACTCCAATTCCTTGCACTTTTAATGTACACAATTACTACTGTCTTCAGCCGCCTTATTTTTTGCACCACATTGTTATTGGTGGTAATGCCCACAATTGGTGCGCGGTGGCGGCAGACCAATTCTACCAGCCCAACGATATACCAACAACAACAACAACAACGACGACAACATTAACAACGGCAATAGCATCATGATCAGCAACAACATACTCGCGCATATAACACAGGCGAGCAGGGGGTGTTGCGGTGCGCTAGAAACTGCCCTGGGGCTTAGGTGTGGTCTCATTCTAGAAAACTACTTTCATATTTCCAAAGCATCCGATACGGTCCACTCGCTTTTAGCTGAACTGGTCGTTTATTTTCGGTTTTGGTTTCTTCTTTTTGCCCGCAATGCTGATGCTGATTGCTCCAATAAAAATCGAAGCCAAGTGCTTACACAAAGGCGGGCGGACAGTCGACAATCCGACAGCCTAACAGCCTAACAGCCCGACACAGCGAGCTATAGCGCGAGACACATGGGGCCACAACGATGCTCTAATGGTTTGCACAATATTTCTCTATGCGATTGTGACTAAGGCATTGGCGGCTGTGGCAGGCTGCTATATCGTTTGGTTATGGATAGCGTGGTATGCAATTTGGATCCGGATTTGTGTGTTGAGTACCAACTCACGCAGCAATTGGGAGTGAGTACTAGGGTGTCCTAAGTTGAATCGTAGACCCATCTGCACAAGCACTTCCTCCTCCAACTCCATTTAGATATTGCATGATGATGATTCAAATCATTGTTATTGAAATCTTTGGTATCTTCCTTCTACCAAAAAAAAGTGCAGCGTTGATTAAAAACATGCCCGTGGCTGATTGTAAAGGTTTGATGGGCAAAATGAAAATCTTAAATGCATATTAATTTTTAAAGCTTCTTATTGGATTTTTGATAGATTTATACTTTTCGTTTAAGCTTGATACGATAAAACAGTTAAATCTAAATCTGGTTTTGATACCGTGAACATAGCCAAGCCATGCATTGCTTATTTTGTGAGAATATTTTAATGTATGGAAATTGGTAAAGTAAATGCATACATTTTTAGAAAAATTGAAGAATTGAGATTCGATGTGTCAACATTAGGCCACCACAAACTAGGGCGACGGAATCGATGGGGGAAAGAGAAAAAGAGCAAAATGATTTTTCTAATTTCAACAGTAAGATAAAATATTAAACTACAAAATAACAATAAAAACAAATCCATTATACAAAACAGCAATCATATAACAAAAACACAATTAAGAACAGAAATCAATTTTTGGTCCAGAACCAGTCAACAAAGTTGACGATGATGTTCACAACATAAATAATGTTGTTAAACAATTAAATTATTAATTAAAAAATACAAAAGAATAAGATTCGGGGTTGATCAATTATTTAGCTGGGTAAGTTATTGATAGTAAATCCACATCTAGATCGTATGAACAAAACGCAATGGTACAAAACGCAATGGATAGAAATAAAAAGATTTTTTTAAATAATTTAAAATATTTAAACAAAACTGCGACTGAAGAAATGCAAAAATCGACTGGTTTATTTGAGCCAAGTGCTAAAGATAACAAATGAAAATAAAAAATGTGCTTTAAACTGTAAATGCAATATAATATTGCATTTCATTTACTACATATAATTTTTAACAAGTTTCTTCTAAGTTCAATAATGGGCTTGCGAAAATCAGAATTTTTGTTAATAACAAGATGGCGGCCAAACGAAACTAAATAAATTTGTGAAAATTCTGTTTTCAGCTTTTGCAATTTGAATTAAAAATGCAAACACACAATATTTTCTTGATATCAAACTTTAATATAAATAATTTTAATTAAATTTATACCACACTGAATTTTATTTCATTTTGCTCAAAAACATAGAAGGCCCTACTGTGAAAATATTGCATTTTATATTTTTAACCCCAAAACACAAATAAGATTATAATATATTGAAAGATAGACGGCCCTGTGCCCATACATTTCGATGGCCAAGAGGAATTCAAAATCACCAGAAAGAGTGTGGTTAAGATTGCATAACATCCGCGTTTTTGATTTTATTGTTATCATTTTTGGCTCGCAGTCCATCGTACTCCATAATGCCATCTCAACAGATACCACACCCTGCGGGAATGCTCAATTAAGACATAATTATTTTCACAGTGGTTTGATTGAGTTAATTTGAAA
Source organism: Syrphus vitripennis (assembly GCA_958431115.1). Taxonomy (NCBI): domain Eukaryota; kingdom Metazoa; phylum Arthropoda; class Insecta; order Diptera; family Syrphidae; genus Syrphus; species Syrphus vitripennis. The sequence goes on along the minus strand of OY288108.1, from coordinate 147,418,563 downwards.
AATAAAAAAAAAAACCCAACAAAAATTATATCGATTAAGAAGGGCGTGGGATGAGGCAGAGTACAATGCAAATGGCAAATATTTGTGGTCAGTGCCATCGAATAGAAGAAAATATAAACTAGGTTAAGTGCCTTCCATGGAATAGATGAGTCGACAAAATAGCATCAATTTACTTTAGGTAAAAGTCGTTCCAAGAGAAATTTTATCTTCGATAGTAGGTATATAGAGCTATGAACTTATAACCAACAAAAACGTCTGAGTGTAATATGTTTTAAGACAGTTAACACCCCAGCATGAGGCTTGAGAGACTCTCAAGGTATCACCACCCAAATCGTCCGCGTCGTGAGACGGAGACGGACAGCAATTCTATTTTCCGTAGTCAGCCACACACGTACAATCTCAGCTTCAACTAAATACTAAAAAAAAAAAACAACATGCAAATTCAGTTAAATCACAGAGACGAGGTGCAGAAGTCAGTCAATCGCCGAACGTTAGTTCGAATTTTAGAGTCTTCAATTCGAAGCCAAGTTCCTAGTCGGTACTAGTACTGGTAACACGAAAGAAGACGGCAGAAATTAGAGGTGATCACTGTGCCGAGTGAAGTAAGGCTTAATCTCCACTTGATACGGACGCCTTTGCTTGGGTTTGGGCCTGAGCCTCAGCCTCAGCCTCAGCCTGGGCATACTGCACCACATTTAAATAAGTATCTTAGCCGAGATTTATTGCCAGACGTACGCCCTGTCACGAATTTCGCGCGTGCTGCACATTACGAGTGATTTTGCCTGTTCTTCGACTTTTTTTGTTTGTCAGGTTTGTTGTTGGTGGTTTTCATTGCATCTCGGCACCAGCACCAGCATCACCATCGAACATCGGCCGAAGGTAAAAAAGCCATTCGACTAAGCAGCTATCCTAATCCTTCGGATTCGACATAGCCACCCAAAGCTGCTAACAGTTTGGGTTGAGTACTTCGATTTGGGCGTTTGGGTTTATTTCATTTGTAGGTATTTTGTTGTCTTTTTTTTTGCTTGGCGCAGCAGCAGCAACTTTTTTTTTGTAGCATCACTGACGTTCTAGTACAGCGTCAATGATGTTTTGCCGATTTGTTGGAAGAACTCGGCTCTGCGTCGCAAAAATGTTAGATTTGTTGTTCAGCAGGCTTTTAATGAATTTTCGTTAAAGTTTTTTTTCTTATTTTTGTTTTGGTTTTTGTTTTTCATTTGGGAATTGAGAATGAAATGTAAAGCGAGGGAGTTCAGGTGATAGGTTACTTGACATTTGGTTTCGGCTTTTTTTTTGGTTTTGTATACGAAAGATTTATAGAGAAAAACCTGTGTAGTGTATGACTACGAGGATTATTTTTTAACTTAAGTAGCAACTACTTGTAGTACTTGTAAAGTAAAATGCAAATAAAACGTTGTTTGTTATTTATTTTTTTGTTATTTTATTGGAACGTTTGTTATAATGTTAAATCTCTTATTGTTTTTCTGTTTTGTTTTAAAATTGTATTCTTTTAATAAATGTTAATTTTATACAAATAAAAAAGAGATTCCTTTCTTGTAGTACTTTTTGAAAAAAAACCGACAGTACAAAATGAGATATTTTTTGAAACGGTTTGGGGATTAAGAAGAAATGTTTGTTTTATAATATTTAAATAAGAAAACATTCGATATCACTTTGATTTGAAAATTTTCGTCGAATTACGTTTTCTTGTTTGTCAGTGTTGACTTGAAGGTGCTTAAATTCTTTGCAAACAGTCCAGAAAATTCTAGGTTCTATTTATTCCCTTAAGGTGGGAGGGGAAATTTTCTAAAAAAATTATTTTAAGCAGAAAAGGATATATTGAATGCTTTTGTCAATTTGAAAAAAATGTTTCAACAATAAATTATTAATCTTATTTTTAATTTTTTGTTTGAAAGCCTTTTGTCACATCTTAGCCTATTCCTATTTTTAAAACATTTTAGTTTTTAAATAATTATGTCTTTTCGTTTTTTATATCTATATGTTAGTGATGTTCAAATGCAATGTTTGGGCTGTGAATGTACCCTTATGAAATTAAAAGAATCCGTGTTTTGTATTTTTTCTGAGGAATAACTTCATCTCGCTTACAAATGAGTACATAATTTGATTCATAGGAATAAAGTTGAATTTAATTATATGCTGAAAGATATATTGTTGAATTATCTCAAGATTGAATGAAAACTGACCCTAAGTCTACAAAATAATAACAGTACCAAAATAAAAACCACTGCCCAGAGTAAGGTTGAATTTCTTCTGTTTATTATGAAGTTAATTGCTAAAAACTATTTACTATTTAAAACTCTAACAGCTTTTCTGACATCTTTCGCAACACTTTAAGAATACAAAAACACATTCGACATGAATTTTACACACTGTGTAATTAAACATGAACCAAGTGTTACAATTTTTCAACAAATTTTCCCTGTCACGAACGTCTTCAAACACGAACCAACAAAAAAAAAAGCAACATCTTATAGCTTTCATCGTATTTGAAGTATAGGTATACTTTGATACTGTGAAACATCTTTCAAATTCGGCGGCAGCAGCAGGCAACACAAAGTTGTAAGGTAGTTAAAAACAGCAGCAGCGGCAGCATCAGAAGCAGAAGCATCAGTATTCAGCAGCAACAAAACCAAACTAGCACAGCTGCAACACTGAATCAGCTGCTGCTGCAAGGAGAATGCGAAAGAAAATCAATACACCATTCAAGGCATGGAGTGGTAATATTCATACATCCACAGCACATTGGAATCTATCTATTATAGCAATTTGTAAAAAACTTAGACCTCAAAGGTCTTCTACAATAAAGCTACTGCTGCCACTCCTTCTTCTCTCTTAAGCTAAAGGTACCTACTCATCCAACAACACCAGCAAACCAAACTATACTCATTCAACTACACTGAATCATACCAAATCGCACGCTGATGATCAGATTTCGTGCAATTTTCATTCAACCCAAAGTGCTGGTGTTTCGGCAGCCAGCTTTTTTGAATGGAAACCATCACAAGGCGCGGGGAGAGCTTCCAACACTGATATCATTAATTGAATAGATAGAATTTAAGCCAACTCGGTAAGGGGCACTTCTACAACAATGGCCATAGCAAGCGGATGCTGCAATAGTTTATGCTAAATGGATAAGCTCCAAAATTTCCTCCCACTCAAGGGAGCGAGCTAAGCTCAATCAATCAATCAATATAATTCATCATTTTGTATTATATGTATGCAGCAGCGGTTGAGTTAGAAAAATATGCACTTAAAGGTAAAACCAAATACCAAATATTTGTTCAATTAAAAAATTTTGTTACGCGTCAGCTTTGAAATAATTTAAATTGAACTAGTTAAAAGTTGTGCGGTCATTACAGGGGTACATCTATCTACATATATGTACCTACACTACATATGCCAAACGACTTGCCCGAACTCGAGAACGACAAGCCATGTTTTGAGCCCAGCCAACAGCAACAGCAGCAGCAGCAGTTTCACCATCCTCCCATCCTCCCAGGTCTTAACCTGGTCCTCGCATTAGATACACATATCCATGTAGTTATATAGCTGGCCATATGTACGAGTATCTGCCGAACTACCAACTACCAACGACGACGTTACAACCAACAAAGAAATTCCTGGTGAAGACCGCTCGTGCGATTTCATAATCATTTTGAACCAATGTGCCGGGCCAGGCCAGCACGGAGCGCTTAGGAAACCCTACAGCTATTATAGCTAGAGTATCTTTGTATATCTTATGGATGCAGATACAGATGCTCAATTCTCTAAATAATAACAGGGCTGTCGACTAAAAATTTCTGATTGTATAGCACTTTACAAAAAAATTTTAAAAAGTTCACAGGAAGAAGACCGATTCGTCTTTATTAATTTATAACTTTTTGTTTGTGATTTGTTTTGATAAAAATTGGTCCTATAGAAAATGTTATTTTGAGTTGCGAAACTCTGAGCGTCAGTTTTTGTTGAATTGGAAACAAAAATAAGTGAAATATGATTTCCAGTGCGTTATAGGTAGGAAGTCTAAATGATTCGAATACTTTTAGCATATCATCTGGTGCCACAATATTTCTATTGCAGCAAAGAAGAATTGACGTTATATCAAATTAGGAACTTTACCTACCTAAAGCAAAATAGTACTTTTATTGTACCTTCGACATCTTTGATTCGTAATCGTAATCATTCTTGTACATACCACACAACTCAACTAGAGAGACCGGCTTAGATATTGGAGGAGCAAAGCATAGCACACAATATTGCAGATCACCGCGCCGGCTGCAATGCAATTAAATGAAACGTACCATAGCACAACCTTGAGTACCGCTATTTGCGGCGCAATAATGGCGACCACACCCGCGCACTTCATTACTTTTATGTCTCCTATCGAGAGCTCGCTATTCGCTGTATAGTAAATGTACGTACGCCAGAAGTTTAGCAGCAGTGCGGCAGCGGCAGTATAGTAGCTCGATGTAAGCATCAGCAAGAGTGCAACAACAGCAGCCGAAGTGCACCGCAGAGGTGAATTCGCCTTTGGCGCAGCTGAAAATATTCGTGCCCCTGCCCAATTTGCGCAGCGCGTTTTCTGCTTCTTCTTCTGTTTTTTTTTTTGTTTCTTGATTTTTTTTGTAATATTTTAAAACTCTTTTTTCTTTTACACATGGTTTTAGCTTAAGATGGCGTTACCTTTGGCGCAATCTAGTTCGGGGGGATCTCTTTGCGCACGAGTTCCATCACACACCCTGCCCTGGCCCCACTGTCTGCTTGTTTTTGTTGTTGTCCTCGCTATGTTGGGTCTTGTCATTTACTTTGTTTTTGTTTTTTTTTTTGGTAAGATGTGTCCGCCTTTGGTGTAGTTGTGTGATATCTTGACAGATAAATCAATAACAACACTAGAATTGAACTAGAGTATCATTAGCAACTTGAAATTGTGTTTTGTGGGAAGAAACGAATAAAGTAACATATTTGAAACTAATTCATATATAATAAACAAGGTATTTCATCGAACAACCAAAGAAAAAAAAAACGGGTTTTGAATTTGAACGACAGCAATTTAAAATAAAAATATTAATAATTATCAATTTTCGAATGAGACACATACTAAGTGTTCCCGAAATACAAAACACCTATGTTGTTATTTTTGCGATTCGGGACTCCAACTTGAAAATTTTTATCAGATTTATGCTTACTCTTTAAAATATTTTTACCGAAGAAAAATATAAAATGAGAAACACACATTTTTTCCTGAGTCTTAATTTCTCACGTAAAAGCTTTTTTCAATGGAAACTTCAAAATTTTGTATGAAGGATGATTTGTAAAAGATGTGACAAATGGCTTACGCAGACAAAATAAATAATCGTATGAGAAGGGGATATATTTTATTTTGTTAAAGTGGAAGATGAAATTTCAGTTTAAAATCTTATAAAATATGAATTAATAAATTTAAAAAAAAATTATTTTGTGTTTTCAAAATTTTAAAGTAGAGAGTTTTTGATTAATAGAATTTTATAGATTCTGTATAAGAATCTAAAATTAATCCATAGCACAGTTCTTCAAAATTCTGTATATTCAAACATTTAAAATTCTGTACAGTTTTGAATGAAAGTTTAAGTCCACGTTGAATAATTTGTATTAATTCCAAAAACGTCCTGGTATTAGAGAAACTAATGTTAAAGAAACGGACTATTTAACTTATTTTAAAAAATGTTGAATTTCCTTTCTTTTTAACACTAGAATGTTTGCTTCTAAGATTAGGTAACAAATAGTTTATAAATTCCTTTAGCCTATTGCTTTCTTTTTCCTTGAATACATGTTAGACAAAGATGCAAAAACTTCACAATTATTCTTAAAATGATTCTGTAGTAATTATTTTGATAATAAAGAAAATTACCACACTCAATTTGAAAAAAAAAAAAGTTTTAAAATCCAGAATTTCGGAATTTTGGATGTACAGAATGTTGTGTGTTTCAGAAATTTAAAACACAGAATTTTGGAAACTAAATTTTGTCAGTATAGAACAAAATTATCAATGAATTTCGAATAGCCCATCAGGATCTATTTCTTTTTTGTTTAAAAAATAAACAATGAATAATTTTTATATAATAACTACCTACAATATTTTTATTTTTTCCGCTAACAAAATAACCTTCTTAAAAATGTAGCTGCTTATTAATGCAAAAAAGAACAAAAAATTAAAACAAAAAAAAAAAGAAACAAGCTAATTACTGCCAAACAAATCAGCAAGTGTCTAGCAACACCTTCCATCACACACGTCCTTAGCGAAAAAAAGAACTAAAAAGAAACAAAGTTATCACACATATCCAATCAAATAAAATCAATCACTAACGATACCATAATAAGCTACAGTTTTCAATTTAAAAATAACTATCGCAAGAGTAAAAGTGAACAGTAGCCCCTAATACATAAATTGATTAAAAGTAAAAGTGTTAGTACGTAAGCAAATAATAAAAAGAATGAATAACAGAAGAAAAAAAAATAAAATTAAAACAAACAACAACAACAACAAAAAAGCAAGACACATTTTATCGGAAAATAAACAAACAAGAAGTCACTCAGCAATAAAACCATGTATACAAAGAAAAGCAAACGGGCCAAACAAGAATTGAAGGAAATAAGAGCAAAAACAAGATTTTTCATAGTCGATTTAGAAAATAAATAAATAAAAAAAATAATAAAATGTGTACTCGTATATCTATATGTGTATCTATTTTTATATGTATGAACTTACAATGAAGAAAATCGCACGCCAGCCAACAACCAAGGTGAAAAAAATTAAATGAAAATGTAATCACAATCCACATCATGACATGGGTGTGGTGCCATAGAAGAGTAGTTTGAGACATTCACTTCATCCCCGTCCACAGGAGTAGGTATATCCTCTCGCCCCATTCCACCATACCCTCCTCGAGGTTGGTTTTGTGGTCCATGATACAGCAACTTCGACTACCGCCTTCATCATCTATCCATGCAGTCTTGTTCGCCTTTTTTCTTTTGCCTCTGTGTCTCTCTTTCTTATTCTCCTAGTTATGGATATAATATAGGAGAGCATGAAAACAAAAGACTTGAGATTAAAACTCGAAAAAAAAATCAAATAGTTACGAGAGTAACTGTAACGGATTATATGATGGAGCTTTTTGTTTAACAGTTTCCAGCACCGTTATTGAGAATACTTCTTGGCCTTAAGAGTGTTTTGTTTCAAAGAGAAGTAATTTCTCTTCTCTTGATAAAAACCACTTCGATGGTTCTCGGTTCTGGGATCTCAGATCACACCCTGGCTGCAAAATAATATTGAAAGCAAAAGTTATTGCAGACCGAGAGCCTGTCGTCAAAGTTAAAGACTTTGGTAAACGTGTTTGTTCAGCAATATGTACGCTTTCCCTAGTCATTGGAATTTGAAGTGCGGAAAGTGTCGCATGGATTGCTGTAACTGTTGATACTTCAGCTGGACACTTATTTTTAATTTCAAGAAGCTTGGGATGACATTTTTAATTAAGATAATTTAATAACGAGAGAGGTAGTGTATACTTTTGTGAGTAATAGGATGCAATAAATTTATTTATATAAATGCCTGAAGGGAATTGTAAAAGGATTACGATTTGAACTAAGTTGAAAAGTTATGGTGACATTTTGTTGTCATATTTCTTTATTTGTGTGTTATGAAAATATTATTTAAAAGTTTATTTACTTTTAATTTATTTGTTTTCAAGAAAATTAACCATAACATAAAATAAAGGATTTATTGAAGAGATATAATTTGTTGAAATTATTTTGCTTGAACTCAGTTTTAATTTTTATACTATACATTTATACTATATTATACAATACATAACTATTAATACTTCCAAAAATACGTAATTATTAAAATTTTTAACTACTTTATTATTATTATGAGAGCAGTAACTTGTTAATATGGTAACCAGTAATTTTTTTATAATGCATTATTTAACAAATTACATACATTTAAATAAAAAAATATTTCATCGTTTTATTAATTAAAAAAAAATATATTTGTTGTTTGTTTACTAACTCTTCTAATAACTCACAGTTTTGTTTATATTTTTTCAATTTATTATTAGAAATGTTTGAAAAAAATTATAATATCTTCCAGACACTAGAATTTTGCTGATATCAAAAGTTAGTATTTAATAATTTAAAATTTAGATTTGTTTTGCAATTACTAATTAGAAATAAAAATAAATCTTGTTTTTCTTTTTTTATTTTTTTAAACTGAGAAATTTAGAAGTTAGAATACATTTTTTTCTCAGAAGTTATTTGCAGTGAACTGAAATAGGATGTTAATGAAAGTTTATATGAAAAAGAAGTTTCAAAAAAGTGAATTCAGAAAAATTTATTGATTTGAAGTAGGTAATCTAGTGACGTAAAGCCTAAAATACTTCCTGAAGTAAACGACAATACTACGAAAAGAGTTTTTGACAAAATTAAAAAAGAGTAATACATCCTTTGTGCTACACCAAAGTCCAATTAAAATTAACAGCAAAAATCACATATTGAGTATTTAAATGAATAGGATTAACATTTTTCAACTCACGAACCAAGTCAATCTATCATTATTTTAAATTATCATCTAATAGTTATATGCTGAGATCGATAACCAAACATACAAAAAAAATATCTTTTTATATCGAAAACTAAAAAAAGATCTATTCGTGCATTAATATTTTAACCACAAAAAAAAAAAGATTTTATTATCATCTTTAAAATCATCGTTAACATATAATGAAAATGTAACACAACCCAAGAACTATGTTTTTTTGTTTCTTAATCGATTTTTGCTTTTAGCTTCGGTTTTCAAATAAGTTTCAGCGCTCGGTCATTAAAAAATTATAATAACTCTTTAATAGTTTGTTTTGTTAAATAGGCTTGAACTCGCGTACATCATTTGAGTCTTTATTATTTAATAGACATGTCGGAAATCATATTCCCCATGGAATACGACTTCACGTTTAACAAATGAAACTTCGTCTTGTGCTACCATCATATAGAAAGACGTATAATGGAAACGAAACAAATTCAAATAACGGCTATAATAGTGCATGCTATAGTTTTTTTTTTTTGCCACAAAATAGCTCGAGTATACGATTTTAACGATGCTATGCGCCTCTGTTGTGTTTATATGCTGCCCTCGTAATAGACGGCTGCTGCTATACGGCTGTTGCGGCTGCGCAGCAGATTGACCCAACTATAGAGCTATTAAAGACATTTCTTGGCGGAATTTATTTATGCCCATTGGTTATCACGCGTACCTCTTTGATCCATAAAGACCCCCATAGAGAGTTTGAGGGCGGCGGCGCGGCGCGGCGGCAGCAGCAGCAGCGGAGGTGGTGCGGTAGTGATGGCGTAGACAAAGTCTATGGAACAAGTGAACGCGCAGATGTCAGTTAGTTTCATGCCAGAATAGCTTCGATCTTTTGCATATCCATTATAGACTTTGCATCATCCAGTTGCCCACGAACGACTTATGGAGATGTAACAAATTTGATAGAAACCAGCCAGAGACTGCATTATTTTGCACAGCTTTGCGCTGCGCATCCTCCGGGAGTAGTTGTTTTTTTTTACTTTGCGCAATCAGGATGTATCGATATACTCTTGTGATCTACCTAAATTAAACGGGCGAAAGTTTCATCAGTATAAAGCCGGCTCCGGCTCCGTTGTCGTTGTTTTATTTCTGGGGAAAAAGGAAATTGTGAACCAATTACAAGGGAATATCGAATATCGATCGAGCAAAAGCAATAGGAATAATCGAAATTCAGCTCGCAGGCTCTAAATTAAATTGCATTGCATTGAAGACCTTTGCGGCAATCATGTCATTCTAAGAAATCTCAAATATATAACAGACAGGCTGAAATGGTTAAAACGTCTTCCAGTCAATTAAGGATTGATAACGGTTAATGCAGTATATGCAGTAAAAGTAGCAATAAATAAAATAGGTGCAGGAAAAATTGAAGATTCTTTATTAATATTATAATGGAAATGAATGGTTAAGTCCTACGGTAGGTTGTTAGATTTCATCTTTTTAACAGTTTCTATAATTTATTCAAAAAGTTTAATTATAAATTTTGAAATTTTCGTAATCAGTTATTTCAGTAATCTCTTGTCTTGATACCCAATATTAAATGAATATCATTTTTAAAATATTTTCGATTGATAGTTAAAAAAGATGGAACGTTGGTAAAAAAAAAACTTTAAAAATATTCAATTATAAACTCGACTTAGGTGATTTAAGTTGATTTGGAAAAAGAAATAAAGTCTTTTACAGCCATCGCAGACGTCGTACAATATATTTACCTATCCAACATACAACACTTACAACAATTTTAAACATTGTCCTTTTAACCATTCAACATTATTACATACATATAAACATAACATTGGATCTAGCACATTTTGAATACAAAAAATATGTATAGCAAATCTAGGACCGCACGAACCACACTGTGATGGAACTAATTTCTTTGCGTTGTACTTGCTAAATTTATGCAAAACGCTCTCGCATTGAATCTCATGATGACATTCGAGACATAATTCAAGCCCACGCATCAACATAAATTTTCCTAAGCCTAGGGAGACTATATCTGAAGAACATGCATGGATGCTGCTTTAGCTTCATAAAAAGGTGGCGAGATCTGGATGGTTGCAAGAGAGTTGATCACGATGGTGGATGGGGCCATCGGTGGAGGTGGAGGCGGAGGATCATTTTGCAGAGGAATTGGTTTTACGGAGCTCAAGAAATACGATTATATTCCGTTGATTGTTGTCACCGTAGTCGCATTACCTAGCATCACTAGTACATTGCATCAACATCCAGAGCTCTAGCCTAGTCCTTGGCCGGAGATGTTGTCGCGCGTCTTCTCCCAGACAACAACTCTCTTGAGATGTACAACAGGAGGGCAGTTGTTGTCAGCGTCTTCCTGTTGCCATAAAGATTAGATAACTTCTTTTTGATTTTGGCTTTTGGGGAGATTTAAGTCGGATTGCGGTGCAAATTGTTAATTCTCGCCAGTGAGTTCACCAGTACTGCTTTATCGTCCCCTCTGCCATCTCGCCTGATCTACAGTCTACAAAGACTTTTTGATTTGATTATGTGAGTGCGCAAATGCTCGATGTTTACTCGCTTAACTCTTTCTTTTCGATATGATAAATGTGACATGCGCCAAGGAATACCATCAAATCAAGGCCCATAAATTATTGTCACGTCACGGATGGATATGGAGTTTAACAGAACCAGCAGACGAAGATGTCTAAGAAGAAAATGTGTTTGGATGGGCGTGTGGAATTTATTTTGTGCCAAGGAAACAGTTTAAATTGTTAAGTACAAAAAGAAGATATATGTGAATTAGAATATTGTTAAAAATAGACTTATAGAATAAGAATTTTACTGAACGTTGGTATGTAGAAAAAAAATAGTGGTATAGTCAAACTAAAAGTAATTTACAAGCTAATTATTTTATATTTCACAGCTTCACTTCATTGAAGAAGAAAATTTATTTTCCTAACTTACGAGTATTTTTTTTTGTCGTAAGAAAGTTGGCTTAAATAAGGAAGCACAAAATTAGAAATTCACTTTTCGAATTCAAGTAAACGAAGGCGAATTGTTTTATATTTTGTAATTTTATCAGGAATTGCATTTTATCAGCCATCAAAATAAAAATTGGGTTTATTGAAGCAAGTTAAACACCATGGTCTAAAGCATTTGATAAAGTTTGGCATCCTGCTCTTGTATCTAAAACACGTACTTTTGGTATCGATGAAACCCTTCTGCGTTGGATTAGGAACTTTCTTTCGAATCGCTCTATACAAGTAGTATTAGATGGATTAAAGTCTGAGGCTCACAACATAAATACTGGTGTGCCACAAGGTTCCGTTTTGTCTCCGACCCTCTTTCTCATTTTCATTAATGATCTCCTGTCTGCAACTACTAATCCATTAAGTTGTTTCGCTGACGATAGTACCCTTAGCTTTTCATATTCGTTTCCAGATTCACATCCCTGCTCTTCGGACGTGGAACTGAAACGGCTAAATATGTTCAGTACCTACATTTAATTCTGACTTAGACAGCATTGTACAATGGGGATTAAGACACCACGTAGAATTTAATGCTTCGAAAACTCAATGCTGCCTTCTGTCGTTAAAGCGGTACATACCCCCCTGCCATTATCTATCAGTGGCACTTGCATCGAAAAAACTAATCAGCTTGCGATTTTAGGTATGTGTATCACAAACCATCTTTTGTGGAATGATCACATACTTAACGTCGCCAAAAATGCCGCAAGATGTTTATGTTTCCTTTGGAGATGCAAGAAATTCTTTTCCCCTTCTGATCTAGCTATTATCTATAAAAGTTATATACGTCTAAAGCTTGAGTAACTGCCATTTTTGGACTGGTGCTCCAGCAACTTACTTGAACCTCTTGAACAGTATACAAAGACGAGCCTTCAAAATGATCTGAGACAGGAACATCTTCGATACTTTTACGTCACTCGTAACGGCGTAACGTTTCCTTTCTCCCACTCTTTTATCATTACTCTTACGGTAAGTGCTCTAATAAAATAGCCAGTAGCATTCCTCCCCTTAAACAATTCAACAATTCCTGGAATGCTCATCATTTTACTCTTGAACCCAATTTCGGTCGTACTGTCTAGTACAGGGATTCGGTTTTTAGCCGTATTACGCGAATTTGGAATACCCTTCCACGCTCTTTCTTTCCCTCTCATTGTGGTGAACTCAAATTCAAGACTAATGTTCACCTACATCTCCTTTTAAATCCCCTCCCACTTACTCATCGCTCGCACTGTGTGTCTGACATATACTCGTAAAGTGTACAAAAAATCCCCCTGAGTGCGCGCTAAATTAAAAAAAAAAATTGTCTGATTCAACTTAAGGTGTACTCATATACTGTACATTTAAGTGGCATTATTAATATTTAAAACTCTCTGACCATCCATCCAAAGTCTTTTGTTTGTATCTACATGGAAATATTCAATTTTATGTTTTAAAAACCTAATTTTCCAATAATATTCTTTTCTGAAATGTTTCGGTATAAAAAAACGTTCTTTTGTAGGTCTCGGTCTCATTGTTAGCACTAAAAAACCCAGGGTCTTGCTTTCTGATACAAAAATACAAATATTATGATTCAAAAAAAAAAATATAAATATGTAACAAAAACTAGCAATTATCACTTTTTTTACATAACTTCGTTAACAATTCACTTAACTGCTAAAGAAATAATACAAGAGCTACAGTGTATGTAAATTCAATCCAAATAAAAAAAATTGATTTTAATTTAAGTGAAAGTAAAGCAAAACGTCAATCAAAATAAATTCCAAGCAAGTTAAAAAAGAAAAAAAAAACTTCATGAAACACTAATACAGTTGGTCATCTCCATCACTTGCCATAATAATTAGTTTTCTTCATTTCACTCTTTGGCGGTATTTTGTATATATAGTTATAGTATAGACCAATTACATGCTTAACTTTAATTGCTTAGGTGACTTTCAAGAATTAAAACAAAAGAAGGTGATATCACGCTGCACTCTATAAGTGGCTCAATCAATTATATCAAATCAAAGCACTTTCTATATAGATATACTACTTCTATCTAACGGTTATTTAACACGTAATGCATATGGGAATAAACTTACATATATACTTTTGCATCAAATGTATGTATATTCATTGAATTGAACCTCTCCCATTACAGCTAATATAGAGAACTTGATTGCGTTTAACCTGCTTAAAGTTCAAAAACTTCATATTGAATCGTCTATTTCAGCTCAGTGCCTTACAGATACAAACACTGCCCATTTGAAAAACGTAATTTATATTGAAGCTAATGTAAACTAATTAACTTAACTACAATAATAATTAAGCGAAGATTGGATAGTTATTTTACAGAATTATTTTACAGCACTATACGCAGCACTCTGAGATCCATGTTTAGAGACATAGTCTATTGGTGTTGTAGTAGAGCACCGTAGCAATATTCTTCGCCTTCGTCGTATGTACCACCCGATTGAAGGCAAAATGCTGTTAAGATGCCTAGATTCAGCAACACATATTAACTCACCATACGTGGCACAGTGGGGTCAATACCTCATTATTAATTTTTTCGTTAAGTCGAGTTAAAATATTTCTTTAAATACTTCCAAATCTGTAGTTCTTGGAATAGACAAAACTATATTCAACCAAATCTAAACCATTCTCATGACATTTTATTTTAAAACAAGTTGTTTCGAAATAGATGTCGTTTCGAACTTTAAATAAAATTCACAGTCTGGCTCTTTATGCATATTTCTTTAATCTTTGATATTTTCTAATCATTTAAAAATTCAGCTTTGGCGATTCAAAAGTTTTGCTTAGACAACTATCATAAGGGCTGTCGACTGCCCCACAGTGCATTTCATCGGTTGTCTCTTATAAAGAGGACAACATTAATGCCAAGCTCTACAGTTGTTTGTAGCTGATGTCGACTAAAACTGACCATCGAAAAAGAATATTTGCCTCTCAGTGTATGTTTATAAATGAAGTTTGTTAACCAGTTACCAGTACACACTCTACCGTTGCTTAGCCCAAGCATGCTTTGTTTCTATACGTACTTTTAGAGTACATCTATCTGAAATCTTGATGCGAGAATTCGATAAGCGCAATAATATAGTCTCGACTCCCAAGTCACTTGACCACCGCACCACCACAAGCAGCAGCAGCAATGAGCTCCTATAGCTTTTAGCTCTAACTTGAGCAGCACTATAGATAAATGCTGCAATGGTGCGAACTCTCATATCATAAAATAAAAATAATGTGAAAATTAAATTCAATTTTACGATGTCCAATGTGCAATCGAACGTAATGCGAGCATTACCAGCAGACGGTAGTTTTATAAAATATATTGTCAATAATGAATGTTATTTGACTGAATTGTATTGATGTCTTAATTTCTCTAGATTGGAATTACGTGCTACTTTGAATTATGCGTCAAGATAACCAATTAAATCTTTTTGGGACCTATATCGTGCTACGTAGTGCTAGAAAAAAAAACAAAGTTTGCTTCTCAGCTCTTTTGTTTATATGTTACAAGGAGTATATCTTATGTCATTTTTTATAATGAAATGGTTTGATTATTCAAGTTAATGGTTTTTAAATCTAAAATGGGATTTAGAGTAAAGTTTACTGGAAGAGTTGGGGCTCTGTGGCGAAAATGCCATATCTTCTGGATAAAAGAAAGTTTCGAATTCATTATTTATTTAACCTTATTATTTTTTTTTTTAGAATTTAAAAAGTTTGTATCCCAAATAGGGAAAGTTATATATTGATTCGGTTAAATTCCCCGCCCTAATAAAATAATAACTTAAACTTCTTTCATGGAAAACTATGATTTTCGACCTAAGCCCTTTCTAATAAGAACCTCAAAGAATTTATATATTTTAAAAATCAATAGTTTCTTATCCTAATTTTATATATTTTTCCTACAAAAATCCAACAAAAATCAATCTATTTATAAATTCATAAAACTCTTTTTTCTCATTGTCATCATGAAAAAATGTATTCAAATAAGACAGTAAGCCCCACAGCCCACACAAGAATCAAGAAAATCCTTCTCAATGTTAACAAAAATCAAGTTCGCTGCTCAGCTCTTTTGTTTCACTTTGAAATTCGATTTTATTTGACAAATCAATGGTAATTCAAAGTTTATGGTTGATTTACACAGAAGAAAATTTTGAAGGGTATCATTGTTAATCGTATGTGCTGATTTCACAAACAGCTCAATCCTCACGATCAACACATTTCGGTTTTGAGACTTTAAAAGAAGATATGCATTATTGTATACACTCGTACATAAATGGTAGACGTAACAAGAGCAGAACAAAAATATATAAATTTTCAGAGCATAGAGCAAGCGCCAATGTTAAGACTTTGAAAAATTTCGCAATAAATCATTCCATTGTTGGGGGGTGATCCCATTACAAAATGAATCCCCAGTCACGTGCATGATCTTGGATTTCTGGGATGATGATGATTATGATGATGATGATGCGGTTTTGGATTTATTTTTTTGTGCTCACTTTTTATTCATTCCTCTATACTACTAAACAGAGGCCCATTATGGTCCTAAGTGATTTGTAATAAAGTTATTATGAGAAATGCTTATAATTCCGTGAAGTCACCTCGCCGGAAAAATCGTGATCCTCAGTTTTTGCTTCCACTCAACCGCCCGCCGATAGTTTAAATGATCTTGTGCATCATATATACCGGCGAGGAATATCGCGCACGGGGCGATGTTTTAACTATTTTTTTTTCTTCATCATAAATTGCTGACGATTTGATTTCTAAATTTAAAGCAAAAACGATTAAAGAATTTTCATTTGGATTTAAATATTATTCTAATGGATTTATCTTGCATGCCCATAATTGTCCTTAGGGGAACATTATAAGATTGAGTTGATAAGGTTATTGCATAATAGCTAACAAAATGCTTCTGATTCCTTAGTTGAAGGACGATTCTTAAGAGCATAGACTGACGTCCGGAATGGCAACTTCTTGTGTAGTTATAATATTATTTTTGCTTCTCTCTAATCGACCTTGATAGTGGACAACGTGCATACATTACAGTGATCTGAAGTCGGAGTACTTAGCGCCGGGCACATTGCCACACCCAATCTAATAATCACGCGTTACGAAGTGGATACCTCTTACTATAAGATAAGAACGGGCAGCTTGCTAGCACAGATAGAGATACTCTGTAAAAAAAAAAAAACGCCGATGAAATAGATAGGATTGGTTTGGAATTGAAGCGATGGTGTTGCAGCTGCGAAATAGGCTAACAACGCCCTGGCTGCAATGGCATAGTTACCTAAACTTTTTTGTTGTTGAGGGAGACACTATGTTGCAACATACATGCAGTTTGCGCGTTTTGTACAACTATATAGGTACAACACGTTTGTTTGCTGAACTATACCTGGAGCTATACGGTAGATGTGGATGGTAGAGGAAGGCGCCCAACAGCAGATAAATATTGTTTTTTTTTTATATATACATATAGATGTGGTGGTGAAATTATATTGTGCACCTGGGTGTTTTAAGCGAATTTAAATTAACAATCATACACGGCAAATTGTAGTCTATAACACTGAGAGGTCTTAAAGGTTTCATTGTTTGGCAGCATAAAAAGCAGTGTAACCTTTTGCAATAGTTGTTGCGTGTTTTTGTTTATTTTCAAAACTAATATTTTTTATCGGAATATTTGGGTCGAAAATATAAATGGAATTGGAATTTTATTTGGAACGTTATCAGAATAATTGTATGAATTCTAATTGTGGCGAAATCCAGAAACCAGGAAATATATACATACAAATGTTTGATTATAAAATATTAATTTATCGTGACTCTTAGAATTGTGTCCAAAATCTGTTTTGAAACAATTCTTTTCAATTAAAAAATACGATATCATATAGAATGGCTTATGAATGAATTTATTGCCAGTATTCTAGATTTTGAAGAAAAAAATTCAAATAGAAAATTAATAATATAACCTCGTTAAATAATGTGTCCCAGATTCAATAAATGTATCAAAAGTACATAATTAAATTCTGTCTGTCGAAATGATTTTTAAAAATTATGTGAATAAGGTATTCTTAGCTCTTTTGAATAAAGAAAAGTCATGTGACTTATTTCTTTGCATTTTACCTCATTTGAACTGATGGTCTTTTTTAGAAAATTGCTAATTTGAATTGACATGATAGTTTGATACTTTGAAAACACAAACTTCTTCAAATAAAATATTTCAAAAAAAAAGTCAACAAAAATCTTTACCTAACGTACACACTTAAATGTAAAGCAGGCAGTGAATTTTAAATAATATCCTAACTTGTGGCTTGTTTTTGAGATATTATCTTAAAATTCAGAAAAAAAAAATTAGAAAATATTTTTTTTTAAACTAAATACTTTTTACTATGTTATTAAGTATCATTTAAGATTTAATTCCAGGAGTAAAAGTTCAATGCAACTTGGCAACTCAACGGTTCTTAATGAAAAAAATACTTAAGATGTTTTGAAACTTTAAGAAATGCGTGGAGTTGTTAGAGAACCAAAGTGTAGTTTTTGATTGCGTTTATATAACATTTTCAGTATGCTATGGGGAAAAAAAACTGAAACAAAAATGTTCAGCTAAAGCTAAAGGTAATTCTTCAAATACTGCAGCTCTAAAAACCGCAACAGAATTTTCAATACTTTTACATAAATATTTCTCGTCTCCAAAATTAATGTTTCTCAGATTTCGTTTTAATATTTGGAAACTTAGGAGACACTTAAAAAAATGCGATCCATATCAATACAGAAAAGCTGGGTACCTATGAATCAAATCGCTTTCATAATTTTTTGCTATGAAAGAACTACCTTCAAAAGCTTTTCCGAAAAAAATAATAAAAATAAATAAATAATAACTAAACTACCTATCCAAAAGCATGTTGGAAAAATAAAATCTTAAAAAAAACTTCCAAATAACTGTATACAACAAAAACACCTTGTTCTATATCCTTATCAGTAAAAGAGTGTAAATTATAAATCACACATACCGAATAACTTTATCAATAATAAATTCCCAAGTCGCACCCAACCCATTCGGCTAGGTAATTTTATCACCAGTGCAATGGTAAATTTAGCTTGCAAATAACCTAAGCAGCCAAATTACCGCTTTGTGCAAGAAATGCCAACGAGTATGAGTCACAAACAGAAAAAAATTAACCATCAGCAATTGGCCATCGCCCAAACGCCATAGCCACACTGCACAGAAGAATGTTAGCCTTGCTTGCAGCGCATAAAACCATGTCGCGGTCGGTTTCGGATCGCGTTATTTATCTATTTTATTAATTACATCCCGTTTTGGCTGCGCTTCATACGTGTTGCGTTGTTGTCGTTGTTTTTTGTCAGCGAGCCATGCAGGCGCTTAGTTCCGCACACACAGAGAGCCGCACATAAAAGTTCAACAATGACTTTGGTTCGTCCATCGCTGTCGTTACTTAGCGTTGTTCGTATGTGTGCTTCTCGTTGAGATGAAATTTCGTAAAAATCGCATCTCTAATGACCGTGTGCTCTCGGCGGGTTTGCGGCAGACTGCAATGCCGCATTGCATAGCAGCCCCGCATCCATCCGATTCTATCTAATCCAATATCCATTATAGAGACGATTGCAAAATCAATTTTCGATCAAAGGCTGAAAAAAAAGAACTAACCAACCATCTGTGTATTATATCAACGTCCGTCCTAGATGTTGGCAAAGTCATTGAACATAACCATTAGCGGGAGTCCTCGCAAAGCGACGTCCATTCAGCATCAACATATCCGTCGTGCGCCTCTGCAGACTCACTCACTCGGAATGAAAAATGCATATCAGATAGACGTAGCGATAGTGCGCAGCAATGCGGTGGCAGCGGCAGCGGCAGGGCAGTGCAGAGCAAAAACTACAGCAGTTCTCCGCTAGGCGCATATTGTGCACTGTCGCTACTTCCATCTGATGCAGAAGTATGTATATTGTATAGGTACGTTAATTTCATGATGGAGTCAAACTGCCGCAGTTGAAGCCACCACCTAGAGCTAGCAACGAGCTATTGGTTTCCTTGCAGCAGATTGCTGCAGCCAATTCAGTAAGCAGCACCGGTACTCCGGTCCTCCGATGCATACTCTGAAAGTGCTGCTGCTACGGCCCAGCCCGGCCATTAGTCCAAAGCGATTTTGCTGCGCGCAACAGAGTAAGTGTCGCTGCGAGGCGGGCGGTGGTCGCATGCATCAGCATCAGCATCAGCAGGCATCTGGCGGATGGAATCATGGAAGGTATTCTACAATGCTGCCTCCGAAATTACGAAATACTATATAGCTCGTTTCCAGTACTGACCACACCTTGTTTTCGACGAGAGGAGCATGCTCGTCGTCGCCGCCGCCGCCGTACTGCAGTGCAACGCGCACTTGGTATGATTTTGATTTTTGTTCGCGGTTCCGAGGCTCCACATGGCTGCACTATTTATAGTGATGCATTTTAGTTTATGGTCTGCAGCTACCGCAGCTGCCCGCCCAACCGAGCAGAGCAATATGTATCATTCCACTTTCGCAAGAGATACCCATTCACAAATTGGAGGCATAAATATTGCGTTTTTTTTCTCGTATTTTTGTTTTTGTTGGATTTTTGTTGTTATTGTATACGATATATGAGTCCTAGATGATACCGTATAGCAGACTTACTGTAATATAGCTGATGCCAATGCAGAGTTTGGTGAAATATTTGTGTGTGCTCTATAAATTTCCGGATGATTGCCGAGGCATGTTCACGCCATTTATTGGCAAATCATAGACGAAAGACTTACGACTCGAGGTTTGACTATTGGGGTTGCAAAGAGCAAACAGTATTTTAATAAATACCTACTTTTAAAAGTATTTAAGGGGCAGACAGACAGATCAGGAAACAGAAATAAAAATTAAGACTTTATTTTTCAGTAGATACCTATAAATTATAACAAAGTAGAGTTAATTCATTGAAAAAGATACATACATAAATAATGTTTAATTACTACACACTTGTTTAATTTAAGTAAAAATGATTGCAGTTTAACTTTTTTTTTAAGGAAAACTATGAATTATGCTAAACATGATAATTTGATAAGAAATGTATGTTTTTTTATGTAAATAGTTACATAAAACTTTCCAACCAGGGAATCACCAGTCACCTATCAAAAAACCATACAGGTACCTGGAAATTGAAGAAAATTCCCATAGTGGCTTGGTCCGTAGATTGTATTTAAGGATTCTCAAACTTGTCATGTAGTCGAAGCAAATATAAACATTTTTTTTTTTTTTGATCAAATTATTTCTTGTACATATTTTTTTGAACACTACTTTTTTGTCGTTTTTTAAAGACAAAAATTTGTTCCAGAACTTATTTTTTGAACAATTTTTATTCTTGCGGTTCAAAAATTATTTTTTTCAACCAATTTCTATTGTTATACGTAGATACAAAATTTATTATAAACAAAAAAATGTTTGCACGGTATTTTATATTTCGATACTGAGCACCATGCATTTTTTAGTGTTAAAATTAACTTCTGTTTGAAAATTCCTTGGAACACGCCAAAGGTTTATAATGGGGCCTATCTGACGAATACCCTAAGCGGAGCAACGGAGTGCTGTGAGCGGGGCAGTGCCCCCAAAAATGAATTAAATAGACATGGGGAACTTATATAATATGTACTTATATATTATATTTTTGTATTATAAAACCGAAAAAAATTGTTTTTTTTTTTGTATTTATAAAAAGAAAACTTTTAATAAAAAGGAAAATTTTTAACACTGGCATAAATAATACTAACAAAAATAAATAAAGTTAACAAAACGAAAACAAGAATGTTTTTTTCAACAATAATGAATTACAAACAACATCATTGCACTGCAGTATAATAAATATAAAAAAAATCCAAAGACTATCCAAAGCCAAACAATCCAAATTCCTTACCAAATCCAATATCATCTCTATGTGCAGCATTTTTCATCTTCCCTTCTGCGCTGCGCTCTCTACCGCAAGCATTATTATTATGCCCACAAATAGAAGAATCAACCTGATGCTGTTAATTTGAATATCTCTGCTAAGTGGACAAGTAGGATATAAAAAATGGGTACGCGGCGATCAGCGATATACCAAAGCTGGCACGAGAGTGAATGTAGTTCAAGTTGTGCACTATAAAAATCCTTATAACGATATGGCTTTGGCGATGCAGTACAGCGATACCAATACCGAAAGTGAAAATGAAAATGATATATTGTCCCGTGCCGCTCGCGTGTCTTCGCTCTTACATAATTGCTCCAGATTGGTGCTAGTTTGGCAAAGCTATATATCCAGCTATGTACAAGTATATACATATAATTTAAAATTGTAAATAAAAATAGTTGAGGCAGATTTGTAGCCTGTCGCACTTCTATCATTGACTTCAATATATCTAAGACTTTAATGGAGTATACATATTCATAAAACAACGTTTGGTTTTATATCATTATTTATTATTGTATATTAAGGTGACCAGAAGTCATTTTTTAGTAATGGAACACTCTTTCTTTTAACTTTGATCCTTTAAAAATTTCAATAAAGTGGTATAAAAAAGTTCAAATAAAGATAAGGAACCTTCAACACTGATTTGTATAAATATTTTGTAAAACACCGAATAAAACCATTTTTTAAAATAATATATGGTCACCTTATTAAAAATAATTCAGAGCTCTGTGAAGTTTTTTTTTAAGTTATATCCATGTCAATATTTGAGGATAAATACGAAACTCTGTACCATTTGATCCTTCTATTGGAAAATATTAAGGCTTGCAATATATTTTTGTTTTGATTTAATTATAATGACAAATTAATAACTGGCAGAATTTAAAATCAGCTCAATCAAGCTTTCATTTCATTAAAAAAGTGAATACAAATTAAAGCAAAGGCGGGATTCGCCTATAAAGGCAAAACAACAACTCCTTCACAAACTTTCGATTTCGTCAGGCTCTCAATCGCCAGCTTCTTTCCGTCATACATAGAATAGATACTGCTCTGAATATTATCTATCAGTAATGTATTTACTTGTATGCAGATACGCCCGTAAGAAATGTTATATTTTTTTTTTACAAAACATTGAAACTGAAAGTGAACTGAATAGTAATAAAAATAAAATAAAAAGATTAATGTTTTAGCTGGGCGACTGTGGAGTACAGTACAACAGATCGGGCAAGAGGCTATCTGTCTTTGTGTCCAACAATCGTCCAGCGCGTCGCGTCCGTCGGTCGTCTGTCCAGCCAGGCTACAACACCACCAAAACGGGTTCGGTCGCATCGAGAGTATTTTTGTAGGCGAATTCCTCCACGGCAACGCAAATCATCTAATCCCAATTTAACAGCGCACGTAAAGTAGCTCGTTTTTCTATTCATAGATACATGTATCTCTTGTTGTTGTTGTATTTCAGTGTATGGTTGCGATTTATTTCCCCCCGTTTGCGAAGCCAATCAGACATTTTTTTTCTATACGTGCGACGACGACGACGACGGTTTACGGTAAGGTATAGAGCAATGAGATGATGTTTTTTTTGCAGGGCTGGATTAATTGTGAATTGGTTCCCTTATTTTTCAATTTTTTTTGGAATTTCTGACACATTTTACTTTTAAGACTTTGACGAGACTGAGGAGTGACAAAAAACTAAACTGAAAAGAGACTGAAATAGGACTGACTGAGAAGAAATCGAATCCAGACTGGGATTAAACTGAGACTAGCCTGAAACTAGACCGAGACTAGGCTGAGAATGGACTGATATTAGACTGAGACTAGACTGAGATTAGACTGAGACTAGGCTGAGGAGAGACAAAAAACGAAACTGAAAAGAGACTGAAATGGGACTGAGTGAGATGAAATGGAATCGAGACTGAGGCGAGACTATAACATGAAACTAAGACGATAATGTCTCGTCACATCACTTCTCGGGGACATACAATTAATCGGGAGATGAATATTGGATGAAAGAAAGATTAATTAATCAAGTCATAAATCGTATTTATTAATTTCTTATACGAGTAACTAAGCAAATTCATAAAATGTTTCAAAAAAAAAGATACAACACCAATTAAAGGAATTTCGCCTTAAAACCACCAAACTGACAAAATTCAACTCTGAGTTGATACTATACTGCCCGATGCTCCGACATAGACAAAGCTAAAAGCTTTCAATCCAGGTTGCGCTGCTCTATAGCTGGCTGGTTGACTATCACAGGTCGAGTGGTGGTTGGTTTTGTATTCGCGAGATGCAAAATCGACCTCATGAGGTTTAAATTTACCCTCGGGCATGGGTGTGGCCCATATGGTTGTCTCGGTATCGTATGGGCTATATCAGCGATGAAGAGCTGGGCAAAACATTCAAGCCATTCTATTGACGACGACGGCTACATGAGTTGTTAGCTAACGTTCGAGACCTTAAGGCTAAGTAAAAAATAAATAAAAAAGTAAATTCATATAGATACCCCAGCAAGCTCCGCGAGAACAAATAAACTACTTTCGTTTGAAAAGCTGGATACCCTCTGCCATGACAGGGGAGTGACGTTATGGTGCTGGGTGGTTGTTGCGCTGAATCTTGGTACAGGGTTTTTTTTTTTTGTTATTTAGTATTTACTGTGGTGAGGAATGAAGTTTTTGGTTCCATAACTGCTTGATCCAGACGCAATATCATTGTGGTGGTACTCCAATTCGCGATCGCCGTGGTGGTGGTCGATATGGTTGCTGGTTATAGAAGCGAGCAAGTGAAGAACACGTTGGTCGTGTGTCCGGATATTTGGAGCACCTATAGGAGTAGTAGAGCTCTAGGAGGAGCGAAGTAGAAAGATTTCTATGTCTATGAATATATACATTTTTCTTTGTGCCATATCTTCATGTGAGGCTATATGCATTAAGTTTTCCAGTTTATACATGACAATATTTTATGGGACACAGGATCGAAACACTGGTTCTTGTGGCATGCAAAGTTATGTCATTTTATAGAGTAAGGGCGAGATCATGTCACAGAGTTGTCTATAAATTATTATAAAAACATATGGAAATATAGTTCACAATACAACTTATTTGAGTGAGCCCTTTGAACAACTTGTTTATTTTTGTCATATTTTTTGTGTCTGATGAATGAATTAAATAAAAGTTTACGGAGAGATCATTGAAGGGAATCTTTAAATCATGAAATTCACTTGCTTAGCTGAATTAGAACAACCATAGGTTTATAGTTCTTTTCAGTTCCTTTAATATTGCACTGGTCCGTGAAAACCCAAGTTTAGAAAATTAGATTGATTTCTTAGAAATGTTTCGATGGAAATTTTACTTGCTTCCTCGCGCCTTTTAAATGCACAAAAATTGTTATCTTCTCACGTTACCTATATCATCTTGCAATTTTTGGATAATTAAAAATTTTGAAAGTCCCGCAAATACGCATATTTATTGGCTTCCATAAAAAGAACACTCATTGAAGAAGATGGTGTCATTATTTCTCAAAATTTTTTTCACTCCATTCATGTTTTTATTTAAAGTGTGAAGGACCAACAAAAAAGAAAGGCAAACCCAACAACCAATTTGTGCTCAATGAGTTATCTCAGGGTCTTGTCAAGGAGATGGCAAATCCCACCAAAACAAAAACAAACTATCTCAAAATGGAAACGACTGCCGCTCTGGCGTTCGAATGCAGATGATTGTGTTCCAAAAACGATATTTTGAAAGTCCAGAGATTAAGCAACAAAACAAAAAAAAAGGAAAGAAAAACACTTTGTCAGGTTGCTCATTTGAATGATTGTTGGTTGGCAGATAGCAGGTTATCCATCTTGGGTCGAGAAACTGGAAATGTGGGTCAGCAGAGGTTCAGGCGGTCTGCCCAGGCTACCATGCCAAATTCTGTAAATGTATCAGCAGCTATACATACCTACCTACACACAACTTATTTATGGTTCAAGCTCAAGTTTTAAGATAAGATTACTCAATTATAAATGGAATCCAAGTCCGAATCTGCCGAATGCAACTCCATCACGGAATTCACTCATCTGTCGAAGAGGAGACTCCTGCGCTGCTGCTGTTGCTGCTGCCACCGTTATCACCACACTTAATCTTCCAAGTGAAGATACTTAACAATTGAAGTTGAATGGAGACTTCTTTCTGAAAGCAAAAACAAGAGGTTGTTTAATTGGGCCTTGTATAGGTGGTTCTTTTTTTCTTGTTGTTGTTGTTGTTTGTTTCATTTAGATTGGAAGAGAAGGCGGACAAGATGGCAAACATGTACGCGTAGTGAACATGGCAGGATGCGGTACAAAGCCACACTTTTCGCGTAGCACATGATGATTTATCGGCACTAATTGAGTTTTCATCGGAATCGGAATATCGGTTCGAAAGTAGGAAGCAAAGTATTTTTTCTGTTATATGCAGCATGCTGGATTTAATATTGAGATGGAAGCAATCACGCATATTAATTTGTGTAAATGACCTTAAGGTAAATTAGCTTTCAGCATTCTTTTTAAGAGTGTTGATTAGGCAACATTATGCAGGGATTCGAATTCAATAATAATGAAGTAGTTTCAAAGTCAAGAATGTTTAAGAATTGACTAAGAAAAAATAGGAAGAAAATATTTCTTCAGTTAATCCGGTTTTTACATAACAAAATTATGCTTGAGTTCAATTTGAGTACATTTTTGTTAATGTTTAGAGACAAAAAGATTTAATTTTAAAATAATAACTTAAAAAAGGTTTGGAACTCAGCTCTTTTGTTTTAACAATTATTATTGATTAATTGTTTTTAATAGAAAAATTAATTGAGATTTTGTATTCATATTTCTAAAAGGAAAAGTAGGTTTCTCCCTCTTTACATTTTTGACAGCCGATGAAGCTCCAATGAACCATCAGATCCTCACGCAGAAATTTCTTTGATTTGAAAGGAATAATTAATTAATTTTTTTTGGAATGTTTTCTTCGTCATTTCTTTTCAACTACATTTGTACCTTTGAAGAAATTTCAAAATTTCCTTTTTCTTCAAAGATTTTTTGATGGGATTAAACTCTATTGAGTGAATTTTGAAAAATTTCTATTCTATCAAAAATGTTTTTTAGTTGAAAGCTTGTTATGTAACCTTCTTAATTCTTAACTAAAAACAAATAAAAACAAATTTTTTTAAAGTTCTTTTGCATAGCATAATATACGAAGCTTCTTATAGAAGGTCATTTTTATAACAATACAATATAATGCCAGTCCCTTTTATCATCTTTGTTCTATTTTGATTACCTAAATTAAAGATGAGAATATGCGATCCATTCATCTAGAGAATTAAAATATCTTTAAAAAATGATATGCATCATTAATATTCAATGACGTTTGAAATAAATGAGTTATAACTTAAAACGTATTCATAAATTACGTGCATAAATCTCACGCACTTACATGAGCACTTCGCTTCATCGGCCTTTTTAAAGAACCATACCTAATACTTATGATGCGAAAGATTTTTACATAAAACAGGCAAAAGATATAGCTTCGAGCATTTTTTGGCAAGGTAATGATGATTTAGCTAATTAGTGTTTCGTTACTCTACGCCCTGGTCTTGATGGAACGTGCCTACTGCCCCAGCTAATTGAATGGCATTCATCATGGCTATAACGAACGGAATGTTCTGCGCAAGCAAATCACGAGAAATATCTACAAAAATAAAAATAAAAAAAAACAAGAAAAAAAAACTGTTAAAGCACCACACTTTCGCTAAAGTTTAATAAAATTGGTCCGGTGCCGTGCGGCCGGCGGAGGGCGGCTTTATTGGCCATGACCATAGCCAATACAGTAGCGGCTTTTGTTATTTAATAAGATTCTTTGAAAATCTTAAAGGCTTCACTCGATCTCAATTAATCGACCAAATTGCGAATGTGAACTGAACGTCTGAACCTCTCCTTCGCTTATTAGATACCCGCGCCCGCATCACGATCTCATAAACTTTTCAAATTCGCATTATAATTAATCGAGATTTGGACCACAGATAAAGGAACGATCTTTTTGTATGAACGTCAATCAAACGCATCGAATTTTAAAATTTAGAGTGGGCAACTTGAGTATTAAGTGGATATATTGGCATCGGGTATACAGTGGGGTATTAAAATATATAACATGGCCACGACTCAAATATACAGTCGAACATTAATAGATTTTAAAATTTTTACCTACATCCGTTGTTTCGGGACCAACTGATTAAAATTTATTTTCTAACCTGCCTTTGTTTTATACTCCGTTTGTGGCTCCATTGAAAGAATAAATAAATAATTTGTCGGTCATATTTTAAGAAAAGTACCCCCACTGTGAGGCAGCGGGTGGCGTGGTGGCTTCCCCAGAAGTATATGAAAGCTCTTAATACTACCATAAGCAGTAAACATCGCACACAAAAAAGAGAAAGGTCGTGTGCAATTGGTTTAATTAATTTAATTTTTATTGTATTATTAATTTAATTGCCGGCTTTATGCGGCGCGACGCGGCGCGGCGGACAACTGCGCTCATTGGGCTGATATTTGATGATCATTGCTCGTGTATACACTGGCTCATAAATTTTCGGCAATTGGACAGGTGTTAAGTGTGCATAGCTGAAGAGGGCAGACTCAGCTGGCTTCTCGCAGGTCTGTGCAAAGTTATCGTATTGTTTCCAAAGCGACCTTTGCTGTTGTTTGGCTTTCAAAGGAAAAGTGGTCAAGCCATAAGCTAAGCCCATGTATTTTTCATTTTTTTTCTGTTATGATTTCTGGTTTTGTCTGGCTTCTTGTTTTGCTAATTTATTACCTTAGTTTAGTTGAAAAAAAAAACAAATAAACGTTTTTTCAATTACTTTATTTCAACAAAGTAAATCGATGGCTGGTTAAATGTCGACAATAAAAAGGTATCTGCATCTTTATTGCAATTTGAGAATTATGTAGTTTTATGGGGATGGAAAAAAACAACCCAATAAGATTCCTTTAATTTGTTTATTTATCAAAATAAATCAGTAAAATGTTTGACCTTCTTAATTTTTATTATGACATAGTGCACACATAGATTTTGTATTTATCTATATAAACGGAAGACTATCACATTTTTGTTTGGATATGATTTTAGACTACAGCTACATTAACAATGAATTCTTAAGGTAATTGGTTTAATTTTTAATTGCATATGCGCGGTCTTTAAAATAGGAAGCTGCAATTTCTAGATCATTCAAAATGATCTTTTTAATTTAGTTCAAGTGCATTTGAAATAGAAAATATATTTTAATTTAAGTTTAATTTAAGCTTTTAGAATTCAAGGTTGTTTTTCAAATCCTGTTCCGGAATTGTTTTCTGTGAACTGTGATTGATCAGAGATGGGTGAATTTTCTAAATTTGTGCTTATTCAAAATTAAATTTTGGTTCCTATACCTACTCTTATTAAAGAGAAATGAATTCAATAATAAGATGTAAACCAATTTAAGCAAAAAAATGCTCTTCTTTGACTAAAATGTTTAAAATTTTTTGCTTTGAAATTTTCTACGAAAAATCTTTATTACTGGTTTTCATTTATTTGAAAACAAATATATTTTTCAGTGCCTATTAAACAAAATTAAATATTTAAAATCGTCAAACTAAATTGAAAGTCACTTTTTAAAAATGCTAGATTCAATTTTTGAGGAGGAATAAAAATAATAATTATACATAGACTTTAATTTCTGAGTTCAAAAAATATCTGCGGTACCAAAAATACATTATACCATACTTTAATACTCTAAAGTAACGGTGAAAAGGTATTTTCTTTGCACTAGTGGGAGAGCAAAATTTCAAGGTTGAATTTTAGCCTAGCATAAACGTCGCAAAATTCTGTCTCGTTGACACCATCGTATCGTTTAGCTAAATGGTTGGTGTTGGACCAAAAGTAAAAATTCATATTGATGCGCTAATTTATTTCACTATACAAATATTTTGGATTCTTCTACCATCAATATACATACGTTAGAAGATACAAGACCAAACGTGTCGTTACCGCTTTGACTTTTTTTTCGAAATAATTTATATCTACCTAATAACTAAGTAAACTCTTTTCTCTATCTCCTCGTGGAATTGAGATATCAATTCAGATTGGTTAGATTTGTGTTTGTTTCATTTATTTTATTGGCAAATACATTTTTTAAGTGATTGAGAGAAATGTTTTTAAAAATAAGTTCAAATGGTTATATTTTAGGCTTTTGGTTTTTGAAAAAATTGAAAACTATAACCATAATTTTTTTTTAAATAATTGGTGCATTCAAAACAAATGTATTATGAATTTTAAAACCTGAATGACATCTTCTTCTGAGAAATAATACGCAAAATGATAAAAAAAATGTTAAAAATTGAAAAAGAATCTATAGAAAAAAAATTCTGAGACGATTCAAATATGTATGCAACTAAGAACTTGATTGAGTTTTTAAAAAATTCCAAATATTATTTTCTTTAAAAATATATATCTAATCAAAATAAACTGAAAGATCCACATATAGCTATAATACCTACTCACTAACACTGTTTCTTGAAAAATTTTTTGTTCTAATTATTATTTATAGCACATAACATATTGTATAATTATTCTACTAAATTCTTCTTAATAACATAACGAAAAATTGTATTAAAAATAAGTAAATGGTTTTCAAAAATAATTGAAATGTTTTAAATCTTGAATATTTGGAGAGTTCCCCGTTTGCTTTCGACCTTGGTCTTCACTAGATTGCATTGAATACCCAAAGATTTTCGCAATATTATTTTAGCAAAATAACATTCATATTTTGTAAGTTAAGTAAGCTTGTAAAACAATTAAGAAAATACTAAACAATTTAATTTCAAAAATTCATTTTATTTTTCATCTGCAATAATAATAATATAATTTAAGATATCTAGTAGTAGAGTTTCGTATATATAGCAAAAGATTTACATTATTAAACTAAACTAAACAAAATTTTCTTAGATACTCGTATTATGTACATAAATGTTTTCTTTTTTTTTTTTTATTTTATTTTAAATATAAAGTACCAACTGGGATGTAGTAGGCTATTTAAATGCTACAACAGTAATAATTTTAATTATAATTTTTTTCTATTATCTATAATGATTAGTTACAAAATCCGTCCTTTCGCTCAAATATATTAATTAACTGATTATAGGTTTTGTTTTGTTTGTTCTATAACTTTTCTTCTTTAACAAAGTTTCGATGTATTCCTTTTTGTTAGAGAGGGTACCACCGCGATGTGTTGTTTGTGCCTTATATACAATTTAAATTTAAGTGTCTAGGTTTTTATCATGCTTAATTATGTATCCTTTGAAAGGATTTTTTCTTCTTTTGTCAGTGATTTATTTATGTACAAACAAAGAAGATCACCGGCGACATTAGTAATACTTTTTTTTTTTTTTTTTTAGTAAACTTATAACGAGTATAACAACGAGTAGGGAAATCTAGAAAATTCAACTACCAACAAGTATCTAGTCTAAGGCATTGCGTCCTGCTATCATCTATGTGGTGACTTCTATGGCAGCTTCATTATTGTTTATGGGGTCTTTGGTACTGTTGGGAGTGATGTCGTTTTCGACATCGCTGCTGCATTCAGTGTCATTCTCGCCACCACCAATGCTAGTAGGGGTGTACAGATCTTCGTTGTACGTGACTTGTCCCATGAAAGATCGGATCTCATCGAAATATGAGTCTTCACGATCAGCTTCATTGGAAGAGGGTGAGTCACCAAGACCTATTCCAAGTCCCGAAGTATCAGCCTCATGCTTCTTCAAATGTCTATCGAGGTTTGTCTGCTGGCCGAAACAACGATCGCACAAATGACACCGGAAAGGACGTTCCTTGTTGTGAATGTTTCGTACGTGGCGTTGCAGGTTGCTCGAAATGCTGAAGGCCCGTTCACAATATTTGCAAGTGTAGGGTTGTTCACCAGTGTGAGTTCGCAAGTGGCGAGTAAGGTTCGCCGATCGGGGGAACACTTTACCACAGAACTTACACGTGTACCGATCTTTGATTTTGCCTGGAACTGCCGTCAACCCTCCGGATATTGCTCCAGCGGCCATCAAAGCTTCATGAAAATTCGACTTGGGCGGATACGGTCCATTGCGGTGCAGCAAATGATCAAAGGTCGGCCGTCCGCCCATTGGTCCTAAAAAAGGAAATGGCCTAGAGAAATCCGATCCGACTCCGACGCCTGGTTGTCTAGCTTGATTGTAAAAGGCCATTAGCATTGGATAGATAGGCTGTGGACACGCCATAACTTCTGGTCCGTTGTTTGGTGGTGAAGGCGACGGGGTAGGTCCAGGTGATACTGAAGCTGAAGGACTGTTCACCTGGAAAGTCTGCTGTGGTGGAGGCTCATCCGAAGACAGACGTTTCCTAATGGGTTCAGGATCTTCCGTTTGAGTTGTATTTGGAGTTACTGGTGCGGTCAACTCAGTTGTGTTTTCCTCGTCAAGCTTTCGCTTGCGTCCTACAGTCAAATCAAGTGGCTGTTCACCGTTTGATGTGGACGGCTCTTCTTGAGCAGGAGGCGACGGGGTTGTAACGTTTATGTGTTTCTAAAAAAACCAAAAATAAATTAGTATACATTTTTAATAAATCACAAGGTCAAATTTACCTTTTCATCTCCAGAATCAATGTCATCATTATCATTGTTTGATTGAGGCTCTTCTTTCTTGACAACGAAGTCAATCAATTTCTTTGATTCGATTAACGAGGAATTTGTTTCATCATCTGGCACCCTTGAATGGTTACTCCTTGTTGGTGATTGTGGATTGAACTTTA
Source organism: Syrphus vitripennis (assembly GCA_958431115.1). NCBI lineage: Eukaryota > Metazoa > Arthropoda > Insecta > Diptera > Syrphidae > Syrphus > Syrphus vitripennis. Next base: position 147,386,182 of record OY288108.1, on the reverse strand, counting down.
TAGATTCAGGTGATTTCTTTGGAGGCAACACCACTGATGGCTTCAAGTCATCAATGTTGCTCAAGTGACGCATGGTCTGTGGAAAGTAACTCTTCTCTAAAGAATTCCTTCGTTGGTTTAAATGTCTCATTGGCGGTGAAATGGCTTCCTTATCGGACGGTGGTGGTATTGACATATCCATCGAAGGCTTCGGGAACAAAAGTGGGAAATTCGATGTTTGCGCAGGCGAGGGAGGAAACATTCCCGGCAGACCGTACGAAGGAAATCCAGGGGGGAAAAACGATGGCGGTGATCGGAACATAAAGAACGGATTAGGTGGAGTATTCATGGCTGATGGAATTCCGTTCGGTTGGAGACCTCGCTGACTTGAGTGATTCGACACCGATTGATGATGCATTTGATGATGATGTGGGTGTTGATGATGGCTATGATGATGCGAGGGTATTCCAGTGGGTGCTGCTACTGTCGTTGAATCACAGAACCGTTTATGTTTCGAGAGCGATGTTACCGTACTGAAACTCTGACCACACTTATTGCATTTGATTTGCATGCGACAATCAGCGTGCATCCGTTTGTGACGACACAGATTTGAAAATTGGGTATACGCTTTGAAACAGACTTCACACTGGAACGGCTTTACCGACGAATGGATGTGCGTGTGTTGTTTTAAGCCAGACGATGTGGCAAATGTCTTACCGCACTCGGGGCACGCGTGACTTCTAGCGCCGACGTGGTGGGCACGAATATGTCTCTGAAGATTTGATGGATCACAAAAAACCTAAAAAATAAATTTGAAGAAAAAATATTTGTTTAATAAACATTATAGTCATATGTGTGTGTGATTGCCGCCCGTAAGAGGGCGCATATAGGCAATACCAAATTAGAGCGGAGACCCAGCTACCATTTTTTTTTTGTGATATTAAATTATAGGATTTCATGCAATTTTCAATCAAATTAAACGACAACAATCGAATACCACCATCAATCATTTGAAATTTATGATGTGGTGTGTGGTGGGGTGGGATTACGCAAAACTGCGCACATTGCCTCTAGCACGCCAATTGTTGTCTTCCCGAAAATATTTTACCTGTTCAAACCTTCAAACCAACCCCCTTGATCCGCCGAAATCATATCAACAAACAAAAGATCATTATACGAAATCATTCTGTCATAATAAGGCACAAGCTATAAAAGATCGTCATATTCGTAGTCGTACTCGTCGTTGTCGTTTTTGGGTCGGTTGTCCAATAGGAACAGCAAAAGTGTCTCAATCGATCGACGCCTTTGGCATATTACTATATGGCTTTGTTTCCTTGGAACTAGAAATGCACAAAGTCTATACAAGCTTAAGCTGGGGCGCATTGAATTAGGAGCAATTTACTGGTATGCCCAATGTCTTCTGCATTTTAAAATAGACCGACAATATTCGACGAAGAAAAGAAAGTAATCAAAACGTCATTGTTAAATACAGTGGAGCAAAAAATCAAACTTGAGGTTCAATTTTACTGGAAGAAGTTTAAAACTTAAAGTTTGAACAAAGCATTAAAAAATTATGTACCACGTTCTTATAAAAATTAAAGTTCTTAAAAAAGATCACAGAAGAAATAATTTTTAAAAAAGCAATATACGAGCCTCTAACCAGCTGAAGAATTTCAAAAGATCATTAGACTCGAGAGCTAAATAATTCAAGGAGCTTAGTAAATTCAAGGAATAAAAATTAAATATTTATTACATGTACCTATTTTTATTTCTCGGTGTAAAAAAAAAATTGTACTTTATAATTATTTTTAACAACTATGGCATTCAGACACAGTTTCAGTGGAAGATAATCCTTGTTTCAGGGTTGAACCCATGTTTTTACAAGTCAGGTTTCAGCCAATTTAGAACCAGATCTAGCTCACCAATTTTTGTTAGTTAACTCTGGATTAACTAAACTGATAGGATATTTCTGACAGCTACGGATATGGTCATTTCGATAGTGTCGCCATCTCAATTATGATAGCGAACTCGTCAATTCCACCACACATCGATTTTGATACATTTTTAAAGTTAATATCCACTGAAAAACTACTTCCGACACAGTTTTTTCAGTGCAAGGCAAATGTTAACCCAAAGTTAAATTACCAAGTATGTTGTAAAGATATCGATCATTTTATTCGCAAGACCAACTAACTCTGGTTTAACTCAGCACTGCAAGACTGGGCCTTACAGGATTAACTTATTAACTTACTTAGAGTTAATTAACCACTGAAAAACTTGGCCTTAGTCTATAGTTGAATTGAATAAATTATAAAAAAAATTAAATTTTAGAATAGGATCTTAAAATAGAATTTTCACAAGTGTTTGAATTAAGTTCCTCTTTTTGATACTAAACACCCACTGTGTGTCGCGTCGCGTCGGTCGTTCATAAGTGGTCTCAATTTCAATCTCAATTTGGTTGATATAAAAGCGATCGAAAGATGGGATTTCAAAATCCGAAAGCCATTTTTATCCGATCGATCAAAGGAGTTAGGCTATAGTAGGTACTTATAGATACTTCAGGCTGTAGGTACACAACCTAATCATCTTGCGTCTCCGCTTTAAGAGTCTCTGTGTTGTTTTGTATTTTTTTTTTGTATGTCTATTTAAGTATGTCTAGTCTCTTGTAGATACCAAACATATTTCATAAGAGTGACCGAGAATAATTGTATCTTCGTCGGCATTAATGCGGAGTGTGTGCGCGCACGCCCTAATTTTTTTTTTTTTAATAGTCTCTCTGTCTACGATGCGATAGAAGCCTTATTGTCATATAAAAATCAAAAGTATATACCTATAAAATGTAGGTGGATTTAGATGAATGTTTTATAGCTTCGACATTATCTCTATTCGATTACTGATCAATTAAGCTGATAGCTATTTTGCCGAACAAGTGGAGATCGATTTATATTATTTTTTGTTTGCGTTCGTGTTACTTTTAAGTCAAGCTATATTAAAGACCGACCGCCTCTGTCTGTGTAACAATTTTGAGCGAATTACAATAGGAAAATTGTCACCTGAATTGGCTTCGCTTAAGTGAAGGAAGATGAATGAATTGATGGGTGCTTAAGTATAGTATGGCAAAGAAGTCGACCTCGGGGGTTTTTTTTTGAGTGTTTGAATACATGTAGGAAGCATTTTTTTATTTGGTTAGATTGAAATAATTGAAGATTGTGTATAGAGAATAAGATTTAAGAACTTTGAATGGTAAAAGAGAATCGCTAAGAAGACTACCGAATTAAAAAAAAAAGAAGAATTAAACCTTGAAGATCACGGATATGAACATACATACATTCACACTTATACAAACTTGAAATAATAGATTTTTTTTGAAGGCAAAAGATAAAATCAATAGATACAGATTTTTTTAAATCTGGTTTTGAATAGTTTAATATAACATCACTCACTATTTAAATAACGTTGTTGAGGATTGAAATTTTAAATTTTTTTACAAATTTTTCAAAAACCTAATATGAAATCCTTATTATTATTGGAAATTGAAAAAAAAGTGTGATTGGTACCTAACTCAATTTCCATCTATTATTTTGTAAAACATCAAATGCATTTATGAGGCAATTATTCTAAAATATGCTATTTAACTTTAAATATCCATACAATCGGAAAAAATGGATGAATGTGAATTCTATTTTCCTGTCGAATAATAATATGTAATATTGTTGAAATTGTAAACATGTTTTAAAATGGATATCCTATAAAATTCGAGCTTGATATAAATATATTTTTTAAGATATTTGTTTTTGAAAGAAAACAAAGCCAAAGTCGATGTAGACCTCTTTGTCTCCCCTGCATAGGTTTTTGTGAATTGAAGTTTTAATATACAAGAACAGTTTGTACTACTTATTGCTTTTTGTTAGTTTTAAAGTCCTATTAGAAAAAGTAAAAAAGCTGTATTTTTTTTACTGAATTTCCTAATATTTTCTCCCATTCAAGAAAAATTTCTTTAACTTTTTTTATTTTCTTCTTAGAAACTCAAAATAATGATTTTCCTTTTATTTTCAAAGTATAAAATATGACATGAAAACACAAAAAAATATCTCGAATGCCCATATGTTACCAATAACTCGCAGACTTCAACTTCAGTTCTGATTGACAACTATTTGATTTCTAGGCTAACCTAAACCAGACATGTTTTTTATACACCCTGAAAAATGTCTACTATTCCGCCAAAAGACGTATCCTGAATTAAAATTTGAATAATATCAAAAACCTCATAACTCCAAAAGTTTCAATATCTCCATTATGACAAAACCATTTTTCTAGTAGCTCAGCACCCGACATAAAATATAGATCTGTCCTTCTTCTTTCTTATGTAAAATATGTCATGAAACCCAAGAAAAATATCTCGAGGGCTGATGTTTTGCAAGACTCAACTAAGCTACAGAAGTCTTATTTCTCGTTACCTTTTTTTTATTACTATAGTATCGCTCTACGCCGCGGATTAAACTGGCATTGAAAATGGGACTGACTTACATACACAGTTTGCTAAATGGCAAATTTATTAAATTTATACGCATACAAATTTCCAAAAACAAAACTTGTTAAAATTGTTCTCTTTCATTCTACTCAATTCAAATACGACCAAAACTCCTTCACTTTTCTTAAAAATATTTCATATAAAATAAAAACAATCACCTTTCACCTTTAATATTCAATTTATGTAAATAATCGTGAAAATGTCTTCAAAATATTAACACACATCTTTTAAGAAATTTTTTTTAAATCAAAATCACAATATTCAGTGGTAGCTGAACTTCGTCGATATTTTGTATATTTGTATAGAAAAACAGTCTACATCATTTATTAAAATATAATTTTATATTATTCACCTCTTCACTTACCTTGGTGCAGTTCTCACAAGGATATTTCCTGATATCGTTATGAACTAATGCACGATGTTTCAACAATGACGGCCGATATGAATAACTTTTAACACACAAATCACAGCTGTACTCGTCCTTGCGATAATGATGTGCAGTGACTAAATGCTCGTCCAATCTGTAAGTAAATAAACAAAAATATACAAACTAAAATCAGTGTCTAATGTACATCAGGACGAATTAAAAAATAGCTTAAGGTTTATTAGTCGATGAACAAAACTCAAAACTCAACTCAACATGTGGGTAGCTTCACACACCACAACAATACGAGTAGAGCAGCAGAGTCGCTCACAGCTCGCCATATTCCAAATAAACAAAAGGAGAGAAAAACTCCTGATTCATGATAACAAACAAACCAAAAAAAAAAATAAGGAAAATATACCCACAGGAGAGACAATTAGCCAAATGATGTTCAATATTTAATGTTCGATTAGATCCTAGGCGTGTGTTTAGTTTCGTCCTTGATGCGAGCGATGACAAAGATCTTAATCGCTCGCACTCGATTGTGTGCTATTCCAAGAGCTCACCATTCCACTCAGCCACCCATCCAGTCATCCACATATTATAATACCTTGGGCTTACAAGTTGTAGCTTTGTGGCCTGTAAGAGGCGGTGACTCTGATGAAACTGATAACAGGCATGCATAGGAGAGGCACACTGTTGTTGTTCATTGAGTGTCCTTTTCTGACCGGATGGATGGTTTCAATGAATGGCTTTGTAGTGTACTCATCAATAATGCAGGAGCACAGAAAAATGTCATCGTTTTCGAGGCGATGAAAAAAAAATCACAGGTACAGTAGATTTGCGTGTTCAGATTTTCATTTCATAATGGGAAACTCGATTTTTTATTTTTGTCCGCCTAAAAAAGGAACTAGAAATAAAAAGCTCACCAAATACTAGAAAAGGGTTGCCGTTGCCGTTTTTTATGTTGATAAAAATGAATGAATGAAGAAGAAAGAAAATTTTATGGACTTGGGAGTCAGAACTTGAGATATAGGATATTGAAAACCAAATGTTCTCAATTTTTTTTTTTTTTAATTCAATCCAACCAATTTTCTAAAATATTTCAGAAAATAATTTTCTAAATTTTATTTGCTGCAGATTTTTAGGTGGGATATAAAATAGACAAAGACCACAAGTGCCTTTATGATTCTCCTCTTTTTCTAATGAGCGAGAAAAAAATGGACGCGTTATAAACTGCGGAGCTCATAAATGCCTTCGACCATAATAATGATTTATTGAAGTCCCACCAATAACCTCGTTTTGATTTTGTGATGACAGTTGGCAACTCTTTACTTTGCACTACTCAAGGCACCTATAAACAAACAAATGATCAAGAGGTGACAAACGTTCTCTTGTTTGCCATTCACTCAAGTAATATGACTCTAAAATATATGTTTGTTTTGTGCACTGCCTCACTTGAGCCACAGAGCGGCGGCGGCGGTTGCTAGAATTAATTGCGTTTATATCCACCAAATGAACCAAGTCCCTTGAGAGAAATTTAGAATGGACAGGCAAGCAAACTGTTAAAAAGTCCAAATTAGTTTCTATTTCAGGACACGTGACATTGTGCTTAAGTGTTAAGCGAGTAGTTATACTAGATAGTTGGTTAGTGGAACAAACCCCACACACCACATAACCAAGCCATTAATTTTTTTGAATCAATAAGGAGAGACTTTTGTCTCGTTAGCCATTGGCGTACATCTTGGATACTTAATCGGCCAAATAGTCCTTAATTAACGCGGATTCAAATCGCCCGAAGAGCAAAATCTAATCGACTAAATTGTGTGTGCATAGACCTTAGCCATCTGAAATTGGTCTATTTTTGGGTTTGAATGGAATTATATTTTATTTGTTTGTCTTGCCTTGAAGACCCCAATTAAACGGGGATTGTATATTGATCGACACCCTCTTTCGAGTAAATTTATTTTACTAACTAACACGACAATGAAATAATGGTGTCTCCTTGTTCCTTATAGTTTGCTAAGAATAATTGTCAAACAACTATTGAGTGTTGTTGTTTACTTTTGGAAATTATTGTTTTGAAAGAAGGGGTTATCACCCATCAACTATCATATTCTAATTACCTATAGAATCTCTGGGTAAGAATTAACACAATCAGTAAAATCCCACCACTCATATTCTGTCCGTTTGTGTCGTCCGTCAGTCTTTCTAAACAAATTAACCCTCAAACCATGACCAGAGTTAGTAGAGGTATATTCATCGCCATATAGTCCAATTAAAAGACTCACATGTTGCCAGATCTAATCAATTAGTGATGAATAAGTAAGCGCGTTAGATTGTCATCAAACGAGAGGCGGTGCGTAATAACAACGTTAATTACACCCGACAACAAATTGAAATTTACTATATGCGATATTTTGATGAGGATGATGGAACTTCATATACTCGATACTCGTATACTGACTGACTGGCGATGTGGTGTTAAATTGACTATAAGCGTATAACTCCAAAATGGGGGAGGTGGAAGTAAAATTTCTAATCATTATTTATATATGTAGATTCTTAATTGTTCGTTTTTAGCCGGAAAAAAAAGAGTTAGATATTAATAATTAATAAGATAATGTTGTCTTCAATAATTAGTGTGAGTTTACTCATTTATTTTTTTTACATTATTCCAGAGAAAACATGCAATTCGATTTTTGAAAAAAGTTTAATTATTTCTTTTGACTAAAAAAAGTTCTTTTCTCACACCAGTCCAACTGCACCTTTAGTTTCTTAAAAAATATTGTAGAATCTTGTTTGAATGCAGGCCAAATAAAAAGACGTGGTAACAAAGTAACAAGGTAACAAAGTTGCCAAGCAGAAAATAAAAAAAATGCAATTTCACATATTCGCTGTTTAAATTTTCAGTTGAAAATCATTTTCTAGTTTTGAAATTTTTAAAAATTATTAAATATGATTAAAAGAAAATGGTGCTAATTTAGAATCCATTTTAGTTACAGCAATATGATCTTCGATCAGGGACTGATTTACTGTCTTTGGTTCAGTATGAGGCTTGCACAAATAAAATAAAAAATAAAATAAAATAAAATAAAATAAAATAAAATAAAATAAAATAAAATAAAATAAAATAAAATAAAATAAAATAAAATAAAATAAAATAAAATAAAATAAAATAAAATAAAATAAAATAAAATAAAATAAAATAAAATAAAATAAAATAAAATAAAATAAAATAAAATAAAATAAAATAAAATAAAATAGTAATGGGTGGAAAATTATTTCGTAGCATTGACACCTCGAAAAGTAATGATGTTCTGAAATCTTAGAATGAAAGTCGTGAAAGTGAACGTGAATGTAACTGCCTTAAGCTGTTCTGAGTTCTAAGAAATTAAAAAGCAAAGCGCTTGCGGTGCAATACCAATTATGTTTGGCATCTCTAGATTACCTCTTAGCGTTAGTTGTTGGTGTGTGAAAAATTTCGAGAAAATAACTACATACTTATTCAGGGGAGGTGACTTTTTATTTCTATCTAGTTTATGGATTAAAATAAAAAGAAAGTGGGATTGAGGTCGCTAGGCGAAGCCCAAAATACGTCCTGAATGATAGTGTTTCGAAAAATTAATTTTTCTTTGAAAGAAAATTATTTTATTAAATTGATTAATGCATTTTGTTTTCGAGGTCTTTAAAAACAAATTTTTTTTAACAGAACAAATTTATTCGCCTTAAACCAAGGCTAAGTAAAGTAGTTTTTGAATTTCGTTTTTGATTTTAATTACATATTTGACCTTTGACTAGATATTAAAATGTATTTTTTTTTAAATTGAAAGTAAGTAAAAAAAACACTTACCGATCTAAATCGTAGTATGGTTTTTCGCAAACTTCACAACGTATATCAATACCGTTCTCATCATCTGTATCTTGATGTTCTCCAGGTTGTAATTTATCACTTTTACTATCAACTTTTCTATTATTATTTTCACTTTTACTATTATTATCCTGATCGTTGGACGAATTATTAAACTCGTCATCACCAGTTGTATTTCCACTATATTGAGATCCTGAAAAAATAAAGAAAACATTTTTTTATAAAAACGCTGCCAACTATATGATAGGATATGGGAATATTGCAATTAGTGTTGCCTTGTTTTCTATAATAGGTATCCAATGGCACAAAAAAAAGAAAGAAGAAAAAAAAAACAAAAAAACATCTCAGAAATTTCAACACGATTTCAAATTATGATTCATTCGCCCCAGCCACCTGGGGGGCTTCACCACCAATGTAGCCACCATCAACGAATCCGCACACAATAAGCCAATATGGATAGCTTACTTGCTTGCACCTATTTCCTGCGAAAAACCGCATATTTTCAACAGCCACTGGCGGCATTCAACATTTTGGTGCGATAAACCTTTTATTTTTTTGCGCTATACGATGATGATGGTGAAGAAAAATCAAGTAGTTGCAACAGCGTTTACACGCCACACAGGGGTCAATTGACCAGCAACTCCTTCCACCACCGTCATCACAACTACTACCAACAGCACTTCGGACCATAGTTGAAATATCTTCCCATACATATTTGGACGATGTGCGGCGGGGCTATTAAGTGCCTTGTTTATCCCGCCCCCTTTAAGTAATGATGATCCATAAACCAAAGTGCAGAGAACCACAACCAGTAGGTAACGAACAACAACAAACAAACTCTGTTGTTGAGGTGCATCAAATTTTATGAACTTGTCTACAAGTGCGTTGGAATTATTGATGGAGGCGACAATGTGGCAGCAACATAGAAACAAAAATTATGATGTAAACCAAAACAATAACAAAACTTACACTTCAGAAAAAAAAAATTAAGGTCGGAGGATTATTTCACTTTAAAATCACCAGGATGCTCTTATGAGGACATCCGAACTGTTCATCGACTGAAAGACAAGTGGCTTCAATGTCCATCCGCGTATCCTTGAAAGAGTGGTTTCTACACTCAGCAAGCATATCACAAAGACAAACACACATGGACATTAATCGAACCCTTGATTGCCTCTACCTTCGCATAGTTCACCATCAACGAGTTGTGTCCAGTCCGAGGAGAACGACAAAAAAGATAATTATACACATATGCAGTCAAACCCCCACCCTTAGGATAAGTTGTACCTTCACATAAACACCACACCGCACATAAGCCACCGGGGAAATGAAAATAAAACACCTGAATTCAATCAAAGGACACTCAATTAGAATGAAAACAATTCACCTCCACAGGTGAAGCCTCGACCGACTACCAGTAGTGTCCATCACAGTCGCCGTCGTCTTCGTCATCGTTCTAGTTCTAAGTTCCTTCTTCCGGAGTGGGACCCTTGATCACCAAAGTAAAACAAAAACAAAAAAATAACTCAAAACTCACCCTCACACATAATAGACAAAATTATTATTCTCTAAAATGCTCACTCAGGTAAGGGATGATTTTCCTGGGGTCACATATAATTCTGGGTGATGGACATATGAGCTACAATGTGCATGTGCGGTGCATGCATGACAACCCCTAACCCCGATCCAATAGTTGGCACGCTTGAAGAAGCACAGTTCGCGGTTAAACGTCAAACGGTTCCAGTGGACTGCCTCGGAAGTCATATAGCACCTCGCACACTACCACCGCAAGAAGGCACACAGGTGTTGCTTTCTCGAGTTTAGTATTGTTGTAAGAAACCACATCAAGAAAAAACTCATACAATAAAGGAAACACATTGAGATCTTTGAAAGGAGAATCTTCTGTATATTTGGCGGGAGAAATATTCCCACGTTGATAACTTTTCCTTGAATCCATAATGTCTTCTGCTGGCAAAAAGAGCAGTGATCCTTGACTTTGCATAACTCACACATACTCCACCCAAACATATGGCCTTTTCTTGGCGAAAAGTTTTCGTGGGAAAATATTTTCGGGGAATCCTGGGATCATTAAAAGTTATATGTCTGTAGAAACAAGCAGCACGTGCGTTATCATACGTCAAAAGTCAACTGGTATCTTTGACTTATATTTAATAACATGACAGTTGTATCAAATGCAACCCTCTAAAATCTGTGTTACCTTATAACAGCGCCCGCGCCGCCATCAACTTGCCCACAGATTGTATATTTTAGAACGTTCAAAAGCATTCACCACTGGCTGTCCACCGTAACTGCTGCAACCACTAGACCAACTGCAATACACTTCCATCGAGGACATGTGAAACCAGTTGAAGTGTTGTCACGCAAACCTCAGAAGTCAGAATGCAGCAGCAGCAGTTTACCCAGTAACTTTAGGTGGTACACCTTTCGATTTCCACTGTCAAACGAACGATTAATCACTTGGTTTTGTTGTTTTCTTTTGATTTTTGTACCAAGAGAAGAAAATTCCCAATGTCAATTCCCTGTCCCCCTCAAACCACGTGTGTCACCTTGGTGACTTCAATAAGCAAACATTATATCCCCGATGGCTGACAAAGGTTGATATTCCCGAAGAATCACTCCTTCTGCAATTGAACAAAAATGTTTCCTAATCGCAAATCGCAAATCGGCCATCGGTTCATCATCAATAACATTATCATCTCTTTGCAACTGAGGTATTGTCAATAAAATTCCCTAAATGGCGTATAATTCGCTAATGTTGCACATTTTTCTGATACATCATCACGCAACCCTTTCCCGCATCCCAATTTTGGCGATGATGGGCACACGTCGCGTCCGTTCGTAAATTAAGACGACATCGTGTTGAATCCTTTTATTTCTTTGATACCTATTGTGTTGCAAAGTGACACGCATTTGATAAATGAGTGTTGGTTGGATGATGATGATGATTCTATATTTGATGTTTGATCATGGATTTTATAAAGATGCGATGATACAACGATATGTGAAAGGGATGACGTGTGAGTTAAGTCAATAAGAGTGATGTAAGCGTGTGGATTCAATTAAAATCTAATATGATGACCCAATGATTGATTGCTTTTTTTTTTTTTTTAAATAAAGGGTAAAAATTGGCGATTAAGATTTCAAAGTTATTTCAAATCTATGCAATTTTATATTCCTCAAAATAATGTTTCCTCTCAAATGTTCCAAAATTATCGTCGCATATAAATTTCAATTATTCAATATCAAAGTTAGATTAAATGGCTTATTTGGTAATCATATGACTTGATAACTAAAAAAAAATTCAGTCGCAACTCAGTTTTGGAAGTTTTTTAATCAAACAGGGTTGTGTTAAAAAAATTCTATGAATTTCATTCAACTTCCGATGCAATTTCCAGTTTAGTAGAATGATATGCGAACATACATAACTCCATAAATCGAATAATATTTAGTGGTATCATCGGGTACCACAATAATAGACTTTTTCGATGCTCGCCGAGTCTGGTACATATATGTACAATGTATATCGTTCTTTATTAGTTAGAATAAGTTTGGGTGAAAAATAAAAGCAATTAAGACCCGGAGTTTTAGCTATAAACAATAATAGAAAATTGAAAATAATGAAATTGATATTTAACACCCGTAGCTATATGTATAGTTACACCCTCAAATAATTTTTTGATTTATTCTACCATTGTCAATTAAGCTAATGTCATTAAGCTGCATTAATTAGGATAGTGCCATCAAACAAAAAATCTGTTAAGAAATGTATTACATAAAGAAACACAATTTTAAGGTCGACATAAAAAAGCAAACAAAATATGAATTCTATATTTAACAAGAGGTTTATCCATAAAGGTTTATTTTGTGAAAACGTTTAGATAGATTTTTTATTTAGATTTATTAGTTTGACAAGAAGATACAAAAGAAGAAGGTGATTAAAATAATCTGGAAAACCTTGTAGAAAAATGAGCTATTCAATTATATTTTGTAGCATGATTTAACTTTAAAACATTTTTTTTCAAATTGATGAGTTAATCTCCAATGTCATTAAATATTGAAAATATTGAATAAAATAAAATTATGAAAAAAAAAAATATTTTGAAGAAAACAATTTAGGTATTTTTGTTTTGAGTTTTAAAATTAATTTTTTAAAACCTACTGGCTGCAACAACTTGATTTAAGGCTATAGCATGACCTAAAGGCCCTAGGCTTTGACACATCGAATCATTCTTATAAGAACCATGCAAGAATTTTGGGTACGGATTTTTTTCCACGAAATTAATTTGAATAAAAATTAGTAATAGTTTATTAAAATAAATCGTAAACAAAGTTTACAGGTTCTCTTTTATTTTCGTTATCTCTAATTTGTTAAACATTTTGTTTAAAAAATGTTGCAACTCAGAAAAAACTGTACAAATATTTTTCACTGTAAAACAAGGTTCAATAATTAATTCTCAGAATTAAATGGAAATTTTCATATGTATAGAAAATATGTATGTACAATTTAAAAATTGATAAAATATTTCTTTCCCAACCAAAAAGAGACCGTAAAAGTTTCTTATTTCTATAGAACTGCATATGAGTAGGTTTATCTACATTTTTTAAAATCATCATGATCATTTGAGTGCTTATTAGTTTCAAAATAACTATTACCACATACAACTTATTTATCTTTAACTTTTATGATTGTTTCTGTCAGTTATGATAAATAATGTTAAATTTTCTTATTTTTCATATAAGAAATGAGTTGAAAATTTTTTAATGATCACTCATTCTGATAAAACCTTAAATAGAATTTTTCTGAATAGTTGAATATTTAACCAGTCAACTGTATAGAAAAGTTTTTTTTTTTTTTTTTGAGTTTCAGAGTTTCCCTAGTAAAAGCATTTAAATTAATTCTATGAAACCAGGTAGGCAAGGATAAAAAATGCTCAGGATCCGTGACGATGATGTTGGAATTTTGCGTGTTTGGCTTTCGTTTTGTATTCGTTACGGAAATTAAATTATGCGCTAGTAAGCCACATATGATAGAAACAGGTGAATTTTATCATAAACCGAATTCAACTTTTATTCAAAAGTAAATATGTATTGCAGAGCAGGTGTAGGAGAGGAAATCTGTAACCGACAAAAATGAAAATGCAGTATACGTAAAAACATACAGGCATACGTTTTCATACATTAGTTGAATTGAATTAAAATAAAGGGGTCCTGCGGATGATTTACAGACATTGCGATATCCTTGTTAAAATAAAACATACATATACCTATGTATGTTGATGCAAAATAAACAAACATTGTGGATAATTAAATATCAACATTTTCCCATCTCGGATTCGAAAATATTATATCCTCCTCATAAATCTCAGCCTTCTATCAACACCTCACGATCAGAAGCTATTTATACCGCAGATGCAAATGTAACATTGCAAGTTGGCTGTGCTGCGGGGTTAACAAAAGCGACAACATATTGCCAGTCATAATTCGGTTTGACATCGCACGACAACAAGGACGCGCGAACATCCTAAATCCAATCCCTAGAGAACAGATTGAAGCAAGTCGATAGTGTCAATCTGCCTCCGGCTTAGGATTAAATTGACCGTGTGTATATTATGATTTCGATGTGTGATGCTGGAATAAAACATGTGGTTAAGCTTCAGTTATTCATTATGCATAGTTCGTCCCGAACAATGCCAATAAAGACAATTTATATAAATCCCACAATCAAACACAAAGGATCGCTGGATGTCCTTTTTTTATATTTCGTTTGCTTATGGTTTCAACTCGTTACACTCGTTACAGTCGATGCCGATGATGACATCTCTATTAGGGTAGTTCACGTGCCACACGTTATAGACCCTTATATGATGTCATATCCCAGCTTCCGTTGATGTTTATCCGTTTCTAACAGAAAAGTGCTTAGGACACGCGGTGCGCTAAACAAATAATTGTGTAATTGATCGTCAACACTGCAACACCATCCCCACCACCACGACTTCTGCCAGCATCATTCTATAACGAACCTAATCAACCCCTGTGCCCGCGCATGGACACTACTCCTACCCCTATATCCGAGTGATGCCTGGAATCCTAATCATAATTGATACTTCTGTAGACGATACGACCGGCAGCGCGCGATGACGAAAGCAATCCTGTCATACTGCTTTATGTCATGTTCTCTTTTACTATCATGATGTTGCAATCACGAAGCCTCGAGTAGGTACATTTGCAATAAAAAAAGGATTTAACTTTGTCACTTAGGCATTATGCAAAGAACCAAACAAAGGGTAGTATGAGATTTTTCAACACAGAAAAAAAATGAGATCCTGGCTTGTGAGCAAAGAAAAAAAAACGTATCAAATTGGATTTGCGTATAAAAATTACATATCATTTCCCATCAGTATTACTGGGAGGGTTGAGAATAATTAAAAACCAACGAACGGCTAACAAAAAAAAAGGGTTACCCACAGAATCTGACTAACAATTCAGGGTGACACAAACTTTACGAAAGACAAAAAAAAAAATATCAAGCCTATCAAATTTCGATTTGTTTTACCTACAATGCAGATTCTGGGTGCTGATTCCTGGGCACAAGTCACGCTCGTGACAGTGATTTTTTTTTTCGTTTTTCAAACAAGAATCAACAAAAAAAAACTAACATCGGATAAAAAAATTAGGATACACAAGTTTTTTTTTCTTTTTTTTTAATAAAATAAATGAATAAATAATTATATAACATTAACAAAAAAAAAAACTTACCATTTTCCTTCTCACTCCTATTATCATAATTGTATCTAGGACTGGGAATGTCATTTATAAGGTCATTTATCAGACGTGGAATTCTTGAAACAGCATCAATTAAAATCTCTTCGCCAGCTGGAATATCTCTGCTTGCTTCATAATATAGCTAAAGAAATTAAAAAAAAAATTGACATTTATTACCGGAACGGAAAGGAATTTTTTTTTTTAACTCACATCTCCTTGGACTATAAAATCCTGTAGATTAGCTTCTTTGGCATTTACTGAACGGATTTTTCTTAACAATGCTGCAACTTCAGGCCTGGTTTCTAACCAACCTCGTCGTTGGTCACTTGTGGTTCCACTCTAGAAAAAAAAATACAATTTAAAAATGTTTTCTTCAACGACTGTTGGCAATATTTTTTTCATTGTCTCTTTGTTAACGCCAGCGCCATCTGGGTATTTAATCTTAAGTCTTAACATATGGTTCTGGCTTTTGCTAAAAGTAGTGCTGAGTATAACAGTGTATAACAGTTGCAGATGATGGAGCACATACGTTGGTTTTGAATTTTATTTTAAATTCAAACTACTTGTTTTTTTTATATACCTTTAATATATAGAAGAGATAGAAAAAAAACCTACTGACGGTAGCTGTAAGAGAATTTTCAAAAATAATAGAAATTTACGTAATTTTCTCTGCGGGATTTAAGCTGCTTCCAAAATTGAGCAAATAATTGTCAAAAAGAATGAACATTTCAAAGACAAAGTTATATAAAAGTAAAATCAATATTGTTGACCATTTTATTTACGTAAGCAAAAAAATCATATATCTTTTGTGTTATTTTTTTATTTTTATTAAATTAAAAATAAACGATGTATTTTTTAAAAAATTAAAAACAAATTTAAGAACTGTATTTTCTTTAGTTCCAAACAGTTGGTCAGCTTTAATATGAAAATTTTTGTTTTTTGGTTTTTGATCTTGATTGAAGCTCTGATCACAAAACATATTAATGATGCACACAATTTAAGGACATACTTGAATACAAGGTAGGTATCTATGTGCTGTGTATTATATTTAATTATAATTCAAGTATTAGAATTATTTTTCTGATAAGTTATACAAAAAAAAATCAAAACATTCCCAATCTCTTAATTATTATAATTGCTAACAAAACCAAAAAAATCTTCTGCAATGTTATCTACTATGTTTATAATTGGGGATCAGCTTTATATCGCAAATGAAATCGGAATAGAAATTCTCGGTAAAATATAAAATAATTTCTCTTGAAAAATAATAACAAGGTACGTACTATCGGTAAAGGTATACCTATCAGTCTAGAAATATAATTGTTCTTCATAAAAAAAAATGTGGACATATTTGATACGAAAAGCAACACATATAATTTGTTTTAAATGTGTTTGGTCATACAAGGAATTTTTATATACTTATGTATCTCTTTTTTAAAGAAGTGTATCTTTCATTTAAGGCCTACACCTACACAACTACTACTACTACTACACCTACTATCTACTAAAATGACTTCTTCATTATTTTTCTTTCAAATTCCAGAGTAGCTAGGTATAGCGAACATGGTTCCTATTCTTCTCTTCAGTGATCAATTTTTGATTAATTATTATTTTCAACCAGTTGATAATATTCATAACAAAACACAGCAGACAACCCGTCGCCATTTACCCCGAAGCTGAACATCCTTTAGCATTTAAAAAAAAACTTCTTAACATCATAATTTTAAAAAATATACATACATGTGTATACATCTTTGTATGGATAGATCATTAATTTATGTCACCATCACCAATTTTGGAACGTGTTAGCACACCAAAGGAAAACATTTGCTCTTCTCGCAAATAACTGTTGTACAAGGATAATCATAATTGATTCCTTTTAAAAATATGTTCATCCTTGCTTAGGCACATTGTCAACTAGGTGTGACAACAACAACTGACTACGCGTTGTTTTTGTGCTGCGTGTGTGTAGGAAGAAACCCAAGCATACACAACAAATCATAAAGCAATCATCATTATCCTTAAGGATAACACACATCCTTGTACTTTTTTAACAATGAGAAGGTTTGCTGCAAAAAAAGAACATAAAAAAAAACTCTTTTGATACGGTGATGGTTGATTCTGCATCAGGAGCGGCGGCGGCGTAAGAACATAGACAAATATGAACAAAAAGAATATGGTTTTGGCAATTTGCTTGTTTTTTGTTCATAATCACGCACAATTTCCATTACAAAGGATCACTTTTTTCTTCAGAAGCCCAAAATGACAATTATATAAATGAGAGACGATGGAGTAGAAGGTGCGGATTCATCCCAAAAAAAAGGGACCTCAACGTGTCCGCATCGCGAAATCACGTATACTTAGATAGAAGAAAATTGAGGAAGAAAAAAATCCACCCCCATACATGTTATAAGGCACAGCAGGACTCTAAGGACTTAAACGACGTTTGCGCTTTGAAGTGCAGTACGAAAGGCCATCAGGATCAAAATTTTTCTAAATGAGCAACAAAACAGGACAATTTCGGTTGGGTGAACTAATTCGCGGCACAGCAAACCTCTACACGACACTCAAGGACGATTTGGAGTGGAATAAGGACTGCAAAGAAATTACATTCATATACGATGTTTGCTTTTTGGGGGTGTGCGCGTTGAATGCACTGCGGTGGTCGACTGCGACGACGATGACGATGATGGTCTTATCTCGTAAGTCATTCGGAAAAACGACATTTTAATTGAGTGGCCACTTGTGTTAACGAATTTAGGTTGCCGGGTTGATATATGATGACTTCTATATACCTAATGGCTCTAAAACTCTGTGGTTGCCTATTTGCCTAATGGCCAACATAAGTGGCGATTTGCGCAAAATTAAAACACTTTGCAATTAATTAAGGGAGGTTAAAAAAAAATAACACGCGTAATCATTTTTACTCTTCGATTGGCTAAAAACAAACCGCACGGGTGTCCTTTGTGCAGAAATAAATAAGATTTATTTCGAAGTGGGTGCTTTAAAAAAATATATATACCTACCTAACTTCTGAAATGGGGTGATGATGATTTTGCTAGGTTGTGTTCTTTTTTGCTTTTTATTATAATTCGCAGCTGCTGCTAAATTACGTATGATTATATTGGATGTATTGTTTTTGCGAGTATTATGCTGTTGAACTTAAAAATTGGTCATAGATCCCGCATTTTGAGGACAAAACAACCATTTATGCATCGAAGGATTTTAAAGTCCTTCAGTTTATTTTTTTAATTTTTCATATACGGGCCTGGTGCTGTTGACGAAACAATGAGTGAAAAAGAGATTTTTTGTGACACTTCAGTGCAAATGAAAAGCGATTTTAAGCTTCGCAAAAGTAGATATACTTTTGGTAGAGATCACTTGTAAAATGCCAGTTGGTATCCACTTCAAATTTAAGGGGTGCCTGAGGGATTTTTAATGTTATTTTATTCAGTTAGGTATAACAAATAAATTATTTGGTTGATTGATTTTAATTAGGTATCGATTTTAAAATCTAATTATCTATCGTGCTTGAGTTTATAAGATTAATACCTACATACATTGAAGGACATGGAAAAAAATTGCTTAGTAAACTTAAACCAGATAACTACTTTCGAAAATGAATTTTTATTTAAAATCAAACTTCCTTAGAACATAGAAGAAGAACTAAAATTACCTTTTTCTGCCAAATTGTTTAAATAATAGTCAAAGTGATTTCCTTTGTTAAAGACACACGTCAAATAATCCTACACAAAAAAATATTTGTCGAATGTTATTTTCTTAAAACCTTTTTGCATTACAAAATTCTGTTTACCAAAGTTCTCTTAGAAAATAAGAATTTTCCCCTCTTTTTTCAAGAGGTGACCGCCATCTTACATTTAATTTAATTAAAGGCAAAAATCAATTATCTCAGCGAATTTTGGTTTTAAAAAGAGAAAAGCGTCATGACAAGAATTGTTCTTAATAATGTTTCCACCAATACCTACTTTTGTTTAGTATTTTTTTTTAAAGTTATAAACTTCAAATATTTAAATTTAAGGATGTGAAATCGATGCTGAAGTTCAACAAAAAATAAATACCGCTAAATTCTCTGCAAAATGCATAAGCATATAGTGTATATTTTTTAACGTTTTTAGCAGAAAGGCTAGAAACGGTGCCAAGTATTGGAAGCGTTGAAAGAAATGCATTTATCTTAAGCCTTTCGGTATAACTAAGATAGTTTAGGCGGTTCAATAAAATGTGGTGTAGGTACTTTCGTAGTAAAGTACAATACGAACTGTTTTTTTTTTATCATTCGAAGGCAGTTTCTTGTCCCTTTGTTTAGAGAAAAGGAGTAGTTATTTGAAAAAAGTGACTTAAATTCACAAAATAAGATTTAAACTTACATTATTTACAAAGTCAAAAGTTATACGCATCTTAGTTTTGAAATAAATGGAACAGTGAAACAATTTCAAACTAAGAACTAAGATTTTTGGTATGTTTTTTAATATTATGGGTTTTGATATTTTTCCAATTGTGACAATTGTGAGATTACCTACAGATTAGTCATACTCCCTCTCCAGAACGGCATTTAAACTTTAATTGCCCCCTTTTTGAAGATTTTTACAATATATCGATTAAGTGGCTTTTAATGACGATGATGTTGAAGACTGATAACTTGAGGACTCCAAATGGTATTCAAACAAAGACTTTAGTTTGTTTACAATCAAATTAATTTGAATGGAAGCTATTACCAAATTCTAACTACCACCAACCTATTCTCCTGTCAATTCATTCTTCATTTTTTTTTTTTTCGTTTTGTAGAAGAAAAAACTTACATTCAGCTGATGTTTGTATGCCCCCATTCAAAATTCCAAACAATTTCTAATGTCTATCAGCCTTACATTTTTTTTTGTGATCTGATCACATTTGGAAATTGGATTCTCCTCTGTGTTTCTGTTTCTAGATCTGTTCGTGAATATTGTCATATGAATGACAACTAGCAGATCATCTCTAATCCCGAACCGAACTACATTGTCATATTTCCCTTGCTTTAGATTTTCTCACCTTCTGCTCCAGAACACGATCCCTCAAAATACCTACGTTCATCAAATATAACTGCTACCAGATATACGAAAAACGATAGAATATATCTTCAAAAACCAATCGGGCGTGTTATTGATCAGAGAATGAGAAGAGACAGAGAGGAATTCTATTATTTTTTTTTTGTCAAAAGTACTCAAGTTGTAACCGACTGATATATCTTGCCAATTGAGATGTCAACATTAAGAAAAATATTTGTCTACCTGACGCATAAGCAATCCTTATTCACACCTTTTCCATATTCCATCAAATCTATCGGCACAGTTCAGTACATAGGGATGAATCTATAATCTGATCGAGAGCTAGATCATGCCATAGAAAAACATACACACACCTCATTCTGATGTTTGTTATCTAAACACTTACTTTTCAAATGTCCTTCTACTACGCTACTTCTACTACAACTCTCTTTGATGATGGTACAATTTTTCAGATACATCGGTCGCATCTCCTCCTTATTATGATTGCAAAAGAGGGCTACAAGAGATCCTTAATTGAAATTACTGCCGTCACCGATTTTCAACAGCCGTAACCGAATTTAAGTCTCATTTAGGGGGCATTTTGTGGATTTACGCTTGTTTGCTTTTTGGTTGACTATAAAGACATATATGTAGGTACTATGACGACGACACGTTTAGAAATTAGCTCTAGAATCCGGACAGAGGATTATCTTTATTCGGAAGAAGGGACTGCTGATGTTCTGATTCAAAAAAAAAATTGACAACTTCCGTCTTCCTTATTGTTCTCTCACTTTCCGTATAAACCTTTTTGGATCGCATATGATGATGATTGACAATCGTGTGTCGGTTTTTAATCAAATATTTTCCCAATCACTTAATTTTCGGGTGCAAAAATTGGGTTTTGGTATTTTTTTCATTAATTTCTACCCCAAAAAATAAAAAAAAACGCAATATTTGATGGGATTAAGTTACAACCTACATAGATGCATTTTTTCCGAAAAAATGAACAAAATCACATGAAATTCGAACCTTTTTTTAATGTTGCCTCGAAATAGCGAAAGGATTAAAATTTATTGTGTCTACCATTTCGGGGTGTACATTATGTGAAGAACTTACCTCCCAGGCCAGTTTCCGGTCGGTGGGCTTATCGCACTGATGGGCTATCGTTACTGAAAACGGTCCAAAACGAGTACCGCGGCGCAGGAAGACCTTGGCATAGACGCCGCTTTCACGTATGTCTAATTCACATATTAATTCTTGCAGAGCAGACATTTCGCTGAGAAAACGCTCCGCAGATCGGTCACGCAGAGAGCCCGTACTGTACAGTTGATCCATTAGATTTGTGGGTATATTTGGGGGTGCGCTTTGGTAGCCCCGATAGTCTTGAAGTTCGTGGTCGTCGGCCTGTTGGCTTAGACTGTGTGGATTGTGGTGATTAATTGGCTCGAACTCATCACCACTACTCCCTGAAATAAAAAAATGTAGATTAAAATTGGTCTGATTTCTATAAAACTCTGTTTTTTTTTTATTTAAGGCACAAGATAGAAAACCTACGAGTATAAGAACAAAAACAATTTCCAAAGAGATAATACAAACTTGTTGACAATTTATCAGACACTTTGACAGTGAATAAAAGTGAATTGACATTATCTGCCAATCTCACTCAGTGACACCACAAAAATTAAACTTCACTAAAGTTTTGTGTAAGTCTCAGCCAGAGATACAACAATAAGATAAATTTGAATCTGATTGGCAGTGCTCAAAATTCCTATCGCATTCTCCTGTTATCTTTGTCATTTTTTTTTTAAATGGTAACAATATTTAAGGGATATAACCTTGTTTAAATATCAAATATTTACTGTTAGAATGCGGTGTTTCTTGAAGTTGCCTCCAATAAGTGTGGTCACACAGCCGACGACGCGACGCGACGGACGTCATCCTTTTACCATCTTCTTGGGTGACCTCAGAATAATATTTGCATTTGAGGTGCGAGATACTCATACTTCAAAAATCGCGCAAACATTTTATTTGACCTGTGCGGTATTTATCAAGGACTTGTTATTTGTGAAGGCGGTTTTCTCTTTCCGGTGTGGAAATCAAAAAAAAAATAGATTCGGATGCAATTTCATCTCAAGGACAAGCTTGTAAATTGCGCACTCAAAACCACAAACATTAAATAGCAAAGTATCAATGGGGAAGGAAGGAAGAAAAGATCTCTTATCTTACATTTTACTTGCTGTTGTTGTCTTCTATTTTCCACAAACAATGTTGATTGCTCATCACAACAATATAAAAATGATTGTTATCTTGTGATAGATCTGTTTTATTATTTTGTTTGCTTCGGAGCGGCGTAGGAAAAAAGAGCGGACATGATCTTTTAGTATTCTCGTTCTCGTATATTGAGTTTCATATCATACATATGAAGTCCTTATCTTTTTTTGTTTGATTGAACAAAGATGGTGTTTTTGATGAATGGAATTAGATATAAAAACATCATGTTTGTGAAAGAAAATGCAGGTGCAATCGGAACAAGAGATTGATGGTTATGAAATGTTGTCTTTTTTTTTTAATTTGGATACCTCATAACTAAATTTTTCTATAAAATATAAAAATACATTTCTAAATTATTTAATTTTGTTGACACCAAACCTAATAGAAGAAGGTCATTTCCCAAAAGGAAATGGATTTTATTTAACTCCAACGTAGCACAAAACTTGTTGCGTTGAACAATGATAATTTTTTTATAAGTATAAAAATTAATTTTTCTTAAAAATGTTTTTAAAAAATGTTGAATGTTTTTAATATGTTGCAGAAATATGATTGCAAAATTTAATTCTTTTGATTCTACCTTTGTAACTATTTTATAAGCAATAAAAACTTAACATGTTTTTTTTTATGATAAAATCCAAATTCTAGGAGGACTATAAAAAGTATTTTTAGTGACTTTGACTATTTGAGATGACGAACAATGAAGATTTGACTATCAAGTCCGGTGACTATTTTTCTGTCAGGCTCACAAAAAAGAGACAGTAAAAAATTATTCGTCAGTTGCATCTTAAATGTAGAGAACGATAAGTTAAAAATTTCATTATGATGAAGGGGCACTGGAAACAGCTTTATATGTATATCAAAAAAAAAAATGTTTAGACCTGAATTTGATTCAAAGATGTCTCTTTATGATCTTATCAATACTGATGCACATCAAAGTTTTGAAAGCAAAAAATCAGTACTTTAAAACGAGTCCAAAGTTTTTCGAAACCACAAAAAAAGCACAGAGAATAATTAATGATTTCCGAAATAAATAATTTTCAGGAGTTATGAAACAATAGATACACATACATACTTCTTAAATACATACATCGCCAGTTTTGGAAACTAGAAATTGACATGATAATTTGACTAGAAAACAAATAAAGATAAACTTTCGATTTCAAAAATAATTTGATTATTATTCTTTTTGTCCCCAAAAATTGCATTTCAATAAAATCCTTAAATTTCATCTCAATATTTAAGCTTTTTTACTACCAGGAATTGCAGTTCAAATTACTTGAAGTTGCGATTATTTCGTTCGAATGACTTGCAACGACGCCGTCGCAGCGCACGGTCCAAAACGCGCGTGTAATTCGGGTTTCTGTATTTTCCAAATTCTATGCATGTAAATATTACACCTAGCCCATCAATTCAAACTTTGTATACGAACAGCTTTTGGTGTTTATTTTTTGCAAAGTTCTTGTTTTTCTAAATTATAAAATCGGAAATTTCAAAATTTAGTTTCTAAGATTTTTAGATACTAAATTTTATAAAAACAGAATTGTGAGATCAAAATGAAAACAAATTTTTCAACACATTTAATTTTGGAAATTTCTATGAAAAATTTATTCTTAAGAATAGACCCATAAAGAATATAAAACCCAACCCGATTGTGGATCAAATATGTGACTAATTACTTTCAAATTATTAAACAATAAACCATTGAATCTAGGAAGTTCAAATCCAATATTGAAAGGATCTTTCACTAACTCGATACCTATCAACTTACCAAGTCAGCAAATAGACATAGAAACCAAGTTGCACAAGTAAAAGGAATCAAATGATACAAAGACCGACAACGTATTTTTTAAAGCTTCCACTACACTTTCAGCCACAAATTAAAAGAGAAATGTGACCCCTTTTTTGCTTTACTGAAACCTCAACTACTAAAAAAACCTTATCTTTCAAAGGCTTAAACGAATAAATGAACCAAATAGAATACCTATATACAAAATACAATTTCGGGAACATTAGTATTCCACAGTGAACAAACATTTTTTGTTTTTTATTTGATGCAATGGAAATTAGACAGATATCATAATCTTAACCCTATTTATATGTCCCATTAATAACGTAAAAACAATTATTTAATGGTGATTTGAGATTTGAAACACTAATTGCCAATTTTTCACGCAAGTGTTCTTTGAACTCAGTTTAATCGAATGTACATTAGACTGCAGAAATCTATTTTAAACCACTTTATTTATGTATTTATTATTTGTTTACTTATTTATTGAACTATAAAAATAAATTTTAATTTGAAAATTATAAATTTAAAAATAATAGTACAGGGGCGATTATAAAATTACCTATCTCATCGAAGCGGTTGAAAAAAAAGCTTTAGTTAAAAAATGAACAATACCAGTGAACAGTGTTAGAATAAGCTTTTTCTGGTTGCCTCGGTTGAAAATGCATATTTCAGTATCGGTTTGGGCTAATTGTATACTTATCCCACAAGAAATGTCTACGACTGCCCTCCTAATGATTCCATATGAGTATACCTACTTGGGAAAATTGCATATTCTAACAGAGAAGTCCGCACAGCAGTTTCGTTCACGTTTTCACTAAAATATCGATTATAAACCCAACCACTATCAGAAAGGAAATATTTCTGTCGACTCCAATACTTTGAGTCTATATTTAAGGAGTATTAACCTGCGAAAAATCACGAGCAAATAAAAAGAATTGTATAAAATGACTTTCTAGCTCCAATGACTATTTGCACCAATATTTTAGAAGTTAATGTTAACGTTGATGTTGATGTTAAGCTTCCGTAATTCAGGTCACTATGTAAAAAGTTATTGTACCGAATAACCAAGCAAATTCATCTAAACGGCAATTCGTCTTAATTTATTTTCTAGATTTTTATTTGGTCTCAAAATATAAATTAACTAGATTTTATTCATGTTTCGTAATATTGTTCCATACAATATTAATTTTGAAGCCTGTTGGCAACAGAAAGTTGAACTTAAGCATCATTAAACTTTAACAGAGCTGCACATCTACGTCATTGTGGGCTAGTGGGCTAGTAGATATGAAGAGGCTTGTTTTAAAATGAAGACTACCTCTTTCTAAAATCTTCAATAATCATCAGTTATGAAAAAAAAAAAACTACCAGGCTTTGATAAACCGATTATCCTTTAGCTAAAGGATAACTTTTAGATAAAACACTCATAAACTTAAACATACCTGACATTGCATATCGATCGAAGAGCATTTTCCCTGCTCAAGTTGGAACTATCCAATTATTCAAGAATTACAGGAACAGGCTTTGGTGGGTAGGTTGATGTATAAGGTGAGTGATTTGGGCAATAAGCCTATCTTTTTTCTGTTAACACAGCTTTAATCTTTGGTTAATGTTATGTAAACTTTCTCACTTGTATTTTTACATTTTCATATCACTTCACGCACCTGTTCGTGCTAGAGAGAGTAGGTAGTTCACGCACAAAATAACAATCGAAATCAAATTCAATTCCAACGCGTATTCCGTTCACTTTAGGGGATTATTAGGACCAAACACCTCGCTATCACACACAAAAACCAAATGGTTGTCAATAAATCGAACTTAAATTCAGACAGAAATTCCGCTTATCTAAGAGGGCACTTTTATAACACACTTGCGAATCACAATAAATTGAAATTGAAAAAAAAAATAATATCTTATCTCAGTTTGTTCAGCAGCTAAACACCATTCATCGGTAGAAGAAATATTTCCAACATAAAAAAGCAAGATTATCGCGAGAATGAGAGATCACAGTTAGATATAGTTGAGAATAAATTATTATTGTATATCCGCTTTGCAAATAACGGTAACTGACCAACTGACACGAACGACGAACACACACGATTGACAACCAACAACAGACAACAGAAACTCGTCGGCGTTCCTCTTCTTCGAATTGATGAAAATCCAATGGAAATCCGAGCAAGGCGAGTGCAATGTAAAAACCAACCCCTATAGGATTGAGAGAGGAAAATGTTGTCTGTCTGACGGATGCTTTTGCTGGACTAAAAACTGTGTTTTGATTCGATTGTCAAACGAACGGTAACATCCACAAACAGCAGGGGATGTGTTCCTGGGTTCATATCCTCTGCTTCTCATTCGTATTCGTATTCGTATTCGCATTTGTACAACGACGACGACGATGCATGGTGACGGTGAGTGCGGTAGAGAAAATCAAAACCAAATTCAACCACCGCGGCACAGCAAAAAAGCAAAATGGTGATGGTGGTTGTTTGATGATATCCTTCCAACAGTAAAATGTCCTTCTGATGCTGATGCTGATGCTGATGCTGGCTGTGTGTGTACGAATACGAATCATCTGGGTTATCCTGCTTATCTCCAACATCATCGTCATCCTCATCATCGTTGCCATCCCGTACACTCACACACACGTCGCTCTCGTTCTCACTTATCATGCCAGAGGCGGCGAAACGTTTATCCGAATCCGAAGCCGAATACGAGTCATGTCAGCCCGTCCGTCGCGTCGTGTCGTCGCTCGGTGCGCGGCGGTTCCAATACCAAACGATAACAAACTTCGAATCTAGCAACCAACGAGATACTCAAAAACCTACTGTCTGTCCGTAACTTTCGGGTTCATTGTTCATTCTCTGTTCATCGGTTCATCGCATGAACCCAATAGCGGTAAAATTCCAATTGGAATAAACTACTATCTTTGAATTGGATATTGGAGTTTGCCAGAATGAATGTAATTTAACACCACACCACACCACAACTACGACCACGGCACATATCGCAGATAGAGTATCTGTGTAAAAGGATGAATCTTCAGTTCGGATTCATCCTCATTTTTGTTTGTTTTTTTTTCTTCTTCTTTTATTTTTATTTTTTGTCAGTGTTGTCCTGTGTTATATTAAGTTGATGCTGCTTGCTCTGTTCTCTCACAAGGATTCGATACAACAAGGGAGGAGCAATAAATAGGCGGGATTTGCGATCCGATTCTCTCTCATCTCGAGGTATCACCAGCACCGCAGTCTTCCTGGTCCACCAGATGGTTTACACAAAAAAGTGATGCTGCAGCAGAAGCCTCACATTAGTAAACACACATATAAAGCAAATTATCACTGTGTAATCTTTGGCAGACGAAAGACGAAAAACGACAACGACAAACGCTGATGACGTCCGTCCTTTGCGCTTTGCCTTTTCGTTTCCCTTTCCCATTGCCTCATACCGTGGTTCTGGTTGTGTTGCTCTCCTTCCGGGCTCGGGATGTTGCCAGTTGGGGGTTTTAGGGAGCTCTCTTCCTTGCGTCCCGTTATAAATTGAATGTATGCCGTAACGGTTGCTGTTGCTTTTTTGTTGGTTGAACTTTTTGTTCATCCCCCGCTGTGCTTTGTACATTGGCAGCACTCCAGAGATAGAGACAGCAAGAGATAAAGTTATTTGGTAAGCTTGCGCAATATGTCCGGGCCGGGGGTGGACTGGTGATTCCCTAGGCAAGTTTCAGCATTCTGGCGATAAGTCGCTCCACTGCACTATACCTACGCGTGTAAGGTGGGTAGGTTTGTTTTTTTTTTTTATTGCTTGTTGTTGTTGGGGAGGTGTGGGTGGCAAATGATATATCTGTCGGTTGGTATCCAGGCTAAATTCTAGGGGCTGTTTCTTGATTCCCATCCCTTTCGCCTTTCGGCTGCTGCCATCCGATTCAACCTCCCGCCACCGCAAAGAACTAGTCAGTACATAGGTAGGTATACTGTTATAGTGAATTCATATTTTAACAAAAAAAGTGGGCTTCGAGTAGAATAAAACGGAACGAACGATTTCCAGTTATGGATGAATGGATGAATGAAGAATGGTGGTGCTGCTCTGCTACAACTGTGGCTGGCTCATAGATAGTTGCTAGAGGTATGTGTACCTACCATCATGTTTGTAGATAGTTGCAAACCGCCCGACAGCATGTAGGTATGGTGTACCTATAGAGTGCTGGTGTGGGGTTAGATAGTTGGAAAATAATATTTTTGATTTGGGGGTGGAGATATGTACGAGGTATGTAGGTATACGTACACTTAACTTGGTTCATATGGGACAACAAAAAGAGGAATTCCGAGTGTTGGGGTTTTTGTGTGAGTTTTTTTTTTTTTTTTTTTGTAAAACCAAAACGAATATTGGTTTGCCTTCGATGAGTTGGGTAGACTTTTAAAAATTTTGTTTGTGGGTGGCAATCCCACTTATACCTACACCAATAGGTTCTGGAAATAGCTCTGACTGTTTCCTTTTTGACATCTTATGAGATCGTTTAATTGATTTTAACCAATGCTTCCTCATCTGTGTTAGATTTTAAGGTTCTTTTGTTTAGTTGACCCGTATGGTTCTGAAAAGTGTTTTCGACAGACACTCTAATAGGTTTGTATTATTGTGTCTAAGGAAATTTAAGGAAGAGCATAGCTCTTTTGCTGTACATTGTTTTATTATTTTTTTAAATGTTAAACTTGGTTACGTACATAGCTACTTAACCATCATAATTGCAAAAGCTATCTACATATAGGTATGAAAAAATTCTAGTAACCACAAAACAGTCATAATTGCTTGAACTTGACTTATTACGTAAGTCTAAGTACGAGTACTTTGAAAAATTGATCAAGGTTATTAAAAAGAGTCCATAGCTTCCATAATGTTTTCTGAAGTTGTCCACGCTTATAAAACCCAAACTATAGTTTCCTAAAATGCACAAAACCATATGGGTACTTTATTTTTAAAAATAACTGTTTTTGTTAAGATTAAAGAAATACTGTAGGTAGCTTTAAGAACATTTGCAAAATGGGATCGAAAAAGAGAGTTTCAAATAAGTGCGTATACGCCAAAGTACACCAGTCCTGTACAGACCAACGTCACAGTTTTATTTTGTGTTCATTATCGTTTTTCGAAAACAAAGTTGATTAAACTAAGTGCACATTAGGATTCTTGAAAAAAAAAATGGAACATGGAACGAACATGACGATGATAAAGAACGCAAAGAAAGTAGGTTTTTTCATCCCAATCGGTTCCAGAAACGTGTCTTTAGGCTTGAAGCTGGAGGGCCAGGACGCAGGGCCCCGCAGGCTTAGAAGATACTCCTGGACCTCAAAAATATCGAAGGAAGAGGAAAAAGTAAGAAAAAGAAGAACTATTTTCGAAAAATAACCGAGCAAACGCCACACGAGAGTGGTGTGTGTTTAAGACTCAAAATCGATATATTTGGTCTCTTTTGAAAAAATTTAAAGAAGTGAAAAAAAATTATTGATTCAATCTTAGTAATGTTACAATTTTTATCTTTTAATTATGGTAAATAGAATTAAATAATTAAATATAAAATTAAAGAAATACTGTAAAAATAATACACTGAGAATTTTGCTTAATTTAATAGTTAATACAGTGTTATTTCCTTATAAACTGTAAAATTACGTAGGTATACCTTACCTTGTAGACTTGAAAATGATCTCACAAATTAATTGATTTTTTATTGTACATAAATTCTATAGTCCAAAGAGACCAAAGATTGACGGTAAACTAAAATCTCTGTGAAAATGACTGTGAGCCAAATCAGTCTGGCAGTGTTTTCGTTATGCACTTACCAACAAACATTATTTTCATTTACACTATTTAGAAAGAGTAGTCTTTTAAAAGTGAGTTTTTAAAAATGTTCTTTTTTAAATCCCCTCTGATTAAAGTCTAGCAAACAAAAAAGATTTTTCTAAATTGATGGATTCATTTTTGACAATTAATTTTAGATTTATAAAAAAATGTCTCGAAATTCGATAAAATGTTAACTCTCTATTTTTATTAAACTAAAATGTCTATTTGTGTTCTATGAAAAACTATCAAGTTTTTTTACCGATACAAAAATAAATCTAGAAAATCTTATACAGGTTCTTGATTTGTCAACTGTGTTTTGAAGTAGGAGCTACCAAAGGTCTGAAAATTTCTACAACGAAAATAATATCAATCCTTAGTGTTAATGTAAAAACATATAATCTGTTATTATAAATTCAGATGCAAGTGTTTTCTTAAAAAGGAAAAATTACTATTTAAAAAAAAGAGGTTTTAAATGGCAATTAGCAGACCTCTTTCCACCACATCAATTTTTTAATGTATTACAAGTAAACAAATATTTATATCAGTTGCTTTTGTTTCATCAACAAATTTTTTCAATCCAAATTTTAATAAGTTCACAGACAAGTGCTTTAGGTTGGTAAGATTTCAAAGTAACAATCTTTCACAGGATTACATTAGTAACCGTCTTTTTTGACATTGATTTTTTTCTATTAGATACAAACACAAAAAGAGGAAGAACAATAATAAAACAAGTTATAAATTTCCCGGACACATCACAAATAAAATATTCACACACCCATATTACCTAACTGGAATAACTTCCTTCTTTTTAAAATTTATTCATAATTTAAAAAAAAAAGAAAAGAATATAGACAGTCATAATTTAAATACCTACCTTAATAAATATAATTATAAACTTCACCCCATTAAATTTCATTGACTATATATCTCTCTATCTATTTCAATTTAATAATAAAAAAAATAGCGTATCCTTCCACACAAAACGAACGATAAGAATATTCCGTATCGTCCACGACAAGTTCCGATACGATACGATAGAAAAAAAAAATAAACATAACTTGTCATGTAAAACAGGAAGAAGAAAATGCAAAACGATTGTGTTAATTGTTTCATTGGTCATAAATAACACCTCGACAAGCCTCGTAGAACCCTAATGTATATGCATGACACTGTCATTAATGTCATGTCTAATAGACCCATCCGCGCGGCATCAGACAACAAAATTAGGGCAACATTATGGTGTTAAGCGTTTTGTGTCATGTATCATCTTCGAATATTAGAGAGACTTTTTTTTTTTTAGGTTGGTGTGGTGTATGTCATAACTAAATTTTGTCAACCCTTGGACAAACAATTCTGAAGGGATGAACAGAGTTGAATGTTAGGCGAGGGGTAGAATAAGGTATTGCAACAAAGATAACACGGTCTATTTGCATGTGCATTATAGTAGCAAACCCAAAACCCTTTAACGATTTTTAAAATTCATTGACGTATAAAAGTCAAAAGTATTCATACACTTTTTGTTTGAAGGGTGCAAAAGGGTTGCATCGCATAACTTCGATAGTATTTTTTTTTAAGTAAGGTTCTTATGCAGAGTTATGATCAAAATTGACAAAAATTGGTATTGGTACTTTATTTATTCCACTTCTTTGTTTCTTAACTTTTCAATAAAGTCTTTTAAGCTTTTATTTAAATAGTCTTAAAAAATTCTTCATCATCATCGCTCGACTAAAGGTCGATATGAAGTCCTACCATTTTCAAAAAGTTCTACATCTAACTGAATTTTAAAAATATTAAAGTTGCCTTTTTCGGGAAATCTTTAATATCCTATAAGTAATTAATTATTTATAAAAAATTGAAACCAAACAATTCTAATTGAAAGAAAATGTTCGTTCTTGTTGATTCTCATTCTTTTAAGGGATATTAAGATGCG
Source organism: Syrphus vitripennis (assembly GCA_958431115.1). Lineage (NCBI taxonomy): Eukaryota > Metazoa > Arthropoda > Insecta > Diptera > Syrphidae > Syrphus > Syrphus vitripennis. The sequence goes on along the minus strand of OY288108.1, from coordinate 147,353,799 downwards.
CTTGTGAATATTTTTTGTAATTACTATTATTTTGCTATACTTATATCACAATTTTGATACAAAAAGTTCGAGCACATACAAAAATACTTACAGAATCGAAAGTTAACTATTTTTGACTTTCAAGCAAATTGAAGTTGTACTTAACGAACTTGTTTTGATTTGCCATTGCCCTTTTTTAAGAGTAAGAGAGTCCTTAAGAGTTAGAAAAGCCAAAAAAAATCTATCCTGTATGCTTCACAAATTTGTAATTTTTACGAATATATTTTTTTATTTTGTTTTTTTTTTCAAAAAATATTGTTTTGTCTTTTTTTGATTTCAAAAATCACTCTTATTGAACATATCTCATATTTGCACAGACTGAAAATAAATTTTGTTGCAAACTTCTCAAAGTGTCGAACGTTTTTTTTTTTTTTGAATTTGCGATTTTTTCCAAAATTCTTTGCTGTGCTGTTTTCTTTGGCACATATTTTTTAAAGTAGCAAATGACAGCACAAACTTTGCCAAAACAATACAAACAAGTCTTTTGGATCTTTTTTTTTGAAATTAAAAAAAATCAATCCTAAAATTATTAAAATTAATTTTGGCCTTATTTTTTTCGACAAATATTTTATTTTCCAAAGAATTCTCATTCAGTATCAAAGTTAAGATGTAAACCTTAACTCATCAAAAACAATCTCTTTCATATTACAATTCTATAAACAGTTTTGGAATTTCAATGCATTCAATTCCCACACATTCGCCCTTTAATCATCACAATTATAATTATATAGGTAGTCGTCCATCAATACATATAGGTATAGTCAAACCCAGAAATCCTTTTGATTGTTAACTGCTGATGTGTTATTGAAATTGAAAGTGAGTAATCCATACGGTTTCTGACGAACAGATGACAAACCTCGCGAGTTTCTTTTGTGAAAATAGTGTGTTTTTGGAAATATGCATCGAACTAGAGACGAGAGGACCCAAGACACGCGTCAATATATGCTTCCGGTGCAATAGCGACTCTATACTTTCCTCAGTCATCTCGAAGAAAGAATAGGTTACCACGAGTTACGAGAGTTTTTCCAACAATGGATTCTCATTCTACCCCCGTTTACGCCCTCCACATTCGAAACCTTCTTTGGTTCCTTTTTTGGAGTGAATTGCATTCCGATAGTGTTGACTGAAACTCCAGATGAATGTGCCAGACAGAGTGGTGCCGAATTCTACCACCTTTGGCTTATGCATCGTGATTTTACATTGGATGCAATTGAATTTTTGGAAATCGTATAGAATTTCATCTAAATAGTTATGGGCTTCTTCTGATTCGGATGTGCATAATGCAGAACCTCCAATTCAAGAGTCTTTTTTGTATGTACATAATAATTATACTACTTTTCATAGAAAGAGAGAGTCGATTGTTAAGAAATCTATTTGAATGACAGTCAAGATGTTGTCTAAGTTTTTTTTTTAAGTTGTATATCCTTGACATTTCACAATGATTTCTTTTTCTCTTGCTCTGACCCTTCCACATTATTGCAGAATGAATGCTCCTTGAACCGCGCACCACATTTGGACTATTTTTGAGTAGGGGCTTTTGTCTTTCGCTCCGTATAAAGGTATATGTATATCGGAATTGCGGTGCGGCGCGGCGGCCACTCTTCGCGACTTCCGCTTGCAATTCCTGAATGTGAATGGAATCCTCGATGACTTTTGTATGCGTTGACTTGAGTTGAGTTCAGATTCATTTTAACTGTTGAGTTGTTTTTTTTTTATCGTCCTCTTCGTCGACTTTTTCCTTGGATTTTACTTTTTTATTTTGAAAAAAAAAATACACAAAGGACTTTTAGTAGGACGACGAAGACGGCGACGTGTATATTTTATTTTATTTTGAGAGAGAAAAAAAAACAGAAAACAATGATTGAAAGCCGAAGGAGGTCGGGTCGAGATTCGGTAATATTTTAAATCGTTAGCTCTTCACATAGTTGTAAAACAGCCAAGAGCAAAAATTCACGGATATTGTCAGTACTTAAGACAGTTCTTTGAGTAAAAGACTGATGATGGCAAAAACACGAAGAAGGGGACTTCATTGACATCATTACGAGTACATATATGAGAAAATAGAATAAACTTTTTGGTTTCCAACCGAGTTAATTATAGGCCTCCGTTAGAATCGTTATAGTCATCAAAAATGCCAGCAAAGTCCATCATCGGTGGCAATCTTGAAGCGTCATTCCCATACACCACCATACGAAGAAATATGACTTTTTGTTAAGCAAATCATCATCGTATGAACAATAAGGACCTTCAAGGGAATATGTTGTATATTATGTTTGATGGAGAGCAACAATTGATCTCTGATGTTTTCTATTCTGTGATGTGTTGACGCAACCCCTTCTCGAAGTTACAACACTGTGCGCTGTGCTCAAAATGTTTTGGAGAACGGATATAAGTATGAGTATAATTTTCAAGGACATATTGACTAAGTTTTTTTTTATAGAAAAAAACCTTCAAACAATTGGCAACAAAAAGAAGGAACAAAAAAAAAGAGCGGGAACTTTCATAATTGAATCGGCATTTGGTACTTTGATCAGAATTACAAATTTCTGTTGATTGCCCTGAGGTAAGTACCGGGATATCATTGATTGATTTCTTTCGAAACCGGAAAATACCTTTGAACAATGATCTGTTTTACATAAAATTCTGCTTTTAGTTTTTGTTTATTTCAAAAGAAAATCCTCTAGGTCTAGGTTTTATACTTGTGTCAGAAACTACATATATGAAACTTAATGTCTAATAAATTCATTTGAGGGACTGGTATCAAAAGCCTTGAGAAAAATATTTTTGAAAATTATGAAATTCAAAATTTCAACAAAAACGTTCTCGTCGTGGTTTTTGGTAAGGTTTTTTTCTTCTTATAACAGCCTTGAAAAAATCTGTTTATTTCGTAATAGATCTAAATTTTGAAATAATTTACTGGACTCCTGCCTTTTCTACAAATTTATTTTCTAGAAAAAGAACATCATGCTATATTTCAAAAGAACTAGGTGTGTTTTTCAGTGATTGTGTATTGAATCTACCACAAAAATTACATCTTATATCTAATTTTTCAATACCAATTAACCGTAAAAGTCGATTTAGTGGTCGTATATTTTATTAAAATATATAGAATAGAACTTTCTCATGTCATTAAATATTTGGTTTGCTTCCAACAATTCCAACAATAAAATGAATTTGTTCAAGAACAGTCATCGAAATGAATGCCTCTGTTTGATGGAAGTATAAGCAAAACTTCACAGTTCGAAAAGCTGTAACCTGTTACTTAAAAACGCATTTGGTCTAGAAGAGCCAGTGAATGTATGGGACCAACCAGGAGGGTTACCGGCTGCCATTTTGAAATAAAAAAAAGTTTTCCGGCTTTGGTCAAAAAATTGAACACGAATTAGAAGCAAAAAAAAATATTTTGTTGGAATTTGTCCCATTGAAGATCTTATATTGACTCGTTTACATTTTAAAGAACAAAATACAAAAGCGACAAGACACAAATCTAATCTAAAGCTTTAACAAAATTAAAGCGGATGTTCCATTTCATCATATTGATAACAATATATTATATCAGTTTATATTGTTATAAACGAATTTTTGTTGATACACAAATAATAATATTGGTATCTTTAGCTTCAAACAAAATTAATGTGTTCGGTGAGGAGGAACATAACATACATGTTCTATTAATAATTTACCATAGATCAATCCAAGTTTGGATAAATTTCAAGCTAATCATGAAAATCTGGTTGGTTTAGAAGCTGGTTGGTTTCGAGATTGAAATTGATTAGTAAATAAGAAAATGGTACAGAGTTTTTGATTAGGAAGATAATGTAGTGATAGCGTTAATTCGAAAGTTTTTTTCCAACTGAGTAATACGGAGTTGAAACTTAAGCACACTGGGTGACAAATTCACGTTTTTTGGCAGCATTGCAAGATTGAAGAGTGTAATAAACTCAAGAAATATCATCAATTGAGATATAGTTAAGGAATTACGTTTTGGTAGGAACAATACAAAATATTGCAAATGCCACAGGATTGACTGAAATGACCTTTTTCCGGATTATAATGGAATAATGCATGATTCAAATTTTTCTTTTAAAAGTCATACTGACTACATTGTGGGTAGAGCAAATTTTCTTCTTTGCTTTAATAAGCGGAATTGAGGATATATTCTAATCGAATTGAAAATTCCAAAGGCGTTTCATAAAACTCAATTAGAGATTTTTACCGGATTACAGTGTGTGTCAAGCTATCACATCAAATGCCTTCACCTTCTTCTAGTTATTCCAATTTACGAACCGCTAAGATCTTCTGAGTCAATTGATTTGGAGACCAATTTTCTATTTTAATTTATTTTACATTTCTTTCCATTTTTTTTAAATAAATTTTATTAACATCCAATTTATCAATATAGACAAGGTACGTTCTTCATGAAACTATATGGGCTGCAACAGAACTCTAACAACAATTTGTGGTATGGCAAGCAATTGCTCATAAATCAGTAGTAAGGAGCATCTTTGCCAATTATAAAATCAATTAAATTTCATCTTCTTCTGTCATAGCTCATAGGTCACCACATACTTCTAAACCATCATCCCTTTTCGAAATATGAAATTGCACAATTTTTTTTTGGGCAGAAAGATCATTATTTAACCCCAAAATGAAGGGTTAATCTTAATTAAAAAGAATTGTAATCACTGCACAACTAGCTATACCCAGGTAGATTAATCCTACCATAAACAAGGCGCACAAAACATAACAACATCAAAAGAAGACAAGACAACAAGATCGGTGTCGTCTGTAGGTCCTTTACCACAAGCGTGAGAGAATTTTTACCATTCGATTGAGACATTATATTCTTACCGTACAAAGTGATCTTAGGAAGCGTGTGTTACACTTTTTTCAATTCCACAACAAATGTTCACGTATCCTTTCTCGATCTCAGATTGTAATTGTATTGGCCAGATATAAATTTTGTTCACTTTTTATTATTTAGTCAACCGACACGACGACAACCCGACGGCAAATCAGGTAAACCTTATCGGAACAACACAAAAAAAGTGTAAATTAAACAAACAATATCATCACTAAACGCGGACTATCCATCGAAGACATATTTTGACAACAAAATTAAAGCTAAGAAATAAATAGAATATAAAGAGTATGTCAAATTAATAAAAATAAAAAAAAAAACATATCTATACACCTGCTACTATCTCTAATTTTGAGACAATGATAACGATTCACAAAATGACAAAATAAAGGTATATTGTTGTACGGTCAATTTGTTTTTACTTGTCAATTTGACATAGTGATTCATTATTAAAAAAAATAGTTGGTTAAGCAATTTTACAGGCGCAGGGACACAGCTCAACTCCCCAATTCAATTATGGACTTATGACCTTCCCACCCAAGTGACGCATACAAAAGTCGCAAGTCTATTTACTTTGATTTAATTTTCTCAAACTAAATTACATGAATTTTATAATACTAATAAGCCATTTTCATTGGCAACTTTAAACTTGAAAAAGCAAATAGTCTACTTTTTGTTTAAATTAGTGGCATTTAAAAAACTGAGTTTCTAGATTTCAGAAATCCCAACGCTCACTCGCCAAAATGGCTATCACAATAGAAACATGACCACTTTTTTTCCTCTTTAAGTATCCACTTCATCTGCATCTGATTTCACTGTTACGCGAAATAGTTATTTATTATGAAAACTAACTGGTAACCAGTTGGAAGTTGACCAAATTTTCAATTCCACAACGGCTGTGAATTAAAAGCCGTTCCTGTTGTTTGATGAACAAGGTTCTCAGTTCCGTATCCCAAACCATCCATCCGACATGTTCATTTAATCCGACATGTTCGCACAAACAAAAGCTCGGGTTGCTTAAGAACAACCCGAGCTTTTGTTTGTGGATGTGGAAGTTTAGCGGAAACTCAAATTTTTCGGGTAGCTCATATTCAATTGAGAAATATTGAAAGGTAGAAGGGATTCGAAATTATTAAGACGTTTCCAACCAATCGTTCCGTAACGATGCTGCCGATTTCAACTTTGTTTTTTTTTTTCTTCTCCGTAGTAGATTGTATGCATTTTTTGACTTATCGTTTAAGAAAGTGCCGTTTTTAGATTTTCTTACTTGGGATACTCAAGATTTGCCTTCATCTGTGATTGCTCCATGACAAGCAGCATGCAAATCAGTGCCTTTCGTACATCCATAAATGCTCTAATTTTTTTTAAAAAATTTAATAATTCTCGGCAGTGGCATGCTCTGTTATCGAAGATTGTTCTTCTACTTTTGAATTGCCAGTTTCTTTCATCTCCAGTTGTTTTGACCAAAAGGAATTTTATGGAAAACTAGTTTCAGTTCTAATTCTATTTACCTAGATATGATCTATCAATTAGTCAGCTCTTACAACAAGTGGGATTCACTGCTAATATATTCTTAATCTCTCACGGCACTGCAATAAAATTTCCCAATAGATCCTATATTAAAGTACTGTAAAATGCGACAAAAATTGCTAAATTTAAAAATATGTACACAGGTTTTTAGCTTTTTGTTTTCATGTAAGTTAAGCTACCAAATATATTTCCCCCAAAAATAAAATTGACGTATCAATAAATATTTTGGGGCTTCAAATAATTATTATCAAACAATGAATTTATGGACATAAAATCCACTTGAAGTATGTGCTATCTTTTGCATCAATGATAGAAAAATTAAATAAAAAAAACGAACGCCATCCATCGGAGACTATCTATCAGTAATTCAAAAATTTAAACCATAAATAAACCCAATAAACGAATAAACAAAGCTAACAAACTTTTTTTTTGTTTGATGATATCACTTCTCGCACATTATTATATCTACACGATTCTTGATAATTTGATTGATTAACTTATGTGTACAACAATAATGATCATGTCTCTATCTGTTGCTGCTCAAGACCTCCAAAAATTTATCGATTGCTATGGTATTATAGATGATAACAAAGGCTATCGATGGAGTTGTACCTATAGTTTATGATTATGAGGATGGTGATGGCGAAATGCTACTTCAAGGATTATTTTCTAGGTTTGTTGTGGAAACCTGTCAAATTGACAGTTAAGATATTTTAACTTTTTTTTTGTTGTTTGTGTGACAGAGCCAGATAGTGCTTACTTATACTGCACTTTGATCAGCTAGATTGTCTTTCAGTTAGACTAACAAAACAAATTAACACATCGATAGATAAAGCATTATTTTTGTTTTAACACCATAAAACATTTTTATTGTTCTTCGATTTATTTTGTAATAAATTAAGCCATTAGCTTTGTTTTTTTTTATTTGAGTAATTATTGACAGAAGGTTGGAGGATTTTCCCACTTCATCGATGTTTTTGGAAGCAATCGATGAAGTTAGCTGATGCAGTAAAATGTTTTCAATATTGGAGAATTATAGATTGGATTTGTGTTAAATCCGATTGCGTTTTTTGTCATAATATGGATAAGAGAGCTATGACAGCTAAATTTGTTGACAGGTTTATAATGACAAATTATCGATAACTATATAAATGAACAAGCATTTTTAAATGATAACACCCAGGACAAACGTGCTAAAGTTGAATTGTTATTCACGTTTTAATTACCTTAGCCAGCGCCAGCTATGGCAAAATTGTAGACATTATCAATTTAATTTTATAAAAAATGATCTTAAATATTTTTTAGGACTTCACTTATCTTTGTCATATTGTAAGCTTGGCTGCGGCTGTAGGTATGTAATGTATGCAAGAATATTTCAAAATAAAACTCATCACCAAATTGCACGCAATTAATTTTTTCTATGTAAGTAAAAAACATATATCAATACTCAAATCCGATAATTTAATTTTTAAAAAAATTGTACATTAATTTTTTGGATTTCTGAAAACAAAATAAACTGCATAAAAAGATTCGAATAGGTGTATTTTTACTCCAAGGCTAGAATTAAGTGCAATCGAAAACTAAAATATCTGAGAAAGTTTTGAGGAAGTCAACCTATCATCAAATATCCCGTCACGAAACGAAAATAAACTAGAAATCACCGAAAAGCTGGACTATGATTCGGAACACTGCTTAAATAAAGTTAATTTTTGACTAAAAACGTATTACTTACGGCTGTTGAAATGTAGATGACTATAAGGAACATTTTTTGAAACAAAACTTAAATATTCAAGTTGATCATAACAGCTGGCATGACAGTTTACGAAGAAATATTTAATTATAAAATTTAATCCATTTTATTATTTACTATTTTCATTTTCAATAATATTCATACGTTAAAAAATATATTTAATGTAATTAGAGCTTTCGTAAGATTCAATTGATTTTTTACTAACCTTAACATGATTTGTCAGCACATTATGTATACATAGATGCTTATTTTAATCGAAATTTCAACTGACACTATTTTAATTTTAAAGCCAATTAAATTAAATTTTTTATTCAGAGAACAAGATTTTTGGCAAATCACATCATCCCAAGAACTGACACCTTACTGACAAATGATAGTTTCATAAAATGTTTATGACTCCTTATCACTGCCCATTCTAACTTATCAGAATCTCAAGACATTCTCAACACGCGCAGGAAGTAGGGAAGGGATACAAACATTTCTAACTACTACTACCCACGCAATTAAGAATTCCAATGGCAGAATTGTTATTAGAAATTTGCCCATGAAAATTATTGCGAAAGCTTATTTTTTTTAGTTTCATTTTAAGACAAAAATAAGAATTAAAAAAAAAAAAAAACTGGGACTTTGTCAAAGATAAGAAGAATGAATTCGTTTCAGAAACATGTGGTGACATAATTGAATGAGTTATTAAAGAACACAATAGGAGAGCATAGTCTTATGTCAAATTATCACTGATAAATGTGGTCGTGGTCGACCGCACCACACATTGCTGTGAGAAGTATCCATGAGAAAATGAGATAAATCTGTGTATCGAACGACTACTGTGTGTACAGCTACTTATACACAGTGCGCAATAGCAACGTATTGAGTCTTGAACCTCGGTGTTATCATAAACAAAAGGAAGCAAAAAAAACCCAAAGGGTGAGTGAGTATCTTCTGTTTTTGTATGTAGAACTTTATATATTTTTTTTCTTTTTATAAATTTAGGAATTTTTAGATATAATTTTGGGAAAAAAAAACTGTTTTCGCAGATAACAAATTTCGGTTGAAGATATTTTTTTAGTTTTTTTTCCAAGAAACTTATAAAATTTTATGACTTGAAATTAAGAAATTTGATTTTTAAATATAAAATAAAATATTCAGAAAGTTAATTTTTAATGAGTTTTTGCAAGAAGGATTCACACATGTGGAACATATTATTTTTTATTTTTAAGAATAATTATTATCTACATTGGTCTTTTATAAACATACATTGAAGCTGTTCTTTTTGAAATTTTAATCATGATGGATGGATGACTGTTTCATGATTTTTAAGAAGCAAGAAAAAGTGTTACAGAGTGAAGGATGTTTAATTTAATTTTTTCTTTTTTGTAATTTTTTGTATAATTCTTACTCACTGTAGTATTTATCTTTTTATGAATTTTTTGCGATAAGAAATTAACATTTAAAAATTTTGCGATAAGGAGCATCACACATATGTACGATTGTAGGTACTTATGTACCTACACTTGGTTTTCTGTCAAGATATACAAAACCATCCTGTTGATAAAAAAAATTCTTCGGTTTCCATAGAAAAACCCTACAAAAAAAATAAATTTCGAAAAATTTAAGAAAAACTCTCAGATCGAAGAAAACTAACGATCAAAAATATAATGTTGACAGAAAACCAATTACTTATTTTGTCTAAACTTTGTCTCATTTGACTGATGACATTTTTTATTTGCACTTATTTTTGTATTGGTCAAACTTAATGTTTCGCAACATTTATTTTTTCGGAGGCAATAAGAAAAGTACAAAAAAAAATTGCTTTCAATCGAAGTTAAGTCAAAACGTTTCCAAATTTGCTTTTTATGTTTTTATGAAATATATTTTAAAATTATTACCTTAGTGGAAAAAAGTCGTAGATATTATATTCCATGATTACCTAATTAATGTTTTTAGCATCTTAAATAAATTCCTTACTTGGATTCATCTCATCGATCTCTAAGGAAATTTCTGATCCCTATACACTCAGGGTATTATTTAATCCTTACAATGTTTTTCCTTCAATTCTAATGGAAAAGATTCAAAAACGCTTTTCCAGACTAATTATCTACGGAGACTTCATTGGAATATATCGCATTATTATTTTACTTGATATAATTTGATCTGTCTATAGTTTTTAGAACTTGAAATAATTTTTATTAGAAACAATATTAAAAATATTTTGTGTCTTATAAGAATATTTTATGCTTCTTCATATAGGAAAAATTGTGGTAACAGTATAAGCCGTGATACCTTCAGCGATAATGCAATGCGTAGTGCATATGGCTCGAGAGACATGTTTGGTCAAGGTTCAAGTCCACGCTAGCCAAAATGTTTGTTAATTAAAATGGAACAGTTAAAGACCAAACACCATTAAAAGGATTGTGATGATCGGCCGTGTTGCAGTCGTGAAAAAGCTAAAACTTTACAGGCGTTTTCACATTCATCCGCAAGGACTTGAAAAATTGATTGGTTTGTTAAAAAAGCCTCTTGAATAAAATAATCTCTGTTTTTAGGCCTACATTTTTTTAGATTTGTGTTTACATCCTGTTTCAGGGGTAACCACAATTTTCTGAACCCTGGGTAAATTAAGCATTTACTCCTTGATTTCACTTTGCTTAGAGATCCAAATTGATAAAACATATTTTCAAAACATTAAATTAAAAGATTGAAAACAAAGTAAATATTTATAAAAGGTTAAGGTCTATTTTAATTTATCTGACTACAAATACAAAAAAAGTTAGGTTTACCACCAAGCTTATCTAAAATTTTAAGTCTCCGTCTCTTCATCGTATATATAACTTACCTTGGTTCAGTTTTCTTGCTATCGCCTTTGATCGCATGATTATCTCCAGTAGGGATGCCATAAAGATTCTCTAAATTGACTTGATTATAAATTTCGAAGCAAAACAAAAATTAGACAGGTATTTGTGCAATCAACATTGCAGTGACATTATTATCAATCATCGATTATTCCACTTGTTTTTTAGATAGGTAGTCTCTCGCTTCAGGAATATTAAACAACCGAAAATATTATTTATGGGCGCACTATCGCAACTTCATGGCACATTTAACAACAAGTTGGGCCCATGTTGCGCAGTAAAAAAAAAACATAAAACAACAACAACTTGTTAATCGAATTCGAATCCAAATCGAATCGTGTAGGTATAGGTATGTTAGGTAAAGAAAATCGTCAAAGGACGAACGTTGACATTGTTTATCGATTCGATTTTCACGGTAGACGTTGATGACGAAAAACCCCAAGCTTAAGTAGTGCACCAGACACAACCCGAACCTAAAAGAGTACGAATCGAATATAGTGCAAGGGGAAGTTCGAGGTGTTATGTTGATAAAACAAAAAATCCGTCAGTAGTGCAATCTAATAAGTTCGACTACTGCCACACCGTCTCCGTCAGCGTCACCTTATAAACGTCGTAGTCGTCGTTGCCGTCATATGTTGGAAACAAAAGTGGAAAGTGAAACCACAAGGTCAACGATTCAAATTGAGGCAGTTGCCGCTTAATTTTCCACCGTATTGGCTTTTCCGCGCGCTTGAATAAACGAAAACTTTTTTTTCGCACATCGGGCATAAACACAAGTTCACCCCACACACATAGGTATACAACACACAGCGAAACAAAAACAAACAAATACACACAGCCACAGCTACATCAACATCAACATCCGAGAAGAACAACTCCTGAGGGTTGTGAACTTTAGTTTACTGCTTTGCAAACATCCCGACTGCGACGAAGGTACACAGATTTGCACACAGGGAGCACCCGCCACTGCTACACACCGCCAAACCGTCTGCAGGAATGGAAATCCTTGCAATTTTTCTCTCGGCCAAGAAGACGAACAAAAGAAAGAAAAAAAAAACTCCTGTTTCACGTCGCACCTGTTTTCATTAAAGCACCTCAGTCGCGACTGACGAGACTCCTTGACAGCAAAAAACTTGCGGCGACGACACAAAAAACTCCCAAAGAAAAACTCAACTGCTCCAGCACTTGCAGCGGAACGGGAACGGAACAACGTTGGTGGTGCGGGGTCAGGAAAAAGTTACAACCGAACAAATTTCCATTCGAGGACCTAATTAGATGGGTTTGTGTTTACATAGACCCAAGGGGGTGGTTGTTCTTTTTTCTGTATTTTTTTTTTGTTTAACTTCGAACTTTTAACCACGAGCACGCCACAGAAAAAGCCTCCCCCTGCCGCCAAGGGGTGTCAATTGTTTATATTTTTAGTTGTTGTGGAACCTTTTTGTATGTATGAACTCGGAATGCTCATTTATAATGAGTTTGATGAATATTATGTTGCGCGGGAGGATGAATTTCTGACGAATGACGACAAGAGGATGATGGAAGATCAAAAACAGAATATGCGGAACGGATACGGATACGCGGAGCGCGTATGCAAGAGCACTTGTTGGGAATGTGTGGTTCGATGAAGCAACCTCACGAATATGACTTGCTTTTAAGAAAAACAGACATCGGCTTGAACACATAACATCGTCGTCGTCGCCTCGACATCAACACCGACAACGACAAACGACAGTCGTGTGTGATGATGATGATGTCGTTAAAATAAAGTTCTGAGCTTCTTGCACGGATAGTGTGACTAATCGGTGATGTGGGTGTGTGTATTCGCGGTGCAGAGCGAGTATCGGGTGCCCTATCAACTAACTGTCGAGATGTTGAACGTTCTCATTTACTACTTGTGAATAATTTCATCATTTGCAGATAACAAAACTAAAACACGAACAACTGACAGAAGTTGGTGTTGTTTGTTTGCATGAGAGTGAATCGTGTGACAATGTCCTGAATTTGCAACGGTTATGAGAGACTAAATCTATTTATGTATAGGTAGTCGGAAAGGAAGGAAGGTGAAGACCGTCAGTTTGATAAGAATATCGGAAAAAATTATTTACAGTAGGTGCATCTTAAAATGTAAAAATATTGAAATTATGAGTAAAGTTTTAGAATTTTTCAGGAACATAGAAATGTTTTGTTTTCATAATTAATTCTTGATGCCGGATCTTCTATTTCCATGTATTTGCTAAATCTAAGCTTTAAAATTTCAACCCTGTGCCTGTGCTTGAAGATTTATTGGAACGCTATAAATTTTCGTTTCAGTTACTTTTAATAAAAAACTCCAAAAAAGGAGAATCTGTGGAGTCTGCGGAGAGGATCACACAGAATAGGTACTTAAAATAATAATAAAATTGTATCAATGTTTGTGAAAAATTATAGGTTAAATACTAGAGTTTCCAAATTTTGAGTTTTCAGTAGGTAATATAAAAATGCATGATTTTTACCCGGGTTATTATCCGTGGCGTAGCGAGTGCTTCCTACCCAAAAATTGTACGTGTCAAAATTGTTGGTCTCCTAATTTCCTGCAAAAACACGCACACAGAAATGTAAAGATTTGGATTCGTAAACTCGAGATTTTGATAAAACTTGGCATTACTTTACTATAATAGTAGCAGCCGATAACAATATAGAAGAAGAGAGCCTATACTATAGTCTGCCAAAGCTCTTCAAATCCAGAAATCTCACCATATCTTTAAAACTGCTGCTGTACAGGACCATGGTTCTGCCAGTAGCCACGTATATATCCGAGACTTGGGTGCTTAGCAAAAGACACTCCAACTTCTTAGCCGCATTTGAGAAAAAAATCTTAAGGAGAATTGTTGGCCCCATATGGGAGGAAGGACGATTCCGGAGACGATACAATCATGAATTGTACGCAATCTACTTTGAAGCAGACATACTGACATAAATTAAGCTCGGTAGACTCCTGTGGGTAGAGGAACCTGCTCGGAAAGTCGTTTGCGGTACATTCGTAGACGGCAGCGTGGTAGAGCATGCTTGTGCTGGAGATGGCGTAGACCAGATGATGGCGTAGACCAGGACATCCGAATCTTGGGGTGCGCAACTGGATGTCGTCGGCACAAGACCGGGATAGGTGGATATACTTGTTGAAGGAGGCCAGTCCCGGACCCCGGTTATCGAGCCGATGATGATGGCATTACTTTACTATAGTTGACAAGTTGGTCTCGAAATTTTGTCTGTCTGTTGTGTTTTTTTGTGGCGTATCTCCACACGTTTTTTGCTATACATTTTTTTGCCCTTTTTCAAAATCAGATGTTTCTCAAAAACAGCTCCTACGATTAAAAACAAAAATCAATAAATTTAAATAAATATTGATTCGCTTTAAATGAAAAAAAAAAAATTTTATTGAAAATGATTTCGATATTTTTTGAATTTGTTGATGAATGCTTTTTCAACAATAAGGACTAAGTAAATAGAAAAAAATTCCATGAAATTTGTCTAACCTTCGAACATTAGGAACTTGAATTATACCTACATTACTTATTTATATTTGAATTCTATATTTTATAATTTATGTTTTTTTTATCTTACTCACATACCTACTTTTAAATTTCAAAATTTATCAATCAAAAATAGGTATTCCAAATGCAAAGTCAACTGATCCCACTTTATTAGCCAACTTATGTGGGTAGTTTTAACAGATAGGTACCTACTTCCTTTAGAGTAGGTAGGTCTGAGGTATTAATTCTGTTTCTATAAACAAAAATCAATAAATTAAATACATACTATCCATAATATTAATTTAAATACAATTCAAATTCATAAATGCAACAAATATTGCCAAACGCATGAGAATCAACAGGAGATAATTGCAAAAACTTTAGTCTATGATTAAAAATGTTCAAAACTGCTGTAATTTGCTTCGCCTCGTTTCGATAGGATCGTATCGTAAACGTGTGTAATTTCCAGCATCTGTACGATTGAATTAGATTTCCTGGAAAATTTCGTAATACGAGCTATTTTATCGCTCGAATATAGTTTTCCCACACAAACACAACCGTTTTACTCATAACACAAGAAACTCTAAGCTCCATCACAAAAAAAAAGAAGAAGAAAAAATATTTGGAGTGGGAGAAAGATATGCCTCAACCAAAACTCATAGAATTTTTCATCATTCAGATAATGGAAAAATTAAAATTTTATTATTTTCACAGAAAAGGCAAAAAGGCACCCTCCAATCTCATAAACGACCCATCAATTCTGTACTTCCCAACCGCTTACTGCTTTGTCCACCCCATACACTCACTCACCCACTTGCCACCCAACCACTTATACTCACTGACGACTACGAGCACAACGACAACCATTCAGAAAGCGTGTATCGTTGATCGATTGAATTTCCACCCCCAACATAAAGAGAATATGGGGGGAAAGATTGTCGCTGAACTAACCCCACAACCCCCAATGCCCAAACGGCATTCGAAATCAGCACGAAGAATTTATGGACAGAGAGTGCGGTGTGGCTCTGGTTGCTCTTATCTCCTTCAATTATCTCTGCTGGCTTTGACGAGTGGCGACTGGCGGCTGGCAACGATGACGATGGAGGCAAAGAGAGGAAACTTTCTCGCGTCTGCGCTTTCTAATCTTTTCTAACAACGACTAATATTGTGGGAGGAGCTTTTCACCGTCGGCGTCGTCGGTCTTGCTACCGCCGCACAATTTCTTCTACTCGTATCGCATCGAATGATTTTTCTTAGTCTCTCAGAAAATGGATGTGAATTTTATTCCGTATTTTCCCACCGAACGCATTAAAATCATGGGAAATGCACGACCTAATAAAGTGGAGATAACCGTCGAGTGGGTGCTGTTTTTGTGGTGCATTTTATTCACTAATCCAGTCAATATCGAAAATTCAATCAAAGATCCTCAACGTCCGTGATGGTAATCTGCTCCGTGAGCTTATCAAACATCCTTCAGTCCGTCGCGTCGGTGGAATCTAAAAAAAAAAATAAAGACGCTCCAAAAAAAATATAATCATTTATACAAAATACATTTGGGGTTGATTTTGTGCGGTGACAATGATTTTTATTTGACGAGTCAAAGCTCAAAGGCGTGGCATGACAAGAGATATCTACGAATACGAACAAAACAGTATCATATCTCTGTGCTATTCTATCTTTGCTGCTCTGTAGTGGTTTATCTGTTGCTAGTTGGGGAAATAAAAAAAAATTACGAAAATAAAAAATGACTCCATGTGATTTCATCTCTGTGCTGGCTTGCAAGCTCACCCCCGAGCGAGCTTCTTCAACTGCGAGTTGTGTGTGTGACAAAAGTGTTTGTTCTCCATTTTTTTTTTTTGTAAACCAAATAGTGCCCTCGAAAACTTTCACTACCTGCACCTCGCTTTGAAGCTCTGCTAAGGACCTGGAGTTGTTGGTCTTTTCTTTTTCTTGTTTTTGGTGGAGTTGGCATTTGTCAGGTTAAGAACCATTATAGTGAAATAAACTCACCTTTTCACCCGCACTTGTTTAAGGGTTAATGGGATTTTCAGCTAATGCGGATGTTTTGGGTATATGTGTTAATAGAGGACGAAGTCGGTAAACTATCTGAGTTCTGGGAACTTTAAATTATGTTGAAGGACTTTTATCTGGTTAAATACCTACAATCCATAAATGGATTGTTGTCTATCTCAGATATTTAGTACCTATCTATTGGTGGTTCTGAAGTTAAACATTTAGGTAGGTATATTTACTGCAAGGAATTGCTTTCATGCGAGATTTTTTCAAATAGAAGAACCCACGGATCTGTTTGATATCAGTTGTTTCAACCATCGACCTATGTACCTACCTACCTATCTAGATTATATAAAAAAATAAGAG
The DNA here is from genome assembly GCA_958431115.1 of Syrphus vitripennis. Classification (NCBI taxonomy): domain Eukaryota; kingdom Metazoa; phylum Arthropoda; class Insecta; order Diptera; family Syrphidae; genus Syrphus; species Syrphus vitripennis. Next base: position 147,336,882 of record OY288108.1, on the reverse strand, counting down.
TAAGCTCCCTCTCAAACCTTTGCAAATGGTGATTAAACTCTTCATATACCTACCTATATGAATACATATAAAGGAAAGAAATGTACCTATATGGGATATCGCAGCAAGAATTTATCCCATAATTATAAAGAAGCTCTTACCGAAGGTTCACGGATTATTTCAAGGAGTTCAAAGATTGTCAAATATCCAGTATTGTTGAAAAACTAAATAGGTTGTCATAATATAACATAACTATAAGATAGTTCTAATGGGTCACTTTGGCGTATACTTAATTTTTATTTGCAGGGACATTAAACTTATAATAATCTAATAAAAAAAAAACATTGAAATGTACTTTCTTTAATAAAAGTAAAAAGTTAAATGCAGCATTTGTTTGTTTCTATATCTATCAAACCCCTTACTTAAAGTTACATATAGGTATCCCTGTATTTATTTATGTACGAACAACAATCTAGATTACCGGCCATCATGAAACTTGACACATTCTTTTGCATTAATTTTTTCTGGAGAATTTTCATTGATAATAAACAATCAGAAGGGTAGCCCTGTTATCGAGCTATTAGCAAAAGGGGCATTTCACGTCAAAGCCGTATCCAGGTGGGGGTTATGATTTCTGAAAAATATCTTTTCACCTTAAATGATGTAAACGATTGAGGGTAATAAAAAATCTTACATTTCAAATTTCAGTTATTTTTAATCAGTAATGTAAAACGAAAAAATAGGTTAAAGAAAGAACAACAAAAGAGTTACAAAAAAGTTACAAAAAAGTAACATTATTTTACAAAAGTATATCTAAACGCCAGGACTTTTTTACTGAAAAAACATCGATCACTTCGTCGGTATTGATTTCGATATGTCCATGAATTTACACAAACGCTAATCCAGCTAGCCGTTCTTCATCAATGGAATTCCTTAAAAATGTTTTAAGTAGTTTCAACATCGAAAACGTTCTTACAGGAGAGCATATTGATACTGGCAAAGTTGCCAAAATTTTTAAAAGTTTTATTGGGAAAAATATCCTTGCTACAGTCTCCAAAAGCTGTTATGGATATCTTTGAACGTAGTCTTTCTTCATGTCCATAATCCCAAGTACTGAAGGGATCAAAATAAACAATGATGATAGGACAAACTTATGGTTCACAAACCGCATTTCAAGCTGAGTTATGAAATCATCTAGCAGAGGAATCATAACAACTACCCTAAACATAATTTTCAGGATCTGAGGTGCTTACATCAACGGGCGCGGGCGTGCTGCTGCCTCAATGCTGTTCGTGGAGTTTTAAAAGTTTCATTTTCATCCACAATATTTGGAAGCTATTCCACAGTCTCAAAGATATCTTTATCTGCAATAACATTTTCTCGAATTTTTCGAAACGTATTTGTTATTAGCTGTACGTGTTCAAGAGCTAACACTAGGTCACAAAAGGGAGATTGCAAAATTATACGCAGTTTTAGTGCATTTGAAATTAATATGCTTAGGCAGCACAAGCTTATCAAAAAGTCACTGGACAAAACTGATTTACAACAAAAAAAAAAAACATTTAGCTTTAGAATCTTTATCAGTGCTTAACTCTTCAAAAGTAAGCACTATCCTTTTTTCAGCTGTCACTTTCCAAGCTACTTCTCTGACAGAGGCTTTTCATTTTGTAATTAGAGCAGAATCTAAAATATGCTTTTCATTCACTTCAATTTAAAAAAAATTGTTATTTGGTTGCCATTATAGGTATAGTTATTTTCTTTTGATAAAAACAATAATTATTATAAATACCTACACACAAGTCAATGGTCACCAAATTATAATTTTTTTGAAAGGAGAAGATGTCAGAAAATTCAACATGAATTCTTAGAAATTTCATATTTCGATTAAAGTGTAACAGGGCCTTTACACTTGTACCTTTATTCACAGTAATTTGAGAATTTTAGACGAACATTTTGTTCGATAATTTTTTTTTCTCAATTTATTTTTTGTCCAGTTTCTATTCTCGCGATTTAAAAAAAACACTTTTTTCAATTATTTTTAGAAGAAAACTTAATTTTTATTTAGCATTAGGTATGCTATTTTTTAGAATTAAAATGCATTTCTATTTTTTTTATTGTTCAGAAAAATGTTCATCAATTTAACAATTGATTATACCTACTATTAACGACCATCCAACATTAATAACTTTTGACTTCAGCGCCTCCTTTCGGATCCATATTTATTAATTTTTGTTCCTTGCAATAATCCAATATAATCCATTAGAATATGAGCGACTTTGCTTTATGAATACAAAATTAATTAATAATTTGACAACCTCGTCACCTATTAGATCCGTGCATAACTAAAAACTATTACCTCATTAGATATAAGATTAGGGGAACCCGAGATATATATTTCGTTGGAATTATTACTCAAAAAAATTAAGTTGGAAGTGAATAAAAAAGTTAAGACGATATAATTCTTAGGGCCTGTTTTTTAGTGCTGAGTTAGCTCTAAGTTAGTTATTCAGTTATAAGTGTAGGATTCATTTAACCTATAAATCTAGTTATCGAGAATCACCACACCCAAAAAAAAACGAACAACAATCGAAAAACGATTTTTCAAATGAATCTGTCAGAAATATTGCATTACGTAATTGGTAGAGTCTAAGTTGTTTTTCTCCTGATCCAAGTATCGTAGTAGGCCATAGTTGGAAAGTTTAAGTAATGATCCAAAGTAGAAAGTATATTTTGAATAAATTTAAGTATTTAAACCAAAATAGCTGTTCCACAATTTAATTTTTTGAAATGGAATCAAAAATTTCAATTATTTTTAAATTGTGAGAATTTAAACACTCATTAGTTTTTTTTCATTTCAAATTTATTAAGAAAAATATACCTACCCCAAGCACTTTTCTTTAAGTTTTTGCAGAAAATGCGAGATTGCATGGCAACATTTTTCAAAGATATTTTTTAAAACCAAAATCCACTAGAAAAACTTTTTGTTAAAATGCTAATACAATTTATCGGCCTGATAATTTTCTGGGTTCCACTAATGCTCTTCACTGTTTGCGAACCATCCCTGGATTTATCATCTTTTTTTTTTTTTGAACTGGACGAATGTTCCACACTGCCGTATTGAGTATCATTTTCTGTGTTAATACGAAGTGGGATGGTATAGTTCCGATAAAACTCGCTTTTAATATTTATCTGGACGAAAATAGCATTTTGTTTATTGGCTTTCAGAACTAAAATGTTTGGTCCAACGAAAATATGTCGTTTTTTAATTTTTGGAGGCAATTTTTAAAAGGGTTTGTGCAACCTGGCATAAAAAGCAATAATTTTCTATTTTATTGTCTAGCTATACCTCTCACAAAACAAGAAAAACAAAACGCAACTTTAAAGTTTAAATAAGTCTAAAAGAACTTTGAATATAGGAATCCAATAAAAAAAAAATCTGTGCAAAATGCAATAGTTAGGTGTTTAATTGAAATTTAATAAAAAGTTCCAATTCACTTCTATACTAAGACTTAAATTTTCGTTTTATTGAATTCTTAAAAGCTTCAGCTGGACAAGTACGTCAGACCTAGTTGTGCGTTTTATTTTTTTGTTAGTAGGCAATATTAATGTCGTACAAAAGTAAATATTCATAAAATTATAATTTGTCAAAAATATCATTCCACCTTCATAAAAAGGTCCTAAGATATAGAAGGTATTTCGAATAAAGCTGAAGTAATTAAGGTCAAAAAGTTATTGGACAGTGGACACGTGTCCTATGTTGTAGATGTATAACGAATACCATTCCCTATTAGATATGATTACACCACACTCACTGTGAGAAGAAATAATAATTCCATTCAAATGAAGGCATGTTTCTTCATAGTGTATCAACGGCATAAGGTCATTTCGTCGTCGTCGGTCGTTAGAATATCCGTAGGACACCTCCACCATCATGTATAGTAGTCGGCAACCATGGCGGAGGGTCTCTCTGACTTCCGAAATTATGGTCTTATCTAGTTTCCTGTCGTGACACAATTTTTCTATCCCCACAACATTTTTGACTTATGCGAGAATTGATAAAACTTCGCGAACGTGAATTTTGTCCTTTCGTGCGATGGCCGCGACTTTTTTTTCAACTATAATGAAATTCAGAATTGAGTGCGCGCTCACACACTCCGCGTCCGCGAAACTCACATGGAGCACGCGACTTTGATTTCATTCACCTCATTTGCGTCTCTCTCCCCCTCCTACCTTCTACTAAAAAGACGTTTGACTCTATATTTTTTCACCTCATGGTAATTTGAATGATTCTTCAGTGTTTCGTCAAGACCCTGGATGAATGATAACAATCTTTATGACAGAAAATGAGGATTAATAACAGTTGGTCAGGTGGGACGTCCAGATTTTGCCAGAACTCTTCCCACTCTTCTGTAATATAATTGCATGTCGTCGATGGGGACTTGTGTAGGGATGATGAGGCCAGCAAAGGCTTTGGTCACTTAACGACCATAGGCATTATACGTGGCATTCTTTGAATTTAGATTGGCTAATTAAGGACTCTTGAAGTTTTAGGTCAAGCTGAAACCAGAGAGCGATAGATCTGAAGACCTCTGATAATATCTTCGGAGGGAGAGAGAGAGAGAAAAAAAAACGAGAGTGGTTATTACTCTTTATGTTCCTGACAGATTGTCCCCAAACACAAAAGTCAATCCTAATATTGCGGACAACGCCCAATTCCACTGTGGCATTAATTCGGTGGATCGGCAAACCGATTTGGATTTTTATTTCCAGGTCCAGAATTCGCGGGGATGATGTTATGGCACCGGCACGATGTGCACACCAAAATTTCTTCTTGCTCTCGCTTCTCGCACATAAATCAAAAATAACAACTTTTGCACAATATGGCGGATTTGTTAACGGCAATTTTTTGGGGGTTTGTTGGCAGGAGATGTTTTATTGTTTCTCATTTCGGGCCAAAACCATGGGATAAAGAGACATGTTTATGGTTTTGTTTATGGGCTCAATGCTTGACATTATTGCTGTGATACTGGAGCTGAATTCTGGTTGCTGGATGTTGGACTGTGTTTTGTAGTCACCACCACTGCCGCGCCGTTAATCGAGAATTATGGCAAATGTTTTTTTTTTTTGTATTTTTGTAATTGCTATACCTGGATGGCAATTCCATTGCGTATATAATTCATTTTCAAAGTGACAGTGGTGTTCCAAATCAGACTTCCCTACCAACACCACAAAACAGAGCAGCATTTAGTTGGAATGATTTCCTCGCGCGCCATTTCTAAATATATACGAATTCGAATAATATCCTTGAAATTAGGAAATCCTGAAAAACAGATGTTACGCCCCCAGAGCTCTTCGTTGATGCATATGGAGGGAATCCTTCTTTTGCCATCGTCTTTGGGTACGGGTTTTCCCGTGCTTGTGCGGTGCCTGTCGCTGTCGGTTGGGCATATAAAATGAGTATTGGTCTGCTTGCATCTTGGCTGGCTTCGTGGGCACATCAAACGACGTGGAAAATTATGATTTACGAGTCCAGCGATTTTCAGCGTTTATTTTTTTTTTTTTTTTGGTTTTCGTCTTTACAACCAATTTGGAAACCACAGCCTGATCTTCCTTAAATCAATGATAAAGTCGTTAAACAATTTTCCAAGTTTCCGGACGATTTAGTCGGTCGGTCGGTGGTTCATTTCAATGTTTAACAAAGGCCAGCTATTGTGGGAAGAGTGCGATCGAGTTTATGTTCTCGTTCGTTTTCGTTATGTGGTGAATATGTAGAATAAACGCGGATACAAGGATGTTTAAATATAATTCGGTATGAAATAAAGTGAGTGTGAATACACACAGCAGTGAGGATTGAGCAATTACTTACCGACTTTTGCCTATAAGCAGATGCATGCAGAGTAGGTATGTACATACAATTTGGTGTGCTGAAGACAAGAGGCAACAAAAAAAATCACATCGCGCGCAACCCTGCTTCACTTTAAGAGGGATAGTTAGAGTATAATCGCGAAAACAAAAGGATTTGTATTCCCTGTTTTGTGTGCCGTTGGCTTGGTATTCAGTTTCCGTTCACCTTTCCCAACACGCCCTCTTCAAGCATATCGCAGAGGATAGAAATATTCTTTTTGATAAACATTTCTAACAAAAGAGAGTTACCTATAATAATGTCAAGAATTGCTTATGTTACCATCATCATCAACTATTAATTTAATTACAGTGTCTGAGGGGGCTGATGACGTAGGTAGGTTGGGAAGAAGTATGATTTCAGGAATAGATATTTGTACAAATGTGTTTTTTTTTTGGTAGCTGGATTGTTGATTTACCAAATGATTTGTCTTTTGATTGTAAATGAAGAGTTGAAACTTATTATTAATGCTCAGTTTTTGATGATGTTTCGATTAGGAAGGAAATTATCCAATAATGTGTATTTTTGAAGGCTACCGAGAGTACCGCTTTTCAAGTTATAAGAACCTATGAAGGTCGTTACTAATTTTACTAATTTAATGCGGTATATTCTGCTCTTCAATAAGTCATTTTGGGTGGAACACGGCAATGAAATAGTAATCTTCATTTGAATTGAATCATTTCAAAAACTACGACTTTTAATACAGTTACCTTTTTATTTTGTAGAAAGGATACCTTGCGTCAAATCTGGCAGTTCTAATGTTTTTTTTTATTTCTGTTGTTAAACTAATGTTCCTGTTCTTGAATCCTGTTATTGAATATTTTTTTTGAAAAAAGTTATTTATTTGCCAATAATGTATTTTTAATGCCTGAAAGTCTGAAAAAATGCAAAAAGTTTTATGTATCGAAAACATACGAATTAAAAAAAAAAAACAAAAAATCTTTAGAGCTGTTTTTTCCAAAAACTATTCGGCAAATTTAAAATTTCGAAAATATTTTAAGAAAGAAAATTGGTAGGTATGCAACAAATTTATTTTAATTGCTTACTTTCCTAGATAAATTAAGTTTTTCATAACCTTTTACGACACGTCGATACCGCCATTTTTGGAGCTACAAAAAATGAATTTCAATACCCAGGAACCTTAAGTTCCAGTTTTGAAGACACTTACTTTAATTTAGGCTGCATGTAAAGATAGAGACAGACAGAATTGCGGGCACTCTCTCTTTGCGTTCTTAATCTGATTAATATCTCGTATTCGTTTTTTTTTTGTGCGAAAACAAAAAGTGGTTCTTGCCTCAATCTTAAAAGTTAGGTAGAATTCTCTTTATTCGTGTGCACGAATATATAGGCCTGCCATACAACATTTCTGGACGTTTTAGAAAAAAAATTATACGATAACTAACGATAACTAAACAACAATATCAACACATTGCTATGATTGAAAATGACACTTTGTTACTATGGTTGCGCATTGGTTTGGTAAAGTCTTAATTTTCAGAAATGGCTTTACGGATTTAAAAATAAAAATTCGGTAATGGTTTTCAGATGTTGACCTTTTGAAGAAATTTTTCTCCCAACCTACCAAAGTAACAATTTTAATACTCAAGTTTTAAGAACAAGATGTGCCACCCAGTATAGTGCACTTTAAATCTCTTTCATGTTTTCTTGAAAAAAAAGACCACTTTCTGAAACTAGCTGACATGCTCATGTTTAACCTTACAAATGCTTTTAAATAAAAATTTCAAAAATTATGTGATAATGACCCCGAGTCTCTTTTAAATCGTATTCTTTTATATTTTTTTCTGTCCTGTTACCACAATTTTTCAAATAGGTTCATAAAACAAACTAATTAAATTCTTCCATATAATTATTAGACACCTATTAAAATAAGCTATAATACATTCATTATAGGAACTCATAGAATCGGCCACGAAGCATAATTATGTATAATAATGACAATGATATCTTGTCATCTGCATCGAGTCATGGTCAGCTCATATATCTATGATGTCATTGCCCTGGAGATGAATTCTCGTCAAAGGCAACCTGTCTACCAATTCGTTCCTTCCAGCAATATCATTCAAAGGCGCAAGGCAATTGCCCGAACGTGACTTTTTGTATGCGAATTTGGCAATGGAGCAATCTGTATATCGGATAGTACATACAAATGACACGAGAGTGTTGACAAGTTCTTGTCCATATTGCAACCGGATACTTCTATTCAGATCACTTATTGCCTTTTTGGCCCATCATAAGATGCCTACTGGCAGCCCTTTTGTTGGCATAGGTTATGATTATGACCAAGTGTCTGCATATTAAAGTCAAACTCTTCATCTTTTATACGTTCGCGTCACAAGTAATTTAATAAAGACATAAAGTTCGAAGCAGAGTAGGTATAGAATCGATATGAGCCGTGCTGGGAGCTGACTGGGATTTTATAGAGGATGTCGCTCTATGAGGATTCGTTATGGTAATTTGAGGAACGATGGAAGTTTACAAATAGCTATAGAAAACACTTTACGATTCGAGTGATGCGTCTGTGAGAATACAAAAATGGGTTCAACAGTTGCTTGAAAAGCCATAAAATAGCAAGTGAAGATGTGAGTCATTTGACTGTAATTTCTGTTATAAATAGAATCAACACCTTTAAACATTTCTATTGCATAGTAACATGTTAAGAGGAAATATGCTTTTGAAAGTTATGGTTCAGTTTTAATTGCTCGTTGCAAATTGATCGTCGCTCTAGTGGAGTAAATACAACCAAAGCTATTTAGAAAAGGTATCTATCTACGAGTATATTTCGAAATGAAAATATTTTTAAATTTTCTATAAATGAGTTATTGAGCTGGAAATCAATAAATGCAACATGACAAATAAATCATGTCTGTTTTAATCTTTTAATTTATACATTTTTTTTTATTTTTAAAATTAGCAAAAGATAGATAGAAAAAGAAAGGCGTTCTACATTGTTATTAGAGAATTTATTTGGCTTACTTTGCGCATTAGGGAAAAGCCATATGTAATGGGTTGGATTATTATACATTCTGCGTTAAGACGGAACATTGGACCCAAAATGAGTTTGGGCAGGGGTGTACCTTGTCACCAGTATTGTTTCTGTTGGTAAGGAATTTAGTATGGACACACCTCATACACCTGGACTACGCAGACGACATATATTCGCTCTCTCGTAAGATCATGAATCTCCATCAAATGACAACAGGGTTTGAGGGAGAAACTGAAATCGTTGGGCGAAAGAACAATACATGCAAAACCGGACAAGATATTAATATTAGATTTGACAATCAGGAAGCCAAAGGGTGCATTGCTGTATGCTGTCCAAAATGTTGAGAAACAAGTTAACAACATTGTTTCTTAATGGGTACAGTACAGCACTTGGAAAGCCACAAGTAGAGTAGTTGATTTTTAAAATTTTGTTGATATCAACGCTGGTTTTCTTCTAGCTACCTGAAAATGGCGGAAATTAAAATAAAACAATGAATTTGGTGGCGCGACAGTCCATGAAGAACCAAAAACTTACAACTCTCAACCATTCCCTTGTGCGCGTTATTACAATAATGAAGAGGACCTTCAATTTTATGCCGAATCCGAACGGCTAGGATGCGAAGCACTTTATTCCTGACATGTGATATTCTTGGAAAATTCGTCAATTTCTCTTAAGAAGTCCGTGAAAAACCTGGGATCTCCGGAATGATAGTCCGACGCATTAACCATTATGCCACGGGCTACAACAAAATAGTGGAAATTACTATTTTAAAATTCCTCATACAAAATACGTTTTTTTTAAGTGGTGGAATCATTGAGACATTTTTTTATGTTCAGGAGGCGACTTTTAAGCAGTAAAAGATTCTTAACTAATGATAGCAGTACATACAAATAAAGAAAAGTATTGAAGTTCATGTATGCGTTCTGCATCGCACCAAATCAAATTATTCCAATATCGAAATGAAGGTATCCATTTCGTTTTCGATTGATCCAGATATGCTAAACGTATGTATAAAATAATTTAGGGGAGAACGGGTAACTCGTTAATATAGAGATATCTTACTTTATACAAAATTTCAACAAAAAGTTTTCAATGAAGTTTTTGATTTTGTGAATTTCTATATCAATGGCCATTTTAAACTTTTCGTGTTTGAGAGTTTGTTAATAAATTCAATATCTTTGCCGGCAATATTTAAAAAAAAACTCAAATCTTCCATACTCCTTGGATACATACACCTACACTTAACCAAAATAATCCAAAGTAATTTTTTTTTTTTCAAAATGACCACTAACCAAATGAATCCCACTTTTCGCTTTACAAAATAAACAAAACCTCTTTCTCTTTGTGTCTGTCAGACAAAAAACAAGGATGCTCCTGCGCATCGAATATAAACACAATAGAAAGTCACGTTCGAAGTGGCTACTTAAATTTGAAAATTGAAACTGAGATCTTCTTTAATTCATTTCAGAGCACTCACCACTCAGCGTTATAATGTTAAATTTATCAGCAGAGATCAGAGATCCGACCAGAATGAACAAAATAAATAAACATTTGTGCAATGGCGTGCGCTTCTTGAAATTCCTACAGGCAAAGATATTAAATTTCATCTTTTGGCTCTCGAAGTCAAAATAAATTAAAAGCCCTTCCTTTCAGTTTGTATGTACCTACACCGACCGCTCTGCCGTCGGCAAAAAAAAACACGTTGTTTTGCGAATGTTTAGTTACGATAAAAATATGTTGCGAAATGAATTGGGAATTGATAGGATGCGATTGATACCATGAATGATATGATGATTACTTTAGGTATAAGACTGTTGTGAGTAATTGTAGAAATCACGTACCGGATGAAGTTGTTTTATCTTAGTTTGACAATATGATTATTGAAAATGCGTTTTTTTTTCTCTCAAATTCTAATGGAGTAACTGTATAAATTGAAACACGTGTCGATATCTTCATTTATGAATGTTCTTATCAGTGTAGGTACAGAGTTAGATTTTGGATGTCTTAAGTTGGGTTACCTACCTAAAGACTGGGAGTGCACATGTCCAACTGTCAATCATTTTATTTTAAAGAGAGGCAACAACACAGAGTGGTTCCTTATAGAAATGCGGTCATTCAAACTCCGACTGATAAGCACACTGGTGCGAGCGATAACAGTGCATCCCTAGCCCAAAACCTTATATTTTTAAACAATTTGTCTAACATCCAGTGCCTAGGCCCTAAACAATTTACAAGAAATAGGATGGTGACGTCTGAGATTTTTTTTCGAAGTAAATAAAAATGTGGTCTTATTTCTGTTGCGCTATATCACCACTTTTTACAGTGACTTGTTCACGAATTTCGCAATATTTCATGCACCAAAAAAGTTACGTCTCTCAATTTATTACATTTTTGTACATTATTAGCGCAATTAAATATGGACTCCGATAGAAAAAAAAAAGAAAGAACAAAAAAATATTTTGGAAATTTGGTATTTTCCAGAGTCCGGTAGAAAGTAAATAAAAGAACAATTGAAATGCGTGCCCCCTTCCGCTAGGCGCCTATTAGTGGTGCCCCCAATTAAAAAGCGAATTATTTAAATAAAAACCCACCTACTTATCAACCAAGCATTCAACGTAACATTTCCACCCTCAGTTTGGTCTTGAACTTCTTCAAAATATTTCCCACGAAAAAATAACTAACTTCGTGAATTTAAGCAAAATATTTGTTTTTTAATAAAATTTTTTGCTTAAAATGTTTTAAAAAGTCCAACCTACCTATAACTAATTCAAGGATTGCTTTCAACTGTAATTCAAAAGCATAACTAAAGAAAGAGCGGAAATATTTATTTTTATTCTTACCAACGCACGCACGGTGCGGAAGAGAAAATGTTATTGCGTACAGAAAATGTTCGTTCACCGTGTAGTCAGTGGTATGGAAAACATCATATGCATGCGGGGGCAAGAATTGATAAGGTAGGCAGGTACATATAACTAACTTTGTAACAAGCTTTATTGTTGTTAAATAAATGCTACACATTATTTAAGACCCAAATTGGGTAAAGGTAGGTGAAATAGGTGATGGTAGTGGAAGTTACCTCCATTTCCAGATAATTCCTCCATTTTTTCTGCCCTTTATAGCATTTTCTTAACTCCATCAAAATCATAACCCAGACGAACTTGCAAGCCATGATGTAAAAGGAAAGAATGCGAGGAAAGAAAAAAAAATTGTATTCAACCCTTCTTGAAAGTGAACTTCTCTACTGGAATAATCGTGCAACGTCGTAATATCCTTATCAACCAAGTCACTTGGAAAGTTCTATTCGCTGGGATAGACCTTTTGCAAAGCGCGCGTCTTTTGCAACGCAACAAAGGACCAGAGAGAGGCACATTAAGCGCGCTTCAAAAAAAATTCTTCTCCTTGCTCCCTCTCCCCGTTGTTTTTCTCTCTTACCTCTCTCGTTTCTCAAAGAATTCGCAACAATTTTGTTTCACTGACCCAAGTTGTCACATTCAAATATGGCTTTCAATCGGATAATGCAATAAAAAGCAAGAAAGCAAATTCCACTTCCGACTTCAATCTGGAATCTGAAATCTCACATCGGTTATGATCCGAGCCTGACCTCGTCGTTGATTGTTTTTCACTTATACACTCCCGGGGGCAGGATAATAGCCAATACCACATCCATGGGCAAGTTATGATGCCATGCCATCATGTACCAAAACGCCGATACTCGGGGGTCTTCTATACTTATAGAGGTAGGGGTCAAGTACGCACTCCTGGAATTGATGGTTCGTTTATGATTTATTGACATCCTTTGTGTTTTCGATGTCCTCTCACTGCGAGGTAATCATTTTTAGAAATCAGCTCAATATGGATATCATTACCATTTTTCACCCCCAATTTGGGAATTTTATCCTTGATGTAACAATAATGTAATATCCTTGTTTTGTTATTTCACTGCACTTAGGGTTGTTTGGTTCAATCGGGTTTAATCGCTGTGAGCAAGAGCACATCGAGGGTGGTTTTCAATATACATATTATATCTGTAATGATGTGAGTGGCACTTGAGTCAATTTGCCTATAATATTTTTTTCTTAAATATTATTGTGGGACTGTCATTGAATGATGGTTCTTTGCAGTTTAACTTCAATTTTGGTTCTTCAAATTTATAAACAAAAATTTAATTTGTCTAAAACTCTGGATAGAATTTTTTATGTCTTTTACACTTTATCATAAATTATTAAAATCAATAAAAATTAATTGAGTTTTCTTTTTTTTTTTGTTAAAGTAAACCGAGTGTCTTGCTCTCGAAGGCGTCAGAGAAAGCCGACCGATCATAATTGAGATCAGTTAAGGAGAGACAAGTATCAAATTTCTTTGAGAAACCACTTGATGTGGCGTGAAATTTTTTTAAAGATGCGCTATCGTCTCATGTCTATAAGATCCCTAATTTAGTGGTATACTTATCAAGGACTTAAAATTATTTTTTGTTATGGAATTTTACTGTTATTTATAGGTTGAATAGCTAGAGTTGAGCCTAGTTGTTTGATTGATACAGCAAAATGAATTTGAGTATGGGATGGTTGGACAAACAGTGACACAAAGTCAAAGAAATTCAATGTTTGTGTTGATTATTTAAAGAATAACCAACTTTTTTTATTTAGAAGAAGGTTTTTGTTTTCTGGGTTTGACTTTAATCTAAAATTTGTATCTTATTTTTTTCTAAAAACTTAAATAGAATTGTGAAAATTTTTATAAGTTATTGCTCAGTGTTACAAAACACTTTTAATTTTTTAAATTAGATTTTAGCAGAAAAAACAATGTCATCGACTTTCCCTCAGACAAATTTGTATTTATTGATGTAATTTATCATCGTCTCGACAACCGGGGTCCGGTCCTGGCCTCCTTCAACAAGACTAGTAGGCTCTGCTGAAAATAAGAATTACATATGCGTTTCAAAATTCTGTAAATCACAAATTATGTGTTTCGAAATTCTGAAGACACAAAGTTCGGTATTTCAAAATGCTGTAACACAAGTATTCTGTGTAGTTGAAAAAATTTTATTCAATCAACAAAAATACAAAGTACTATAAAGAAAAACTTTTAATGGATAACAAAAAAAAATAATGTAAATGAAGATAACCTTCTCAAAAATTCTGTTTGACTTAAAATCCTTTTCCAACTTTTTGAAATATGTTTCCTGTTCAGAATTCTAGCTATTAATGTTTTTAAGTCTTATGATTATGAAAGGTGTCCGAATATTTTGGATTCTATACCTATTCAAAAATTCTGTAAAATAACTATGAAAGAAAAAATACTTTGATAATGGAAAAAAAACGTACTTTTATTTTAATTATCAAAATCATTATTCTTTTATCATTATTAACTTCCCATAGGGAGTTATTGTAATCGGTCCGATTTGTCAAATTGAAATTTTTGACATTTCTCGACGTTTCAAGGTCCCTAGAGCCTATATCAATCATTTTTAGAGAGATGTCTGTGTGTGCGTGTGTGCGTGTGTACGTACGTTCCTACGTTCGTACGTTCGTACGTCCGTACGTCCGTACGTTCTGGTACCATTTTTCGTCGTCGATATCTCAAGAACGAGTAGAGATATCGAATTGAAATAAATTTTGTTTTACAGATAATAACTTCGAAAGAAGCTGAAAGGCCGTTTATTAATATTCAATCAGTAGTTTTTTTACTATAGCAGTTTAAAAAAGAAGTGAACATTTTGGTTGGGCTCAAATATCTCACGAACAAATAATGCTATTCACTTGAAATAAATTTTATTCGACACATTATGACGGCATACAAATTTGATATGAATTTGAAAAAAAATCAATATATCGTTATTTTTTAAAATCAAAAAAACTAAAAAAAAATTTTTTATAACTCGAATATCCTTAGATGGAAAAACGATATTAACTTTAAAATAATTTTATTTTATGAAAAATGTTGTTTTTGAATTTCAAAAAAATTCAATGGACAGTTTTTTAAAAAAAAATTAAAAACTACAAAAAATTCTACCAAAAATTGGTATAAATTGTCTTTCGACTCAAATTTCTTAAAAACGATATTGACTTCTCGTTTATTTTATTTTGTACATAACATAACTGTTAGCAACTGATAAATTTTTGACAAATATTGAATGGGCAGTTTTTTAACAAAAAATCAAAAACTGTTAAAAATTCTAAAGAAAAGTAGTTACAATTGTATTATAGTACATTTTTTTATGAAAGGTTAAATTTTGACAAATATCTAATTGACAGTTTTTGAAAAAATATATAAAAAAAAATAAACTAAAAAGTGGTAAAATTGGTTTTTCGACTCGAATATCTTGAGAACAAGCAATGATATTGACTTTGCCATTAGGTATTTAATTGTACATAATAAAATTTTTTACAGCGGGTATATATTTGATATATACTTTACTGACATTTAAAACAAAAATTTAAACAGAACTAAGAAAATTCCACTAAACGCGTGGAAGTTTACCTCCTGGGTCACGTGGAAAAAACTTATATATCAACTATTTATTATACTCTATAATATACATATGTGCATTTTAGCTTTTCAATCTTAAAATAATGATTGTTTGAATTTAACAGCTAAAGTTTGTTTCGCAGAAAATTTGGTTATTTGAAAAAAAAACTAAATATAAATTTTCAAGATCACAAATGGGAAGTTATCAGTGTGGGCCGCACCCAGCCTCTTTTCTTATAGATGTAACCATGACCAAAGCAGACATGACCAAATCTGCAGGCAGGCTTTGTTTGTACAATATTAATTTTTACTATTTAATATTTAATTTCAAACGAATATCGGTCAAAAAGGCTTAATGGATATCAAAAGGTATTTGGAAAAGATGTTTGGTATAAAAAATTTAATTTCATAGAATGTCTGTCCATACCGAACGAAAACATATGCTGGAGTTTTTTTGTAAAGTTTATTAAGAACTCAATTTTGTGTTGAATTATAAAACTGAGATCTTACACTTTTAAATTGCATGACGAAATCTAGGACATTAAACCGGAATTTTAAGTTTACAATCCAATAGTTATGCCCATAAAATAAGAAAAAGCTAGCACAATGTGACAACGTTGAATCGATGAGTGCGTGTAAGATCAACATCTTTATAGCGAGCAGCTTTTTACCTTCTCCCATACATGCACGTTATGTCATAATCTCAAGTTAAATTTGTTCAACTACCGCTCGATAGTAAAAAAGAAAAAAAAAACTTTAAGAAAAAACGAATGAAATCAACGTAATGACTCGATGATGAAGGCAGTTATTAGCCCTATGGCAGCAGCAATAAATATCTGCTATGACAACAAAAACACTGAAGCCTTATCAGAGCTTCCGTTCGTGACGGTTTTTCACATAGCAAAAAACATGCAACAAGACAGGGACTCTTTCCTTTTCGGACGAATAAAAATGAACAAACCCAACAACCGACGAACGACGCTATCCAAGGCATGGAAGGATCCGAGGAGACCACGACTTTTTCTGAAAAAACTATTTCTCTATGGAGGGACTTTACTTGAGTAGTTGTGTCCTTTAATGTCCTCCAATGGCAAAGAGAGGTAGATTTGTGGAAGAAATAAATGAGAGAGGGTGATGGAGTGGGTATACTCTTTGTAAAAATACGAGGACATCTACGATGAACAAACGGTGGTCAAGTATCACGCAACCCATCACCTGAACGACACGAACCAAGCCTACATATACGATACGATTGGGGCCACTTTGACGGACAACAGCGATTCCACCGACGACAACGACTTTAGTCAAGAGCATAAGTATACACCAACGGAGTGGTTGGGGTAGCGGAGAGTCCTTCTATCGTGTCTCTGTCATTGGGAGAACCACAAAAAAGGGATTAGAGAAATTGTTCATTATTCATAAATATGGAAATGAGCCGCCATATCAACTGAAATAAATCGTTCATTCCATTCTCAAGGATAATAGTTGGTGGGCGTTCTTTTATGTGTTTGTAGGTATACCACCGCCACAGGAGCTTTATGCAGAATAGCCAGCAAGAAACGAATAAAAATCACGATGGAAGATATCTGAAACGAATGACGAGTAACGAGCAATTTATATGCAAAGAGTCTAATGACCGAATGAGTTGTCCTTTTTTTCTCTTTTTATTCTATCTAACAACCAAGAGCGTGATGGTGTCCTGTGGATTGGGACAATCACGTTAGCAGACAACTTATGTAAATTTCAAACATCAGGAATGTTACCGATTGTATATCCTTATAGAAAATAGTAAGGCCCTTTGTGATGTGCGGTGGACACCTGAATCGAGTTGAATGAGCGAAAAGTTTATGGGCTTTGGAAAAACTAAGACGACTTCCTGGACGTGGACAGCCAGCTATCTAGTCTCTAAGTTCAGGAAGTCAATGGTAATTAAATAGTTTAGTGTAGCCAAACTGGCAAAAGTCTGGACGGAAATGCGTGCTTTCCACATAGAAATTGCAGTCAGGCATGTAAGTTTATTGAGTTCTGCTGGAGATAATATTTCAAGTGAGTTTTCGAGGAGAAATGACTCAAAAAATTTACCCTGTTACAAAAAAAAAATCGGATTTGAAAAGTGGATATTTTAGACCTTTGTATAAACCAAAGAGTTCAGTCTTTCAGTTGATGCTTGTTGGAGTTTAGTATTTT
Source organism: Syrphus vitripennis (assembly GCA_958431115.1). Lineage (NCBI taxonomy): Eukaryota > Metazoa > Arthropoda > Insecta > Diptera > Syrphidae > Syrphus > Syrphus vitripennis. The sequence continues at coordinate 147,319,342 of OY288108.1, read as the reverse complement.
GTTTCTACACCATGTTCAGCATAATCTTCCTTTACATTGATCATTGAGGAGGACTCCCACGATGGCAAAGAATCGTTTCCTTTTCATAACCTGAAAAACAAAGTAAGAGATAGAAACCTTTCATGATTACCTTTATTAATAAATGTGGGAATGTTATGGTGACACAAAGGCGATCTGTTTGCTTCTGATACAAATCTCAAAGACGACGAGAATGTCCTCTCTGAGCTCCGAGCATACCATTAAGCAATACAAAGCCAGTATCTCCCCAAGTTTTACTTTTCACGTGATGTCTTCTAGACTATGGCTTCATGTCTTTATCATTCATATACTTCTCCACATTGAATAATGTTTATCCTTTTACTTTTTTTTTACAAAAAGTTCATAATCGCAAATTTTATCCCTCTCTGGGATTTTTTTTTTCTATACTTCCAGATGATCCTTATGGAAATAAAGGTATAGTCCGCATGTGTGAGCGGTGGCAGCAAACAAAACACCGGATCTGGCAGTGGATATCACTGTTTGGAGCGACGGACGTAGATAACATAATGGAAAATCAGGCGATGATGGATGATTATAAAAGAAACGATGAACAAGATGTTTCTGCATTATGAGCGGACATTGTCTGGTCCAAGACCGCGTGGACGAGAAATTATAGCCTGATGCAAAGTGATTCCCCCAACAACATCCGCTTTAGTCGTAGTGGCATGGATCATCTATAAAAAAAAAATGAGAAAACAATTTATTTATTTTTTATTAAGTTCTTTTGCTATTTTTTAGGTGTGACCAGATTCTCTGCATATTCACGCACCATTCAATAAAATTTGATTTTTATTAGTTTTTGAAACAAATCTAATGTTTGTAGACAGAGTATTAGATACAAAATATTTGGTACTAGAAATAAAGATTTTCTTGGACCAAGCTCAGTCATCCCTCAAAAACTTTTTTGGAACTTGACTTGAACTTTATACATAATTTCACATACATAATATCAGAAACCTGGATGAATTTTCTATTAGAAAAAAAAAATAAATAAACAATATTGATTTCGAGAACTTAAAAAAAATTATATAATTTTTTTGAGAATTAAAACCCAACTAGTATCCTATAAATAATCGTGAATCCACTGGAACCAGCGATTCTTAAATGTTTATAAAAAAATTAACCCTATATGCACTATTAAAAAATTAACAACTAGAGTTTGTACAAACACTTGAATTTGAATTAAAACAATAGTTTTCAATCTCACAAAAGCAAATTATCCCAAAAAACAGAGATATAAAATCTACATTTAGTCTCAAAAATTAATACACTGCTATGAATTTTTTGAGTCTTCAATAAAAAACGTAAGAAGTAAACTTGATAAGTTGGTCACACCAATATTATGAAATGAGTTGAAGTTAAATGTTGGTATTGTTGTGGTCATCTTTAAACACCTTTTCCACCTGTCAACAGCATTCACATTTTTTTTTATAAATTCCTATCCAACCAAATAGAAAAACCCAATTTCAATCTCTCAAAACAATTTAAACCCATTACCAAGACTCCATTATCTCCGTGAGAGGAGGAGGAAGTATGATCAAAGGTGATGGAATTGGAATTCAATTTATTAAAATAACGACACGTGCGCTGGACATTTTTTTCCCTCATTTTTTTGTTGACAAAAAGAAGTAACAAAAATTTAAACTTTTATCTGCCCTTCCTTAGATTTCCTTCTAAAAACGATATTAGCTGTCTGACAAACAATAGAACTCACCTTCATACCACAGTAATATTTTTGATATTTCCAAAGAAAATTCAAATTAGAAAACCCAAAGAAAAGGAAAACCCAGCCACTATGACGACGACGGCAACGACAACGACGGTGATGATGACGCACTCATCAGTGGATAACAATACAGTTATTCTAAGGAAAACAGGCCATCATCATATTTGTTAAGGGAAATCTCAATTAGTCAGACACAAAAGCCGCCTTGTTTACCTCGCTTGGGTGTTTTGAGCTTTCTAAGGATTCGCTACATCCAGATTGATTGTGAATACCTATGTAGAATTCTATTTTATCACGCAGGATGTTTCCATTCAATTCATTATCCTGTGTCGCAGAGTAAAAGTTGTTAATTACAAAAGTCTCCTGCTCCTTCTCCTGCTTCAAGTGAATGGCAATTGTCTTGACTATCACATAAATTAGTTTAAAATTTCATTAAGACAAATTATTATGTGTCAATATGTTGCCAGGAAGGGGTGGGTTTGCTTTGGGATGGGGTCGTATTTGTATATCTTAGTATCTGATGGTGTATGTCCTGGGAAACAATATCCCGCCGGTGGCATGGCGGTGGCGGGATTGGCGATGGATAAAGGATAAATCATGAGAATGCCGACGGCATTTCTGTATTCGAAGTGGCATTGCGGCTTGTACTGTAACTTACCGCGAGGGTGGTTGTGTGTGAGTCGGTAATTAAACAATTATTACAAGAAGCCAAACAACCACCCCCGATGGCTGGGGGCTATAAATTATAACTGTTCCTCTTCTATTGGAATTGGGACGCCACCACCGCACCGTGTCGCCGCCGGTGTTGGTGTCGGCTAAGCAAACATTCATCCAATTGAAGGGGTGCTTTGAGTGAGTCTTAGGCAGATTTGCAATACTGACCCACTGCAAGGAGCTCAGGAGAGAATTGTTGGAAAAGTGGAAAACCACTTAGAAGGAGAGAATATTTGTTTTTTTTTTTTACTTCATACGAAGCGGTGTATGTATCTATACCTATGTTGTGTTTATGAATGTGCCAAATTCATAAACAACCATACCTCACTACGACTTGTGCCGTTATTGTTGTTATGGTTGTTTGTTGTTTTTTTAGCGTTATAGCGATGGGAGGCGTTTGGGAGGCAGGAACTGCAGCGTACGGTACGTTGGATCACGTTGAGCGGCTTACCGCCTGAAGATGATTCTTTTTTTAAATTCGTCCTGGCATGTAATTACATTAATTTTTAAACACTGCATTTATTTTAATAATTAACATATTGAAACAGGGTTGGCTTCAAATGCACACAGAACAATATGTTTATATGTTTAATGTTCATGCTCGTAGAACACCCCGGGCTGAATACATTTATATACACGAGAGGAACAATCGTTGAATGTTGTAGTTGTTTAACTAGCATTGTTCAACAATATGCAATCTAATTAAGATTGTTTGACATGAATTTAAATACCTTACCTACCCCCACAAAAATATAGCTGAGTTATAATTTGCAAAATAAATGTAAAACCAAAGTCAATTGAATTGCGATCTGTATCCCGCAAAATGAATTGAAACAGTGCTATGGGTACCTTAGGTATAAATATTTTCAGAGAGAATATAAATGTTGTTATCGAAATGTAATAAAACGATTAGCGATTTTTGTTTTTAATACAACATTTAGGACTTCGGTGGAATAGAAGCGTGTTCTGCATAAAATTGTGGTTGGAACATATTAGAGGTGAAGAGTGAAAGCTGAACGTACTCGTCACTGCAAACAAGCTGCAAATCGCTGGAAGTAGGTATTCCAAATTGCGGCCTCAAGGCGTACAGTTATAAGTTTGTATTGAACATTTTGATGGAAAGTTAGACGCGCTGCAAAAATTTATAAAACTGATTTTAATTCATCGCTGTTTTGATTTTTCTGTTGGTGTATTTGAAATTAGGTATTAATTTATTTCAGAGCCGAAAACCACGCGGAGAGACTGAAATGACATAAAACTTTTAAGAAAATGATAGTTAATCTCGAAAATTAGTAACAACCCAGTAACCCACTTTTTTCAGAATATCCAAAGTGGCGTCGACGTTTGCTTTAAAAACATTATTTTATTTTTCAATATAGCCTCCATTTGCACATAATTTCTGAAACACATTTCCAACTTCCAAAATTTTTTGAATTTCTTAAATCGATAATTTTCATAGGTTTCGAAGGAAATGTGGGTGAGAGAGAAGATCTGTGGGTACATACAGAATACAAACAACGCCCCAATTCTATGTAGCTCCAATGTTATCTATCTCAAGAACTCAAGAAAGGATGAGAAAGACTTGATCCCCTTTAGATATCTTGTACCATAACTTTTCATTTACGTTTCCAGAAGACTTTTTTTTGAAATAAAAACACATTGAATAGCTTTCTATTTATCAATTTCCCCAAGTAAAATTTGATTTAAAAAAAAAAGAGAATAACTTTCAGAAGTTTACTGTGGACAGAATCGACAAAAACGCAACATAAACACTATGAACTAAAAAAAAACTAGAAACTTTTACATATATTCTCTCTCGCTCTCTCTCTCTCTTTTTCATATTTAGTTTTTAAACAGAACATTCTCAAAAAAAGGAAGAGATAATTATCTGGACTTAGCTATAAAGTTTATTTGGAAATACATAATTGACTTGTCATTTTTTTCACACAATTTATTTGGACTTTGCAAGAACAACTAGTAAACAACTTATAACAAATTATAAAAAAAGTGGACACATACTAAAAGCATCGTTCGCCTAGTGACCCGTTTCAACGTTAACTATATCTTATCAAAAAAAAATAATTTTGTTTTAAGCTCAGAACTTATTTTCTTTTTCGAAATTAATACAATAAAGAGTTTGATGGTTTAATTTATCTAAAAATAATTTAATCACCCATAAAAAATAAACGTTTTGGGACTGTATCAATGCATAATCGTTCAAAGTTATTGAATTAAAAGATATCTCATATCTCTTGCTTATAATTAAATATTAATGCAAGTTATCAAAATAGCATTCCGCCATTTCAAAATATTTATGAAAACACAAACCCATATGTTTTTTTTTGTTCGTATCACTAACAGATCATATTTGTCTTACTCAAACTGTAGAGTTCAGCCTTAAGGAGATAACATTACACGGCGGCGCGAAAAAAATCAAAATCACACCTCTCGGAATTTCAGCTCGTGCCACATTTTGTGCACATTTTTCTACTGTTGAAATAAGATACAAAAAACTCGCTAAATTATAGCTTCACGCCCTCTTTCTGAAGCCCTTAAATCAATTCGTAGGTACAAGAAGCATATTTATTAGTGTGCCTTATTGTCTACTTGTGTCTCTGACAACAGCACCCTTATTACCATTTGATAACATCTTCAACATCACCAGCAGTAGCAGCAGTCTCGCCGCCCGTAAACGCCTGTTTGGAATTTTTCTTAAAAAAAATATAGGTATGTCCTTGCTAATGCACATAGGTAAAGCTGAGGGTAACAAGGAAAAACATCACGCTGTATTATCAGATGACAATTTGCAGCCCATCAAAATGTAATTTTCCCGTTTGCACATCACACGAAGGCGAGATACATTCTCGTTCGTGTTGTCAACGACTTCCGACAGATGTTAGACGGTATGACGACGACAACGACTACGACGATACGTTAAAGAACTTGCTGGCTTTACTTTTGATGCCAGTAAATCCACGGTGTGGCAGCATAAATCCTTTCGACCGTTGTTGCCATCAAGTGGGGTGGAAAGATTGAAACATTCTTGCAGATGACACGTTGTGACACAAGGATATTAACTTGTCTGCAAGCATGTTGATTATGACTTAATAATACAGGAACGATGACATTTTCAAGAAAGTTCTATTCCTATTTACGGCAAAAAAGAAAATAAATTAAAATTAAGTAAGATCTGGATTTTGGATGATTCAAAAACCAAAATCACATTTTCGTAGACCTCGAGACTTTCAAGAGGACCTATATCATGTCATTCTAAAAAAAAGACCCACGGAAATGTATCTGGATCATGAAATTCATTTTAATTGGAGTGATAATATCTGCATTTGGAACTCGAGAGGACACTTATGCTCTTCAGCAACAACATAAAAGAGCTTGAGCCACAGCCATATCAGAGAGCCAAAGTTGCAAAGATGTTATATTATGTGGTGTATAGTATGCTGCAATGGCTTAGCGTATAAGTACCAGCAAATGTTTTCGTATTGTTTAACACTTTAAGCAACCCTCTTCCCGTTTGCCTCAATCGGGGTTAAAAGAACACACCACACACTCGATGCGAATAAAATGCGAAGCACAGTTGTACCTACAACACCGAAGACGAAGACATAATCGTCATCATGTCGACCTCGAATTAAAACAGAATTGCCAGAGGGGACTGTTTGGTATTAAAATTAGGTGTTTCGAATTTTTTTTCTTCTTCATCATACTGAATATCTTCTTCTTCTTCTTCTTCTTCTTCTTCTTCTTCTTCTTCTTCTTCTTCTTCTTCTTCTTCTTCTTCTTCTTCTTCTTCTTCTTCTTCTTCTTCTTCTTCTTCTTCTTCTTCTTCTTCTTCTTCTTCTTCTTCTTCTTCTTCTTCTTCTTCTTCTTCTTCTTCTTCTTCTTCTTCTTCTTCTTCTTCTTCTTCTTCTTCTTCTTCTTCTTCTTCTTCTTCTTCTTCTTCTTCTTCTTCTTCTTCTTCTTCTTCCATTTCTAGCTTCGTCAAGCTAACTTCTTCTAGCTTCTTAACCACTAATAAATTATTCTAAGTTGAACTAGCTTTTTCCAACTTCATCTAGGCATGTTCCATATCTTTCAAGCTTCTGTTAGCGTCCTCGAAATTTTTCTAGCTTTTTCTAGATTCTTCTAGATTCTTTTAACGTCTTCTTACTTCTCCTAAAGCTTATTCCTACTACTCTCTTTTAACTTCTAGATTATTCCAAACGCATAAAACTTATCATAGCTTCTTCTTTGATCTCCTCCTCGTTTCTAACTCTTTCCAGCTTCTTCTGGCTTATCTTAATTATTTTAGCTTATTCTTATTTCTTCTAACTTCTCCAAGCTCATCTATTCTCGAAGATTCTTCCATCTTCTTTTAAAGTAACCAAGCTTCTTCCAACTTTTTCACACCTATTTTTACTTCTTCTAGCTTACAACTCAAGTTTTTCACTAAGGCGGGATTTTTAAAATCTTGTCTGGCAACTTTTAATTTTGCAATACCAACAACGATGTGTACTAAAATCACCACTAAAAAGCAGCTCCATACAGCTACCTAACGACCAACAATGGAATCGCTAAAACGAGACCATAATGATGCTTCCAGTCATCATCGTTGTCGTGGCAGTAGGTTAAACAGGACGAATTCAAAATGAATATAACAAGCTTAGAGGTTAAAGGGTGTGTTCTCCTCACCTCTCGGTACAAATTATGAATAAAATCGTACTCCGTTCAGCGCGCATTGTGCATCCAAAACGTATACATACATATATTATTGAAAAGACATCAAATATCCGGCATAGATCCGCTGCTGAGTCTAGAAAGTGAGTGTCGTGAGCAGGGTTGCCATTTATTTCATCCCCCTTATTTTTGCTATCATCAATAATTGCAAAACAACCAGAAACAAAACCTCATATGGAATAAAACAATTTGCTGTGCTTTTAAACAAACCCGCAATGAAAAAAAAAATCCGCGGAGAAAAACGTCAAGTAATCCCATTCCAAGGATTGTATAGTATACATGTGCCTTCACATATTTTTTTTTGTAAGGAGGAGGTCGCGGTCGGAGTGAATGCTTGGCGAGTGGAAAAGCATTTAAATGTTTTTTTTTTTTGTTGAATGCGAACAAAACTCGACATAATTGTTTGATACGTATTTGGCGGTTTTCGAGCGATGAACTTAAAAAACGATGATGCTCAAATGGCGGGCCAGTTCTTTTTATTTGTGTTTTTATTATTTTTTTTTTTTTTTATTTTACATCATTCACTTAAATAATACAATGGCAGTTTGAAATCGGTTACCAAGGGGGTGAACTCTGAAAGGACTAAATTTAAATTGTGTCGCCGTCGCCGTTGTCGTTGCCGCCGCTGCTATAGCTGAAGCTGCTGTTCCTGTTGCTGATGCTATTACGGAAGTTGTGTGTATCTCGGGTGTAGATGTACAGTATGAGAAGCAACCAATAAAATTATTACAAGATATTCAAATTTATGACTTGACAGCTGTCGATCAAAGTACAAAATTATGATCTTCGATGGGAGTTTTATTGACATAAGTCGGGTGGCGATTATCCTGGGCATTATTGTTCTGGTAATATTCTCATGAATAAACTATGAGGTGTGATTGGAAAATAATTATGATTGGTTTCGATGTCATTATTCTGAAAGATCAAGATGAAGAAGAAGCCAAAATGTTTTTTTTTTAAGTGACAGTTTTTAGGGTGATGGGTAGAATTGATATGGTCCTTCTTCATAAATTTGCTTAAAGGAATTTGAATTAATGCAATTAAATATATTGGAACATAGTTTATTTAAGCTGAGGATATGTAAAATTGTAGGTAGATACATTGTTTACTTGATTTGTATTATTTGCATGATAAAGATGTGCATATATTTTTGCCGGATCATATTTACTTAAAACTTACAATAAGTTGGGATAACATTTTTTTAATCATATTCATATCATAAAAACATATTTCAATATTCGGCAATTATTATTACGAGGTTGATGTATTTACGAAACTTTGTTTTAAAAAATATTTTCTTATTAAAGTATTAAAGAATTTTTATATACTTTTTAAGATATATATTGGTTCGTACCTTAGTATGATAAACCAGAGTAACTCCTTGACTACTTCCATACTAACGCTACCTGATACTTTTTCCTACCTTACGCACTTTACGGCCATGTTTTTCTGTTAATTTTAGTTTTTAAAATAATTTTTTTTCTGAAAATTCGTTGGAAGCAGCAGGAACGTACTTTTAGTTTTAAAAAACCGTTAAATTGGCGTCTATCTTGCTGGACTATAAGTGCAGCCATGGAGTTGCGTGAGCAGGATAGGATGCTTCTAGATTTCCAGAAAGGGAGTTAAAAACTTTGGAACCTACGAAGCGGGCCAAGCCCGGTACTTTATGTATATAAAAAAGCTGCTGAAAAAATATAGCACTGATCACGAACAACGAATAAATGTAAAAAATGATGAAGTACACCAGTGGTCTTTAATTTCTGAGATGCATTAAAAACTCCACAAGAAGATCTTAACATTCTTAACATTTTGACATGTTAATGTTTTTCACTGGCTTCAGGATCTCGGAATTCCGAGTTCTTTATTTTTAATTTTTTAATTTGTGTTTATAAGTTTAAACTTGCTTTTAAAGGAACTGATGCGAAATTGCTGTTTATCAAAGCCCAATGGACGAAGAGCAAGCTGGAGAAAGATTCTTTGTACTTTGAACTTTTATAAATAATTTGGAAATGGGTAATTGTTTTATAATTTTAAATAATTTTAGATGTACATTGCCAATAACGATGATATCAAGAAAAAATAGAACAGTTTTGAAAAATGTGTTTATTAATAAATTACTGGAATGCCCGTAAGATATAAATTTAATATTAAATTTAAAATGTGTTAATTACATAGTTTTTAGGCAAACCGTAAGTTTACTTCGCCATCACTGTAAAAACCCATTAATTTCCTTTTTAATAAACCTCAGCAAATTCTTACTATGAAACTTAATATGTATATTTTCGGAATGTTGATTGCATGTGTCTTTTTTCATAAATTAACCGACACAAAACTTTAATTTTTTTATCAATTTAAAAATTTCAGATGAAGTGACTCATTTAATTATCCATAAGCAATTCATTTCAAGCATCATTTATGGTGTTTTTACATTTATGAAAAATATTATAATGTCTTATCACATAACAAAATGATAAAGCTTTGACATACCTTAATTATGTTTGTATATTTGTTGATATATCTATATGTTTCAGTTTTTTTTACACCCAATTGAAAACATTCGCGATAAAGTGAATCTGAAGTTAGTTCTCCCTTTGGGAGAATGTTCATGTTTTCAGAAAACTTTATAGAAATCTTTATCATTTATAATTTCAACAGAATCTACTTTTATGAAGAAAAACATGTGTTTTTTTTATCTGAACACTCGAAATATTTCTTGAATAATTAATAATTTTTTTAAGAGATAAAACTTAAAAAAAATGCTATTAAATTATCATAATTTGGACCTAAATGATGTAGATACATATATACTCGTAGATGTAGAAGTAGGTATACCTACCAAAGTTATGTTCAAAATAAAAGAACACATGTGTTTCAAAGATTTTTGAAGATAGTTTATCAAACGAAAAAATTTGGAAAAAAATATAATTTCCAAAAGGCTTTGAACAGATTTTCTTCTAGTAAAATAATTTTAGCCTTGATAAACCAGAAATGAACATTATCAAATTTATTATACCTTAAAAAAAACATCTGTAATAATAAACAGTAGTCAATGGGCCTTGGCAATAACAATCCAATTCGAAGACGAGTCAAATAAATGAAGCATGTTACGTTGGGATGTTTTTTTTTTTGGAGGTATAGAATAATTTTAAGTTGGCAAACAATTTTTTAACTGTCGATGTGGGCCATTTGGAAATTTGTCACGTGCTTAGTTTGGTTTAGCATTTCAACACGAATAGACTGACGCTTCCGAATTTTGTAAATTTATCCCGATCCCGATTTTCATAAGAGAATTTTGTTAAGTAATGAAGCTCACTTTTGAATGCCTACTTTAATAAACAAAACTGCCGTAATTGTTGGAAACAGTTACATCCAGAAAACCACGATTCTCTTCAGAACATTACAATCAAAGGTGACTGCCATAGAGACATGGCTATGACTTACTTCTTCGTTCTTCAAAAAACCATGATGTACAGGAGCTGTGTTTTCAACAAGTCGGAGAAACATGTCACACAGCTCGTGCCACAGTTGATTTCTTAAAATAAACGTTTGGTCACCGCGTTTGGTTTCACTTTTCAGATCAGTGAATTGGCCTCCAAGATCGTCCGATTCAATGCCGCTAGACCATTATCTGTAGAGATATGTGAAAGCTAGTCTATCGACTTGAACATTCGCTGCGTTATTTTCGATATAAGGCCACTAATGTTGGAAAAAGTGATTGAAAATTGCAACGATTAAATTAAGTTGGAGCCAACCTTGCCGTTCATAGGTAGGTATAACAAAAATCGTATTTAAATTATAATGCCAAGAGTTTATCTTTAAACTATTCGTAGGTATACATATATCCAAAATCTTTATTTGCTCTATCTCTATAGCTTTATTCGAATACTTTTTCAATTTTTAAAATACATTCAGATTCTTAAAAAAGATAAATTCCATCCAACCAATCTGTGACTCCGTTTAAATGGTTTTCAAATAGATTACAGGATGCACAGCACACATAAAATGAAAATACATTATTTTGCATTAATCCTTATCCTTTCTGTAGATTTATACGGTTGTATCCTCAAAACCATTTCCAAAATCACGTGTGATGAATTTTAAAAACGTTTTTAACACACCTAACGACCAGCATCTCTTTGTCGAAAAACGCTTATCGCTATTGCAGACCATTCACGCAAATGGCCAACCGACCTTAAAAAAAGGGAAATATCCTCTCTTCTCAATCGATAACCATCCTAAACATGTGCAAAAAAAAAAGAAAATAAAGGAAAACTGCTTTAATAGATTCCTTATCATGTGTGTGCAATTTAAAATTTAAATCGACACAATCCACAATCCTTTTTCAAGATATTTTTACTTTTGTAAAATGGCACCAAACACCCAAAGTTGAAATTGTTCCCATTTACCAAGACTTCTTTGTATTATCATTTCTCCTGGGTATTCCGGGATGGCTATCATTTGCCCCATACGGATACGATACGGAAAAAGCGAAGACCTCGCATCTCAATTGAATCAACCAACATTCCTCCTTGTATAAATTTCATCCTGATGATGGTGGGTGAAAGTGTTTGGCAATCAATAGCAGATGACGTCATAAACAATAATGCTTCGGCAATAATAATAATAATTAATAAAATTCCCAGATTGTAATTATTAGCAAAATCATAAGAATGAACTTTCTTCACCCTTGTATAAGAATATAAACAAGGGTGTGTTTTTGTTTTTTTTTTTTACAGTTAATTCAGTAACACAGACTGTGTGGGCTCGCACTGGTAATTGCACGATTTCTTAAATTTATCTCCATCGTAATTTCAGTTAATTTTATGACAGACAAGGACTGCATACTAACGCGCTCCCGTTATTATATTGTTAAGATTTTTTTCTTAATCATATATAAACCATCTCGCGCCAGCAACATTTGGAGTCCTCTTTTCTTTTTTAAAGAAACGGCAGGCAGAATGGTAGTAAAATATATAAAATTATTTAACTTTTAGGAAAAGTTTTCAAATTTTGTTAATTTTTCGCCAAAGAATTTATTAAGCAAATCTGATTTTATCCAGAAGGTGTTTTTGTTTTGTATTTGTGTTGACTGTTCTGTTGGTGTTAGGAACATGCAGTGTTGGATTACACCTTGAAGTCTTCCTTCGCCTTGGAATCACTCAAATAAGGGCCTGCGATTATAGTGTAGAATTTTATTTCTGAAAAGGAAGTCAGGTGGCTGATAATTAAATTTTGAACACTAAACTAAATAATAGAAAAGTATCAAAGAAAAGTTATTGCAAAAGTTTTTTGATAGGTTAATACTAGACGTGAAATCTGAACATTTTACTAAAATGTTATAAAATTTTAATTAAATATTGGTTGATTTTGTTCACAGTGAATTTAATATGATATTTGAAAATAAAGTCTCTTTTTTAAGCATTGGAATTTTTTTATTGCTGTGATGTTTCAGAATAAATAAAAGCCGTTTTACTTTTATAATTTTATTCGATATAATATTCTTTTATTTATCGATGATAGTGAAGATAATAACCACTGAGAAGAGGCAAACTGTTGAACCATTCATATGGCAAATTGACTGACTGGCTTACAAGGTAAAAGCTACCAAATTGGGTACCGTATTATATAATGTGACTGCATATGGGTATATAATACCAGAACTTCACTATGCAACTTTATTTACTTACAATTGCGAATTGGAAAAGAGGTAGAGTTTTCGACAGCGAATCGCAGGTTCTGTTTTGTAGGAAGTCTTAGCCCACATAGGTGTAACCATTATATTATTAGATCATTAAGAGTGCTGTAAGAATAAGCGGGTGCTTCCCTGATACAGATATTGCCACATCATCGGCGTACACAATCACTTTAAATGAGGGGTTCAAAGTTGTTGTCAATAACTTATTGGCGACCAAGTTCCACAGAAGTGGTGAAAAGGCTCCGTCCTAATTTTTCGACATATTGTGAGCTATCTGAGTAAGTAGCAAATTTACTGATTCCCCACAAGAATTAGTGCCAGAGCCATATAAGAGAGTTTATCATCACTGGATTGGTGGAGAGGACTTCTAAGGATAAATACTTCTGAAGAATCCTCAATTTTATCGCAAACATTTTTCCGTAATTTTTTTGAACAATTTCAGTGAGTTCTTTTAAAAATCCCACACTTCCTGAGCAACATAGATTTTTTTTCACTTTGTTTTTAAAATGGAATAGCAAAGTTAAAATATAAAATATAACTAATTGTTAATCTTTCTGTCATTTTTTTCTCTGATTTAGTATTTTTGCAACTCTTTATATACTATAATAATAAATTAACTTTGAAAACCATTTCTTAACATGTTTTTCTTAACAAACTAATTTTTTTGTATTCAAATAATAAAGAAAAATCCATATATATTTAAAATGTCAGCAAACTGAAATAAAACAAAGAGAATTTTCCTATTTCAAAATTTTACCAAGTAAGACTCATTTTCAATTCTGTTGAATTTGCCTTCATTTAATAATATCCCAGGCCTTGTTAGAAATAAATCCGCTACTGATGACAAGAGTTAATTTTATCTTAATTGACAATTCGCGTGCTTCACTTTGAACAGTTTGCCCTTTTGGCTTTTTGGGTTGGACAAAGTTTTTCTTCTTCTTGTTTTTAAATTTTTTTCCTTAGGTATATACAAAAATGTCCCACGCTTATTGACTCTCACAAAGCCCAAAAATAAAAAAAAAAACTTAGAAGAAGTGGAATTTATATATCCTTTACTTGGTAGCAATCGCCTTTGTGACTTCGTTTTGAAGGAGTTATCACATTTTATTATATACCTATACCTTATCCAAAGAGGGGGTGGTTAATGTCGTAATTGAAATGAACGAAGCCAAAAGGGTTGCACAGCACTTGTTCTTTTATAGCTAGAAAAAAGTGTAGAATATTGCAACTGAATAGGCGAGAACTGTGACGACGACTGACGAGGGTGGCACGTGCTTGACGGCTATTATCATGTCTCTGTGATTTATCGTTGTAGTCCTCTCCAGAAGAAGGGATGTTTTTCCTGGGCTGGGTCCTGGGTGATACCATCAATGTGGAAATTTCTCTGTTTAAAAAAAATATGTTTGCTGACAGATTGAGGGAAGAGGATTAAATTTGCGAGTTTATTTTTTTGCACGATAAAACGCCTGTTGTCTGAATTAAGTGCTTAATGGTCTCTTAATAGAGATGTGAAGGTAAATACCTTTTTCTGTGGGGGTGGCAAGAGAATACCCTTTAACACCCAAATAAAAATATTAAATTGTAGAAATTTGAAATATGCAAACATAAATAAAAACCCACCTTCCCATTAATACCATTGGTTTGGTTTATCAAGATATAGGATATCCTGGAAGTGACATTTCGGTAAGACATCAGAGATCACCTGTGGAGACGTTTTAATTACGAAGGCGACAACGACGCCGACTATGGCAATGACATGACGAAGGAAACACATTTTGATTATCCTGTCATCATTATTACAAGGCACATAGACCATAAATGAAAGAGAGTGAGAGAGAGAGAGCACACATCGTAACACTTCCTTCGAAATCCAGTTTCGGGAAGAGCAAAGACATTTCATTTCCAGGAAGTGATGCAGAGCGCGTGAAAACAAGGAAATCGTGCCAAAGCATCCCCACAGGGAGCATCAAAGGCTACTCTCGCCCTTGCCAGTTGTGGTAATAATTTCTGACACATCCATTTATTGCCTGGAAAAATTAATGTAAAATTCCACCACAGTGATGATGAAGCAATGGTTGAAGGGATGATCATGGGGGCTCATCAGGCTCAAAACAGTTTGTTTGGGAAAATTTTTAAATTTCAATTTTGAAAAATATTACTTTGTCTGGCTGTGTAATTGCGTCAACAGTCAGTCACATCCTGTGCAAAATAAATTAAAAGCAATTGTCTCAATCATATATGCACAGGACATCATAGGCAGAGATAAAGCGAGCTTTATGTGTACTCGTAGTTGGAATATTTCATAGAGCTCTTTGCAAAACTGGCAAAAACATTGGACAATTTCTCATTTAAAATTTGCCTGTGCCAATCGAATGGTGCGTTTTTTGATTAATCGGAAGCCATTAATATTTTTATTTTTTTTTTCAATCAGGTGACAGTGCGAACATAAAATTGATGTTAAAATTAAGCCCTAAAATCTATCTAAGGCCACGTTCAAGACACGTGTCGTATGTGACATCTCCGTATAAAAATAACTTTGAAGCATTTTATTAATCAAAGGCGAGGATGAGGTGGTGGTGTAAAAGCACGTGACATGAAATGTCGTTTAAAATTGCAGCTTCCTGGCTCAGTTCCGCTCATCACTTTTGTTCGTCTTAGAAAGAGGATGATGATGTTGCCTTTGGCATATGTTTTTGTGGTCAAAGGCAGTTTCCCAAAGGTTGACTCAATTTTACTGTCTGTGTCCGTTCGAGTGGAAACAAAATGAGTGCTTCTTGTTGGCACAAGTGGCTTTAAATGTAATGACAGATTAATGATATGGCATTAGTTGCGGGAGAGCACTTTAAAGTTGTATATTCAACCCCCTCCCGTGTTGGGTGGGAAGTGCTATTTTAGAGTGTTATATTTTTTTCCACGTAGGTGACTTGCCTATAGTGAATGATGATGATGTCTGAAGATGCTCTTGGGAATTTTCTTTCCATTTCTAAATTTTACTGCATAATTTTAGGTTGAACGACAAGTTGCATTTTAATTTAAAGAATAAGAAAAGGGGCAATGGCATTTGAAAAGGTGGTTGACTAAAGCAGTCATCAGAACAAAAATTAGAAAACGTAAGAGAGAACACTGACAGACAAATAGTTTAAGGCACTATATAATTATGTTTGTAGGCTAGAAAATTACTGGGTAAATATAATGCGGTTGTAGGTTCGTTTAAGAACTAGATTTTGCACTTGAGTAGCTCCTTTTGTTATTTTTGTCATGCATATCAATTAATAGTAAACTATGCTGTACAATTTGAAAAAATGACTCAATTGTTTACCAGGTAAATGAGTGTAAATACCTAAATAAGTTGGTTTTTCGAGTTATTTTTCTTCTTTAACCATAGGTTCCATGACTACGGGAAAGGTCGAAAGGCCTCCGGGCCTGTCTGATGTCAACAAAATGCATGAAACGTAGAGTGCTATTGCATTTTATACCGGGTTTTCAGGTCATTGTTTTTTTACATGACAGTGCAGCTAAGCTAAGGTTTTCAAGTTATTATAGTGTTTGAAAATTTAAAAAAACTTTTGAAAAATGCTCCAAAAGTTCACAGTTCACATTCTTTTCAAAATAAAAAAACAAAAATTGAAATTAAAAATGTAGTTTAAAGCGGGAGTTTTAGACTCAATTAAAAATATACCTACCCACTATCAAATAGAATGACCATAAAGATCTAAATTTAAAAAAAATACGCATATTATACTTTTCTTTTCGAAAAAAATCACAAATTGATTGAAAATTTACTGAGTTAAGAATAATTGTTTACGCCTGAAAACCTTAAAAAAAAGAAAAACACTTTTTTTTCAGTAAATTTGTTGTCTAGAAATTTTAAAGTACCTGACGCAAATAGCAAAACAAATTTTGGATTTTTCTTTATAAAGTTGAACTCGAAACTTTACTAGGGTAGATGATTCCCCCGACATGAAATAAAAAACAGCTAGATAAAATTATTTATCTTAAAAACCAGTTCAAAAGTTGATCATTTTTGGGTAGCTGTGTATTTGATTTTGGATGTCATAATTAAAGGCTATACCAACTTTGAAAAACAATTTAAATTTTTTTAAACGAAATAACATTTTTATCAAAATTTTCCAAAAAACTGTATGTAGCTCTAGCTAGAAATTCTTATTACCATGGATTTTTTTGTATTACCTACACCGTTAGGTATTCACAAATTTGCACATTGTTTTTCAAACTTCCTCACACCGGAAATCTATTGAGTATCCTAGGGCTGGCGTGACGTTAAATCTGTAGGTATTATATTTAATTACTGTCTATCAGTTTCCCCTTTTTCCAAATAGTTTTATTTTCAAATAAATCGAAATCCCTTATGCTAAGCCCGAATGTCTGAAATATACTTAAGGAAACCTATATACAACCTGCACTCCAAAGCAATTGTAAGAGTATATTGAAGTTTTCCGGAAATTGTATTTGTTTCCTTGAATACTGACTGCATGTGCTTCTCACGTGATCTATCAGTATTGTGTGCCATGTGTATAAGGAAGAATAAGATTCCTTGCAAAAAGGGATAAAGTTTTAATTCCTGTACGATACTTCCGTGGCAGTAATCAATTTATTTCTTTGGAAAAAAGGAATCACCATCAGTTTCTGTTGGATATTTGAAGAAGAATCTGAGCAGGAGCTTCGGAAGTTCATTATGAAAAAGTTTATCCATTTCCATTAATTTCACAATAAAAAATGACCAATTTCTTTTGTCCAAATCTTCAACCCCACTCTAATCGCACTTCCTACCATTAATGGGGACAAAGGTGGCAGAAAATAATCAATCTTCGTGTCTAGTCAGAATAACTACTTTACTTACCTACCATATCATCACAGAAATGAAAGACATGCGCCCTTAATCTGGAACATTTTTTTATTTTTATCGAGATTACAAGGCTCCATGTCCTATCATAAGCACTAAATGACCATGCAAAACTCGTTCATAAAAAAAAACGGGTAATGACTTTGTATATGATTGGGAGGTACATTCGCCAGCTAAATAACATCACAAGCTATTTGGCCAGAAACTGATGAAAGCTATAATAGCAAAATACTACGACCACATCGTTCATCGTCATCACCCTAATGATGTAATAATGCTACAAAGGCATTCCCGCTGGGGTCAAGTATTACATACCTACTGATGATGGAGTTCTGGAACCGATGTTTCGATTATGATTTATGAGAAAATCCCTTTGCATTTGATGTCCTCTCGGATCGAATGGCATCTCCAGACTCGTCCAGAGCAATCGTAAAGTAAATCAGTTCGAAGCCGATTATGTAATGTGTTCACTGGGTTTGTGCAATAAACCATTATGTGTACAAGAATAGGCTGAACGGTGATGTTATAAGTTTTTTTTTTTAATAGAAACTTGAAAAAGAGTCACTGGAAAAAGAAAGAAAATGTTTGACTTAGGCGTCGACTATAGCTGTTCGTGAGAATCATTATTGAAAATTTTAAGGTACTCCGCAAGTGAAACAAATTATTATTTTGATGCCAAAATGATTTTTCTTTAAATCCATTTTTATTTATTCAATAATCCTTGATCAGTTGAGTTCTGTGATTCATTTTTATTTTGTTCCAGCTGTCACTTTTCCATTCAATGATCTAGATTAACCAGTGATGTTACATGTAAGATTTCTTTGTTTTGAATAAATAAACTATTAATTATTTCCACAGCTACTGAGTTTTGTTAATTTACTTAATTATTATTGCTATATATGTATAAAATAAATTAAACTAAAAAATGTTAAAAAATAACCAAGATCTTCATTATTTTCATTTATTCTGTTATTTTGTACATAAATAAATGCCCTTAAACAAAAAATTATTTCTTAAAAAAAATAGATAAGACTGGAAAGATCCCGAAGCTATGGCCTATTTCATAAAACTAAAGAACTAATAATTATTCGTAGATCGAAATTTGTAAACTAATTTCATTCTCGTTGAATTTTTGTGAACAACAACAACAACTTAAAGGCACTACCACCAATTGTTTTTTATGAATTAATTTTCTATTAATTCATTTATATTTTATTTTTGGCCGGAGTTATGGCTTTTTCATGCTTGCCAGGCAATCATCAGACTCCTTAGTAGTGCTGAGCTTTAATCCAATTTTATTTTGAAGAACACTTGTAGGATTCTCACTTTGAATTCAAATTGACCAATCATTACAATCGTATCCTAGACTTAGATGATATCTACTTTTTTTCTTTTGGGATGAAACAAACAAATGTAACTCATTCTTCTTTAGATTTAATCTGTCCTAAGTGAGTTTAATCTTTGGACTAACATTGTTGTCAATTAACAAAAGTATGATATTAGTTACAGTTTTCACTGAAACTCATCATTAAAAATTTTTAATGTTAATTGTAATCTGCTATAAATAAATGTTTATTTTAATGCAAAACTAAAGTTCTGATTACATTCATGTTTGACAGATATGTTAATATTATAATTTATAACATCGCTGTTTTTTCATCATCTATTCCTTAGATCGGTTATTAGATTTAACGTGTGTAATGTACCCTTGATGTAATAACCATGTTCAACTCATGTAATGCGGGCAACATATTGCGGGGGTTGGATTCGGATTGGGCTAAGCGAAATTTTGAATTGTTTTGAAGTTAAGCGTGTGATAATTTAATGACTGCTGACGCCGAACATCCAGATATTATGTTATATATTGTGCCATGTATATTAAGGGGAGGAAAACGTTTTCACATTGCCACCACATGTAACAATATGACTGAACACCCACTCAACCGAAAACAAGACAAGTGTAACCCCAGCAGAATATACATCATACACACAGTGGGAAGGCATCCCTTTTGTTGTTATCCTTAATTAGCATTGTTTGTGGGAATATATGTATTGTATAAGAGATCTTAGTTTTCCTATCACTTTCTATAAATCGGAAACGGTTCAATTAAAATTAAACACAGGAAGTTCTGATTCGGAGTAAGAAAAGGCATTTCTTACATTTGTTACAATAGTTTAAATTTTAATGAGCCTCTACAATACGTGTGTATTACCTTTGTACCTTAATTTTTTAACTCGGCCCCGAGTTTGCTAATTTTATCGATTGGAAATTTCCACTTACTTAAGTCCTTAACTTGAAATATATAGGTAGGTACGCATTGATCACTAAAAAATTAAAAGAAGACACAGAGAAAACTGAGCGAAAGCGAATCGGCTGATGCAATAAAAACATTTTATTTCGTGAGACGCTTAAATTCAAATGAACCTACTAAACTTGTTGAATTGTTTTTGTATTGGTTGTAATAGAAATCCGTTGGCTAGATTTACATGTGTCAAGTCGCAGTGAAATGCATTTCTTGATGCGAGAACTTGATGGAAATTTATATAAAACAAAAAGTTTTGTGGGTCACCAAAATTACGAGTATTATATAAAATGTGGTTGTGTGGCCACAGAAATGATTGATACCGTAATTCCAGATGACAAACTTGATACAAAAGTACGTGACATAACTATGATTTATCGGAGGAGGCTCCTGTGTTTGTACGCAGTTCATACTTTAGTTTTTTTTTTGTTTAAGCTCGAATGGTTGGCACACGCTTTGAAACCTTTAGGCGTCATATAGACGCACGTATGTGCGATACATGTTATTTTTTTGTTGTGTTGTTAAATTAAATTAATTTTGTATGTTTGTTACTAATGGGAATATTTATTTTCAAAATGCTCAGGCCAACCGCATGACACGTGGCACAGCTTTTGCAAAAAATAAAAAAATTGTTTACAATTTGGAATTTTGCAAAAGATGACAGGGGGTTCCAAAAATTGATATTTATTGTAGGTATTGATTTGCAGACAGGAAACCAGGGTAATCTAATTCATAACTATTATTTATTACTTGCATTAAGGAGTGTTTTCAACAGATTAACATCGTGTTGATTTTAAAACTCCACCCTCATATCTGCATACTAAAAACATATGTGTGCATTTTGAAATTGAATTTCAGGTCAGAGTTCAGACTTAAAGCTGCTAGGTCTTCTTTGTTGAAATGTTGTGACTATTTTTTGAATGGTTTTCTTCACTGGGAATAGCACTATTTGTTCGGTCTTGGCTAACTTTAATTGAATGCACCAAAAGCACCAATTTCGCGCTCGATCTTTGGCATGTAGGTACTGCAGAAAACTTTCTGCTGACATTTGATTCATAAATACAAGAACATAAGTAAAGAAATAAAATTGAAAAATTCTTAACTACAGCCAATTTTAAATGAAAATCACTTCATTTTCTCCTTATTTACGAGTATCATGTGTTTTCTTTATGTGGTTTTACACCTGTTTGTAATTTCTAAAAAAAAATAGATTTATCACATTTCCTTTTAAATACCCACTTTGTAAGAATTAGAACTTGTGGCAAGACGAGTTAGGATAACGTTAAAAGTATTACAACACAACTTTTCAACCTGATCGCTGATTTATTTAAATTAAGTTTAGCTCACTGATTTGGGGCTTGTCGATTTAATCGAATCTATCATTTTGTATACAAAAATATACTCATAAGCTATCACGATAGAAAAAACTTGATAAACTGGTTCTATTTATTACAATATAAATACTTTGTTTTCAACTAATTATTTTAAAGCTGTTACGAAAATATAAATAAAGCTTCTAACTGTTATTTTATGAGTTAATATAAAGTTTAAAATAATAGTTTCATTAAATTACTCTTTTTTAATTCTTTTGAAAAACTAGCTATTTGCTTTTAGTTGTTTACTTCATAAATGCAAAAAATTACGATGACTAAAATTTGCCACAAAACCAATAAGAACGACTGGTAGTTTATACTTATACTTCATAAACAGTAAAGTGCTTGTCAAAATTCATTGTGTGTTTAGTTACTTTGCTTAAAATATGACTAGCTTTAGAATTTTAAAATACATATCTGCTTTCTTCAATTTCTTTAACTTGTTTGTTTGGATCTTATAAGTTAAAACAAAAACGAAAAAAAAAACGTAAAGAGGGGATACAGTTCAAAACTCCCGTTTAAGTGGGAAAGCAAAACTTACAGTTAGAGCCAAAAAATTGTCTTTTAATTGTCCTATCAAATCAATTTGTTTAGGTCATTAGGTAGTTTTAGACAAATTAATTTTCAAACTAAATTTTTTTTTAAATTATTTTAAAGTATTTAATTAAGTTTTTGTTTTTACTACTCAGAGAGTCTAAGGCGTACACTTTGCGCTTTACTTATGGTTATGAATGATTGAAAACGCGTACCTATAGTTATAAAGTTCATTCTTGTTGGAGCTGAAGAATTTGAATATTATTTATTATTTTAATTTTCTAGTTCAATAAAAAAAATCCAAGCATTTGGAATCAAAAAAAAAAAAAAATTGGTCCGATTCCCTGAAATTATATGTTAGGGACTGATTTTCGAAAAAAATATATTTTGTACCTAGCTATGAATATAATTTCTCAAGAATTAAAAAATACATTTTTTCAAAGTTTAACAAAGGTCTTGTCCGTTATATGACTTACTTTACAATTTTTACAATAGGGAACTATGGGACCCAATTACCAGTTTAAACTCAAAGACGAGAAGAGTTGCCCTAACTCTAAAAAATGTCTAAATTATTTTACATGATTTATTATGGACTTTAGACAATTTCTGTCAGAGTCCATGTTTCCCTTCCCCTGGAAAGGTGGATGATACCTACATAGTTTTTGATATTTACGTTAGTAAAAAACATCGAGTACCGTTCCCAATGATTTGAAACCTGAACTGGGGTTTACTTACATTTTTCGGAATTATGAGTCAGAAGTCCTTATTTCAACATAACTCCTATCTGGCCTTTTTTAAGATGTAAAATCCCCATTATTCATGTTCATTTATCTAAAACTATCTTCAGAATTTCAAAATTTCAATTTTAAAGATCGTATATCCATTAATAGGTAAACAACAAAATTACGTAAAATTTCACTGGACATATTTGTCTTCTACAAATATGTAGAAACAAACAATACAAAAATATTTAAAACGCCAATACTTTTCCACTTCTGCTTCTATAAGTTCGAATTACATATTGAAATGTCAGGGTCACTCCAGTTCATCTAGAATAGTAATGACTGATTAGTCAATGTTACCAATAACTTCCAAATAGAACATTGAAAAAGTATTATGATCAGGTTTTTAATTTTTGAAGGAGATAAACTTTCTCCAAGTTTACATAATTCGTTAACTAAAAAAAAGTGGAAAACAATTATTATACTGAAAAAAATTGTATTAAAAATATTATAAATCACTGAATAAATACTGAATTATTTCAATTGGCACTACTGTTTACTATGTATTTTAAAAGGAACAAAAATACACCAGCGAAATAATTTAGTATATTATGACTCACTCACTGGATGTGAGAATTCAAAGAGAGTTTTTAGAAGAAAAGTATTTCGGAAATCAGTGATGATTTACTTTACCCACTTTGATTTTCCAAAAATATTTATTTGATTTGTAATTGATTAAATCATGATGACATAGAAAAATGGTTTCAAAATCAGTAGAAGACAAACTTATGAGATCTTATTTAACTGGATTTTTTCACTAATACATAAGCATTTTATGTAGGTACACACAACACATATGTAACGCAATATTTAACTGTGCACAACTGAGAAAAATTAAATATGTTTCAAAACGTTGGACAAATTGGCATTGTAGGCAGCAAATAGCAGAAACAGATTAAGCCCCAACGAAACACACATTTTGGCCATTAAATCAAAAAACAAAAAACAAAAAAAAACAAATTCCTTAACACAAAAATTCGTATAAAAACAAAATCACTTTTTCGATAGAAACCGACATCAAACTTCATAAATATTTCATTTTCCCATCTGTTTTAATATTAATTTATTCTTAACACTCTTAAACAAACAAGGTTCACTATATGTATAAATGTATAGGTGCCAGGTGGATATATACATTTAGCAAAAATGAAGATTATTAAATGTATTTCTGTCCGTTGCGATCATTTTCGAAAATTTCCATTTGTCAGCTGCGTCATTGGTCTTAGTAGAATACGAGTTTTGCTCATTTCTAACATTTTGCAAATTTGAAGATTGTTTCTCCCATTGACGCACTGGACTGACATCCTTGGCGATGGTGTTCTTCAAACAACGTTGCTTTTGAACCATGTTGATGATAAAGTGTTGCTAATGGTGGTCGTATTATAAAATTAATTAAAAGATGGGAACTGTTAGTTTTGGTTTTTTTGCACTCAAGGCACACTATGGATGTAAACTAATACGGAATTTTCTAGACAGTTTCCACAATTGCTTGTGCGAGATCCTTTTTTGGATGAGAGGTGCTTTGATAAACTGTAATTAAAACAAAATTATGTATTTAAAATAAATCATATTGATTTTCTAATAAAAAAAAAAACTTTGAATTCTTACCTCAAATTAGCAAGTAATTTCGCTTTTCCGTCTGCCCGGTTATTCATTGACACATACCCCGAAATAATTCGTTTTGGCAAAAGTGCTAAGCTTGGAAGAGTATGGTGTTATCTTGGAAAATCTCGAAATTGGTCTGTTGGATTTTGCTATGGGAGAGTTACTTTTATACTCTGGCACAAACAACATAACCTATACACGTGTGAATGTAATTTATTTAAATTTTAAGACAGGTTTTTTTTTTCGGTGATGGCTAAAAAAGTTAATCATTGGGCTAGCAACTTAAATTCATAATGGTAACCTCTTTGGTCTAAATAAAGGGTTAGATGTTCCCTTGCAGATTCTCGTTAAAATGAAAATAACTTAAAAAAATGGAGTTCAGAAGCAAAATTGTGGTTTTCGCAAATATTTTTTAAGTGCAAATTTTTCAATGGAAACCTTGTTTTTTATATTAATTTTTGTCGATAAAAATATTTTGAACCTCTCTTTAAAAGGTGCGACTGTAGCTAGATAGATAGCATCAACGCAAGCAATAACTCTTTTTGGCCAAATTTGTACATCCTTATGGCTAGTTGCACCAAAATCCATTTAAACTAATTTTTACTAAAATGCTTTTAAATTAATGGAACTAAAACATTTGTGTCGGTCCACTGTTTGCGAACCATTGCTGCATTTAAAATATGTCTTAAGAACTAAACGAAAAATGTTCACCAGTGCAGGTGAGATAGCAAAATGACACACACCGTCCAATTGACAATTGACACAATGTCAAAAAAAAAAAATTCGTTTTGTGCAACCGGGCATTAGACCATTAACAACAGTCTTATTGAAAGTTATGAGAAATATTTAAAAAGATTTGTTTGTTGAATTTAAAAACTGCCACTTTAAGTCGAAATTACTTTTTTCCAAATATTTATAAGCTTTATAGAAATTTCTAGTTTTTGGAACTAGACCAACAGAGGTAGTGTTAGTTAATTTGAATATAATTCCAAATTGTAAATGAGCTCAATATAAAAACGAATCAGTGATATGTTGAGAAGTTATATGTATGAATTATCCATGCCGAATTTAATTGATAGATGAGTTTAAAATATTTTGAAAAACTTTTTCGCGAACCTCAGAAACATACGTTTTGAAAAGTTATTGGTTAAATGTTGTAGATAAACATTGCTTGTCGTATTGAAGTTTTTCTATTTTGATTAAGCTGCAAAGTTAATTGATTTTACGGTTTGTTCCAAAACCACTTCGTGCGACCCATGCACACATTTTATTTTGTTACATTTCTATTTTGTATTTTTCCACTTGAATTATGTTTACAGGATTTAAAATTCAAATTCAAATTCAAAATTTAAAACAAAAAAATTGGCAAAAATACTTCAACCATAGGCGATAAGACTAGATTTTTGTTTTTTTGTATGTTATAAGTTTAGTAATATAAACATTCACAGAGAACGTGATCAATTTATCGTAAACATTTTTTTTTTAAGTCTTTTGAATGGGGAACACCAAAACTAGAATTAAACATTTTGAATTAATGAAAACAAACAATCCTTCCCTTACTTTACAGGTTATTTGCGTTTATTTTTGTTTTTTGTTAGCGTGTGAAGGTGATAAGAATTTGATACCAATATTCGGATAAATTATAAATAGTAAAAAAAATAAACTTTCATTGATTGATGCTTTTGGTTACGTAGGCAAAACCCACGTTAAAAATTGATGGCATAGATACGAGACCCAAATGAAGACTATATTTAGTTAGATTTTTTTGACTTCTATCCGAATTCCAAAATCTATCTGAGTCACAGTTAAAGAAGTCAAAATTAAAAAAAAAACATATACTTTTTCTAACATTTATACAAAAGAGCCATTTACAAACAAATACGAGTTGAAATCAACAAGTGGAGTTTTTAAAAAATAATAACTCTAAATTAAAGATAATATTGTACAAACCAGTTTAACTGATTTTTTAATTAACCATTATTCCAATAGAAGTTGAATTTCTAGTTAATGGTGCACTTATAGCGTACGAGTATTTAATTTACATAATTCAATAACGTTAACTGATGATACAGGCCAGACAACGTGCTCGGTTGCATGTTAGCGAACACAGTTGATTCATCGATATTTAAAATAATAAATAATGATAATGACTATGTTCGTATAGAGTATTATAAAGATGATTGAAGAAGAAGAACCATGTCAGTAGCTATCTAGCTGGAATCTGTATTAAGTCTTTGTATAGTTTGAATCTGATATTTTTCTTAGGTTCAACAATTTAAACAGCTTACCGGCATCTGACCAACCACATAAAATGCTGATACTGCAGATCTTTTAAAATATATATCAGAGACAAAAAAAACTGACGCACTGAATAAATCCGATAATTATAATTATTGGACATTAGCATGACTAGGCCAAATCATATCATTCACCTGTTAATTTTTGGAATAACCAATCGTTTGATTAAAGCAATAAATAAAATTAGCCATTATGAATAAAAAAACTTTAAATGCAGGGGGAGAGTTAGGAAAATAAATTGTGGGTCCACAGTTTTTAAGAAGTTTTAATGTTTCATGTTTTAAAGTGTTTTTCAGAAAGATATTAAAATTTGTTTGGTATTCAAGTCAAATTTAAAGGAAGTATTCATAATTGGTCCCCACTCAAGGGATTTGGTTACCCTTTTAATAATTTGACATAGTGCGAGCAGTATTGGAAGGGTTAAAGAGGGTTTAAGAAGAGATACCGATGAACATTGATCTTGAATGCCTTTAGATTGTACTGGCACTGGGTAGTGAACATCGAGTTTGCTAAAGCATTCCACATACGTGTGGTTCAGCTAAAGAACGAATCTCTAAACTTTACCGTACGTCCGAAGTTAAGTTCAAGGGTAAACTGATGGGCATTTCTGCTTTGACGAGTGTTGCGTGTGAAACGAGGCTACTTCGTTATAAAAAAAAGCGATAAAAAAGTGTGAGGCAAGAAACATTTTGACGGAGATGGAGTGTGTCAATGGTTTCATTGATATCACTATTTCCTATTAATCTTAACGCTTTATTTTGAATACGGTCGAGGAGATGTAAGATGGTTTATGAAGCTCCCGCCCAGACATGAGAATTATACTCGAGCTTAGGGCGGTTGTAAGACTTGTAAATTGTAGCTTTATCAGAGGGAGTAAAAAATGTCTTGCAACGGCTAAGAAAACCCAAACACTTTGCAGCATTTTTGGCTAATTCAAGTTTGGGCTCAATCTTAAAATTTGGAAAAAAAAATATAGAATGCAAATCACAGAATGACAATTGCCAAAATCCTAAAGCCCATATTCTAGAGTTCCAATTCAACTTAAATTCATTTATTTTAATTTTAAAACTTGATACCTGTGTATATGAACTAATTCAGTATTATTATTTTCTTGAAAGAGGGATTCAGATTATCCCTCTTTCAAGAAAATATTTGGTATCATTTTACTGCTAATTGCGATTGCAGTATAATAATTTTGTTTTTTTTTTTTTGTATTTTTACTTCAAACATTTAATTCCCATTCGACTGAGTCTTTAGTAATGCAATCTTTTTAAAGCCGTAAAAAGCTTGCAATCGTTTGATTTCAACCTTTATGCAGTAGGTATGTCAATGCTTTTGATTTTTAAATAATTTTTGAATTCTTTTTTAATGATTCTTAAAATATTTTGATTGCAATCAAACTAGGCAAGAACGCAGTTAAGAACACAATTTTGAAAAAAAAAATATTAAAAAATTGAAAATTTGAATTCCGTCTCAAATTTTGAAAATAGCTAAATTGTGAAAATTATTGAATTTTAGTCAAAATACACGCAGCAAAAATTCTTCAAAACAAGCCAAGATGATTGAAGTACAGATGGTTGAAGAAAATGGGTCGAAAAAATTTTATCAAAAGCTGTTTTGTAAACTGAGTTTGGTACTCCCTCTTTATCCATTCAGGAATTGAATGAGCTTTAATCGTTATAACTTACTGCATATGTTATAATATTGCTTGTAATCCAAATTGCTATCAAATGAAACATTAAGGTACCGAATAAGAATGGTCGCGGAATCGAAGTATTTTTAGTCGAAATGACAATTTTCGATGTGGTATTGTGTTTTAAATAGATGTTTCACTAAGGTCACTTGACTTCTATTTTTATTTGAATAAATCTGTAATACACTGTTTTGTTGGTTTTGACAATACATAATTGATTAATTGATTGAGAGATATGTAATCATAATAATTGAAAAGTTAAATAGAACGGAAAAAGGCATAGCAGTAAATTATTTACCTGATTTGAAAACTAATTACAATTGGAAAAAGGGCTGTTTAAGATATCCACAGTTTAAGGCACTAGGTTGAACTAGGTTGAGGTTCTATTTGAAAGACACAGTGTATACCTATTTTATATTTGTCAAGACGAAACAAATCATATTGTTTAGTAAAAAACTTCTACGAAAATACATATACGAAGCTCTCAATATCGATGAGGAATTTTTTGCTTTTTAATCCTGTCTTCACTATGAATTGTGGGATATTTGCCTATTTCACTAAGGAAAAATTGATAGGACCAGCTAAATATCTCGTATGTGGGTAGCCATACCGAATAGAAATAAGTTTTTTTCTGTTTTAATTGTCTGGGAGGGTAACGCATACTTGCGAAGTACTTTATGGAACTACTTGTATCAAAAAAAAATGTAAATGAAACGAATGCAAATTGATAAAATGGTGAATCTGATTAGTAACCAAAGAAAAAGATACCTCTAATATTCATTACTGTACATCGTTTATATCACCGTATTCACGTTTGGCAAGTGTTACCAACTTCTCTCAAAACAAAAGTAATTCACCATTTCAGAAGAATTCAATAAAGTAAATTTAAAGAAAAATGAAGGTTCATAGATACTTCAAACACGTGACTTTAGAACTAAGTAAAAAAAAAAATATTTTACTTGATATGTAGATCTCCTCCGATAGAAATATGCAGAGGCAGGTAGTTGCCTAGATCGATCTCTGATCACTTTGTGTGCTATTGATGGAGTGAAAATGGCTGATGCAATATCGTTCGAAAATTTCGTCAGAAAAATGTAAATTGAAGATAAATCATATGTAGGATTTGTAATTCCATTCGTCTATAAATAGATAATCTATAACTGAAGTATTTAAGATTGAAAAAAAAAAATTGAAATTGACCTCAAGAATTGAGTTTTCTAAAATTCTTTAATTTTTCACTGGTTTTGATATTGAGAAGGAAGACACTTAACCGCTGAACGAAACTTGATACTAATTTGTATTTCTTCAATTTGCAATGCAACACTGGCTAAAAAAAAAACGAATCTGAACCACATGAGCGTATGATCAGTCCACTACCCGAGAACAGAGATGCCGCCTTATTTGTGGCCACTTTAGCAAGTTCAATATACATACGCATAGCAACTAAGTATTATATACTGCAAAACCGGTCTGATTAATTTGCCTTTCAGAGAATATATTTCCATCGCATGCAAAGTAGTATTTAAGAGACTGGCAGGGTAACGAATCGCATTAGTTAGTTGCAAGCTGTCTCAAGTTCTCGGTGAACGAAGAAAATAGTTCGGTGTAAATCTTTTGGACATTCAAATATCCTCTTAAAAAAAATATTCCTTTTGTTTGGCTTGTGAATTCTAGTTTCTAAGTTCTCAACTCATGACAGTAAAAAGGATTACGATTGGTGTCAATGCTTAATCCCAAATACACGGATATCAAACTGAAGATTCTGAAATCGTTGAGGTAAGAAAATTCACAGTGGTTACTGCTCACGATCAAATCTCTAAAAAAAAACTATTGATATTTTACAGATTATCGAAGAACCTATCGTCAATCAAAGGGTCCCGAACAGGAAACTCAGCGAATAATTTGGAACTCCACGTCCTAACTCTCATCCAATACGTACCCTGAATTGAAAACCCTTCCGAAACCGAAAGGTCATCAAAATAAAAATGGTTTACACAGAACGCACCGACAAGTACCTATCAAATGGTTCACCAGCCGAAGTTAAGACCAAGTCAGCCAGTAGCTCACTGAAAAGTAGCTCCACTGACAACAGTTTTCGAAGTAGGAATTGTAGCAGCAATAGCAGCTCACACAAGATGGAGGATTCTAAATGGAAATACAATCGCATGGTCAAGGATGACCGCGAAAAGTTCAACAACCTACACCATTGTTAGTTCCTCCTATTGCGTTGGTTGGTTACATTAACCAGTGAACTGTCATCAATGAAAGTTTGATTCTATTGATAGAATAGAATTATTGTATAATGTAAATAATGTTTAAATTAAAATCAGGTATATAATTATTAGATTTAAGAATAGCCTAGATAAGCTGATGTATGTAGTATTATAAGAATAGCACAAAACATTATAATATTGGTGATGTCAACCAAAATAAATTCATTTGTATCAGAAACTTTAAAACAACTTTTTTTCATTTGACGGTTTTTTCTTCTTTCTTGCGTTTTTCTTTTTATGTTTTGGAAATAAAAAAAAACAGTTCAACTGATGTGCCAGTGATAACACTTAAAATGTGCAGCACTTTAATAACTAAAGCTATAAATCTGACA
The DNA here is from genome assembly GCA_958431115.1 of Syrphus vitripennis. NCBI lineage: Eukaryota > Metazoa > Arthropoda > Insecta > Diptera > Syrphidae > Syrphus > Syrphus vitripennis. Next base: position 147,288,380 of record OY288108.1, on the reverse strand, counting down.
AGTTGTCTGTCTGTCTGCATAATCTGTACTTATTAACAAATAATGATGTTCGTCCGTTAAGAAGTTTCTATAATGTTTATCTAATCAAATGCTTATAAACAGCTAGACCCCTTTTTTTTAAAATATTTGATTGATTCCATTCGTTTCACTATTTATTGATTTTATATAAAAACATTGTTACTGTTATTCAAATTCTGTTTTCTTATTTAAAACTTAAATTCAATAGTCCGAACCCTTAAGAAATTTCAGTGCTATCTTCTTCATTATCTTGATTGCTAAATAAGGTGATTCACTTTTTTATTGGGGAATTTAGTAGGACTTGCAAAAAATCACAGATGTTACCTTTTAAAATCTAACTTGATTTTCATGCATAAATTTGTATAACTTGACTATCGTCTTCAAATACATACATATCTACATATATTCATTATAGAAACCTTATACAGGGTGGTTTTTAATCAGGTGTGAAAAAGAATAGAGCGTATAGGTAAAACTGAGACAAGATGTCTTTTTTCCCCCATTTAGGCGTACAATTTTCCGAAAAAAAGAAAAGTTATTTTAAAACAAGGACAAAATCAGACATTTTAAAATTTCACTTTTTAATTAAGTTCTTAAACCAAATTAAATTTGCAGTGTAAAAATCTACATAACACCATTACCTACATAAAATTAATAATGTCATTTTCTGTTGTACATCGAGAATTAAAACAAAATCTATTTCATTGTGGCACAAAAACAATTGAAATATGTATTAAAACTTTGAATCCTAAATTCAAAAAAAAAAATTGAAAACCGTTATTTTGTCATAAAATTGTATAACACTTATCGATTTAGGTTGTTGTCTACGAAATATAACAACTGAAAATTTGCTATAACTTTTAAGAACACAAACCCACAGATTTTCAAGGAAGTTAAAAACGACATCGGCACAGTAGCGGCCATTTAATTTCCCTATTGTGTGAACGGAATTTTTTTAACATCTTTCATAGAAATTTAAAATTTATTTAATTTGTATGTAGTATACGTATACCACGAGTCAATTTACACTGTCAGTTAATAAAGTTTAAAAGTTCGACCTAAATTGAAAGTTCATGATTAAACATTACTGTAATAATAATAAAAGTAAAATCACACTAACGAGAAAGATCCCATTTTTCATGCATACGCATCATAATGCATAAGTATATCAGGAACATATTTTATTAATTCAAACTTTTTTTAAATCTTACTAAAAAAAAAGTCCAAGAACTATGAATCAAAAGAAAAACATTTAAGAAATTATAAAAAAAAAATATTTTTATATAAAAACAAGTTCGTAAATGTCACAAAGTATCACTGTTGCAGCAATTCACAAATAAAATTATTTTTACGCTTATAATGAAGTGTTTCAAAATATTAGCCTCACTTTAAAGCGATCGAAGAGGATGGAAGCTGATTATCTTTTTGATCTTCATAAATACAAAAATGTCATCAAGGAGAATCGGAATGCTCAAAGCTGTCCCAACCAAGACGTCATTTTTTTTTTTAACTGGATCTGAAATAATATTAAGGTAAGTTATAATGTATTTCGCTACTTAGGAAACGTTTAAACATCAAGTCCACTTCCTATGACAATACTTTAACTCTTAATATGTCGGAATTCTGTTTTTTTTCACCGGTTTGGTGCAACAACAACATTCCAATTTCAAAAATTCGTGGATCTCTATGGAAACCATTAAGTGTTATCAAAAACAGACTAATTGCTTACATAGCCAAAAACATCTCAATAACTACCTACAAGTTGACACCTCGAAGTACCAAAATGAGCCCATACCGAGACTAGAAAAGACTGAAATTTTCGATTTTGACGAGATCGAGACAAGACTCCAAAAGTCTCTAATCTAGGATTTTCCATAGTAATTATAACACTTTTTCAGCAAAGGTTGTTGTATCGGAAATATAACAACATTATAATTTACTACAATTTTATAGAACATATACTAACCTAAGTTTCAAACCAAAAGTATTTCAAACAATTTTAAAATTAAATGTTTCGGTACAGTGGCGGCTTAGTCTTAAAAAGCTGTCAATTGTAGTTACCCTTTTTTTCTAGTCATATTATAATCATTCTAGTTGTTATCGTCATTACCAGATTCATTTTTTGCTAGTGGTTGACAGATTTAATGGCAGTTGATTAAAAGAATTGGCAGTTGATTAAAAGCATTGCACAATGCAGATAAATTCATGCCAGAGTTTTATAGTCGCTACTACCTTCTTAACAAAACATTCTTCTTTTATTGCGCTGTGTTGTTTTTTCTGATACGCAACAACTTGTACGATGACGTGACCACACCGCACCGCCAACGCGACGTGACGTGACTCTGTATAAGTAACTTTATGCAGTGTTTCTCTCAGCTACAAATGTGGGTTATCTAGACATTTTGACATTGCACATATAACGATCATGGTGCATCCTCTATTTCTAACTTTTCTTAAAATTAATATAATATCGTTTTTACAACTTAGTGTTTTAAAAATTTTCTCTTTGGAAAAAACAGTTTTTTTTTCTCCACCCCTTAAAAATTCCAGAGTGGCCCAACCATATTCCATAATCTTTTCCGAATTTTTTTGCAATCCTCTGGTCACGCTATTTTAAAAAGAAGTCTAAACTATGGCATACTTTTTTTTGTAAATTTTTTTAGGAACTCACAGCCAAGGGAAACAACAAAATAAATAATGCATCGAAATGCAATTTGGGAAGTATCTATCTTTTTTTAAACTTAATTCAACAATTTTTTGGATTTCTTATGCCTGAAATTGATGAGAATTTTATTTTTATATATTTTACTATAATCGAATATCCAACATTTTATTTTGAGATAATCATATTGGACAAAAATTTCTATAAACTATAAATACAAAAATTTTTCTGTCGATGCATTTAAAAAATTGAAAATCGAGTTACACTCAGGTGGCAAAAATTTAATATTTTAAAACCTGTTATGAAGGTTTAGTATAAAGACATCTTTACCGTCTGCACCACATTAAATATATTTTCCCTCTTAAACATTTCCACTCGTCCAATCTAAGGAAAAAAAATATTTCCTGAAAGTAGGTACTCGTACCTAAGTAATTTTAAAAATTTTATTTTTTACTTATTTCTTTCTATAAAATATGTCATTACGTCAAAGATTTTTTAATTTATGACCATCAATAGACGTCAATAATTCATTTATCAACAGACACCATCAGCTCTTTTTATGCAGCACGTTAGTAGGTTTAACGTTCAAGCTAAATCTGAAGAAATATTTTCAAGACCACGCGAGCAATATCAATCCGTTGAGCAATTTAAAATCAAACAAAAACATTTCAAGTAAAGTGGGCTACTTGAAGATACATACAAAAAAAAACCTCCACTTTTCAAGTGTACAAAATAAATTAAGATTCAATTATGAGATCACATTTTTTTTTCTATGTGTAAAATACACATCAGAGGCCACCGGATCTCTGGATCTAACTAAGTAAAAATGCAATTTATAGAAAGTGGCTCAAAGTAGTTTTGACGGCATTGTGAATGAAAACGCAAGGAGCACATTGTTTAAACTGGTGAAAATTTAAACGTTGGAAGTTGTTAAATCTGTTTGAGAGGAAAACCAAATGAATCGTTATTAAGATCTCTATAACGAGCACTTTCACACAAAAGGAAATCAAAATTGCACTAAAACATAAATACCTACAAGATATGAATTTCACGCCTTAGCGTGAAAAACTTATGTAAGTAACATCACAAAACTCAAGGTCAACACCTACTTTAAGTTTATCTGAGAACAAGTTTCTTTAAATAACATAGAGCCATCGCGGCTCAAAAATTCCACTCATCTTTTTTTTTTCTTCAACCAGCCAAGAAGTTTTATTAAAGCAACCTGAATCTAATTACAAACAAAATTGGCAAAAGCAAATGACGACATTGCGCTTAAATTCTAAATAGATATTCAAGGTTGCCAATGCAAAACAAAAATTAATTTCATGCAAAACTCCATACTTCAACACTGATTCATATTTGTTTAAACTACGCAGATGCAATAAGATTTATTAGCTATAGATACATATATACACACTCTATGAATTTTAAAATAATTTTTATTCGTTTGATGTTTGCTCGACAAAAGCAATACCTCCACAAATCTCATTGCATTCGTCCAAGGTCTCGAAATTATTCGCATTCCCAGCACATCCTCCGAAGTAAAATGGTGAGCACCTGTTTCGGTTGGCGTTAAAGAAGAACCTCTTCATCTTTGCCCTGCAGTACCCATAGTTCATGGGCATCAGGCATTCTTTGGGTAAATCTACAAAATTGAAAAATATCGATTAGGTACTTTAAAACACACGGGAGATTTAAAAAAAAAACAAAAATAACCTCTGTAACGTCCCTCAATTTTACTATTGGTTCCAGGGATCAGGTAAACTATAAGCGTCAGAATTAACGCCAAACAGAGGGTTAGTTTTTTCATTTAATATTAATTTTTACTAAACGCACAAGATGACAATTATTTTATCAAGTAGTTATGAAGACACTATCGAACTGCGACTACTTAGACTTGTTGATGTTGATGTGCTCGATGCCGATGCTTGTTGTGAACATCGAAAGCCGCCTCAACGCGGTGTGGTGTCCGTCTTGTTTTTGATTATACCACCGCTCCACAGAACTAGTTTCTGATCGCGTTGCAATCAATTCAGCTGTGCCTTCCTGTGTTTAACACGAATTATTTCGTTGGTTTAGCTTTTAAAACTGAAGACACTAATTCAAGATCAATCTTAAAATAAAGTAAAAACAAAAATCATTACTTTTTGGTAAACAATTTTTTTCCATTAAAACAGGAAATAATAAAATTTAAGAAAACTTGCTTTAAAGTTCAATTATAATAGAAATGAATAATTTGAAATGTATAAATTATATGATTTGGGAGAAAAAAGATTCGATTGGATCCAAAATTCATCTTAACCAACATCGTTTAGGATGACAATAAATCTTCACTTTGAAGGTTAATTAAAAAAATCGATAAGAACATTGTTGAAAAAGTTTTAGGGAAGGAAAAGAGCTACACATTAAGGATTCGTATTGATCTAAAGATAAAGTATTGGACTCAGAAAAAAATTATCTCACATAAATTAAATTAAAATATGTATATGTGGGAAAATTGAATAATGATGATAATTTAGACAAGGCATTTTTAAAAGCAGATTAAGTCAACAACCATTTCAATTTATGCATAATTAGTACGTTCTTTCTAATAATTAAAATTATTAAGTAAAAAAAAAAAACAGTTCATGGACATAGAAAAATAGTATTTGCTATGTAAGATCCAGTTGCGAATACAGTTAAACCGTTAGTTTAGCGCTTTTTATGTTCCGAATAATGCAGGTTTGCAAGACTGGGCAACTGGTTCTTAATGTTAACTTTTGAAAATTATTTTATTTTCATCACAAACAACTTGATTTAAAATCAAACTAAAGAATGGAGTATTGGTATATGACTTGGTGGCTGAGGATTAATTTGAACGATTTTTTTTTGTAACAAAATTAGTTTTTATAAAAAAATTTACTTCTACTTTTTTTCTGTCAAACCTGAAACGGGCTTGGAGCAGGCCAGGAGACTGAGTATAAGACGCTTTAAGCAATTTTTTTGAGTAGTGAAAATGTAATAGATCTAAATAAATTTGTTTTCATATGTAGATAATTGTTGGATGATATAAAAAACAGGTTAAAAAGTTAAATAACTTTTTTTTAAATATCAGTGCAGCAACACCATTTAGTATATGGAAACATAAAATGAACGCATGCAACTAATAAGAATCTACAAATTTTTAAATATGTATGTACCTATGTAAAAAGTGAAATATTTTGTTCAGTATTTTTCCAAAATATCAGAATCCGAATTTCAAATTTGTCCTGATGTTACCTTTTAAAGCTAACATTCTAAACTTTCTTAACTTCCCATAATGTCACCCATCTCTATACAAGTTTTTAAATAATTTCTTCACTCTTTTCCGATTTTCTGAAAAAAAAAAATATATACATAAGTAGTTTCCAATAATTGAACTGCAGTTGGGAACTTTTTTTTTTTTTTTCTTGATCTTCAGCCTTAATTTTTGTTTATCCAACAATAAAAAAATCAAATTCACTATTATGAAACATTGCATTAATTAAGTAGGCGACTAGGTCGCAATAACTTGCTTTTAAATTTTAAGTGTCTCGAAAATTGAAATATATTTTAAACGAACATAGAAAACTGTAAGGAAACAATAAAACTGTAAATGGCTTAAAACTTTACAAAAAATGCCATTTGATGTTTTTCTTTTTATCTACTAATTTTCAAAAAAATTAATGTTAATGATAATGATAATTTTTACAGATAAAATAAATTGTATTTACTAGAAAAAAAAATTATTTACCACTCGACATAGACTTGCTGTCTCCATATACGATCATGGATCTCCATCGATTGATATGAAGAATGAACAGAGAAGCTGAAATTGTTTTGCTTAAGATCAATATGTCAAAAACAAAAGCATAAGCCTTCGTACTTCTTGAATATTTAAATTTCAACTACCAATAAAATGGGAAATAAGCATTTTGTTCTAGCAATTTAAAGTTTCTCGAGACTAGACCGAAACGAAACCGAGACTGGTCTCAAAGCAAGCTCTACTCGTGGTCAATAGGTACTAATAACGAGTTGTTAAGCGATGCAATTGCAATGGAACCCTTTCCTTCAGGCAGGCAGGACGGGAGTCCGAGGACCTAAGAAGGACGAAAGCATTCGGTATTTTCTGAGAAGTAATATTACTATACATTCCTTGTAAGGGTTTTCGGAAATGTAACATATTTTTATGAAGGTGTTTTAGCATTTCTGTGTATGGTAGGTATCGAATTTCTTAATCTAAATTAGATTTTTGTCCAAAATTTTGAACATTCTGTTAAAAGACCATTAGGTGAGGAATAAAAAAAAATATCGATCAACGGGTTTTCGAATAAATTGTTTTTGAGAGGCAATAGCAACCCCTGCCCACAACATTTTTATTAAAAAGGTAGTAAACATTAAGTAAAAACTGCTTGTTTTTGAGAAAATTAAGTTTTTTTTCAAAAAAGCAAACATTTGTATGTCAGGTACCTGGTAGTTGTTGCTCAAAAAACAATGAATACCTAATTTGACGAAAATCAGAGCACCCATTTTGGTTGTAGAAACCCAGACAGTCTGAGAGACAGAAAGAATTTTGAGACCCACTTTTTTCGTCTTCATTATAATGTTGAGTTTGTTCAAAATCTCGAGTTCGAAACGGAAAGTTATTACACAACATCGGAAAAACTTTGTGATTTTTTTTAAACCAAAATAGATACCATTCTCTAAATTGCCCTCCTACTCTATTCTTATTGTCTCGGTTCAACCTACACTCTGTAGCCCTTTAACTGACTACCTATTTTAATAGAACCAATAAATAAAAACAAATTAAGTAATTACTATTTAAAAAAAAAATTATGTAGTTTTAAGTTTTCATATCCTCACAATAGCACATTATTTAGTTCTAAATAATCCACACACAGTTTTAAAAATGGACTCAAATTCAAGTAAGAGGTACATTGTACTGTTTTACAAAACTGACTTTTGTATGTAGTAAACTTCAAGTTAATGTAGAATTTCAAATGCTTATAATACTTAGTAGGCTTAACCAATAATGACAATTAAAGAGGCAATTATATCTAATAGTAAATCATTGATTCTTTCAGGGTCCAAAATTCATTTCATACCTAAGAAAGTTTTTTCTCTTTTACCTGATTGTCAATTTACTTTTTTCTATCTGTTCTTATTATATTTTTGAATAAATAACTAAACTTGCGCATAATATATGGCACACCTCATTATTTGCCTGGCAATCTGCTTTTTGTGTTAAATACACAAACTTAAATAAACACAATTAAAGTTACACTCGAGTTCAACTAACCATGTCTGAGGGAGCCAAAACCTGTATATAACATACCCAACTTAACGTTTTGAAAAACAAGGAGATAAAATAAACAAATGAATTGAGCACCAATAATTTTAGTCGTGAATGACATAAGCTATTGCAATACTTTCTTAAATTCTGTACATTTGCATAAACTTTCGAGAATATATGTATTATTTTATAACTTTTTGGTTCAGTGTGTTATCATTTTTAAGTTGATGAATTAAATATGTTTTTAGTCCACGCCAATGCATGAATATGTATCATCGTTGCTACCTATTTTTAGCAATATGCATTTTTTTAATTTATAGTTTTTTTTTCAAATATAAAACACAATATAATTAAAGTTTCACTAATGGTTTTTTTTATTCAACTCAAAATTAAGTAGTTAATATACCGCACTAATTATTCAATAAATCCACTTTTTTAGGGGCAGGCCGCTTCACATTCCTCCTGGCTACCGAATCGGTTGTCATTTCCCATGCACCCACCGTACAAGAATTGCTCACAAGCCTTTGTTTCCGAGTTATAGAAATAGTTTGATTTTGAGCTACGGCATGGTCCAACATCTTTTGGCAGGGCACACACTTTAAAATATTTTTATTTTGAAATTAGTAATCAATCAAAAATAAATCTTATAAAACTAACCTGCTTTGTCAACTTGAGCTTGAGCGACAAAAATGAGAGCCACAACAACTAATAAGGCAAACAAGAACTTCATTATGAACGATTTTTATAATTTTATTTTAACTATAGGTTTCAAGGTACTCCGTTAATGGTCGACGTCTGTCACACTACTGATTCCCCAAACGAATTAAATCTTTGTTTTATACCTTCTTTGCATTAAAAAAAAGTCCATAATAAATGTTCAAAACTTTCCTAGCAAATCCCATCATTCAAAATCCAAAGATTAATATTGACACTAATCTTTTCAGAGTGTTGAAATTGAAGAAAAAAAAACTATTAACGTACCATCATCGCCACCCTGAGAGATATACTCGTACATATATTGTTCATTGTTTCCATTAGGTATGTACTTACAAAAATTATCGCATTTCAATTCTTGGCAAAAAAAAGAGGTAAACAGAGGATATAAGCTCAAAAAATCAAACGTCAATAAAAAAAAATGTTGCATACTTTTAAACACCGAAGTTCGAATGTAGCTCCATCTTTGTGTGTGGTGTTAGTTATTAAAACAGTTAGTACACAAACCAAAATATTTTCAAAGACGTTTAGCCAAGTTTAAACAAAAGAGCTGATATACAAACTTCATTATAAGTATTTATTTGTTCTATTTTAACACAAGTTTTTACAACATTATTTTAAGGATTTGACTAAACAAAAAAGGCAGATGTATCAAAACAGTTCTTGAAGACAGCCATCCGTTGTTTGAGAACTGAAAACCTAAAGTAAAGACAAAATAAATACATAAATGTGGACAAGAAATATTGAAGCAGAAAAGCAGTTTACTCGCGCTGTTCTTACACTCAGTACCTATTGTATTAATTTTTGTATAACTCAAGACGCTTATACTTAGGAAATATTTAAATCGCTCTGTAGGATGTAAACTTAGTATATTTTTAACTTTAAGGAACAAAAAAAAAAATTAATTATAATAAGGTTGACAGTAACACCCGTAAAAACGAGTTAATGAACTAAATGAGCATCGTAAAATGTTCTCTTATACGAATTTCACAAGATTTTTAATTAAGATTAAAAACGTAACATGATTGTTTTCAAGGACCAGTATAAATGTATTCCAATTTGCAAAAGAGGGAAAAATTCAGGGGTAAATTTTATTCAAATAAGATTTATTACGATAAGATAATAATGTTTCAAAAACATGATTTCAATTATTTTTTTTTTTTGTACCGGAGAGTCAGTTTCCAAAGGTATAAATTCAAAGAACGAAAAATAGGTATTAATTTTTTTTTGGGCAAAGAGTAGTACTCAGATAAACAATTCAAATTTAGGAACATATTTTTGGCACACTATTGCACAATCGTTCAATGAAAGCATCAAAACAGCATCACTTTTTGTGTAACATGTTTGTAATTGCAACTTACATCAAATGACCTGCAAACCTTACGTAATATGTATCAAAATGTAAATTTGCTCAGAGAACCAAATTCAAATAAATTTTTACCAAAATAATTTATTTTATTTGTGTACTTAGGCCGTTAAAAGTTATTTTAGAATTCAACACGTTCAATTAAATATTGCTAAGTCTTCTACTTAGCTGATTAACATATTTTAATAGTAAATAGAATTATTGTTTTTTTGGAGACCGGTTGCATCAAGCGCTATTAAAAATTAAACAGTCTTAAAATTAAGTTTTTCCATACAAAATGTCAATTCAAAGGCATGTTAAATATTGGTGCAACCGAACATTAGAGACAACAATAATTTTTTGATTTTGTGTTGTGCTCTTAAAAGTTTGAAGTCAGTCAAGGTAAGGTAATCACTTTTCTTTAATTTTTCTTATATTGATATTGCCCTCGAATCCTTATAAAAGTTTAAATCTCTTAGTAAAAAAAATTAAGTAATAAAACACGATTGATTTGCTAATAAAAACCAAATAATAAATTTATAACAAAAAATCTACACATAATTTTATTCACAATGTATACTCTTATATAAAATAATTTTACAAAAAAACTGTTATAATTTTTTTTTTAAATGTAGGTGTATCATCATATCTTCTTTTTTTTATTTTGAATAACAAGTAATGATTTTTTAAATTTTTAATCATAAAATATTATAGTAGCAATTTTTATAAAATATAATAAATTCATATCAATGTAACAACGACACATTTAAATATATAATTTCCAATATAATTATAGTCTAGCAAGAAATGGGTAAATATAATATTTTTGTGTATAAATTTATGTTTATTTATTTAATTATTATTAATAAGTGAAAGTTAGTCTAGCGTTTATTGCATGGCATTTGACGTAAATCACGTAAAATATTATTTTTTTGTTGTTTAGCTGGGAATAATATGCAAATATGTTAAAAAAAAATTAAATATTTCATAATATTCGATTTTATTTTTGATTATTTATTTACACTTTCCCCAAAGGGCTCTCTATCTCTGACATCTCTAGGAAGACAAATGATTTTAGCTTCGTTGTAGTTGCTTGTTTAAAAAAATAACTTTAAATAACGCCAGAACAATGAGAGCAGTCGCTTCTTTACAGATTCTTCATTTTGAGCAGGCAAACTATAGTTAGATTTCTCTTTAGAAGTCTTTGTCCCAACCAGTGGCGTCATCTGGTGGAGGACCATCTGGATCTGGAGGATAATCATCAAAGTTCGTTGTGTCTGTAGGATTCTTCACGGTTGGTAAGATTGGAGGCTCCAAGCTACGATTTTGTAGACCATCCCAGTAGAAACCATCAAACCATCTAAAAAAAAATGAATAAATTAGTACCTAAGTAAATATATTTATATTTCCTATATTTATAAATAAATCACAATTGAAACAAAAACTTGCACAAAAAAAAAATACAATTTCACTTAACTGAAGGAACTTACTTGTGTTTTTGAATTTCACTGATTCCACCTCTCTGGTAGCCCAGACGTTCAGCAGGATTATCCCGGCATAGCTTTTTGATAAGGTTACTGGCATTACGGGTGATATTGCGTGGAAACTCAATTGCGTCTATTCCTTTTAGGATGATGTTGTAGGTTCGCATTGGATCCGAGCCGGTAAATGGTGGAGTACCTAAGAAAGAAAAACACAACACATTTAAAATCTGATTTCTTAAGAAACTAACACAAACCATACCTGTTAGAAGTTCAAACATGAGCACTCCCAACGACCAATAGTCGGCACTTATGTCATGGCCACGATTTAATATAACCTCAGGAGCAACATACTCCGGAGTACCACAGAACGTCCAGGTCTTTCGCCCAGACTGTAGTTTCTTGGCAAAACCAAAATCTACTAGCTTAACATAGCCCCTCTCATCTAGCAAAAGATTTTCGGGCTTCAAGTCACGATAGATTATGTTCCGCGAGTGCAGATAGTCAAAAGCTTCTACCACACAAGCTGTATAGAATCTTGTTGTCGAGTCATCAAAATTTCCTTTATCACGAAGAATCGTCCATAATTCTCCACCCAAACAACTTTCCATCAACATATAAAGATATTTCTTATCTTTGAAGGTTTTATAAAGCTTCACTATAAACTGGCAATTGGCTTCGCCCATAATTTCTTTTTCTGACATTATGTGTTGTTGTTGGCGTGTTTCTACTATTTGGGATTTTTTCATTTGTTTGAGAGCAAACGAGCGTGATGGATCGGATGTGATTTGAACTAGTTCAACACGACCAAAACCACCAACACCCAGAGTGGCAAGAACTCGAAGATCAGAAAGACTTACATCACGGAATTGTTCGTTGATCCTTTGGAAAATTGGAAATATAGTATTAATAAAATCAGTAAAAATAAGGAATGAAATTTTGTGAGAAACTTACTGTATATTTTAATTTTGGTTATTTGCAAATTGTAGGCAAGATTGAAATATATTGTAAATTAATTTTTATGGTTGAAAAATGAAGAATGAAAAGAAGACAAATAAAGTTAAAAGAAGCGGTAATAACCTGTGTTGCAGCTTTGATTAGAAAAAGTTAACGGAGAATTTGGATTTTGAAATTCACAAACATTTTTGTCCAAAAGTACAAGATTTATTTTCTCGCAATGAACCCTCTTCAAGTCAGACGAGTGAATTCAGAAAACTAGTGAAGCCTTGCATGAACATTAATGCGTGGCTTAAACGAATATGAATAGATTGTAAGTGAATGATCCTTCACTTACGTACTAAATCATGGCATGTCGATGTCGTTCCTTTATGGAATTGGTAAGTGAATTCCATGATGAATTCAGTGTAAATTTTCACTGAATACGATATTTTCTTCTGATGGGTAGTCCTACATATGTATATATCCCACAATAGGCCAGCCAACCAAATACAATATTAGCCATCTCTAGTTGAATGGCTCATCGTGCAAAAAATTTGTCAGTATAATTATAAAGAAAAGTAACTTGCAAATGCACGTCTCTACACAAATGTTACCTAAATTTTATTTGTACAGCTTTATCTCTGTACAATAGCTTTATCTCTGTAATCATAACGGATGATTTTCAATTTTGCAAAACAAAACACGACAGAAAACTAAAACTAGTCTTAAGTAAGATCAATTTCGTTTAATATTTGTGTCCCAGGAGCAACTTTATTTTTAAAACAATTGCTAAGTCTTATTCTTTCCTTTTTCATTATCATTCAAGTTTTCATGTCTCCAATTATTTATATAACCCAACGTCACGTCATATTCAAATCAAATGAATGTTAATTGCCATGCCAAAGCCAGCACGACTGATAGTGTCCCAAACCCGTGGTAGAAAGTACACATAAGTGAAATGATAACTTTTTCAAACCTAAACTACAACACAAACAACGCCGCCACCGCTGCCATTCGTGAAAGTTCAAATGGTAGCGCAAAAATAAACAAATAAAACAAAACAAAAAAATAAACAATAAATTTTAAAAAATTGAAAATAAAATCTTTAACGGCTGAATGTGCTTTAAGTGTGAAATCAATAAACTGCTAAATGGAATACTACTCACTTTTTCCTCTCAAGCGTTCCCTCATCATCATATCGATGTCGTATCTCATCCAGATTCGATATGAGCTGGTTAAACGTCTCCCTGTCGATCACCAAACAAGTAACTCCATCTGGTGAATTGCAAATGATGTTTGCTGTACGAAGATCATCTCTGAGTGTGGGGGATTCCAAGAAGAAAATAGAAACTTCAATAATGTTACATTGTTATAAAATTGATTTACTTACCCTTGGAGTGCCTTTTCACCGAAGAAATCGCCTTTACTCAATGTTCGAATGAATTTCTCTTCCTGGGCGTCTTCCTGTTTTATGGTTACACGAACTTGACCTTTGGATATTATGAAGAAAGTGTCACCTCGGGCTCCTTGGCGGACGATGTAATCGCCCATTTGATAATACGTCTCTTCCAGCACGTCTGATATTTTGATGAGAGTGTCTTCCGGCAGATTCTTGAAGATCGGCACACTGGAAAAACGTGAAAATGTTATTATTATTTTTTTTTGTTTTCATTTCAATTTTTAATTTTTTTTTTTTTTGTGTTGCATTTCCTCATGATGATGGAGGTGGCATCGAACTCCTGAGTCGTCGTTTTCGTCGTACCGGAATGCCGACAAGTTTAAAAGTGCATTACATTACAGAAGAAATACAAGAAAGAAAAAAAAAACGAAGAAAGTTTTGCATTCCTTTGAAATTAATGTCGGGACAAGTATTATTTAATAATGATGGCTGCTGACCGGCTTAGCTTTATAAATATGAGCAGATCATTGGCTCCCAAACGGATTTGATATTTTATTGAGATTGATTTAATGAGAAATTGAATTACGGTTGATAAATATACAATTTTTCCGGATAAGTTGTTGCTTTGCCAGTTTTGAGACTGATTGAGAGTTGATGGTAGACAAGTATAAGACAAGCGCATCGATTGCAATCGGTCATTAACTTTAAGGCTTGTCCAACTACAGAGAAAGTTATGCAGACAAGGTTTAATTGATTGTAAATTTACTCATTAAATTGCCTAATAATATTGAAGATGTTTAATATTCTGTTTAAAACTCTTTGTAAGGCATGTACCACACGAGCACACTTGGTGGAATTCTTTGTGCTTATATGAAGGGAGCTGGTAGCAGCTATAATAAATATTTTTAAAACAATAATTATATTTAATAGGGCGTTGACTTCAATAAATTGAACCTATAATTTTCTAAAGAAACCGCACTTAACCGTGACATGAATACAATAGACCTCATAGAACAGGAGGTATTATTGGGAATTTTCGCAAAAGGGAGTTTATTTTTAAGTTCAGAATAGAGAACGCAACCTAAACTGGACGAAACTGTAGCACTTCAGTGGAACTGCGCGGAAAAATATTATTCGCATGAAATCACACGACTTCATAAGAATACTTCGTAAAGTCCGCCGAGCGAGTCCTTGTTTTCTGAGCTGGTCGTGAGTATTGATTTTAATTTTTGAAACACACTTTACAAGCTGTCACCTTTCACATTTTTTCATACCTATTAAATGTGAAATTCTCCTGTTCAGCTTTTGGACTTCGTTCTATAATTTTGTTCGTAGCTCATAGAACAAAAAAGACACACAACTTAGAAGTGCCAAAATTTTTACAATCTGGGGAGCTATTCTTGTTCTGTTATAAACGATGTTAAGTTTTTCTCAATGATAAGTCTCAATTTTTACAATACGTTCCGTATTAAGGTGGAATCTTCCATAAAATGTGTCAGATGGAATTTCATTTTTCATACATAGTAAGTAAGTTAGTAGTAGTAGTTGTGTAAAATGAAACCAAATAAAGTAGTTTGAAAAATCAGATGGATCCGGAATAGGAGCCATGAGCTTAAAATAAATAATTTTTTTGCAGTTCAGGCTCTATTAAAAACTATAAACAAAAACCACCTTAATTTTAAGCCAATTATCTTGGTATAATTTTCTTTGAGATAAAAAAAGTGTTTAGTACTCTTTTTTTTCAATAGGAGCCAATATTTTTGCCTTCACACTTTTTGAAAAAAAATTTGTCTTCCGAGAAATTCACAGACATAAAATATGTTATCGCTCTTATTTTTAAAAACTTTAGGTTTACTAATACCAAAAGTGCATATTATTGAAATTTTAGCCTTGTTCTAATTTTTCCACATATTGATGTCATGCCAGAAATATAAAATTGACTGCCACCATCACCCTAACTTTCAATTTGGTTGTGCTTCAGTTGTTGTCTTTGAGCTGTGACTTACCTACATATTATTTCGTATAATCGACTAATGGACTATGTTTATAAAGCTTCTTGTTATGGTTATAAAATGATTTCACTATTTCTCTAAAGTTGCACCTACAAATGGAGTGAGAAATGTTAAAATTACAAACAACCATAAGTAGAATTGATTAAATGTTTGTTTTTTGTTTTGAAGAGAGCTCTACATCTTTGAAAATATAGATTAACAGACAGACAGGTGATCGATTCACTTACACGTTTACGTACATTGCCCCTTTCGTCATCTCTCGATTTTAATTAAGGTTGAGAATGATAATAATAATAAAAAACCGCTTGGGCGAGCTTTCTAATAGCCTGTTGTTGGATTTACTAATTTTCAACTAAACGGCTTGACGTGATACGGATGGATTGGATATATGTACCTACATATCTTGACGCTTTCAAGTGAAACTGTTTAAAAATGCAATTTGTGAAACACCATCGCCAAGCAGCGAAGGAGTTAGCACCAAAGCATTAAACGATTACATAGTGCGTTGCACTTGTAATTTGACAGCTATATGGAGCGTTTGGCAAAGGTATACAGTGGATAAAAAAAGTATTGGCAATTTTATTTATTTTAGATTTTATGCGATTGTAATAGGTTTCTTTCAAAAATGTATTTTTATCTTAACAATTTAACAAAACTACACCTTTTAGGTGTGTTTTTGTTTTCTGCGATTAAAAGTTAAAGAAGAGAATAAAAAAAAAACGTAAAATGGTCCTAAAAAAAATATTGGCAACACTCATTGATCTTTAAATAAGTGCCGTTATTAAAGTACCGGAGGCTGGTTCATGAAAAAAACTAGTCAGTTAAAGTGCTTTGACCTATAATCAAGCTTCTCAGTTTAAGAAAATAAAAAAAAATCGAAATGCCGCGAAAGTCTAAGGAGTTGAGTAGTTGTGTTAAAAACAAAGCTGTTATTTTGCGCCAAGATGGTTTATCATACAAAGAAATCGGTGAAAAGTTAAATATAAGTTTATTCACTGTTCGAAGTATCATTAAAAAATACGAAAACACCGGGTCAACCGAAAACATTAAAAGAACTGGCCGACCTCGTATTTTTTCTGACAGGGACAAACGTGATATTTTGAGAGAAGTGCAAAAAAATCCCAAAAAAAGTGCACCGAACCTGGCAGTGGAATTCCAAAACACTACCGGTAAAAATTTTAGTGTGCAAACTCTTCGTAATGTTTTGCACGAATCAAAGTTTTACGGAAGGGCTGCGAGAAAAAAGCCATTCATTTCGGAAGTGAACCGGAAAAAACGTTTGGATTATGCCAAAAAATATTTAAACAAACCCAGGGAGTTTTGGGAATCGGTTATATTTTCGGATGAATCAAAGTTCAACATTTTTGGGAGCGATGGAAGGCAATACGTTTGGAGGAGACCTAATACCGAACTAAAAAGACAAAATGTTGTGTCTACCGTGAAACATGGTGGAGGGAATGTTTTAGTTTGGGGCTGTATGGCGGCAAATGGTGTGGGCAATCTAACCTTTATTGAAGGTCATATGACAGCCATAATGTACATTGATATTTTGCGAAGTAACTTAATGGAAAGTGCTGATAAACTTGGTCTTAGGGATTCGTTTGTCTTTCAACAAGACAACGATCCTAAGCATACCGCCTTAAGAACTCGCGAGTGGTTGCTATATAATGCTCCTAGACAACTTAAAACTCCCCCACAATCTCCGGACGTTAATCCAATAGAGAATTTGTGGAATCATTTGGGACAAGCAGTGAGAAAACATAAAATTTCATCTAAATCTGAACTAAAAAGGATATTAACGGAAGAGTGGACCAAAATATCGAGTGAAAACACAAAAACTCTGGTTTATTCAATGAACAGAAGACTGCAAGCTGTCATTGATGCCAAAGGATTGCATACAAAGTACTAAAAGCTGCATTTCAATACTTTTAGTATTTTTTTGTTTCTTTTGCTAATACTTTTTTGAGATGTGATTTTTTGTTTTTTTAATTTTTTTGTTAATATTGTTATCATATTGAATTTAAATATCCTTATTTAGTAAACTTGTATTTACTGTTTTTTTTTTTAATTTAATTGATTTTGTAAAAAGTTGTTAAAATGGAATAAAATTGAAAAAACTATGATTGCCAATACTTTTTTTATCCACTGTATGTATTTTAGAGTTGAATTTATTTTTCGTAATTAATTTACAGATTTAATGTGATAATATAAAAAAAAGATTCGAGGACAGTTTATCTGTGTCAAAGTCAGTAAGGCTTGCAATAGATTCGTATTTTATACAGTATTTCACTCCACAGCCTAGCTAGGACTGTTTTTTTATGTTATTGCGTAAATAATGAAAATTCAGGAGAAATATGTGAAATTCGAAAAATGAATTCGAACATTTTTTTTTTATTTTTTTCTGCCGTATTAATAAGAAAAAAAACTGAAATTTCAACCCTGCTTATTCTCAGGTTAACTAATCTATGAATATTCGATTGACTTCGAAAAATTTAGCCTATATGGATTAGTTAACCTGTGAATAAGGTTTAAAATTTCATGATGAGTTGAATAATATTTCGATAAATAATAATCATTCTTCGATGACAACAAAAAATTTGGGAATTGCTTGAAAAAATAATTCTTTTTTATCTTAAATCCACGATTGCTCTAGTTAATAATCATGTGAATGGAGGCATGTGAATGGAGGCGGGTACAGAATGTGAAAAAACTTTTCTTTTCTTAATGGATTTTAGAAATTCCAGGCTCCCAAGTTATTTAATTAATTTCTTACTATTGAATGGGAAAAAAAATACTATTTACTGTTAAAGCTTGTGACACCTAAAAACCGATTTTTGTTTACAAGTTATTGCCTTTTTCGAGAAATTTACAAATTCTTCATGAGCCGTTTAGATTTGACATGCAATTGTGCTTAGTAAATTTATTTATTTAAAACTTTATTCGCGGATGTATTAAAAAAAAATTTACCAACATGAATTTCACTACGAATAATGAAGAAAAAGCAAAACATCTGCAATTAAAAATTCGATTATACTTCGACTGATGTGTGTACATCACCGTTAGAGGCAAATCCACATAAAAGTCTCTATTATGTATGCCAATGGTCATTAAAGTAATTTGCAAACTTTTTCATCATAATTTTTATGTGTAATTCGTTTTTTCTTTTTCTTTTACCGATAAAAATAGATTTCCTAAAAAATATAATTGCCTATTTGTGTAACTTTTTCAAAACCTATTAAAGACTACAATGTGAAAATAGCCATTATTTTATGAGTTGTGACGAAACACAAAATTATATATAATTCAAAATGAAAATTATATTCATTTTAGGTCGTAGGATGATAACTACACACCTTAAGGCTGGACTTGTTAAACAAAACTGGCAATTATGAAATTATGCTCCTTTTGATCAATTCTTTGAATCTCATTATCATTACTTCAATTTGCACACGAAGCACTTAAAATGACACCGTCGGTTGTTTGTATATTGTACAAACATGGAAACGGATACTAGCATCTACCAACGACTCATGGAAGATCAAATTTCATTTTTTGAGTTTGAAATCTAAGAACCACGTAGTGCTCTCTGTCCATTCATTGCACTTTTACTTTTCAAATCTAGATTTCTCGAAGTGTGGCATCGAACTTGCCCAGTTGCAAAGTTTTAATGTTGTAATTCTAGACGATCGCCGACTTGAGCGCAACCGCCCCGAAGCCAGAGGGCGGGATGCATAACTTTCCTTTTCATTTGATATACTCAACCCAACTATGTACAAAGGTATATGCGCCAAACGAGCTATCTAATTTAAACCCTGGGTTAATAGCCACCATAAAAACGGAAGCCATGAAGTATGGCAATCACAGGTACTATCATGTTGTAGATTATAAACTATTTGAAACGCTTGAAGCGTCTTCTATCAGCACAGACGGGCACTACGGGCAGTGAGGCAGGTCGTCACTGTAGACGAATTATGGTGACAAAAGAAAACAGATCGTTGCATAAGACACCACAAACACTGAAACCGAACCATAATCAGTCAACTGTGTATTCACAGCACGCCGGGTTTTTTTTTACTTTAAGTTTTTCCCCAAAGTGAATCTTTTTTCCCCGCGTCATTACTAACCGCTGGAATTTTATTTACGCGTTGATCATGATCATCTAAGCCGCTACCCGCAGCACGAATAAATGGCTGGTTGTCCACAGCTAAAGTGTTGGCTAATGTAATTATGTGAAGCAACAATAACGAACGTCTTAAGTTATGCGTGTAAAAATAAAAATGGTCAACAAAAATTTCGCATTTACACGAAAATTCAATGGGCTTGGGCAGGCATTATAATTTTTTTTTTTTTGCAACAAAGATCTTTCATCATAGCTAGCAATAGGTACAATAATAATAAAATAAAAATAAAAAACTCACCTTTTGAGGAAGTCGGTGTATTCGGCTTGACGGATCAAACCAGTTCTCATCATAATAGTTTGGAAACATTGCCGTTCTATGGCCCAAAGTTTACATTCGGTAATGGCCGTGATGGTTGCTGTTCGTTGACAGTTGTAAAGTATAGCCAATTCGCCAAGTACCTTTGCGCCGGACAATGTTGACAAATATTTTCCTTCTCGTGAAACTTCAACTCTTCCCTCTGCAAAATAAATTTTAAAAAAAGACAATTAGTCATGCACAGCAGCATTTAGGAGTATTAAAAAAAAAAGACAAACACCCATAAATGTTTTTTTTATAATAATCATTAAACAAACAGAAAAGATTTAGCTCGTGACTGTTGCCAACTGAGCAAAATATTTTTTTTAAAGTTAAAAAAAAAATCATCATAATATTTAATTATTGTGTAGTTATCAGCTACTTCGACTCTAAGGGGAGTTTTTTCTTTAAAATCCTGTTAAAACTGGATCGCATCGGTTTTTTAGATAATGGGAACTAGCCTTATGTTAAGGCTTAGTACTAAGATTAGGGATTAGTAGGATTAGTACTATCACATTATAATAAGTTTAAAAAAACTGGAGATTCTGATACTTGACATGAGACAAACATTAAAAATCTTTGCAACAATTTATCAAAAAAATCATTTGGTGACGAATTTCAAAAACACCCATCAAAACGTTTTTCAAAATACTATAATTTGAATGAAGATTTTATTTTTAAAATTAAAAAAGAAAATATTGTTTTGATAATTTTGGCTTTTAAAACTTAATATAGATAAGTACATACATACATATATACTTAAGCTTCTTGATCAAAATCAGATAAAACGTTTTGAGTAAATCCAAAATGGTTCTATGGAGATTAGGCTACATCTCACATTTTAGATATTTTTTCAAATCGAAAGTAACAAAGGAAAAAAAAATTTCGAAAAAAAAATTACAAAAAACAACACGACGAGAAACGAGACATCCAAAATACTTGTTCCTGGGTATGCATTTATCTCCCTGTGAAATAATCAGAAAATTTAATTCTTCATTTTCTATGGAGTAATTTATATCTGACTATTGAACAGTTAATTTTTCCTCTATCAAAAGATTAAGTACCTACTAACACAGAATCCTTAACTGATGAGTTGGTCTGTGGAAAAATTTTCTGTAGATTTAGCAGCATTTTTACCTAGTTTTTGAATAACCCAAAATATAACACAAATTTTCTGTAGAACAAAGTTGGCAATAATTTTGTTCTTAACCACAATCTAATGTCAAAGTTTGAGAGAAAGAAAAGAAAAACCTGAAGTTTGTTTGATTTCACTTGGAACGAGTTTTTTTTTTCTTTGCTTTGTTATTTTGACGACTGACGCATGGTGATGGATCTCCTTCTTGGTTCAGTGAATGTGGCAAAACCACAAGAGTCAAGCCAGAGCCACTAAAGAGCAATGCGGCTATACATTCCATAGAGGTTTTCCGCCGCAGTGCATGTTCAATGTTAATACAAACATTGTATTTCTCCGGTTTGACTATAGAATTCAACCGCAGCATCCACCGAATGCATTGTCTGATGGTTTTTTTTTTTTTGTTTCTTGCTGCGTGATCACTCATCATTTCCAATGCCTCGGCGCAAAATTTCTCCCCTAATTAAAGTCTTTAATGAAGAGGAAGATAATAATTGTTGTGTGATAGCACCATCACATCATGTTTTAGATATACTGTGCCATGTGGCTGAACTAATGAAACCTATTACACTAATTTGCACTCAGCATGATATCAGAAAGTATAGATCATATAAAGCACAACTCAACATACAGACCCTAAGACATAATAATAAACCCGGCTTTGATGATGGTACGAGGTCGAAAACAACTTTTTTTTTGTTGTCTATGTGGGTTTAGCTTTTGTTGGTTCACACAAAGCTTGGATCATGGTTTTTGTTAATTTTAGTTTGCCGGAAAAAAAAAATAATGAAATTTATACATACATCAAATGGGACAATCTTATATTCAAGTGTCTTAATTAATACGGTGAATTGGGAACACTTTTTAATTATTATCACGACTTTAATGATGAGACAAAAGCAATAATTGTACTTAGTGATGAAGACTTTTATTCAAAAAACTAGAACATGTAGGTGTTTTTTGATTATTTGATATGAAAACAAAACAGAAAGCTTGTAAGGAATTTTATTAAAACTTTAAATACAATCACTTATAAGCAGCAAAAATAAAAAGTAAAATTGAAAAATATTATGTGCAGGTATTTATGTTACTACTTAACTTTAAATGGAATGTTACCGCGCTATCTGACATGACTACTTTTTAACTGAGGTTGATTGTTTAACATGTTATGATAAGTTTTATTGCTCAAGGCCGGCCGTTTGTTTCGGTTGCTATTTACAAATTTGGTTTTGCTTTTGAAGGGAAAAAAGGTCAAAGTGGTTGCGGCTTTTGATTTAATAGAGCAAGGTAAAGGTTTGGATTTATATATAAGAGATAGTTTAATTGTATCTAAACTATCATCAAAATTTTGCTTTTTTTATTGAAACAAACTTGATCTTCTAAAAAAAAATGATTGATATACCTATATACACAAGACTCGACTTTTTTGATTAAATAAAATTTATCGTTTATTGTCTCTGAATTTAAGCTCTATTTGACACAATGAGGAGGTAACCATAATTATAATATTAAAGAATACGGAAGTGAAACTAAAAAAATTCTTTAAAGGTATTTTCGTATCGCTCAAAATGTACCTAAGTGTTTATTTTTTTTCAAGAGCCAATTAAAAGTTCCATTACGAAAAAAAAAAAACAAATTTCTCCTTTTTTGTTACATAAACTACAAGCTAAACTTTGGTGGGTTGAATTTGAATATGAAATTAGAAAAATCAAATATGTAAGAAGTTTTTGAAAATACAATAAATTTTTGTACAGTATATTTTTTATTGATTCTCTCTCTTCAATTCTAAAAATTAAGTTTAAATCTTTCCAATATTTTTGTAAACTATTAGACGAATTTGTTTCTGAAATACATATGTTTTCGGGATGATTTGTTTTAAAATAATTCAAACTTAATTTTGAAGAACAACATTCTTTTAGGAATCTTTGGAACTTTTTTTAAAAAAAACTAAATCGCATTGTAATGAACGTCATTTGAAAAAAATATATTTCTAAACTGGAACATTTCCAAGACCTGGCATAGTGCAATAAATGTAGGAACAGATTATAGTTCAGCACAGTTTACATCTCTATAGTACGCTATTATAAGGTTTCTAGCCCTTCACTATTTTATCGTTATATTAATAAGCAAACGTTCTAGCACAATAGTCCGCTGCATTCCTCCCCTAAAACAACTGCTTCTTAATACTCGCTGGGAATGCGAGTCAATTTACTTTTAAGTACAGAGATTCGTTTTTTAGCCTCACAACACGAATATGGAATGCTTTACAAGGCTCAATTTCTCCCTTGAATTACGATGTCCAGATAGAAAATTAAAAATGTATTTTATTATACAATCCACGAATACTTTTTTAAGTACTGAAAACATTTTTCGAATACCTTTGAAGGAATTATAAAAACAAGCCCATGTGCCCATTTGCTGAAAAAAAAAAATATTTGAAAAAGTAGTCCATAAGCAGCATATGCAGAACATTTGAATTTAAGTTTTGAATCAGAATCATCAAGAATTGATCCCTAATAAAGAAGTGACGCCCTCAAGACTCAATATAATCTGAAATTTCTATAATGACAAGCTTATAATAATTATTAAAGATGTATTTCAACCAAGAGCTTTCTAAAACCAAAATTATTACTAACCTGCGGCAAGAAGAAGAACAGAATAATGGCTCAAGAGAAAATGTCAGTTAGAAAATACATATTTGCAAAATTTTAAAACTACATATGTACATATCAAATCAAATAATGTAGGTATATAATTTTTTATTTAACCTAAACTCAAAACAAGTTTTTAAATTGACAATCAAAAATAATAAATCATTAGTGTCATCATACCAACTAAGTAGGTACATACAATTACCACACACATTTGCCCTTATCAATTGCTGAACCATGAACTAAAGAAGATACAAAAAAAAAAATCACAAAATCTCGTTTTGGCTTAAATGTCAGCTCATTGATGACACCTTTTTTGTATTGTAACTATCTACATATATGTATATCTTCCCGGCTTAGTCACGAATCTTCATTTCATTATAGCCAAACAGCTAAATAGCCAAGAAAGAGAGAAAACCAAATAACTAACTTAAGACCTTTACTTCACAATATGACTATTATCTGATTCGCATGACAAAAGTAAATTTGGAAACCGCGACTTCAAATTTCAATCACGAGTTTTCGTTCAAACTTGTGGTTTTGAATTTCAAAAATAAATACAAAAAATTAAAATAATATTAACGAGTTTTGTTGTTGAAGTGTTGTTTACTGCTACTTTCTGAGAAAAGTGACAGTACTGTTGTCTGTGGTGTACATTTTTTTTTTAATTTTATTATGAAAGCAACGCATCAAACCTACCTCAAAAGATTCATATCAGCTGTTTGCATTTTTCATCAAAGCCGTTATTTTATTTATTTATAGCATAGAGGGGGAAACTATCTATAGTTTGCACACTTATATGCTAATAGTAAATTAGTTTACGCTTGCGTTTGGCGCTATCGCTATTGCTGTCGCATCACATGCAAGCGTCAACCACTTTGAATATCGGTGAGGTTGCACAGAATACGAAATTAAGTCTTAGTTGACATTTAAATGTCACGAAGATTATACAGTGGGTGCAATTAATTTTGCAAATAGTTTTGATGTAAGCAATGAAAAAAAAGAGTTGCCATACTAGATTTAAAAAAAAATGTTTCGCAACAATATATTTCGCTTTTCATTGCTTCGCAGTGTATTAATTTTCATATTATTTTTAACTTTTAAATTCTTTGACTTTCAATACTTTGGGTTGGAGTTAATGAATATCTCTCGAAATTCACCAATATACAAAATTTTTAACTAGTAATAAGCAATACAAAAAATTGTGTGTAAAAACGCCTTAAAGTACATTAAATGGGAAATCAAGAATCGATTTTCAAAGAAAAAAAAATAATAATGAATGACTTCCAATGTTATGGTAAATCTAAAATTGTTAAATTTTGATGTTCGCCTAAAATATTGTTAACTAACAAGTTACTTCAACTAAAAACATAAAAGTGGGAACCCCATGTAATGATGAATTATTTCAAACCAGATCTGTATGCAAATGTTTCCACTCTTAGCAAAAAAAAAAATATCTATCAATAAAACATTCTACTACAAAAAAAAAAAAATATCGGAGAATGAATAAATTTGTTGAAATCAAAACGAAGCCAAGCAAACACAGTACAAAAGTAAAAGTTAATTAGAGAGGTAGTATTTTAGAAAAGACAGATCACTGGCTGCATGGCGCTTGTTTTGTTTGATACCATGCCACATCCATTCCATTCTCTCTGTGCAAATTAGTGCTTCCTTGGTGGCTTGCCCCACATTACAGCTAGAGACCAATATGAATACAGCAATAGCAAACAATGAAAGTGTAAACTATTTCTGGAGTCAGACTCAATCGCAGTACTAATTATAATATGAGGCAACTTGAGTGAGGGCGTGAAGAATCCAACTCTTTTACCAACTAATTTAAGAAATGACTACTAGCTTCATGAATTATGCGACAGATAAAACGAAAATAAAAAGAAACCAACTCTACCGGTTTTGAAATATATGTACAAATAACTTGAAATGCGATCGGAAGATCATTGAACACTTAAAGAGTTGCAATACAACAACGAGTTGAATAAAGTTGCGACCTTCTGTAGTGGTTTGCGCCGGCGCGCGAGGATGATGTCACATGATCTTATTGATCGAGCA
The DNA here is from genome assembly GCA_958431115.1 of Syrphus vitripennis. Lineage (NCBI taxonomy): Eukaryota > Metazoa > Arthropoda > Insecta > Diptera > Syrphidae > Syrphus > Syrphus vitripennis. The sequence goes on along the minus strand of OY288108.1, from coordinate 147,262,195 downwards.
ACACATTTAAGTCTACAAACACATTGCTTACCATCTTCTCGATAATCATCAGTGGCTGATGGAATGGTCTCTATGTCCTGGTCTTTAAGAAGATTTCCTGTCCTACGCTTGCGAGCGTAAGTGTGAACAGGGACTATCAACCGTGGTCGGGGAATGCTAAATTGATCGTCGGAATTATGTGTACTATTAGACGAAGAGGAACTTCCGGGTTGTCGACGGCCACGATTTTCGTGGAGCGATAATCCGCCAAATGAAGTTTCCGCCTGTAACAGAAGGGATGGATCATTGAGGTTAGTGGTCGAAGCTGAGAGTCGACCATTGCCGTTAGTGATTTCACTTGGTTCAAGTTGAAGTTGTGACTGGGAATGCAATTTATTTAGCTGATTCGAACTGAGTCTGTTGGGTATGATTGTTCGTGGTGGAGGTTTTGGTGGAGTTTTATGGGTGAAATTGTCATGGGCGTCCGATGTTTGTGTGAGAGTCACACTTGGCACTCGAACACTTTTAGCTCGTAGAATAGACCGTGGTCTTGCCATAGGCTGACTCCTCTGAGCTGGCTTTGGAGGATTGTCTAATTGAACTGATTCATATGCTCCATTAGAACTTATTCTAGTATCACAGTTTCGAATGGGTGGAGGTGGTGGCATGACCTTTTGACGTATTGGCTGAGTTGCAATCACCTTTTCGTGAGAAGTTTCTCTCTCAGCGGGATGGTAGTTCACAGTCCTATTCGACGGTTGCCTATTTTCAACCTTCCAAATCTTCCTTAAGTCTTTGATGTCTAGAGTGCTGCATGCGGAAGATGTCTTTGGAGAATAGACCACCGTTTGGGATCTTCTTAGACCCTTGACTGGTGGCATATCACAGTTCTCTGTTGTTGCTGGTACTAGTTGCCTTGGCCGTTGATGACGTTTTTCCGTTGGATCAACTACATAATGGTTACCATTGAATTCCTTGCTATCTTCAATTACTACAGGCTTCTTGACAGTTAAGCTTTCATTTGCTTCTATCATTTCGTCCCAACCGGGGTATTGTCTGCGGGGTTTACGTCTTAACGTCGAAGGCTTGTAACCATTAAGATCCTTTATGGCTTTTACAATTCCATCATTTTGCTTCTGTTGCTCAAGAGCTCGAATTTGCTCAAGAGTCATTTGGTATTTGCTCAGCACTGAAACCCCGTCATTCAGGTAACCATTATTGCCAACCGACTGAAGTGGCTCTGGGTTAACCGAAGTGTTAATGGTTTCATGGGCTTGCAACCAATTGGCTTCATAAAGAATTCCCATTGCATTGGTTTGTTCCAGAGATAGACTGGCATCGACTGCCTTCCCCGGATATCTTTTAATCCGCATATTGTATGTGAGATTTAATCTTTAGCTTCAATATTTCAAATCTAGGTGCTTTGTGTTTTGCGCCACACCCAAAAGTTTCACATTAGAGCTGCAATCAAAAATTTCTTGTTAAAAAAAATACAATTACCTTCACCTTATGGTGTAGTTGTGGGCTTTATACGTCTCCTTCTGTGGGCTTCTTTTGACCGAAATAATAAACAACTACAAAAACAACACTGGCTTAGTAACAATAGAAGCAGGTTTTATATACTTTGGTTTGAATCAAGTTACCACCAACCAACTGACACCAGTTCTTTGGGAAAAAATAAATTTTATTTAATTTTACGGTTATCATTGGACCATGAAGCAGCGGATCATGTTCCAACTATGCCTGTAACCAACAAGATACCAACAAAATTTATTTCATCAGAAGAGCATATTTTTTTTTTTAATTTTTTTCAGGTGATGGATTGGGAGTTGGGACTATGAGAGGTCAATGTTGACAATAGTGTTCTTACCACCAGAATGTCTTGCAAGCTACATGAAGCATCTATAAGGTAGATATGCGTTCGGTGTTGAGTTAAAGTTAAAGAATGAATATCTTCAGTTTGTTGAAGTTCAAACAACCTTCACAGTTCACACGCACAGCACAAATAATGGCGCAAAACGTGCTCTCATTACAAATTGCACAATTTCAAAGTGACGATAAAAATTGGTTGAGGTTTGAACTCAATATTCTAGTGACGATGACTATAATCCAGCGTAAAACAGATTGATCGAGAGCCAGAAAAAAATATTTAGATATGTCTATCAAAACAAAACTAATAGATAAGAATGGTTTTTATTTTGTCGGCTGATATATGTTATCTTTTTTCTTGACAAAAAAAATTCTAAATCTTATCTAGAGACTGGCCGTGACCAAAAAGGAAAAATTTATGTGTTAAATAATATTTAAACAAGATAGAGATAAAAAGGGTATTATTTTGAATTTGTCAACATTGGATTTGAATGAACAGGAAAATTAAAAAAATTTATGGGTGAGTTCAAGAACGTTCAAAGGACTTAAATTATACCTACTTTTGAAATGTTTGTTTGCAAATGCTTTGGTTTTTAATCTAATGATGATTTAGATAAATAGAGGGCGGTTAAACAAAAATTCGTTCAACATTTAACTTAAAAGATGAAATCAAAACTGTCGAATAAGTTAAAACACTTGCCTTAGAAAAAAATTAATTAATTTTTTTTTGTACAAATAAAGTCTACCATTTCGGAAGTTACGTTTTAGAGGTTAAAAAGTGTGCTACCAAGTTCAAGATTTCTGGTTAATCAATTTGTTCAAACAAAAACATGGAGGAGCGTTATTCAAACAAAACAAACTGGGTGTATTTAAATTAGCTTTTACTTTTATTTTATAATCAAGTATAGGGTGTTTGCAATTAATTAAGGAAAAATGTACGCAGTGAGTTTATACGGAAACTTCAACATAATTTTTGTATACTGACGTATAAATTACTCACATGTACCTAATAAAAACGAAATTTTGTAATGACTACATGAAAATGAACTGCTATTCATCAAGCTTAATAACTCTAATCATGAGAGTCCTGAGTACAAACACCGAGCAGCGTGCAGCGTGGATGCAGATTGTACTAATGTAATGCTTACATAAGAACTTAAACATTCCTACCCCCCTTTTTTTATGTGTTCAACTTTGTCGTCCTCTACATCTTTGGGCATGAACTACGGAGAGCTGGACCTAGGACACGAAATTTTCAAAATTGCAAGCTAGATATTTGTTGCCTGAACAAATTGTTCTCCGATCAACAGAAATTAAAATAAATCGATTTTAAAAATAAAGAGGCTAAAATATTTGGCAAAGATTTAATCGGCTTTTTAAAATGCCGATATTTTCAAAAGCGTAAAATTTTTTAGTCACATTATTCAAAAAAATTAATAGCTGTTTAAGAAACGTAAAAAATATTTTAAAGCCTATTTTTCTATTCTTGTGATTCATTCAAATTAAATTTTTGTTTCAATTTGTTTACAGAAACACCTTTCACAAAAGAAAATGTTACTTCAAATAACAGCCTACACGCCAATCTACTCCAAAAGAGGATGTCAAATTAAGATAGACAGTGATTATCATCATAGAGCTTGCTCACGAAACCAAATGATGCGGGGTTATTGAACATTAAGAGGCCATTGCGTTGCCAAGAGTGACTTTGCCCTCTTTGATCGTTTACCTTTGCTACTCGCATCCAAAAGCTCAACTCGTACACCTGATCACATAAATATATTGATCATAATTATAACAAGTTTTTTTTTTTGTTTTAATTTTAATTTCGCTTTTTTTTATTCTTTTATGAATTACGAACACAATTCTATTTTTGTGTTTCGATCTGGCGAGTGCGATCGGAACTTGTTGACCTTGCTAACAGATCGCGTTTTATATGCAAAATTAAAACTCGTACCGCAAACAATTCAACTAGAAAATCTAGTGTGGTCGTTTTATGTACATATGTATAATACCTACCTAGATTTATATTGAACTGCAAAAAAGTTACCTTTCTCTTTTACGTCTATCTATATATCTGTCGGTATAGTCTTTTTTTTATAGATACTCCGCCGCCTGCCCTATGGCATTTGCATTTGGGTGCTTCCAATTGGTATTACATGCTTTGTTCCTACAGAGTTAGTGTAGTATATCGTTTGCAAAAAGTTGTCTCATTGCAACATTAGTTAAGTTTTACTTCTGCAAGACCTGGTTTTTAGTTACTGAACCGGAGCACGTTCATATAAGAAAAAAATACTTCATGCTTCGTTAAGGCTTCTTTAATTTTTTTTTATTTCGATGGGTTTTTTTTTTTTAATTAGAGAAATGAGAAGCTTGGATTTTTGTTTTCTCAAGAACCTAACAACATTAACACTTATTATTACTTAGCAAGGCATGAACAATTAAAAGTTATATAATATAATAGGCTAAAATGTCTCAAGGCCATTTCAAGTTATGAATGAAGCAATTATTTTTTTTATTCTACTCTTTTTATTAAAATTTTCCACAACAAATCCGTATTATTCAGTAGACATTATTTCTTCAAAAATTCAAACTATAAGAAGAAAAGAAAATTTATTTAGTTGATTTGCTTATTGCTCCTTGATCAAGATGTTTTCTTTCATACATTTTTAATTCAATGTTTACATTTCGGGTTTTTGCGAAGCCAAAATAGAATTTTGATGTTTGGAATTAATCAAAAACAACTGTTGAAAGATCCATCTCGGAAAATTTTACTTCATACAAGACTAATTCGCACAAAGTTTAGATGATTTTTTTTTCAAGTTGAGCCGTCATATTTTGGTTTGGGAAGACCTTTTCAAAATTACTTTTTTTTTTAATAAAAAGTGAACACCTCCATAAAAATATAAAAAATGTGTGTAAAGCTAAATTACTTAAATTAAATAATTTAATTTCAGAACAAAAAGTAGAAATATTTTGGTGAAACACGCCATTATAATTTGGCGAAACATTAATAAGTGAATAAATATGCTTACCCAAAGCAAATGATTTTGCGGTTTAGCAAAGCATAAACACAAATTTATATAATTTGCTTCAAGAATTCATTAAAAGTACTTACTAAGAACTTGAGGCCATTTGAAGCTCACATTATATTAAGAGTGGGTGATTATACCACAAAATCAAAAAAATAATTCTGAATGCTTTCAATTTCTTTTTTTTTCTTCTGCTCATTAAGTTGTTGTTAAGAGAGATGAAATTATAAGACAATTTAAGTTTAATATTCATATCATAATGATAACATATTATTTACAATTTTTGTATTAAGCTAAAACACATGTGTGTTAAGCAAATATTTTGGCGAAAATATTAAATGTGAGATAGTAAATGACATCATAGAAGATTATTGTTATTTATTGACAGTACAGCTTGACATTAGTATTACAACAAACAAAAAGCATTGAACAGTCAATAAAATGTGGAATTATTTAATTTACAGCTTTAAATATTTAGAACACATAGCTGGTGTAAGGGCTAGGGCGTGATACTACGAGCAGAGAAGTTAAATTCTATGAGGTAATTAAAAAACATATAGTAAATGGTGTAACGTTTTACAAAAACAAAAATTTAGCACAAAAATATTTTTTTTTTAGATTAAATATAAATAGATATTATCAAGTAATAGCAATATCAAATTTATTATACCTACTTGTCCAAAATATCTAATTGACTAGTTTCACAAATTGATATTGTGCTTGAATAAGAACATGGAACACGTGGAAGCCAGTATCATTCCAAAGTAGGTAGATACTTACGCAAGAGACAATCATTTGTTAATCATATAGAAGAGGCTGTTCAACTCACAAGCTGAAAAAGTCACTCAAAAGCTGTGATTTAATTCATTGTAACCAATATGTATTGTTAACTGATTTATATTTCACAATCCTGAAAAATGATCTTGCGTTACTCACAATATTTAATACAAAAAATTCTAAGAAAACTATGGCCAGGGCTAATGTTTTCAAACAAGCTAGAAATTATTGTTTGTAGGTACCTTTTTCAATAACAGAACTTACATATTTGCAAAAAAAATTATTCCATAAAATTGAAATCAAAACACGAAAAATAGACTGGTTATCGAAGTAAGTGCTGAGATCAGGTGCCATAGAAAGTTATCTTAGCAGGTGACGTGAAATAGCACAGAAATTATTATATTCCCAGCAAATATTGCATTTTCTCTGAAAGTCAACAGGTGTCATTTATTCATCCAAGTTATCACATTAATATTTGACATACCTTAAATTCTACAGCATGTTATAATAACCTAAAAAATACAATTTTGCAAATATTTTAATGTATTAAAAAATAGGATGGCATGTTGTAGACCAATGGACTAATAAAGTTAAGAGTTAATTGATAGGTTTATCAATTTGTTTCTGTATTCTTATGATTTATTTGTTGATTCAAACTTCGGCAACCTACTTCGCGTTACAAGCTTTCAAACGCAATAATTATGTAAAAACTACTTTTAGTAAAAGCTATTCGGTCAAGTATGATAAATTTAAGAAAAATTTCTTGAAAAATGTAAATCTTGTTGAGAATTAATATTCATGCTAGAAGCATTGCTGATTTAACTAATTGGTGTGATTTTTATTCATTAGTGAAATCAAAGATATATTTTAATTAATCAAACAAAGAATCCAATGCAAATTTAAAAAATAGTGCTAAAATCTTTTTTTTAATAAACACAGAATGCTAATAGGGTAAATAAGTTCATGAATTTGAATTTTACAATTAATTTAAGATATTTGCGGTTTCATGAAAAAAAAGTAAAAGTAGTTACCCACCTACTTTAATGTTTAATAATTTTTCACCCAATAAATTTCAAAAGAAAGTTTTTAATAACTTTACTTTCATTTAAAGTTCTTATTTGTTATAAGTAGGTACCTACATAGGATCTACTACAAAATTGAAAATAGTCAAATGTATTATATTTCAATCAATCAAAGTGATTAATGACTAGGTATGATGTATGAGAAATTACCTACAAACAAAAAAGTAACTTTAGATCATAGTCCAAAAACTACCAAAATTATGTTAAATGAATATTTTTGATAAATTTTCTAAATGGAATATGCTGATCAATAAAATAAATATTATCTAGGTAGGTATTTGCTTTCTATTTCTTTTGCAAATAATATATGTATATGTAATATTTATTAATAGGAACTTTTTATAACATTATGTATGTAGGTGTGTGCCAAGTTCCACCAAACTTTGAAGTTGAACCTTAAACTTTAAGTAATAGTAACAAAACAATGCAATTAATTTTTTTTGTATTTTAATAAATACATATGTATGTAGGTATGTATATGAAAAAGATTTACAAAAAAAATATTTTTGTTGTTTTAAATAATTAATAACTAAAAACCTTGGATGTCTAGCTAACGTATTATTGTAGGAATAATTTCAAAACTCGTATGGCTACCTTTTATTACAAAATCGCAAAAAAAAACATTGACACTCTACATCCACATAGTGTCTGTCATTCACTTTTTTCAAATGAATTGTTTTTTTAAAAAATTTTATTAACAATAAACCCTATTATCTTATCTCGAAAGTTCAACTTTAATCTAAACAATTGTGACCCTAAAAAATAGGGAATTTCTTAAAAAAAAAAACATTTCAAATAACTGATAATATTTTTAAATATAATAGGTATGTACATATGTATGTATATTAAATAATAAACTAGAAATTTCAATTGAACATTTGTTCTAAATGCTACAAAGTGCAATTTTTCAATTGTTGCTATAGGTATTAATTTATTTTTTTATCCTATACAAATTAATATTATTTATTAACATACCTACATAGATTTATTATTCAGCAGTTGTAAAAAGTAAGATCTACAAACAAAATACATATAGTGTTTAACAAAAAAAAACTAAGAAATTTTGTTGAAGAATCCTTTTAATAATAATAACAGGTTGGTATTTCCATGAATTCCGTAACTGGCTATTTCAATCATAAACAATAATATACACACTCATAGGTATAAAAAAATTATACCTAGGTACCTACCTACATATTGTCAAAAAAAAAACATAACTCCCAAGCCAATAAGACCTTTTTAGGTTTAGATTGATTGACACGGACAACAACAGTTGGATGACCTGATTCAAGAAGCAAGAGCAGCTGCAAGATTTCCCTAATGATACCTGACCTGATCCTTTCAAATCAAAAAGAAGCCCACAGATCCTCCGGAAGACGATAAACCTGCAATCATTAGGGAAGAAATACTTACAAGAGCAAAAAATAAACCAATATCCATTAAACATATTTTTTTATATGTTAGGTAGGTATTTCAACTTTAAAAAGAGTGATGCTGGTTGCTGATGCTGCGCCGATGTTGTTGTTATTGTTGCACTGTTGCTGAATGCAGATGTTTTTTTTTGTATTCAACACTCTTCAACACATACAAATATAAAAAAAAACACTGTGGCATTTGCACACAAAATCAATTTGACACCACTCCACAAGAGACGACCTGAGCCGAGACCGAGAGATTCTGTTCGAAAAAAACCGGAATAAAATCACCGAAAATCATCCATGGGAAGGCGAAGGGGTTAGCTGTATTGTTTGCGCATGCTCAAGAAAAAAATAATGCAATGATACAAAATAGGATGCCAAACCAAGCGAATTGTTTAGATAAATTCACTGTTGATTTTACTTTCGTTTGGAAATTATTATATGCTTTTCTTTGTCATAAGAACCGACAACATAGTGCATGGAGACGGAGATATGCGGAACAAAGAAAATCACGCGCACTCTATAATGGGGAACATAAGGCCCGATTAACATGTGGACAACCACACGATCACGATGGGTGGGTTTAAAAGTACAGTTTTAATTTTTATTTGAAGGTTCGTACAATAGAAGACAAGACAACAAAACTGAAATATGAACACAAAACTCGAATTCAGAAACTTTTTATTTTCATCTCGCCGACACGACACAACCGCACGCAGCTAAGTTTTTGAAGCGAATGAATAAAACTTTTCGTTCATCCAAATTCAAAGCTGAATTCGAATTGAGATTTCAAATTCGAACAACAAATTCATCTGCATCTCACTTGGCTGCTTTTGCTTGCAGTAAATAAGAGAGAAATGTGCTCTTTCGGTATGTTTTGTGTTTGTTTCTCTTAAAATGGGTTGCCATACAGTTGATATATATCAAAACCGATGAAAAAATGATTATTTTTACTTATTTAATGTTGTAAATATTCAAATAAAATCCTTAAAGACAAAATTAACCATTCTCAAAGATTATGTAGGTTTTTTTAAATTTACTTTTAGTAAAAATTGTAATCATTCAAAAGTGAGTGGTATTACAATAGCATTTACGTAGTTTTGGACAGTTTTTCTGGGAAAAAATGGATTTTTTTTATCTGAAAACATCATTTCGCATGTGTAAACTAGAATTCGAGCTTAATTTATATTTCAAAGGAAAACATTATTCAATAATGTTGAGAATTGAAAACTCTGTTGATTTGCAGATATTTCACTCTTTTGAAAAATATTAGAAAATTAGAAGTCTTAATTCTCTTTTGCATATTTATTTTATTTATTGTATACTCATTTCAGTTTTTTTTTTAATTTTTCTTCCCCAAATATTCATAAATATTGAACGAATAAAGTAAAACCAGGGTTGTCTAGAGTGATTGCTGTGAATTTTAAAACAAGGTATTACAACTCTTCGTCGGTTTGGTAGAAAAACGTGACACAAATCATACGACTGCATTGAAACATGAATAGGTACATTATCTATAATGAATCTTTAAAAAAATGTTGTTTTTTGTCCTGGGAAAATATGCTTATTTACTTTTAAATAAAATGCAAGAAGTAGTTTTTCTTTAAAGTGCGTTTCAAATAAACCAATGTTGGGCTTTGCTCTTGTTGATCTTATATATTGCGATATTCCACTAAGGTACACTTGTATAAATCACAAATGATTTATAAATATTAGGCGGGCAACATATGAACTGTGGCGTATATGCTCATTTTTTTAAACTTTTTGTTTGAGTACTTTACTTTAGCTTATTTTGATTAAAATACTATCATTTATTGTAAAAATCTCATATTCTTTACACAAAGAAGAAAGAGGAATCGGAATTCACAACTCACGCCCACACAGTGCCTCAGATTGACTCTTTCAGTTTCCACTCAATTAAAATGTTCAAGTCTATGAATTTTGTACATTTTAACAAAAATATTACTAACAGGGTGTTTCCCACTTTTGCTTAGATACGATTTTCATCCCATTTCAAATGAATCTTATATTTTACCTCAAAAATTATCTGAAGTAACTACACAATTGAAATAAAAAGGGATGGTTAAAGTCAAAAGAGTCACAGTAGTTGATCAGAGTAAATGTTTAATATATTTTTTTTTGCAATTGTTTCCAGTGTGTGTCAAGCTGTTTATTTGTTTATTTGTGCGAAAAATTTAGTAAATTTTTCATTTTAATAACTGTCCAATCCTCATTCTTCGAAATCGGTATGCTATAAGAGGATTACTTAAAAAGGATCATAGTGAAATAATTTATATGAAAATTCGTGTTTCAAATAAATTTGATGGTAGCCCTTTTCAATGTGGGCTATCATTTATTTAGTTTGATGCATATAAAGATGCATATTGTTTTAATATTGCTTAATCCCATTTTTTATATTGTGGTAAACCTACTTGACATAATATTCAAATATCTTACTTTTAATTTTTATTCATACCTGGTGGTAAGCATGAAACCAGGATTAATGTAAGAAAACTATTTAATTGCCTCCTTGAAGAATCAACATGCAAAATGACTTGCTCAAACAACTATAAAAAAAAACCCAAGTTTTCATTGCACACCATTTACGTGTCTAATTGACATTAACTCAAAAAAAACTCGATTCCGATAGCTAGATAAACAATAATTTAGCTTCCACGTGCGAACTGCACAAGTGTGCGAAGTGCATTTGCATAAAACGACGAAACGACGAAAGCGAAAAAAACTTTTATACAAATATAATGCAAGTTACACCTTAATTAGCTGATATTCAAAGAACTCTATAGGTAACATTTATCAGATAGTCCAGAGTTGTTTATGGGTTGAGATTAAAAGTTGCATGTATGTACCTGTCATCATCTTTGAAGAAATCAAATACACAAAACGAAAACGTCGTTGTTTGCATAATTATGTGTATACTTTTAGGAGTATATATTTGTAGCTGGGGAAATAAAATGTTGCATATATAAGGGAAGTATACACCTGATTTCACTATGGATTTTTTTGGTTGTAAATTGAATTGACAACGATCTTAAATTTGTATACTGACTACCCGACTATTATTAAAAAGTCCTTAAAGTGTCTTCTTATAAAAACCATTACTCAATAACATCTATTGGACTGTAATGGTTATGCAGCTTTATTCACCTCGATTTAGAAATACGGAAAAGAATACTAGTATCGTAACTAGTCTATTTGAAATTTTAGTGGGTTTTTTTCTTAATTAGTTTAGGCTCTGCTCTGAACTGTCAAAAACGTGCTCTATGAGCTCAGAATAAAAGGATGGAGCAGACGGAGTTCAAGACTGAATACGGAAAAAAAAATCTGCAAAGACAAAAAATGGCGGATGAAAACAGGAAAATGACAACTGTCAATGACAAATGAATAAGGTGACAGCTGGTGAAATGTTTTTCTTAAATAAATCAATCGGAACTCTCAGAACAGAGCACGTTCAGTTCAGAAATCGTTCAGAGTATGTTCAGACTCTGTTTAGAGCTTTATTATGAACTAATAAAGAACAAGGCCCAGAGTGAACTTTCAGAGCGAACTTTGCTGGATCGAAACTTAAAACGTTTATGTTTAACTTAACGGTTTTTGTTTAACTAAATATTTTTAATAACAGGCTGTCACATAAGGTCTTATATTGCACTTATATATTTAAGGTTCGTTTCATCAAATGGCACCTAAATTATATACACCTCTAAGCTGTTACTGTTAATGGACAAAATGTACAAAAGTTAAAATTTCTTCATTATCAAAAAACAAGAAGAAACAAAAGCACCTGGTTTTCAGGCTTCAACCAGAAGTGAATTGAACTATGAATAATTAGAAGCCAAACTAATAATAGCGTTAAGGTTTGAAAAATTAATCTAGCATTAGATTACTCGGTTTTTTGCCTTAATTTTAAGTTATAAGATTATTATAAGAGGGCATTAATTTTTTTTTAAAACATAAGGAAAAAGTGCTGAAGTGCACACATTTTTCCAGGGATGATATCTTTTTGTCAAATTTTTTTTTTAATTTTTAAACTTTTGAGGCAATTTTTTTCCAGGCGTGCAGCTAGACCAAGCTAACTACCTTTTTAACAAAATAACAATTATACTCTGTCTATATAGTACACCTTGTTATAAAGCGGACGTTTTAATTTTTTTTTGTTTTTTATGGCTACGGAAAAATTGCCAAGTCCAATTGAAGTCAATAACCTTACATCTTAAGATTTCACTTTAGAAAAACACCGTAGCATCTTCTATGATCAAAATATGTTCATTTTCTTTAAACTAAACATTTTTCTTCATCTTGAACTAAAATAACTTAAGAAAGTATTTTTTTTTTCAAAAACAAAACACTCACTCACCTTCCATCACATAAACAATACTCCCAACATCTCCCTCTTTGATGATGAGACTTTTTGCCGCATATTTCACCGGGTACATACAATCGACGATTTCACGTATCTGAGTGATGTCCAGATTCTTCATAAAATCATTATCTAGTATTGCTGATTTGATGAGTTCACGCGATCTGTAAAAATTAAAAAAACAAAAACACTCATTTAGGAATCACTATAAAAAGGCATCAGGTACGTATTAATTACTTATGCAAAATATAAAATCATCATTAGGGTGCAAAACAAGTATACTTAATGTATGTATCTATATTTAAATTTAATCTCACTCTTACACAACTGATTTTGGTATCTTAACGAGTTCAGTGTCGGCCCCAGCTTGCTGCGACAGTGGCTCCGCACTGTAACCCTGTCGCTTCAAACGGGGCTCTGTCACTTCAACCGCTCTTGTGGATTCGTTGGCAATGTTTCGCTCCAAGAAGGACTGTGTCAAAGGACGAACTACTTGACGAAACTTGTCAATTTCATTAAGCAGATCAACAATGATTGCCTCTTTTTCGACGCATTTCCTTTCTGTCGATGATAGTTCATTGGTAAGACGAATTATCCTCTGATCACGCTGTTCGATGATTTCATCTTTAACACTTATATCCGCCAGGAGACTCACAATCAGTTCGGTTTTATTCGACGCATCATTTCTACCATCGAAAGATGGAATGTCTGTCAAACTCCTACAGGCAATTTGGCCTCTACTATTCTTCCGCATGTCACTTTTAATAGCGTTCACATCGCGGTTCATAATGCCCCGAGTATTTGAAAATGCCCCGCGATAGATGCTGGTTTCACTCATATCGAAATTTGAGACAGTTTGACGGTTTAACTTGGCGTCGAGTTGCCTTGCAGCTAAATTTACAGCAGCAACGATCCGTCAGAACCGAAAGTCGGCGGTGCACTGTTGTGCTTATGTATGTAAATTGTTAAATGTTACCCGAAATTAAAAATTCCAAATGGGAATAATCGACATTAACATTGACAGCGCTGTCGTGTAAAGGAAAAGTATCTACGTGCACTCGGAGCCTTATTGCAGTGTTTCCCCACTTTCATTACGTCAACTACAACTGTCACTACACAGGGTGGGTGATCACAACAAATATATAAGTATAAACACTGTGTGGTGCGTGCAATGGAAGCACATACAGTTAACTGTCAATATGGATGTCAATTCGAAGCCAATTGGCCCCAAAATCGAAAAATGAACATAGTAATTATTTGTACAACTCAAAAATTTACATTTTGTGTGTCTATACACCACATTTTGAATAAATATTGTTCAAGAGCAGCTCATCGTAAGTCAAACAGCACGCACAGTAGTAAAATACTGCAGCTGTTTTTTAAGGTTCACTCTTTATTTTATTCTGTTTAAGACACAAAGAAGGCGCAACGAACTGCCTTGGCACAGAGCGCCTGTCATCGACGCGTCGTCGTCGCGTAGTCCGTCGTCACCGCGCCACAGATGTGAGCAAAATAAAAGATATTTTGGATTTGTTACTTATTTATTCAAGTACACCGTTAAATGCGTGAATTCGCACCCTCGTCCAAAAGCAATAGGGGACGGGAGAGAACTTTTTTTTTCTTGGCAAGCAGCAGTAGATACTACTGTAATACTGTTCCGCTGTTCGATTTGTTATCGTTTATAATGTCAGTCAGTATTGGTGGCAATTAATTGGGAAAATTGGATAGCCATAGAGGCTAAATATTTTATTAAGGTGGATTTATCGCAAAGATGCTTCCACCCACTGGTGGGACGACCCGGTGGTGTGCGGTGGCAGCTTCCGTTTTTCTACGAATTAGTCAAATATTTATTGGCAACCGAAGCGCGTATATAAATCCTCCCGGACAGGTTAGATATCGTTGCTGCATCGCGCAGCCATTCAGGGCCACTTCGACTTGTAGACTGGAAAGCCGAAAGCGTGATGTTCTTTCGAGCAAAAAACACGGCGATCCACTGACTTGACTATGCCAAACGTTGTTATTACTTTTTTTTTACCTCAACACGTCAGTGCAGCACCCTGCGGCCTATATTGGCATGGCAATGTGGTTTTTAGTGTGACCATTCTAGAGAAAATTGATTTGGAAAAAATAAAATTCAAATGATGGATAATAATTCCAGTGGAAATCATTTAAACGAGTAGAGATGTGCTTTGTACAACAGAATCGCAAGTACTTGCTCCTTTGTTAAAAAAAAAAAAAAATTATTTGAATTACCTACTATAACGATCTAAAGACTTTAAATGAAAAAAAATTTGTTTTAGCTTTCCAGTGCTAAAAAAAGGAAACAATCCACATGTAGATTAAAAGTAAGTTCTGGAAAAAAAATGTTACGGTAACTCCTCAGTACTTCTATTAATATTGCATTGTTTTTCAATATAAAAAATACATTACCTACTTAGTAATAAATTTGGCTGTACTCTTACATTACTTGACATATTTGTTCGGAGGTATTTAAATGACTAAATATTCTTTAAAGTAATGTGAGATGATGTTTTTTTCATAGAAACGAAATTAAAAGTACAATCCCAATATCTTGCTATTGAATTTTAATTGTTAAACGCGGAGACCATTAAATTTCAGCAACTGTTGGTCACACCACACGTTTTCATGGTTTGATAAGATCGCAATATCCAAATTTATTAAGCTTGGTGTTTATTTTTATAAATTAGATATTTTTTTTATTTTTCTTTGCTACAAGTCTGTTAGGAGGAGGAGTACGCAAGTTAATATCATACTTTATTACTTCATAAAGGCTGAAATAAAAAAAAAACTTTTAAAGTACGGTCAGTGTTTATGAACTTCTGCATATGTAAATGGGGCTGCTCTAGTTGTCATATAAGAGCATGATCAACGTTCCATCGGCAACGGCTAAAAGCGTTTATGAGCGGTTTGTCATGCATGTACTTCAATTCCACCTCCACATCACAATAATAATAATAATAATGTTACCACATGCAAGCAAGTTTAGCGTGCTTGAGAACATTTTTATATTTTGAAAATCAAAAATTCAAATATACCTCTAGGTGCAGTGCAGACAGCATGGGTAGAGATATAAGTTATAAATTTAATTATTTTGTTTTGCGGCAACAGACAGAGAGTTATTTAACGCAACAAACGCTTTGAATTTATCCGTGTGGATGTGGTGAAGCATAAACATATAATTAGCATATAATTGACTTGCTCAAAAATCCATATAGTATTTTCCATTTTAAAGGTGAACGATTGATCTGTGATTATTTAAAATTTATAATAATATATTGTAAATATTTAAGACAGAATTTTTTTTTGTTTACCTCTGAAACATATAATTTTATTATTTTTTTAAATTTGAATTTTTTTTCAAATTACTAGCTCCAGTAGGTTAGGAACAATAAGCAATGGATATGCAATAAATACCCATGGTGGCGAAACACTGTTATTTACTCTTTAAAAAAAAATTTAAAACAACTTGAACAAAATTTAAATTCCTAACAAAATGTTTGAATTCTTAGTAAAATTAAAGTCAGCAGGTTTAGAAATAATACCCGTTCAAATATAGTGCATGTCAGAATTTTTTTAAGACTAAGCTATAATTGTATAATTCATAGTTATTAAAATGTAATTTATTGGTTCCAATGCTAAAACATTAAAACATGTAATGCATTCATTAAATTAAATAAATCACTGTTTAATTCTTGTTGACCTAAAAAAGATTTGGGGCATGTGAATATTGCGATAAATTTGCATCTATGACAGCTATATCCAACAAGGTAATAATCTCTAATCATTAAAATTGGAAAGATATTTTGCATATATGTACGAAAGTTTTTTTTTTATAATAAAAATTCTATATATTACTTTGTTAAATAAGCCAAATAGAAGACACTTTTCTTTTAGACTTATTGAAAAAGATAGTCTTATAAATTTCTTTTAAGAACATCTTTTAAAAATTTTGAAAAAAAAAAAATGGTGAACATCGTTAGTTTGTGCCCAGCATGGGCCGGTTTTTCAAATAAAAAGAACCCAAAGGGTTAATGAGTCTAAAAATTTGTTTTGTCCCAAATAGCAATAACTCTAGCCTATGAACTTGGTGACGGTACACACACGGAAACAGATTAATTACAAACATGACATATACAAAAATCTCTCACTCTTCATAACAATTTTTCACCAAGATTCAGGTGTTAGTGGATTGGGTAACGAGTGCATTGCTAGTCTGAGAGATGAAGAAGATCAGGGCAAAGTACTTGGGGAAGAACGGTGGGAGTGAGTCAGCACAGCTGGAGAGGTTGAAATGCATTTCCAGGAACGGTACACGAAAGCGCATTGGAAGTCTACGCCCTTTACCCACTAATGTGAAACTTACGGAAAAAATAAGACCTAAAAGTACTACGAGAATGGAGTTTATCAGCTCTTGACTTTAAATTGAAAAGAGTACTGAGAACAAAAACAATACTTAATAACGTTAAAGAAACAGTTCGTATACAATTTGAACCTTTTATGCAAACTAAGTTTTGCAAATCCACCGAACATTTTTTCTGAGTTAAACATGCTACGAGTATATAGCTTTATTATTTTTAAATTTTGCTTTTAATTGAAAACGTCATAGTAGAAGTTGATATTAAATAATAAAAAAAAGCTATTTGAGGCTGTTAGTGTAAAAGCGGTGAACAAATTTTTGAGTCAAAAATGTTTTTCTTTTAATTGTGATTTACATATAGGTCACCCTTTTTCAATCTTAAATTAAATATTATATATAGATTTAAATATAAATAAGGACTTAATAGCAAATTTAAATACTACTCAATACTTGAGCTTAGAGCGTCATTCAATGGTACAAAATTTAATAATTTATTTTTATTCACCGTTAGAATTATTGCAACTTTAATCATTATTAAAGTTTCTTAAAGAACTTGTTTTTCGTTTTGGAAAATCAATTACACCCTGTAAGCTTCAAAATTATCGTTCATCAAAATTTAACCAAAATAAACGATTCTCTCTATCTATTTATAAAATCGAAAATTGAAAATTCTATGTCTCATCGCACATGAAGTGTTGTTGGTCAAGTCCCAATTGAAAACAAAAACAATTAATTTAAATGCTTTTAGTTAAAATTAACTGTAGTAAAAATCGAAAAATCTCCTATAAAAAAAAATATATGTACATTATATATAAAAATCAACAACGAAATAAAGATAAACAAACACAAAACCGGCATTATATGAGACATTAAATTCACGTGCGCCATCTAATTGTCACAAATTGATCAATGATGTCAGATGTTCCGCAGGCCATTTGGACATGTTTCTCAGAACAGTTTGTAACGTTCAATACACTGCTGGCATTTTCAATAGGTTTGTATCTATTCTATTTTATTTATAGTTGAATGGAATTTTATTAAAATGTGATCATAGCTTTATCATTTTTACTTTCTTAAAACTAATTTTTAAAATTCGAACTTTTAATTGCTGTTTTCTTTCGGATACAAAATATTATTTCTATTTTCATTTGCAGAAGTATTCTGAACCTATTTAAATGCCCAATAGTGTAAACAACATGGCCACAATATCCAAGCAAATAAAACGAAAAAAACACAATGATTTAAATTGGAGCCTTTACCGGCAATTGTTATGACAAAATTAAGCTTTTATGAAATGAGAAATACATTTTTCGATATCTAAATGAAAATTCCAGATCAATTATATTTGTACGAAGTACATTGCTACAAGGTATGAATTCTATAGGAATTCCTTAAATGGGTATTGTGTTGAAATTATATAAAAAGGTATGCGACAGTAAATTGCCTTTCAGCGGCATACGTTTTATTTTCCAAAGATAAATACTTTATAGTTACCCTAAAAATAAATTAAAAAAAAAAAGAATGAACACAGAAAATTTTTAACGAGATTCTGTGATGAGAATTTTAAATTGAGGCCCTCCGGATACATATATGTAACTGCTTTAAACTTTGATCACTCCGTATACTGCGTCTTTTGATTTGCGATCAAGTATCTTATTTCGGTGACATTTCCTTCAAAAAAAAAATATAATAACAAGAAGTACTAATTGGACAGTTTCTGTTGGATGTCAGCACAAAGCATCGTCATAAAATAAAACGATTCGGTGTATGTCAAAGTAAGTTTCCGTTACTGCTTTTCAAGGTCTAAGCAAAAAACAGAAAACGTCAAAACATCATCGCACCATTCTGAGGTTATTGCGATGGGCCACGACTACCCGCAACAATTGTGCCCGGGCGCGGCGGCGCAGTAGATATTCTGTTAAAAAGAGCTGGTGGCAGGAAAACTGTTTTTTACAATGACTATAACAAATATACATTAAACAATTTGATAAGAAACAACCATAAAACCGTTTTTTTATATATTTTTCTAAAGATCTGTAGTTTTGATTTTAAATTTTTCCCAAAATATAAATATAGATATATTTCATTCTTTTCGGAAATTCAATATCTTGGAAATACGTTTAAGAATTTGAAAAAAAAAATATTTATTAGTGTTTTAAAAATGTATTTAAATCTTGAAAACTATTTCTTTTTGAAATACTTCAGAAATAATGTATGATAATGTCAGATTCAATTTTTGATTTTAGTTAAAATTCCTTTTTCTGTTTTGTTTTAAAAATTTAAATAATAAATTATATGTTTTCAAAATTTTTCTCAAAAATGACAACTAAAACTTTTTTTGAGTCAAAGTTACTTTAGCATTGGTGCAACTGGGTGCGATAAATTTATGCATTTTATTTTCTTTAACCTTGATCATGTACACTTCCATCCTATAAAACATCAGTGGTACGCTTTGGCGTATACGTACTTATTAATTATTATTTCAATTTTAGCAAAAAAAAAAACATTTCTGTTTTTTGTTATAAATAAAAATTCTATTAATTATAACTACTGAAATACTGTGTATAGCACTATGTACCTACAGTTTTTCAAAAGATAAAGCTTAAGATAATATAAAAAAATATTATCTTATATTTTTTAGCTGCAGATGAATTTTTCAAAACAATTCTGTTCAACTGTTTATTTAATCTGCCACTAGTTCCTTATCTGTCTTTTATCTTATTTCCTTTGGACAAGTTGAGTGCTCTTTAATTAATTACTTGCGATAATTCATTTAATCATTGGAATTCTTATTTTAATTAGACATTAAGGCTTTGCTTTATTCGAAGTAAAAAATTGTAATCTTATGTAAGGACGCCATAAATGGGGTTAAATTTTGCGAATTTCCTATGCACTTCAACATCTCATGCGGAAGTATAATAAACTTGAGATGAAATGAAACGCCCCCATTAAGTTCATACAAAAATATGACAGCTTCTTCATTAAAACAAGGAACATGACGTTTTTTCATAACAAAACAAAGAAATAGGAACTACTCAAAGGTTAGTCAAAGTATCGTCAAATAACTTGATTTTTTCCGTATTGATAACTGTAGACGATTAAAAGTGCTTTAATATGTGAGTACTGCCATCTGTCAGAAAATAGACGAAATAATACTTTCAAAGCTCAGTGAAGAAGAGTTATTAGCAATGCGCATGACTTATATTTTAAATGATAATGATACATGAATCATTCAGCAAAGTATACCTGCACAGGTACTCGAACTCTGAGAGAATGAGTCTCTGAGTGTACCTAGTGTACTCTACTCTTTCTACTTATGGATTAAAACTAATGCACAAAGCAAGACAGTCAGACATCATAGCAAACGAGTTGTTAATACAGAAATGGATACTTCGCAAGTCTCGTCTCGACTCATTGAGATTTTATACAACATGTCTTCGTCTTACTGTGCTAAGTGAAATGCCCACAGTACATTTTTTTTCTAAAATGAATTAACTTAGTGTTAAAATGTGCAAAATGGTTGTAAGAAAAAATGTTTCTATATCTACCTATTATAACTGTGTGGTTATACAATTCTGCAGTTGTTTTTTTCTTATATGATGATAGATAGGTACAATATATTGTTTACACTTAACTTAATATTTATTTACCTTGATCTTGTGTAGACAGACTTAGTCGACTTGAAACAGATGTATCTATTTATTAAAGCCAACAATAAGCTATAAAAAAAGTATTATTCTATCCCGTGTCGAAAAATCAAACAAAACAAGCAATCACTACTCATATACCTATGATACTCGTATATTACTCGTATATTGATGAAATTGTGCTAATAGCACATGATTGTTTGGATTTTTTGTTTACAAAGTTAAATTTTACTTTTAATATTTTCCAAATAGAGATACTAACAAAAAGTGTTAAAAGGCATACCTTTTTGAGGCAGCATTAAAATATTTTTTAAAAAGTGATTATGTTATGGACCTAGGTACATTATGACAGAGTAGCTTATGTTTAAAAAAAAAAGTTGTTTTCAGAAGTTTACATTTTTGTGAAAATTTTTTATTTGTGGTGTTTATTGTTTTTTTTTAAGTCGAATCATTAAATAAGATAATATTTTATGTTATTTTTAATAAAAAAAACTTAAAACTTAACTTAAACTTAGGTTCTTCTGCAAAAATCTTTTTTTTCGATAGATCGATAGATAATGTCTTTTTTCAAACACTCAAATTAACAATTATTTTTAATTAAAAGATTTGCAAAGCATGGCTTTATAAGCCATCTGCCGGAAAACCAATATTTAAATTATGCTTCTTAAGTAACATAAGCTTTTCTGTGAATTTTTTTTCTTCAGTTTCTATTTTCTTAGTTTTGGAAAAATAACTAATAAAATAACATAAGTGTGTGTAGCACCCAAAAAAACAATTTAAAAAAAAACTTAAGAATACATAAGTTTTTATGAAAAAGGCACGACACCTCAACAAAAGATGTTCAGTTAAAATTTAAAATTTGATTTTCTTAGACTAAGGGAAATTGCTTGACATAAGATATTCTGTTGAAATATTTTAAACAATATTTTCGCTCGGGAGAACGATTTTGAAATGGGAGTGCGATAGAATTGTAGGGTTCTATTTGTAGAGTATTACCAGTTACAAAATGAAAAAAAAAAACATTTACACATAGCAGACAGGTGCTTAATTGTTTTATAATACATTTCTGTTGTTCTATAATTTTTTTTTTTTCACACTCGAAATATTGATTAGACTTGGAATTAATAATTAAGAAAGCCAAAACAACTTTCTGTTTATAAATTAGTCCACTTAAATCAGTGCGGTACCAATTTGGAGTTGAAGGGATCCATCGTTCCAGCCACAAGCGATTAGAAGTTGCAAAAACATTCTCGCTGGTCAATGTGATTTGGGAACAATTCCAACTATTTATTAGAAAAAAAAAATACAGCATATCGAGTATTTAACTCAGTACATTTTTTACTCTTTTTTACGTACAATAAATAACTGATATGATCAACTAGTGTCCTACAAAAAGTAGAAAAAAATATTGTTATGATACTTGCTTTTCTTCGGTTGGTATCCTATGAGTAAATCCTACGAAATCTTAAAAAATCTGAAGTTTCTAGGTTACTATAACAAATCTAAAGCTCTATCTTCATTTATTCAGCCACATTATTGTCACTATTCTTGATTTAATAATTAATAGGTAGATACCTATGCAAAAAAAAACAAGATATCCATAGCCTGGACATGTGGACGTCCTTGAAGGTCTTCAATCCTCTTGCACAAGAGTGGTTGACGTTTTTGAAAAAAAAAATACCAATTATGACAGGACTGTGGTTTCCAGCTCCTGACGATGTCAAAACTGACAAAACCGAATTTATTAAGTACTTTAATTATTAAATATCTCCTTAAAATTGTTTCTTTTAAGATAAAAACGTCAATCATCACTGAAGTGTCCAATCAACATAAAATTTACTGTTGAAAAAATTTTGATCAAACCAATGATAAATAAATCAATCAGTGAGTTTTTTTTAATCAGATGCAATCAATCAGTATACATCTTTTTTAATCTTAATAAATTGATTTGGTATGCTGCGTGCATGCGTCGCAGTGGTGTAGGAACAGTGAAGTAATATGGAATAAAATGCAAACCAATATTTTTCCCCAGATGGATTTTAAAAATTATATCAACTAGATTAGACCATATTAAAGATTTACAGAGACACTCTAAGGTTTTTCCAGTGAAAAGAAATTTTTCGAAAATTTTGGTTTTAAAATTGAATTTCAATAAAAATATTACGCAGCCCTTGGATCCATATCGTTATTCTAATTTATTTTTTCCAAAAATACCGAAACGAGACTGCTCAATAGCAATATCCAATACCAACAAATCAAACTTTTTTGGTAAATGAGGAATGCATGGTACCAAAAAACCATTCTTGAACCAATAGTTTGTTGGTACATAGATAGTTTACTATGTGTCATATATATTTTTTTTCATTGAAACAAACCCAAACAGAATTAAAACAACATATCCTTTTTACTTATGTGTACAAAAAAATCATAACTTTCTAAACTTTGCCCCCAGATTTGTTTTCTTTTTTGTTCTGGTTTTCAGATTTCTTTTTTTGTGTATTATATATTCTTCCTGCCCCACTGTACATTACTAAGACTTACGCCGACGTAGTCGTGAAGGTGTCTTATGCTTATTAATGCGTGTTGCACATGCGTGCAGAGGCGGTAGATTTTTCAATTTAAGCTTTGCCAAAGCATTTTAATCGTCTTGTCAGGAAAACCAAAAAAAAAAAAAAAACTAGGAGTGGCTGACATTAATATGAGTGTCGTTGATGTGGCTCCTTACTAAATAAGCTCCTAATTGCCTTTCAATAACTAGTTAGGCATAAACGCATACCTATCTAAAACGTTGTCAGAGTCGCATTGATGCCGAAATGAAGTGAATGTATCAATTAGTCAAATTAGCATCATGAAATGTTAAAAATCCACATAAATGATTTGATAATGTTGACGTGATTTTCGACAACTTCAACCTTTCCCACAGACATCACCGAGTATGTAGAAAAAAAATTGTTTAAACAACTCCTCATTCGATTCAAATCATTTGTGAGGAATTAAAATAGCTCTCAAACGTTTAACATTATTGGTGGACACTATTTGTCGGCAAGCGTATATTTTCATTTAAAACGTTGAGACCACACCAGTGTTTGATCCAGCAGCAACTTATTAGAGACAGATTAATCTCTTAAGAATTCAAGTTTTAAGTCAGATTTGCACAAGACCAATTAAATGGTTGGCAAACCGTGAAATCATTGACCGGTTGAATTACTTGGTATCAGATTGCAAGAATAAATTCAATTGAAGCAAATTAGCATTTTTTGCGACGATTTCCATAAAAACAATGACTATTGTTAAAGAAAAAAAAAAGGTTTTTATTAATATAAATAAAGGTGTGGTTATGAGTGTTATTAATTTCATCGTTAAAACGGTTCAAGGGCACTTTTTTTTGTGAAAAAAAATATTTTACCCAATATCACACCTGATTCTCTGATAAGATCAGTTAATCTTGTTCAAAAAAATCCACTCATTTCGTGTTGAAGGTAATGAAGTTCCTTCAGGTAAATTAATATCCGAGATGTGCATTGAAATATGCAAAGTTATCTGTGTAACATCTTTCATTATAAATGGAAGAGACGCGTTTTCACTTTTTATCTTTTCAGATTTGACCTTGGTTAAGGTTTCTCATAAAAGGAAATCGAAACTTTCGATCAAGGATGTAAAAAACTTAAAGGCCAACAGTTCTTTTGCGTGGAAAAATATAGGAAGTGGAAAAAAATTTAAAACCAAAACATTCAATTTAAAACCAAAATATTAAGTAATATTTTTTTGAGGCAACGAAATTTTGTTGCTTGAGTGAAACTTACACGTCTTTTTCTTTCAAAAATTACTTTCATAAGAAATACATTAATTCATGAGGCTTTAGTATTTTGCCGTTAAAGTTCTGTTAGATATTTCCTTGTCTGAACTTCAAGACGTCTTTAAGCAACACTAACCAATTGAAAAGAATTCCCTTCTTTAATTGATTTCAATGACAAAGTTCTTTTTTTGTGTTGAATAAGGATATTGAACCATCTCACTACATATCGATCCAAACGAAGCAACTGCTGGAAGATTATCTTTGAAAGTATAAACTGGAATATCAGTTCAAATCACAATAAATTGGATAAAACCAGAATTTATTTATTGAAGAAAATTATATTTCCGACCAATGTTTTTTTTTTCTTTTATGTGTCTTTTGGTCATCGAATGTTTGCTTTTTAAATTAACGAAAAGATTACTTTTTTATTAATGGCAACAGACAATGATTGTATGAATAGTGACTCAATCATTTTCTAGGCATCCAATCTGTACTACAAATAAAAATTAGTATATTTTCACAAAATAGTGCAATCGCGAGAGAAAACAAAATCAAAAAAATGTGTATTCAACATTTTTTGGACTATTTTTTAAGATACTGTTAGTTACAAAAATTAGATCAGACGAAAGTATTCAATTATTTTTTAGTTAATACAAATTTTAAATATTTTTTTTTAATTTCAGTTCTAAAGAATATGTTTCTAATGCATATTTATTAAAAAAGTAAGTAAAAATTGTCATTTTCATTTCTTTTGGTAATGATAATAAAACTCAAATAATTTGAAATACCTTTTATTAGATCTCTATAAAAATGCAGATTCGTTGACTATCTACTTAAGGAGAAAAGTGAAGTGAGTGAAGAGTTTGATAAACTAATAACAATATTTTTATAATCAAAACAGTTATAGGATGGCAAGTTTGGAGTCGATTACTTTTTTAATTTCTTATAATACTATAACACAGTTCTAATATTCGCTTTAACATTCTGGAAGACATAATTTTTTTCTAATAGAATATGAATTCAAGGTCCTTAAATAAAAAATCTCATTAGTCGAAATATTCTATTGTCACTTTTTGGGTTACTGTGGCTGTTAACTGCCAACAAAATTAACCAGAACTATTGTTATCAGCTGATGCTTTGTATTAAATCTGACCAAACTATTACGAATTGTTTACATTTTTTTTAAGTTAATGAGTTTAACCTTCTAACTTATTTTAACTTTCAAAGAGTTACAAAAAACAAAGGCGTGGCCGAAATTCAGGTGTAGTTTCATTCTTATTGTTATTTCGTAACAAGCCAACTAAATAAGAACTCAAACAACAACAAGCTTATTCATGTAAAATCCCAGTAGTGTTTACGGTTAACGAATCGATTGTGAAGCTAAATCTCCACCAATTTATGTTCTCAACTTAATTTAACCAGCATTCCAATTAAATTTAATTGCTCATTTTTTGTTTCATTTTCAGACAAATTAGTCAACATGTCTACAAACCCAAAAGCAAGGATTCAATTAATCTGCGATCTTATCACATCACATCACATACCGACGACGCAACGCGACGTGTAAAGTCGATGAAGTCATCGTCGGATATAGGATTGTTCTAAAATATGACCATGGCTTTTGCCATGCCCACATTGCCGCAAACGCACTTTTAAAATCAGGAAACTTTCAGGAAATTCCATTGGCGATTTTTAACCAGGCTCTGGTTACTCAGAGACAGGCAGACACCTGGCCAGTCCCATATCACTATACTCGTACAACTCCATAAATCACAAGCAGAAATTAAATGCGAATTT
This sequence comes from Syrphus vitripennis, assembly GCA_958431115.1. Taxonomy (NCBI): domain Eukaryota; kingdom Metazoa; phylum Arthropoda; class Insecta; order Diptera; family Syrphidae; genus Syrphus; species Syrphus vitripennis. Next base: position 147,236,048 of record OY288108.1, on the reverse strand, counting down.
TGTTTCACTGCAATTGACAGATAATTTACGAGTTCGTATATACTTTGCATTTTAATTTTGTTTTATTTTGAACCCAAAACTTGAACTGTGAGTTTGAAAACTCCCCACTTTCAGCCATCCTGTCTCTTTATCTATTCAACTTTTATAGCGAGTGGTTTTGTGCGTTTTTAGTGTCACAAAAAATATTTTTAGCTATTTGCCTCATAACGATTGAATTTCAATGCACCCTGTCTGCACTGTAGGTCCATGGCCTACATTTTTACCCGCATCAACGTACGCAAAGGCTATACACGCCACGCATTTCTAAGTATGATTATTAATTTTTTTTTTTCTTCATCAAAAATTCACTTTGTACCTCCTTGAAGAATATGGGCATTTTAGGTTTGGTCTTCATTGGCTCGTATATTAAAGCCAAACTGGAAAAGTTAATTTGTCAATTTTATTCAAATTGTCACTATATCGACATCAACAAACGCGTTCAAAAACCTCACACTTGTTAATTCATATAAAGCATTTATCTCCCAAAAAAATCAGACATATAGCGACCCCTGTTGGTGGTCTTTCACTAAAACAAGATAAGATATTATAGGTATTGCTGTAAAAGGAATATCGAGAAGGTGTTTCTTGACAAGCTCGCGTTATGGCCACCATTCGATCGCTGGCTTAAACTGCTGTTGGCAGGAGGTATGATTAATTGCAACTTGTTTCAAAACCGCGAGAATAGAACATGTTACATGTTGCAAACTGCCTTATCGCAAGACTGGATGAGCCCCATGTTTAGTTTGTTGTTGTTGTTGTAGCCACACCACAGGCCAATTAAATGTATATAGGGGAGTTAACAACAACAACGTGCCTTGGGGACTGGCTCCAATCCAAATCTTGTTTGACAAGCAAAAATATTAATTATTCGTGATAAATTTTGTTCGCCTCTTGGAAAATTTGCATCAAATTTTAAAATAAAAACAAAATGTTAAACACAGTGCCTCACTAGTATGGAGGCAACTTCTTGGCAAAATGGTTTATCAGAGTTGCATGTTTTGACACAAACTCTGGGTTCGGCTGAAGAAAGTATACGTGAGTAAATCATTAGGGTGACCATTCATCAATATTTATTTCTTTTCAAATAACTGCCAATTTTAATTAATTAAAGGATTCAGTCTTCTTAAACCAAAGATCACAGTCCGTGCATTTTTTTAACGCACAAACAAGTTAACGCCAAATTAGGTGTCAATTTTTTTCGAACATTTTTTTGACTAATCTTTTTTTGTCCAATTTTTATCTGTTGACCATTTTTTTGTTTCGATTTTTTTTTCAATCATTTGAGAGGACGAACTTTTTTTTCGACAAAATTTTTTTTCACCATTTAATTTTTCATTAAATTTTATTCCCGGGTTTCAAAAAAAAATTACACTTTGTTCCCTTAGAAATTTTTGTAACCGTTTTTTTTTCAATTTTCTAAAATTTTATTTAAGAAAAAAAATGTTTAATGAATGAAAAAAAAATAAATAAACAAAACAAAATGTTTATAACCGTGTTTACCCCATACCAAAAGAGTTTAGTGAGCGGGTCAGTGCCACCAAAAAAGTTCTTTGACGGCAAAAAAGGCAACGAACTAATTTAAGAGTTCCATATAATAGATTATAATTACTAAATTAATTTAAAAAAACACTGATCTATTTACTCTAAAGCTTATTTACATTTTCTGCATTTAAATTAAAAAAAGAAAAAATGCAAATATGGTCACCCTTATTCTGATTATATTTTATACCTATACCTACCTACTGACCTACCTACTAAAACAATGCACATCAAAATAAAACAAAATTGTTTAAATATTCAGAAAATTGCAATAAATTTTTCGATGCAGCGCAATTGCTTGGTGTAGAGAAAATTAAATTCAAAATATGTACATTGCGCCAATCAAAACACAAATAATAATCTTCCGGAATAAATAAATGCACTTTTCTTGAGCTCTGGAAAAAATAAACTTTAGCTATTCTATAAACATCAGGCACACAACGCAACGGCGAGAATATAAATAATAATATATTATATATATAATTTTCATCAGCCCACACACATGCACATCGTGACAGGTAGCGATTGAAAGCTAATAAAACTGTCAGTGCCTGCAGTAGTCGTCTGCACTTTGGGTGGGAGCTGGCTATCAGCACACTCTCTGGTGACGTTATTAAGTTTATCAAAACAAAAAGTAATGAAATGCTGCACGTAGTGGCGAATTTTTTGCCATTTACCCTACGGAATGAAATAAATTTTAGATAAAATTTGTCCTAACATCAAACTTTTGTCACGAGTACGATGCAAAAGTGAAAAACTTTACTAATCAAATTTATTTGAAAGTATGTAAAATATGTTATTGCCCTTAGTGCTCTTAAAATGAAATACAGCAACTACAATATGCCCTCGTTTCATTAAAAATATACAGGATTGCAGTCAACTTTAATTATGCACATAATTTAATTGATTTGTTTCGCATAAAATGTGTGTGTGTCATAAAAATCTTAAAGTCAATTCAAAAAATTCAAATGGATTATTATTATTTAACAATAAAAATTACTTAAATTAAAGAGAACAAATTTAGATGTTTTATAAATTTCAAGTAAACTTTTTAAATACATTTTAAATTTTGCATGAATTTTTAAAAATTTTGAGTAAATTAAAGAAATAATATCCTTAAAACTGAATATGCCAACTAAAGTGTATTTAAAATATGAATTTTTAGACAAAAATTTCAAAAATCCGTGTTTTCAAAACTATTTTTTTCTTGTTTAATTTTTTACATATTTCTAAAATAAGCAACTTAAGACAAAATATTAAAAAACAAATATCCACCCTTTTCAAAATATTGAGTTTTAAAAAAACAATTTGATCTTGCTTTTCCAAAATCCCAAAAAATATTTTTTTTTTAAATTTTGATAGGTATACGAGTAATTAAAATTATATAGATAGTATCGCTTTATACAAAATTGTATCGTAATCCTTAAAACGGTTTTTGCAAAAATCCTGTTGGTATAAATAAATAAATGTTAAGTAATTTAATAAGTTTCATATACCTACATGTAAAATTAAACTGAATTTGAAATAATCAAAAAAAAATTATGTAAACGAAATAAATTAATTTCATTTGAATTTTATAAATTTTACTTAAATTTTCAAAAAAAAAAACAGTTTAAGCTTGATAATTCTAAAAATTTGTGTATTGCAAATTTCGTAAGAAGCTTAAGTTTATTTATTTGATTATTTTTTCTTCCTTGGAATATATTGTTTCTAAACCTTTTGAACATTTTTCAACTTTTTCTATGGCAAATGACATCCAATAATGAAGTTTATATACATATTATCCAAAAATAATAGCTGAAGTACACACCTCCTAGTCTAAATAAACTCAAGCAGTTTTATACTAGTAAAAAAAAAATCATACGACAAACTAATCGCACCCTATAAAAATATAAACTTACAATAAGTTGTTTGTTTAGTTTTTTTTTTCTGAGATGAAAACTTACCTTTCGTCCTTGTCGTGTTTCTGGAAAGTCACATGCAGCAACGATTCACTTTGCGGTTCCGCAGATATACCCTGAGCTCGTTGTCGCTGAACAACTTGACCTGTCTTCCGGCCAGGTAAACCACAAGGCGTTGTAGCTCCGCCCGAAACACTGCGACTAAATGGAAACACACTTTGGAATTTGTCGAGGTGAGATTTCAGTTCGGCTATCTCAGTATCCTTGTACTGGAGGGCCATTTGCATTTCCTGGATCTTCAGTTCCTTGGCCTGAATGATCTGCACGAAGCGCTGCTCTTGCGGAGTGGATGGCACAAATGTAGAATTCATGATGGTGACGGGAGAGGCAAGCGGGTCACGATTGTTCGTCTGGTGTATGATGAGACCTTGCATCTGGTCGGTTAGCCGCTTCGCACTATAGTCGCCCAGTGGGCTGTATGATGTCTGATGATGGTGGGGAGATGCCGGAGGAGCAACAAAAAGTCCCTGCGTTTGGGCTTGAAGTTGCTGCAGCTGCTGATAGCGTTGCTGTAGCTGCAGTTCCTGCTGCTGCAGATAGGTTAGGGTTTGTAAATTCGGATCTGTGTTAATTTGCTGAACAGTCGGGGGCACGGTCCCATAGATGAGCGTGTGCGTAAGTACGTCTGTGGCCTGATGGACCACCGGATTATTGTTGTTCACTATACCCAGCTCGGGCTGGAACTGAAAATTTGCATTCGGTTCCTGCTGCATCTTGCCTTCGCTCGTATCTGGATTTTGTCCACCTGTCGGACTTATTTCTCGCACCTCAGTGCTTGGGGGACTATTTTTGTCTGCGCTGTTGCTATTTGGGTTGCAATTAGCGACGGATGTCAGCACCGATGATGTTGCTCCAACAACGTCTGTTGATATTGCTGCCTCTGGTGACGCGCTAGCGGGTTGTTTCTGATCGAATTCCTTCCTGATTGCAGGTGAGCCGTTATTGGCCGGGTTTATATTATTGTCACTTTGATCTGGTGGATCCAATGCGTTTATCGAAGTACCATGGAAGTGCTTGGCGTAGTTGCTGTTGCCGTTTGTGTCAACGTTATTGGCAGTCTTGTTGCTATGGCTGGTGCTGGTGTTGATGGGGCTTTTCAGGCTATTTTTACCCGGACTGATTGCTGGTTTTGCTATAATGGGATGTGTAGGTGCAGGTGTGGTGGTGATCACGCCGTGGATATTCGGTATGTGGTCTGTTTCTGATGTGGCTGGCCTCTTTGTTGCGAAGCACAGCCGATCAAAACAAATCCGCATGCAAGCGATTTTGTTGAATCACCGCGGTCCCGAACAAAAACAAAAATGCCCTTTGCGTGTCCCTGTGTTAAATGAGAAAAGAAAACAAAAATAAATTAGTTACATAATTTTGTCCTCAAAACAAGGTTAAAGGTTATAAATTTATTAGATACAGATAGTATAAACTTTTCAAACAAATATAAATTCCCATGCGATTTGCATTTCCAACAATTACATCAGCCCCATATTACGGAGCTTATCAGTGACAGCTGCTTACGGAGCTCGAACATTCGTTTCAACCCGAACGATTCGAATTTTGTACGTGCCACAATCAAGTCGCAAATTCTGGAGCCATGCAAATGATAGCCCGATGACAAACAATACTCAAATACTATACTTCAAGTTTTGGATTGATAAGGTTGCCTTATTCGTGTTGGAATTGATGTTGACACACATTGGGGCACAATAATGTTTGTTTGTTTTTTTCTGTTTTTATTTTATTGGCAGTATCTATCTAACCTACCCATACCCACAGTATGCGCACGATCGGTTGTTGATGGGGAATAGGTATAACCTCAATAGCGTGCTTCCATTAAATGGATATTTGATGTCTTTATCGGCTAATTGAATAAGTTTTTATGTAGATTTGGAGTAATTTGTATGTTTGATGCCAAGTCCTAATTTGGATATGCAAAATTTTAGACACACAGCGCAGGTGGGTCGGGTTGAAGGAGAGGTTCTTCTATTTTATTTCTGTTTGTATTTTTAAATGTGATGATAAAGTGCTTCGCATTGAAGTGCCAATTAGTATTCAATAAGTGGAGGGACTGTAAATCAAAATGGGGAAGCGGTGATAAATTGAGACTATTACGTTTTATTATTTATTATACCCAAATAAAAATATCTGATCGTATTTTTTGTTATATTTATGCAGAAATTAGACTAAATAAAGCAATTTCTTTATGATGATATATAAGGCAGGCAGGCAGGAACTGAAATATTAATATTTAGTTCGATAAAGTTGGTTTGGCTAAGGCTTTGAGTATAAAATTTAAAGATACAATTTTATTTAGAATGCATAGATGTGTAGAGGGTAAAACATTGAATTTTTTTTTAAACAATCCTAAACTTTGAATATTCAAGATACAAATTGGAGACTTAAGCGGATTTATATTTTTAAATAAACAAACTTCCAAGAAGCATACAAAACTTAATTTTTTTTTTTGATGAACTTGTTGCTTACTAGATTTTAGGAACTATTTAATGACAGCCTTGTAAACAAACTTTAAATTTAAAAGTGTACTTTTTTTGTAACCAAAAATTGCATGTCTTACAATTAATTCAATCAAGTTTAAGAAGTCAAGTTTTTTTTTAACTGTGAAACATTTTTCAACTTAGACAGTAACTATAACATAACAGCAGGTATGCATTATTTATCGACAAATTCGACAATATGCCAAACCTAAACAAAATTTAAAACACGTAGACATTTGTATCTGATAGAAATAAGTTTGCTATCACGAACAATTTTTTAAAAAATGATTCACAGTGTTTTCATAGTTAAATCGAATGGAAACTTGAAAAAATATAGAAAAAAATTCCATTTTATAAATTTTCATTTAAGATGACAAATGGCGGCATTTTTTGTGCAGGAAAACTGAATTTTTATTTACAAAACAAATGGAAATATTGTCGCCTGAGAATTGTTTTGTGTACCTACCTATCATACACCATTGCCAATTTTCAAGAACGAAGAAATGGGTGGTATTATTTCTGAATTATTTATTTTTGTTATAAGAAAACTTAAAAATTTATATACAAAAAATATTGTTAATTAAAAACAGCTTTAACAATTTTTGATTATTTTTTTTCATATATAAATATGAATATATAAATATAGATTAAAAAAATGTTTGTACTCAAAGCCCTCAATATCTTTTTTTGGATTTTTTGAGAAATAACGACAAAATTAAATTTCATACAAAACAAGATTATTGTATTTTCGCCAGGAGCAGTATTAAGAAAGTCTACGTTACCAATTTAATCAGAATTATCGATTTTTTTAAACAGATCATGAAACTGTTCTTTACATAAAATATATTTTTATTTTCGACTTTGTCTAAAAGTCTACGAACGTATTTTATGGATAGGTACAGTTTTTTTTTACTTTCAGCAATGTTGGCTAAACCAATTTCAAAGGATTTTAAGAACTTTGAAGTTTGTTTAAAAAAAAAGCTAAAACTTGTAAAGTAGTACCTGCACTTTCTTGAAAGGAATAACTTTTCCAATCCAAATTTCAAATCGATTTCTGAACATTCTGTGGAATTTAGATTTCCTTGTTCCTGTGCTTATAAGTTTCCCACGATTAATCATCGTAAGCAATTATATTGCGTTTTAAGAAAGTACAATATCTGTAAAGTAGCTTGTGTGTATGTTGATACGCACATTTATAAAAAAAAAACCTTACCAACTTATTTTTACTTGAACGTCCTTGAACCCGATTTCGATTTGCATCTTGATTGCAAATTATCTGTCACTGATTTTTGGCACCCTAAATAACAAACTTCAGGGTTAACTCAATAAATCTTGTTTTTATTATGTATTAAAAATCAATATATCAATTTCCTGCATGATTATGATTTTTTCTCGAAAACCTAAATATTCATATAGCTACTTTAATCTTCCATAAGGACTATAAATAATTTGGCTTTTAACATCTCAAGGCGACTTAATAAAAAAAAACTGCATTTTTGCATAGTAAACAAATTTTTCAAAAAGTTAATACGAGTATTTGCGGTCAAAGGATTAACGATAAAAAAAATTACTTTTCGATAACATCCAATTACAATTATATATTTTAAATTATTGTAATTTTCAGATGCATGATGCTTTATCAATGAAAAAAAAAAATTATTAAAATAAAACTGGTTAGCAAAACCTGAAGCTACAAACCAACTTTTCTAGAAGAGAACATTCTTAAAGGCAATGTATGTATATGAAAAGTGATACACGATATATGTACCTACAAAGAGGAATCTGTTAACCATGTTATTGAATGATTAAATTCCAAGAAATCCAGTGAAACAACGGAAGAAGATCTTGGCACTTTGATGGATATCAAGCCCCCAAAGAAATGATGTTAACTTAAACCTCAACCATACTTGTTGATGCACACGGTAACTTAATCACACCTTTCAATTAATGCAGACTACATCTTCCTGCAACGTACGCAAGGCCTTATGCGGACTCGTTTTGTGATAAAAATCGATCATTTGAAGTCTTAAGTGTTTGGGTTACAAGTCGCAAAGCAGAAGCTACTAATTTTGGTTACATCGAAGAGCATGCGCATTATCATCGCTACGACATCGACACTAAATTTGCATTGCAGTCAAGTGCAGTTTTAAGCGGCTAGTATCGCATTCATACTAAATTAAATTTCCGTTTAATTTAGTGTCTGTATATGTGTGTGTACATATTTCTGCTGTAATTATAACTGCATTTACAGCCGACAACTCTATCTGAGTTTATATCCCCGAAGCATCATAAAGTGTTGTCAGGGTTGCGTGTTTGTTGTGCAATAGCGCTGGACACTTGAGGTTAGTTAACTCTAGTTTGTGGACACAGAAATGCACTGTACGTGAATTCATGTGATAATAATTTCTTGGTGCACTAATTAAAATCTACTGTACTTAGATACTATACATAATGTAAATAAAAATCCAACGACCCCTTAATTGGATCATACCAGTTGTGGTTGCATATCGATCTCAAACCACAAGACCAATACAAGATTGTTGGTCATTTTTTGTCGTGTTTCATTTTCTTGAACTGCCTCGGCGCGAATTGTAAGTCAAAAAATTTGAATTTGCATGTCAGTTTCTTGACGTAAAATTATTTTGACAGGTAATTCTTTAAAAGTGTCTACTCAGCTGGAGGTCGTGTCTGGTGAAATGTGGATGTAAAGAGTGAAGACGTGCAATCATAAAAAAACCAGTGACAACTGGAAACGTGATGGAGGTTATACACTGCAGGAAGAAAATTCAGTTTTAATTAGTAAGACTGATAGGCATATAAACAAAAACAAATTATAACAGGAAAGAATAATTTTGGAATTACTAGAATTATTGCGCGAATTTACAAATATCGATACATTTATTCGTCCGTTGTTTTCTTCCGTCAGTCGATCTATTTTATTTCAATTTAGCTGCTGAGAAGAATAAGCTCGACGAAAATTTAATTTAATTTCGCATTAGGAATTCTTGGCTGAAAGTCTATTTATCAGACCAAGTGTAAAGTTATTCAGGTTTAAATGTCAAAAATGTGATGAATAATATTGAAAAGTGTTATACACATAATTGATATAGCATGCGGTTCTACATAAAAACTTGTGACACTTCTTCGTCCGATTGACTAGTTAGAAGATTTTGCCATTCCAATTTTATCAAAAATAACTTCACCAAAATTTTTACACAAAATGTTATGACTACTGTAGTCGTTTAAAAGTTTAAGTTGCAATCGTTTCATTGTTAAAGTGTTGTACTTTTATAAATTAAAAATTATTACTTTTTAGGTCTTATAACTTTTTATTGAATGTAGTTCGGTAGTCAAAAAATAACTGGCTTACAAAATGTCATTTATATTATATAGGGGATATGTATTAGTGTATGTATTAGATAAATTATTTTATTACAATTTTTGTGCACTTATGGCATAAACTATATTAGCATTTATTACATGTTTTTTTATGTACAATATATTCTTTTCATGCTAATTTTAAAGATTAGGAATTCAAATCTTGTTGTTTAGTTAGATCGTCCAAACGAATCGGCAATGTTTGTGGACTAAATGCCATTAAATTGATCATGTATCTAACCAGTGCAATGACTTTTTAATAAAAATAAACAACATTACTTGTTAATGGACATAACACAACCGATAAGAACCTACATCTACCTACGTTCTAATTATATCAAACATTAAAATAACCAGTCCGACGCCTTTCATGTTCATTTACTGGAAGTGTACTAATGTTCAGATTTTTTTTAAAACCAGAAAAAATTATGTAATGTCACCCGCAATAAATTGCATCTAACCAATAAAATATAAAATAGGTATAATAAATAACTTTAATATTTATGCTTCTCATACATCTTATAAGCTCCACCCTGCAACAATATACTTCATTTGCAATTCGATAGCCTAATCTTTTTTAACGATCAAGATTAAGCTTATCTTTCTATCTCAAACTTGTATAATAAAGGCAGATATAAAGAAGTTAGTAGATATATCTTTTTAAACACAAATCCACAATTGGCCAAAAGACCAGCCTACACAAGTAAAATTTATTTGAGCAACTTGTGGGAGCTACTATGTGCCTAAAAGTAGCCGTTACATGACTATATGACATGTATTGAACTATAATCATATAAATACAACCATTCTGTGTAGCCATAAGTCCGCTACGGTGGTGCAGCCACCAGCCACACCTTCCAATACCAATTAACGGACGTTCGATTCCAATTGGATCGACTTATAATTGAAACTTAGTGTAAGTATCCCATATAATCAAAGCGGCATGCTGCGAAAATTTTTACACGCAAAATTCGATATGTATAATATTCTGCAGTACTGCATTGGTTATCTGCATATATACCTACCTACGTTTTGACCATGCAAATTGTTTTGCAACATCTTGTTGGAAGGTTGTTGTTGGTTAAATCAAACAACGCTCAGATAATGGGACAAGTGGTATTTGAGAGGTGGAGTAAATTATATTTCAATTTATTATTTGATCACAAAAGACATTAAAAAAGAAAAAAAAAATTAAATTAAATTTAGAAAAACTAACTTGGGCCTATTAGCTAACACTAATTTGAAACATTATATATTTATGTTTTACTACCCAAAAGTGATTGGCAAAAAAAAATATCTTTTTACGTTAAATAGATATCTGGATAACCATTAATTTCATGCCCCTTCCACCATTACTTTTTAATTTTCCGCTATAAGATTACAGACATTATTATGGAGGAAGATTCGGGATTTAACATTGTTTAAGTATTAGGTACTTTATTTATTATTTTTTCCAATAATTAGAAAAATATTGTTTGATTACTTTTTAATAATACATAAATGAGAAAAAAAATAATCTAATAAATTTTTTTTTATAATTAGAAAATATTTTTTTTAAATTACTGATTATTCATATGATTAGTATTTTTTTCTTTTTTTCGAAATTTAGTTTTTTCTAAATGCCAATTTATTGACAAAAAAAATCGATACTCTACGCAAAACACTTACGGGCTACTATTCTGTATCGTATCGTATTGTTTCTATTCGTTAATAAGTTTAAAAGGTTTATTAACACCTAATCACCAAGTTGTAAAAAGTGATATTAAGTTAGAGTTGGACAATTCAGTTCAAATTACACAATAGTTTTTTTAGACAAAATATAAATATTTTGAAAAAACTTTTTGAAATTACGTCAGTTTCAGCCAATTTTTTTTTTTTCGAGAATCTTAAGAATTAATTCTGTCTTTATATTAATGCCAAAATGAGTGTAAAATTTTAAATTATTTTTCTACACAAAAAAAAATCCGTTTGCACCACCGAAAACATTTTTATTTGTTTACTCAATAATTCAAGACTCTTTCATGTTTCATTTCAATATTGTTCCCAAAACTTTAAACATAAAGCATAAATGCATTCCAATACATCCGTATCTCTTTAGATTTTTACAAAACATTCTTTTTCAAAAAAAATTCATTTGAAAATTGTTTTCAATTGCATGATCTAAGCTTGGTATTCTTGCATATTTTTTCCAGATTTGAACTTATTTTGCCCCACTGTGAAAAGTTGACAACCACCGTTGGATATGTACTATATATCTTTTTTCAACTTCTTGGACAGTATAATTAGGTATCACAGCAAGCATCGATTCCTTTCGTCGAGGCGTTCCATCCAGCTGATGATAACTGGTTATAAAGTGGCTAAGATTTATGTGACAACCTAACCTTTTGGCAAAACAAGATACAAGCAAATCATGCCAGTGAAAACAACCAAATTTCCATTTCACGATATTTGTCCATTCATCATCTTCATTGAGGCGAATGTAAATATTTTTAAATAGGTACAAAAAAAAACTTGTAGTTTATTTTAAGATTTTCGCATCTTTTGTTATTGATAGTTTATTTTTATTTAAAAGTTTAAAGTGAGGCAGTCGTTAATTCATTCATATAAGATCTTAAGTCATTATCTTACCATAATAGACCAATCATAGGATAAGATTTAGAGATTGAGAACTCTTTTTAAGGTGAGACTTAATTAATGAATTAATAGGTAAACAATTGTTTGTTTTTTTTTTAATCTCAACTTGGCTTAAACTGGGCAAATGCACGATTTGTTACTGGCAGCTAAGAATATGCCAATATCTTTAACATCACAAAACCGTTTGCAGGTTGCATGAGCTTGGATTGTCATGATTATTATCAATTTTTCAACAAATAGAAAACAATATTTAATTTCATAGGTAGCGACTTCGCGTTCATTTGAATAAATTGAATAAAAATAGTAAGTATTATTTATTCATTTGTGCATTTTAGAAATGTAAATTAAAATAATTACTGAATCAGAGGTATTTTTATATGAAGAAATTATTTTGTATAATGGACCTGGGTATACCTATGGTAGTACAATTTGTACAAATAAAACTATATAATACAAATAAAATAATAGTTGTAAGTGTTAATTAACTTTTGAAAGTGTTAAATTTGTTTCCCTAAATGTATGGGGTGTTCTTCACCTCTGAAAATATTGTTTAAACAACAACAACACAATAAGTTGAGGAGCATTCATGGCTGAAGATAAAAAATGCTGCCGTTATTTTGTTTCCTTGAATAAATTATGACGGGAGAAAATAACGACAGTTAACAAGTTTAAAGAAAAGTAGTTTAAGGGCCTAGCAGAGTTTAGCTGTAGGAAGGAAGATACTCGCTTCTTTAATTTCCTTACTATCGTCATTTCAAGGCATACCAATTTTTTTTTGATTTAAAATACATAACTTGGTATTGGCATATTAAACCTATATTCTAAATTTTGGTATCGCATGAAAAGGAAATATTTGTATGAAATGTTGAAAAATTTAATATTAATTTAATAAATTTGTTGAACTATCGAGAATCATGTCCTGAGTGACTTACAACTCTCAATTGTTCCTTTGAGCGTGTTTTGGGAGGAATCAAAGAGACCTACAATGCCGAAAAGTACCTACTCTTTTCTTGACAAGAGATACCAATTTGTCCATTTATCGCCAGAAACCTTTATAGAGAATTTTTTTTTTTTTGATAAATTTTAAAGTTGGGCACAATTTATTTTCGTTTTTAATTTTTCTATGTTTGTTTCATTTTGATTTTTTAATCTTTTATATTTTGAATTTTAAAATTGATAGATGTAAAAATGTCTTACACATTATTTTGTGCGCTAAATATAGTGGAGACTAGATTAATATTTGAGTTAGGCTCGTGAACTTTACGTCCTGCCAGGTTAAAAATCTTCGCTAAAATGTGTCTTTAGTTCTTTAGAGGAAATTTTTATGACAGATAAATTCTTGCACGATCTGCGTACTATCAGTAGCCCGTGAGAAAAAAAATGAAATTTTTAAGTGGCACTGACAGAAATTGAGCCTTAATTCTTATGGTGTCAGTTCTACATTCTTATGTTTGTACAAAAGCAAGGAATTGAATGAAGGTTTAAATAGATATCAACTTATCCGATAAGTGGCGCTGGACTCGAGTTACAGATTATATATTTACGAGTGTTGATTTAATATCAGAAACGAAGATCATTAAATCTTTGCCCAACAGGTCGTTTTACTTTTTATTTTTTTTTTCTTTAAAAATCTTAAAAGTGTATGGTACACAATTCAAATCCATCTTATCATGTCATCTACGTGAAAGGGCAGCGCGAAGCCTGCAGCCTCAGCAAGTTTAATATATCATTGGTAAAATTTTCTGCCTCGAAAGATTTTGTCCACATCTCTAAAATTTTTCTTAAGCACATAAAATTGTATTTCTGACGCTTATTTCAGAGATGGTACTTAAGAAAATTTCTAGTGTGAACTTTATCTTCAACTAGACGTGATTAGCTTTCATCTCATCTACTTATTTATAGTTAGCAGAAAAGAGATCACTACACTGTAAATCACTGCGGGTCGAGGTTTGCGGAATCTGTAATAGATTTGAATTTTTTTTTGTTATTTCGTTAAAACGACGAAAATAGGACATAATAATAGGTCTCTACTTTTAATTGGTATGTTTATTGGTTCTATAAAAAAACAGTTTTGGAATTTATTGATAATTAATTTAATACACCTAGATCACATGCTATAGTTATTTTGGCAGAAAACACATACCTGCTCGAAAATGTGTTAATGGAAAAATTTAGAAAAAAATAACAAAAATTAAAATCTAAACATTTGTCTTATCGATAAATAATAAAGTTTCAAAATAAAATGAAGAGTCAAAAATGTTTTGTAAACAAAATCATAAATAAATTATCTATTTTGATTTTGCTTATAATTTTACACTCGATAAATGAATAAAAAAATAATATACACATTACACAAGTAGGTACACAGATCACAGATGGAAAATCTAAATTTAAAAGAACAATGGATTTATTTTACGAGCAAACCTCATTTGCTTGAATGTATCTTCGGGTAATAAACTTATAATTTTAAAGAGAAAGAAAAGGATTTGAATTGTTTGCATGAAATATCAAATTAAATTTTTTCTAATAAACAACATCATAATATATAGATTAAACACTATTATAGATTTTATTTTCCATTCCCTTACAGTAAAAACAAATTATATGTTTAAAAGTCGCAGTAAAGAAAATATAGCATCTCATCATAGCAAATGAATAAAATATTCATAAATTACAAAAATAATTGTGAAAAAACATCCACCAAAAGTTGCACGGCGATAGTAGCAGTAGAAAAGTTTATTTATTATATTTAACTAAATTTAAATTTTTGACAGCGCAATATTAAATGCTTAGAATTCTTATTTCATAATTTTGTTATAGAAGTTTGTTAAAAAGAAAATCATATCAGATTTCAGCTAAGCGCAACCGACTGTATTTTCGAATTTCAAGATAGTCGACATATCAAAAATTATATATATTTTTTTTATCGGACTGATAAAAACCAAATTAGGATAAAATAATCAAATCGTGATATTAACTGAAACCTCATTATAATACATTCATATTGTGATTGTCGATTATCAAGTTGAAATTTATTAATTTCGAAATGAAATATTTAACAAGTCATAAAATTTAAGATTCAGTAAAGACCGTTTTGAATAGAAAGAAAATTTTTATAATAAAAATCAATTTTAAAATGCTTAATTTCAATATTTTTATCAACCGCAAATTGATTGTTGACACTCACAATAGGGGCGATTTGTTTATAGATTACATAAAATATTTTTACGTTCAATTGTTATTCTAAAAAGTGTATAATATTTATGCATATAAATAATTATTTTGAAGGTGAAGCTTGACATAACTTCTCATTCCTCAAACTCATTCATCTTAACATCATCTTCAACAGCGGCAAAAAAAATCACATCCACTCAATTTTAAGTGAAAAAAATTACAAATCTGCTGATTGATCGGTAAAGGTATCTGTATGTACATAGGTACTTTGAATACAAAACATATTCACATAATACTACTTATTTACTTTATTCTAGTGGTAGCTTGTGTTTTCTCAGGTCTCAATGAATCTATTGTTAAATTTATATTTCATTTTTTTTTTGCCTGAGGACTAGCGAAAACAAAAACTTATACATATGTATAAGTATATACATAGCTGATGTTTATGTACACGCACAAACATACATAAGTAGGTATAGTGACTTTACAAAATTTAAAACAATCTGTTAGATTTTAGAACAAAAGAATTTTAGATTTGACGTGGGAAATATATTTTTTTAAGAAAAATTTGTCATCGACAACAAATTAATAGATCATAGATGCGCAGAAATGAATGAGCAGTAGGCAATTAGTTTGGTGGAAATTTCTTTTGACATTATAATGAATAAACAAATATTTATGTATGCATAAAATAAAGAGAAAAAAAATAATATTAACATTAGGGTGGTCCATTAATTATTATTTGTCTACATTTTCGCTGTTCCTCAATTAAAAATTCGTATTTGTATTTAACTCATAATAATTACACTGCTCAGTAAAATAATCAAACAAAATAGCCCACCAGCTGAATTCAAAGAAAAAAAAATTGAAAAGTAGACACATTTGGAAAAAACAATTTTTAACTATAATTGAGGGTATGTTTTTCGTTGTTTTTGATGTTATCACGCGGCGTGATTTTTCTTAAATACAGTTTTATGATCCTCAAAATATTTTATCTTTTATTTTAAAATCGGTTATAAAACCTTTTCAATATTTTTTTTTGCCTCATAATTTGGACGACACTAAAGTACATACATTTTATTGTACGTGTACATACTGCATTTCGAAAAGAAAAATACCAAAATTATTTATTTTTCACAAAAACATTAGTTTTGTCCAGCAATTTCTCTAGAGAGGTCCGGTTGATTTAATAAAGACCAACTTATTGAAATCTATAAAAATTTCGTATTACTTTGAGAAAAACACTATCTAAAAATACACATCATTAATACGAAAAATTTACTGTTTTCCAATTCAATATTTAAACACCAAAATGCTTAGTTCAGGCCCAGACTGAGAAACATTTTTTTTTTGGTCTGTGGTGAAAACGTTATTGACTTTTAACATAGAACATTTTTTTTGCGAATTAGTTGTGCTGGCAATCGGAAAGTCCTAGGTTTACAACTCAGAAAATCATCAAAAATCTTTTGAATGAAAACTGTAAGGAAATATTATTGAAAACGCCTTAATTGACCAATAAAATTATTTAATGCACGTCAAGTAAACTAGAACACAATGAAAGACAGAAATTTTTTAATTTTTTCAGGTGCCATACTTCTTTATTTGTATAAGCTAAATATTTTTCTAATGTGCCAACCAGCATTATTACCACCATAAATTGAAATTCCACATATGTACGCGGGTATCTTCAAAAAATTATGTTCCTCGTTATTTTTTTTTTTTTTTTATTTTACAAGAATAATCAAATCAAAATGAATTACAATTGAATTTTGTTAATTCCACGAATGGCAATAACCAAAACGTCAACCTCGTCAATATCAATCCAGATATATGTATACGAGTACATAATATATACTTTGTGGTCTATAGGTACTCTGGCTGTATTGTATACCTATTAAGATATCATGTGGCTTGTGTGGAATTTATTTTCTGGTTTTCAAATTCAAAGAAAATAAAAACAAAAATATTTTTTAAGAATAAATCAATTTCCTCCTTATATAGATTTAAGAGATTGTTAGAATGTTTAAAGATCACTAAAAAATAGACCTAATAAAAAAAAAATATATTCAGGTCATATATGTGAATTCCACTTGCTTTAGCCATTTTTATTTCACCATGAAGGCTAGAAGGTACAATCGGTATTTTTTTTAATTAGCAAAGTATGATTGCTGTACCTACCTATTTATATTTTCATTAGAGCTACGATAAAAAAAAACTTTGTAAATTGCAAATTATATACATTTATTACATTTTATTCGATAACAGAATTTTACCTAAAAACGAATATCATAAAAAATATTTTAATATCCACTTTGCAAAAATTAAAAAAAAATAGCGATAACATAGAAAATGTAAACCTCTACTTAAACTGATATTTGCTAATTAATCAATCACTCTAACACTACACCATCAATTAATCTTAATTGGTAAAACAAATAGCACAACGCTGCTTTGGCTGCAACAAAATCATCAATCACCCTATTAACATCTTCTATCAGTCCTATTTAACCATACAGCCGGAAATCTATTTTCTCTGCGTTAGTGTTAAACACAAACAAACGCTTAAACATTTGACGTTATCAATACTTAATTGCATAAAATAATAATAATCAATATACTCATGTATCTCTATACAGTTATTTTTGTTCTTATCAATTTATTATTCGAGAGCCCAGGAACGTATATTTGTGGGCGCAGGTTAAGTTAAGATATCACACACTAAGCAAATAGATCGTTACTGACGGCGCGGCGGTGGCGCTAAAATCGTATCTTGTGAAGATAATTTGACTGGCAACGATGACGCTAACGGCAATGAGTTCGAATGTCCACTCCTTAAATTTATTGAATCAAGCTCACGTACCATATTTCTCAGAAACAATTAATAAAAATCACTTTTCAATTAATAAATCATTTCTTTAAGGAATTGACCATAAAGTTAATCAACACTTTTCATCATTGCACTCAAAACAGTTAATTTTAACAATGATGATTTATCGAATGACACAACCAAAACAGATCAATTAGCTGAGCTTCATCAATGATCTGGTAAATATTTGAATGCGATATCACATGATACACAAATTCTCGTGGTCTTTGTCACACAACAGACAAGACAAATAAAAAGTTTGCTCACGCTTCATATCACGAGCAGTTCTTTTGAATTTTTGTGGGTTTCTGATGCTATAGGGATCCAAAGGGGTTGTTGATGGAAGACCACACGGGTTTTTTTTACACTAATGTAATTGTTATTACCTTGTTTAATTTTTTCGCGCCTTTAAGCCCTTAGGCTAAGATGTAGCTTGTGATGGTTTACCGCACTATCCGGAAGAAGCAAATTATAAACTAGATTAACAGAAGAGGAGTTTTGGAAGACTTTACCAATCAAGATGGTAGATATTATGTTCTTTCAAACCGAACCGTTTTACTTCTACTTCTTCACCAACGAATATAACGAAACGAACCGAACTCGAAGAATGTTTAAGATACACTAAACGGATTGCGAGCTAAAGAAACAGTTTTCGCCCCCAGTCACAGATCATCAACAGCTATTATACCAGTTCCACGACCAAAACCAGCTAATACTACAACTTGTCTTGCCATGCCAACCACCCTATTAGAGCACCATGCTTCGACAAAACATATGTTTGCCGCTTGCCGGCTTGCTGCCAGAGTTGTTGTTGTAGATTCTATGGATGATGACGAAGGAGGTGGGATGTTGGTGATCAAGTTCGAATCGAACGATCCCACAATAAAAAAAAATATAAACAAATATTTTGAAAAACAAAAAACAAAAATTAAAAAATGTCTATCCTACCAATCAATGTTAAAAAATAGTTTTTACTGAAGCTTTATTAAATAATGTGGAAATTTTTATCGCAACAAAAAAATCATCATGTAATTTTCCATACATACATACATAACTATCATTAACTGTTAGGACCAGGGGAGATAAGATCCCTTAGCAAAAATAAACTCACAAACTAAAATATTCCATTCGGTGCAACAAGTAGCTAATAATAAAAAGAAAGATAAGAAAGTACTTCAAATTCCAATCAAGCTCTCAAAGCAATAGCTTAAAGCTCGGAGAATTAAAATAAATTCTGCTCTTTATTCAGCAGTATTCAGGTATGTTTTCGGCTGGTTTTAAAGCTTTTAGTTTGTTCAATGTTGAAGCTCTTTTTTAAGAGAGAATTTTAATGCGTACATACATATATAATATAATAATGAGTTGTTAATGAACATATAGGCCAAATTTACAAATCATAACAAAACTGCACAGTAGCGAATTAGAGCAATTCATTAATATAAGTATCTATAGCATAGGTATTGTACCCAAAATAAAATCCATGAAACTATAAAATGAACTTACTTTTGCGGTCCAAAATATGTAAAATAAGAATATTTCAGTTTTGTAGGTTTATTTTTTTTTTCTCATTTCCATTTTAACGATAAAGTAAGGAAAAAGCTAAAAAAAAAATATAAAAAAAATTAAGCCTGGGTCAGAAAGCTAATAAAAAATTGCATACACGTTTACATCACAGCACAACCTTGTATTGTTTTTTTTTTTTTTGAAAATTGATCAAACAATCGTATTTGAAATGATTCCAAAATACAAAAGATAACCTGCATTTAAACGATTTATACTCGAAATGTTAAATGTTTCACCACAATTTAAAAAAAAGAAAAACATATTTTGGATTAAAAAATAAAAGACTTTATATTGAAAGCCTCAATGATTCATATTTCCTCAATACATGAGAAGGCATTTTCAATATTTAGGTAAAATTTCTTTTCTTGATTCTTTTACAATTTAAAATAATGAATTAAATATTTTTTTTCATGAATTTCTAAATAATAAAGTTTTAAAACTTTTTTAAGTCTCAGCCATAGAAGTGAGTTCGTTTGAATCAGTCGAAAAATACCTTATGATTAAACAATTACCCTTTTTCAAGGTAACAAACATGTATGTATGTACATTTTTAAGCCGTACAGACTTTTTCTTTGAATCTGAAATTTTTTTATTTTAATTATCCAGTAGACAGTTCCTAAATTATTTATAATATAAACACATTTAACCAAGGTCGCAAATCACAATTATTAAAATGTCCCTCGAATAATCAATTTTTTTTATCAGCATTAAATAAAAAAGAGATTAATAATTTATGTATTAACTTGTTTACCAATACTGATAATCTGAAAGTAATTGTAAATTGAAAATAAACCCAGCACCCAAACACTTTTGAAATTAATTAAAAAAAAAGAAACAACAAAAATATTCCAGACATGATGCCGCAAATTGAATGTCCATAAACCGCGTAAACACATTATTAGTCAAAAACTATAATTTGCTGTCATAACTAGAGATAAACTTTATCGTAAACACAAAACACTGCTTTCCAATCTTATTTATTTCACTTATCACAACTTATTGTTGTGGGTTCATAAATGTTTTGTGTGCTTGTATGTATATATTGAATAAACACATAATGTTTGTAGTGAAGATAATGCATTTTTTGGCTGGCCACTTATTAAGAGAATTTCTTTTTCTATTCAATACTTTTGGATACATCTTTTTTTTGTTAATGAGGTCATTGAAATATTTATTGTTGTTATATCCAAAACATTTCTACCAAAATATATGCAATGTGTTGATTAGTAGAAATCGACGCACGTAGGAAATGTAGGAAAATTTGTATTAAGAAAATAAAAAATAAAAAGTACGTATACGCCGGAGTGTACTACTTTTCATCATTACTTTAAGATACAATTATAGAATTAGTGTATAGTTGAGTAAGACCGCTTAATCAGCAAAGTCGGATTTGTTTTTTTTTTCATTGACTGATTTTGATAATTAGGTAGGTACCTGGCAAACAGTTTCCACTCCCATGGTAAAACATTCCTACCAGGCAGTCTTATATCAATTCAATTTCCTTACAATTAAAGTAGGAAGGTATGAAGATGAAATGTACTTTTAAACTACTATAGTACAGAAAGGAACATATTAAATATAAAAAAAAGTCAAATCTCTGAAATTCTGATTTTTGTTAATTCTTTGTTCGTTCTATTTATCAACATATTTATTCAAAATATAAAAAGAAAATGGAACATTAATCAAATTTTTAAATCAAATTGCGGTTTGAGAAAATTGAACGATGAACCATTTTTTTTTCATAAAATTTACATTTTTATTCCTACCTCCAAGTAAATTTGAGAAGTTTTTGTTCGTTTTTAAATACTTTAAATGTTTTTTAACTAAGAACAAGAGTAATTTCAAATTAAAAATACACAAACACAGAGCATGAGAAACCTTAAGAGCGAGCTTAATTGCTTAGAATACAATATACCTATAAAACTTTTCATCTTCCTCTCTTACACTCACATTTATATAATTTATTTTCAATCTGTGCTCCTTCGTCATCAGTACACCGTGAACTCTGATTGCACAATTGATATATAAAAAAAAAGAACAAAATGAAAAAAACAAACTGAATAAAAACCTAATTTTTCTTTTTCATTCCTCTTGCTCATGATCGTGTTTGTTTGTTATTTATTTTTTTTTTTGTTCTCTTGCTCCGGACTCTGGTTTCTAGTTCTGAATTCAGATTCTTAGTCTGAATTCTGACTCTGGCGGTGGATGGCGTTTATGTGTTTGTTTTGTTTGGTTAAAAATAGATTTCCATATAAATTATAACCATGCTTTTTGCTGGTGTCCCTCGAAACTGCGATGGCAAACAATGGCTGCCCTGTTATAACTGCAATTGACTTATTTATTTATTATGTATTTGCTTTTTGTGCCACATTTTCCACTTTGGAATTGGCAAACAAAAATAACAAATAACCTATAGATCCAGGTGCTCTCTTTTACTTTAATTATTCACTGATGAACGACGCTTACATAAGACCACCTGAATTCAGAATCAAAATTCAGAATTCACAATATGAGAAGCCTTCATCGCATCGGTGGCAGTGTCAGCGCACACACATACTATCAGTCTTAGAGTTGTCAGAAAAACAAAAACAAAACTAACTATCGCCAACGGACTACAAAGTGTGACGTGACACGCGATCAAAATTGACAGGCAATCGGAATTTCTACCGGAGGCCGCAGATCAAAACTGGTTTTCTATATAAAATTCAGTTATTGAAACAGATCGGCTGTGATGAAGATTGAACACGTTTATATATTCTGATAGGTATCTATCGCATTATAAATATAACATAATATTCAAATTGTTATCTTCACTTCACCCCTATGACAATATCTTGCTGAAGATAACTCCATCTGTTATCGAAATGTCATTATGGAAAGCTTGTTTGTAAAAATAGCTCCCTTATCATTGAGTTGATTTATTCATTATTCAAGTAGGTAGGTCTGATGGTTTTTTAGTTTAAAATACCTACCCTCTCAAAATCATTCCGCGTTTGTGACAGTCCGCTCAACTTGAATTTGTGTATGCTTTGCAAGTTTCCATTAGAGGTTTTTTTTTTTGATAAGAACCCGGCTGATTTGCAAGAGGGACACTCTGATAATTGCGCAGATAAGACTTCAGAAGCATTCGCTTTGTTTCTTTATTTATATCCGAAGCCTTTTGATATTGAGCAAAACTGGAGCGATTTAAGAGTAAAATGTTGTCAATGTGTCATGACTCATGATCTATGTGTCATGTATCATTGCGCACTAAATAATTTTAAAAACCTGTCATCTCTTGATGAGTTTTAAACAATATATGGAATGTTTTTTTTCTATTTTAGTTTTTTTCCTATAATAAATTTGATGCAATCATGGTGTTAGACTAGTTAATTCGCAGTGTATATTTTTACATTTCTTTTTTATTAATGACTTCTTGTATAATTTGTGTAACATATTATAATATCTACTGTGGCATCGAGTCACGCTGCAGTCATGTCAAGTGACTGCATAATTTGCATTGCATTTGCTTATTCTTTTCAATTATTATTGCAACACAAAAATTGATAAATAACACTCCATACAGCAATGCTGTTTGTATACAGTAGTGGTTGATTTAAATGGACTTTAGAGTTGCAAACTTGGAACGTGGTGTGTTCGCAATCAGAAATAATTAAAAATTAATATAGAATTTAAAATAAAAATTATAGTTGTGATAGCACGTATTTAAGTAATTATTGGCATGGGTCAAGGAAATAAATTATCTATAAAAGCATTGAAGATGTCAGCGTATATTAGTTTGGTAATGTTTATATGTATTTTTAAAAGATATTTCATAAAAATTATAATGACATCTAATTTTAAAAGGCTTTAATTAAATAAAATTATTTTAATTTTTTCCGAATAAACTGGAAAAAGGAGCGATGAAAAATGGGTTCGTGCTTATAAATAAACCAATAACAATGATCATCTAAGGATGGAATGGTGATTTTGAGCGCATCAAGTTAATATAAATTGAACCCGATTCACTATCTTGAAAAATAAAAAATATGAAAAACGACAAAAATTATCTGATAAAATTGATTTGAAAATATAATTGGTATGACTTTGTTCAATTCTTTTACATATTAACTTATGTTTTACATTTAAGAAGGTAAAACCTTACAGATTTTGAATTTTATTAATCTAAAAACTTTTATGATCTCGCTTAATTGAGCTTGAAAATGAAGATTTGAGATTTTAATTTTTTTTTATGTTACGTATACGCCAGAGTGATCAAATCGTTTTTCATTCAAATTATAAAAAAAAATCTTTGTACGTTCAAAAAAATTTTAAATATTTTGATAAGACCCATATTAAATTATCAACAGAGGATCAGTATTACAATGTTAATTTTAAAGTTTTAAAGCTCTAAATTAATTTTGCAAGCAATCTAATCACACTTTATTGTTTTAAAATAATTGTACTTGAAAATAGCGTAGAAAATATTCAAACAAATAATATGCATTTGAAATGAGTTAACTCAACAATTGTTGATTGTTTTCATAATAGATAATTAGCATTGTAAAAATTGTTTTTCTTATCATCGTGGCAATATTTACTTACAAACTTCTGACATTCTTTTGCACACTTGTATTTAAATGACAAAAGATATAACAAAAAGAAATTGTAAAAATATATAAGAGCAATTTTATATTGTCAATAAGAGGGATTTTAAACTTAATTGATTTTTATGGCAAAAAAAATAGTGCAAAGAGTCTGATGTAACTATGGCTTTCAAAGAAGGGTCTTCAAAGCGCTTCGACAAACAACACTTACATAGAATCACAAATTAAAATTTTTTTGGATTGTGACAGTTATTATTGTCAATAAGATTTTCTCAATTGTTTTAATACGAATTTCTCATTTCATAAAAACCATTTAGAAATCCTATATGTTTTGCTCAATATTATTTTTTCACTCTGTGCTTGATTTTCTTTGAAAAAACTATATTTGTAATACCAAGTTTATTTACTTTCCATTGTCTTTAAACTCTCATTTTCTTCTCATATATTTTTTTAAATTTTATTTTTCCTAGCTAAAGCTTTGTGCAAAACCATCAGACTATGTAAAAAAAATCAATAGGTCAAAACTTATAATTGAGTTATAAGTGGGTAGGTATAGGTACAAGCAAAACATAACACCGCATCACCGGCCGGTAAATATTCACTTTCTCAAAGTCAAAAGAAACTCATCCAAGCGTATCTTTAAACATTTCAATTCACACCACACAACGCGATTGTCATCGAAAATAATGTGATAATTATTTTCACGCCTATTTAAAGATTAAATATTTGTTGTTAGTTTTTCTCTATATTTACAAAAGTATGCATGAAGGCAAATACCTAAATGACATTTATCATATAATAAAACCATGCGGGATGCATTTAGCACTAAAATTTTGTCTCGAAAAGTCAATTCTATTAAATACTCTGTGGATATAGTTTGTTTACATCGCATTGAAATCAGACAAATAAAAAAAAAAAAAAATAATATTGGAGAACGTTTTATTTACATTTTTTGGTTTACATCGCCGCCAGATATTGTAGATATGACGGCTGGCAGTGGGGGTTGATCAGTTTAGCAAAATTACATCATCATAACAGAGAGCTGATGGAAACAGCCAAAGCCAAATAATGTTTTATCGCTTGCTAATAAAATAAATCACATTGATTTTATATCCATCCAGCAGTGGACGCGCTGAAAAAACAACACATCAGCCTAACACGAAAATAGAAAACCACCATAAACAACAAGCATTTCCACAACTCGTGCAAGTCCACATGGGCAACCACTTATTTTCCCTTTTAACAGGCTACCACTGTACTAAAGAAACAGATCAAGCCAAAAGTACTGTTTCGCTCTCTGTCTCCATATTCGCGTCGTCAATATCATACAGTGGAGTATAAAATGTCATTTTTGTAATTCAAATATAAATTTTGGTGATGTGAACAAATCAATTTATTTTATTTGATTATTTCAGTTTAGTTTGTAAAATAAGGGATTATTTAGATAATTGATTTGCAAAGTCTACCACCCAAATCGATAGAATACAAATATGGATTTCACTAGAAAAAGTGTCAAAAGGCAAGAGTCTGAGTTTAGAAGATGAAAACGCCATCTACATATTTTTTGAGTAAAAATATAAAATAATGGAAAAAATCAATCTATAGTGGTGTTATAGGTTATATTCGGGTAAAGAAGGCATGGCCCCAGCAACAAGAATTTAGACGGCCGGCTGTACTCTCAATATTATTGGGGAATATGTTTTACTCAACATTGATAAAAATATATTAAAAATCGGCAAACAAAACGAAATATATAATATGTACTTCACACGAACTATACCGAGGTAATGTGCAAAAACATAAAAATTAAATAAAAAGTGAGTATACGCCACAGTGTACTCAAAGATTTTGTAAAACCAAAATCGTTATCTTCTTTTAACATATCTTTTTTTGGTTTATGAAGTGTGGCAAAAGAGCGGCAAAACATTAGGGGCACTCAAGCAACAACGCGACGTCGTCGGTAAGGCCCATGTGAACGTGGTTAACTGGTTTTGATGAAAATTTGACAGGTTTATGCAGTACGAATGCTTTACGACGTTGTACGAATACAAAGTCCATCTCACGCAACTCCATTCCTTCGATCAGGGAATTTTTAGCCTCCACGCAGGCGCCAATGTAAACAATTTGCTTGGGTATCTCACAGACAAAAATGTATTTTTAAAAAGAATTGCATTTTCTTAAAAGTGCAGAATTATTCACAAAATCGAAAAAATTCCTGTTTTTACCAATATTGCTCAAAATATTCTACGTTTCAAAGGCAAATTCTAGAATTTCCCCATCTCAATCTTGAAGATACAATTGCTTTGAGTTTAACGATTTTTTTTAAATTCCAGATCCATTCTGTTATTTAAAAAAAAGTTATAGAGAGAGCAGTCTAAGCTTTAATTTAATATACCGTTCAATCAAATCCCTTGTGATGCGACCAAAAAAGTGCATTTTATAGACAAAGCAACTTACAAATTAATACTTTTCCAATACCACTATACCGGACCGGTTTTGTCAAAACTTGACTTCCAACTGGGATCTTTAGAATATCTACTATATCAAATTCTAATTGCATAAGATTGAATCTATCGCCCAGCCATGACTCATGATAGTAGCACTAGGAGTAGGACAATGGAGTGACCACTGTTTTTTGTCAATGATAAACGACTTTAATATTTAAATAATATCCCACGTGCATTTCTTTATACCGTTGCAGCAACTTCCCAACAGAAAACTTTTTATCATTACTTTATATGGAATGGCGCCACTGTTCTGCTTTAAGAAGACGCGACGCGGAGGCGATAGGAACACGTTTCGTCTCCGAAGAGAGATCAATGTTCCAAAAATAGAAACAAGTGGTTGTGGGGACTTGGGGTTGCCTCTGCCTGCCTGTTCTGATGAGTGAATAAAAAAAAAAAACAAATCCACAGCACAAAGCACGGGCAATTATTGTCGAAATCGAAACAAAACCAACTATATACACAACAATGACAACAACAAGAAAAAACAATAATGCAAAAAAAAACAATAAAATATCAACACAGTTGATTATTAAGCTAGAACCAAAATATTTTGCTTACATTTTTGCCAGTTCAATGGTCCAAGTAAACAACAAAATTATAATCCACAATCTTGGCAGCACTGCTTCTTCTCGATCACTCCTGGTGCCGTAATACAATCAACAACGGTGTTTTTAGTTGTTATTGCGAAAGTGAAAGCGCACTCTAGCGGTGGGAATTTTCTAACACACAACACTGTATTGCACTATTATTCAAATTAAAAAAAAAAAACTAAAACTAGTCGATCTGTAGAGTAGACGCTTCTAATGCAACCTGCGTCCGCGGCACATAAGAAATATTTATATGGAACTAGTTATCACCTATACCGGTCAGCCGACTGATGGTGACGGCTACTGCCGAGCAAAATGTGCGGGCTATGCACCTCACACTCCTCACTTTACCGAGATGAATGCGAACACAAAACAGATAATCGTATGCAGCACAGGAAGCACAAAATTAGAAGGAATGCAAGCGAGGAAGCAAGACAACCAACGGCCGGGACGGGACGGGACGACCCGAAAACGACAACGACGTCCACGACGAGTGCGACGACGTCGACCGGACTAGAGCTAGATATACTTTACTTAGTCAATGAATTCTTCCCAGTACACGGTGCGGTGCGTGAGTTGCGGGAGCGGTGGGGTCGCCTCACTTGGATTTAATAAAATCACTTAAGTGCTTGTTAATCTAATTCGATTGTTCGTCTTTCAGTTTGAATACCTCGTGGAAAATCGTGCCCCGAATGAGCGTAAAAGTTCAATACACTTCCAAATGCTTCTTATATGACTTCAGATTCGGGGTAAATTAATGGAAAATAATTGATAATTGCAGAAAACTTTATTTTGCAAAAAATAATAGCAGGGGTCAAATTATACGTCGTTACGTGGAACCACCTCGCGATGATCGTGTTCACTTCTTTCGATGTAGAAAATCGCACTGCTGAGGTTATCACATTTGAAGCCGCTCTCAGTCGTCAGTGGCGGCAGTCGGTACTTTGGTAATGTAACAAACAGACCGGTTTGCGTTAGTGTGATTCTGTTATTCTCTAATACAAGCATATACCTATTATTTGTGTGAGTGAGAGAGAGATGGAGTACTAATGGTTTTTCTCTTCAAAACCGATTAATACGTCATAATTCAGCAATCTATTTCCAGATTGACGCAGCAGGTGGATTTTCTAGTAAAATTCCATTCAACATTGAGCTTTGCACACACAATTCATGCTTATACAGCAGCTGTCAGCTGAATTGCGTTCCTGTCTAAAATGTTGGGCTTTTTGTAAGAGATTAGATGGACGTTTTTGGTTTTTGCGTTTTCACCAAGTCGCTGCACTTAATTTACTAATTAGCTCATAAATTATTTTGATTTGAGTAAAAATAGCACGTGATTTTGTCGAGGGAATATGAAATGACGGAACATTTTGTGCCAATGACAGTCTGGTTGTTGACTCTGGTTCTTGGGGTGTAGAGATAACAGCCACGTTGACCTTCCACACCCGCATATTTAAAACAATACCTATAGTTTGACAGATGGAGATGGGGCATATTCAAAAGAATGAAAGAGAGAGAGAGATAAAGTGATGAAGATAATAACACTTGCAGTGCTAAGGCCCCTGGGGAAGATGTGTCACAGAAGTCTGGCGATGACATTCTAGAAACAATTTTTTAAAAATTTAAATAATAGCTAAATGCATCAGCCATCGAGAAAATGATTCTATTCTGTCTGTGTGGGCCGCTTGTTGACATGCATACGGAGAATGTGCAATGTGTATTTGGAACAGTAGTAACAAAGCTTTTGTTTATCGCCAAATGAAGCTGAGGCAATTAATTGATGCAATTATTTATTTACGCAAATAAAGGCCAACGTGCATTTATATATTGCACGATATGCAATCGCTGCCTCACCCGCCAATCCTGCACGTACCAAATTATAATAAAGCAAACTGAGGCAAGCTGTTGGCTGGCTTTTTATAAACCTTCCTCCATTTAAATTAAAAATGCATTTTGTTATTCAACTGAAATTATTATAAAATAGTTAAGTGTTCGTAAACAATTTTAAAATATATATCTACACACAATAATGAAACTAATGCACTTTTGATTTAAAAATAGGTATTTTTACTTCTTAATTGTTGATTTTTCATAAAATAAAGTGCATTTTTACTTTGACAAGTGTTTATACTTTCCACCTCTATTTAATATTTAATTGCTGATAAGGGTTTGAAAAGGTTCTTGATTTATTGGAGGCCTGGTTACATGATTTGTACTATAATAAATTAGTTTACTTGTACCTAAAGAGTATTTGAGCTTATCAGAGAAATTTGGTGTCATAATGTCTGTATCATAAAATGGTTAGGATAAGTCACATGCAATAATTTACAAGTACGAAAAAAGCGAGGTTCATGTTAAGAAAAAACAGCAATAAAATTCTAAAATGGCTGTTCATAATTTTATTTTTAACTTGAAGGAAATTATTTAAACTTTTGCTTTTAGTGATATATATTTTTAAAGCCACTGATTTTGTGAATATGGTAGATTTCGTGAATATGGTCGATTTTGGTAAAAAAAAAAACATTTATGTATATTTTATAAAATAAAATATTTTATAAAATAAAATATGTATTGAAAAATAAGCGGGATACTGGTCTAGTTAAAAGTATTTGGGTAATTTATCAATGTTTTATTGGCAAAAAATATATAATGTAATACATAAATGTATATGTACTCACAGTTGACAGTTACATAAAAATACTACCTATCAATAAAGTTAAAAATATTTTTGATAAAAAAAAAAATTGAAAACGAAGAATATTGCTATAGAAAAAATGTGGAGGCAGAAGACACTTTTGATAAAATTATTTAGTCAAATTTGTATTATTTTAGTGTGAAATTCTGTTTAGTATTTTATTCTGATTGTATTCTGATAAGATTTAATTTGTTTTCCTGAAAACTAATTTGGCAGTTTATGGCAAATTAAAAACCATTGATAGGTACACTCTGACGTATACTTACTTTTTTATTATATTTTTTTTATTGTATTATTTCGATATAGGTACATAGTTTGAAATTAATAAAAATAAAATATACAACTGAAAGAATAGTGCTATATTCTTTACTATAAACTTGCAGAAAAATTGGGATTTAATTGAGGAAAAATTTGAAAAAGTATAAAATTTATTATTTAATTTACTAAAACAAGCCAAACAAAGAAGTGTAAGTTAAGAAATTTAAATATCATTTCACTATTCAAAATATACGTATTTATGTATGAATTTATGAAAGAAAAATTAAAATATTGTTTTTCTATTTAAGAAGTTAAACTAATTTCAGTTTTACTTTTTTTTGCATAAAGTAAAGTAAAATTATGGATTTTAATTTATTTAAATATATAGTGCTTACCTTTTTGTTTATTGAATCTTTAAATTATATACCCATGTAATATAATATTTACTCCTTAAATAATATTTTCTTAAAATATTGTAGGAATTGAGTTTGTACTAAACATTAAAAAAAAACGATTTGGAATACTGTTTGCTTGTTTTACTTTTTTTTATTGTTATAAAATCTATATTAAATGTGGTTCATCTTTGATAAATTACTATTGGCAAAAACATTACAAAAATATATAATGTAATAAATGCATAATATGTACTCACAGTTGACAGTTACATAAAAATACTACCTATCAATAAAGTTAAAAATATTTTTGATACAAAAAAAAAATTAAAACGAAGAATATTGCTATAGAAAAAATGTGGAGGCAGAAGACACTTTTGATGAAATTATTTAGTCAAATTTGTATTATTTTAGTGTGAAATTCTGTTTAGTATTTTATTCTGATTGTATTCTGATAAGATTTAATTTGTTTTCCTAAAAACTAATTTGGCAGTTTATGGCAAATTAAAAACCATTGATAGGTAAGGTACACTCTGACGTATACTTACTTTTTTATTATATTTTTTTTTTTTATTGTATTACATATTTCGATATAGGTAGGTATATAGTTTGAAATTAATAAAAATAAAATATACAACTGAAAGAATAGTGCTATATTCTTTACTATAAACTTGCAGAAAAATTGGGATTTAATTGAGGAAAAATTTGAAAAAGTATAAAATTTATTATTTAATTTACTAAAACAAGCCAAACAAAGAAGTGTAAGTTAAGAAATTTAAATATCATTTCATTATTCAAAATATACGTATTTATGTATGAATTTATGAAAGAAAAATTAAAATATTGTTTTTCTATTTAAGAAGTTAAACTAATTTCAGTTTTACTTTTTTTTGCATAAAGTAAAGTAAAATTATGGATTTTAATTTATTTAAATATATAGTGCTTACCTTTTTGTTTATTGAATCTTTAAATTATATACCCATGTAATATAATATTTACTCCTTAAATAATATTTTCTTAAAATATTGTAGGAATTGAGTTTGTACTAAACATTAAAAAAAAAACGATTTGGAATACTGTTTGCTTGTTTTACTTTTTTTTATTGTTATAAAATCTATATTAAATGTGGTTCATCTTTGATAAATTACTAGGTATGTACATAAAAATAAGTCTGACGATAGGTACGTATTATTGTTATATATACGTTCATAACAACGTAATGTAGGTATTGCTTACAAATAAAACTAAATTTTAACTATATTCCTTTCAAATAAATAAAACTAGAAGAAATTAACCTACCTATATCTTCCTGACCTGATTAAAAAAAAAAATCCAAATTCAATAATAAATATTTTTTTATTAAATGCGAATAAAATTCGTTGACTTACCAAATAATTTACTTGGAATAAATTTCTTTAAAAGCTTTTGACAACGGATAAAATGTGTCCCTTTGGCGCAGAGGATAGCGCGTTGGACTTCTAATCCAAAGGTCGCGGGTTCGATCCCCGCAAGGGATGAGGCAGAAATGCTCTTTTTATTTTTCTTTAAAAAATTGCTCTGTGGAAATAATTTCTAGAGCTTTGTTTTTATCCTGCAAAACTGTGTTAAGATTTGATTTTGGTTTGCAACAGTAAAATTAATAAAATAAATTAAAAAGTATCCATCTTATAAAAATGTAATTTTTTTTTCTGGTTCATGTATTTACTAGGCATATAAAAACACCATTTTTTTATACTAAAAGGTTTGTTTCTTTGAAAAGTCCATAATCATATAGGGAATTTTTTGGGGATTTTTCTCCTCTACAATCCAGTATTTTCCGTGCTCCAGATGGAATTTGAATTAAAATGGCGCTTCCAGGAAGGGGAAATCTGCTTAGCCACTCCTTCCTTACACACACCATCGAATAGAACGTCTCACTCTACACTTTCCATCGATGGCCGACGGCACGTGGTAACGGTAGCATGCCAGGCATTTGGCAAGCTCACCCGTTGTGGTGGGGGGAAGTTGATTAGATAGACTTTTTTCTTGTTTTTAATCACACACCCGTTATTGAATCTTCGGTAGCATTAGCAGTTTTTGTTTGGCGTGTCTTCTTCCTTCACGGACTGGCGAGCATTTTTCTTGCGCAGATTTCCAATTAACAGTTAGATAGGTATTTTTTTTGTATATTTTTTTTATTTTACAGCATACATACCTAGATACACAATTTCTTTTATTTAATATAGGTACCTAGCTAGCTAGGTAAAACAAAATGAGAAAATTGAATTGTTACATTGGCACCTCGAAAAAGTTAAATATGAAAGTGAAGATTAGGGTTGGAGCTTAGAGGTCTTCTGAAATTGCTTTACAAATTTTATTGGTGAAATACCTACCTACTCATATTTTGACTGATTTTTGTTAATGGCTTGTATTTTTTATGTGACCCCATCTCACGCGATCGAAGCAATCTCATAAAAACAAAAAAAACAAGGAAGTCGTTCTTGATGGACACCGAAGAGAAGAGACAAGAGATGTATAGGAGTGTCAGATGCCTTTGCAGCAAGGGAGTAATATAAACGATAGATATATTACATCCCCAAGTGGGTTGAATGGGAACATAAATAGGAATCTACCTAACGGATGTGATGGAGCTGCTGTGGATTCGGCAAATGGAATCAAATAAATTGCCCCATCAAGAGAAAAGATTAAGCAATTTATATTGTTTTATTCGTAGTACCTACCTACCTATTTATATAAGTATACAATACACATACGAGTATGTAGGTAGGTACATACCTACAGATAGTAGGTTTAGATTCATATAGGTATAGGTATAGGTATTTAGGTACAATAATAGATATTATTACAGTATAACCCGGATAAGTGCCTCTCGCTAAAGTGCCTAACCCGTATACCTATGTATAGGTATACCTACCTACCTTTTTTTTCAATGAAAATTCTGAAGAGTTTTTCACTAAAACTTATTTCATAGGCTTGCGTGAAAATTTCTTTTAGGTACAAATTTGAAATTAGATGAAAGGAAAGAAGACGAAAACTTGTTTTCCTTTTTCGCTTCCTTCTGTTTCATGCCTTAAAATTCAAAAATAAAAAAGTAATAAGTAGGTAGATAATGTTAATCTAAGGTAAGGGGGCCAAATAAGACCCACCTAACAGATTTTTCTAAATATCTTCTAGGTTTTTGAGAATATCCGAGTAAACTAAAAATTTTATGATTCTTTGTCATTTTATCTATATGAATACATAGATTTAATTGATTTTTTTAATTGAAAAATATATTTTTTTGACATTTAAAAAAAGCTTATGTTGTTCTTAATAAGGCCCACTCAGTTTTCTTAAGAATTTCGCAAAATTTCTAGCAAGAAAACAATGTTTTGAAAGTAAAAACACAAACAAATCAATGTATTTTAATAAATATATTCTTTTA
Organism: Syrphus vitripennis; assembly: GCA_958431115.1. Taxonomy (NCBI): domain Eukaryota; kingdom Metazoa; phylum Arthropoda; class Insecta; order Diptera; family Syrphidae; genus Syrphus; species Syrphus vitripennis. The sequence goes on along the minus strand of OY288108.1, from coordinate 147,201,956 downwards.
AATTTATTTCATAAGAAAACAGTCTTTTCAGTTAAAAAAAATACATAAAATAAACAAAAACTTAAATTTAACAAAAAACGCTTAGAAGCTTCACGCTGTATCAAACCGCGTTTTACAGCCTGCAACGCGTTTTCCATATCGACTTCTGTCCAATTATAAGCTCTTTTTTGGTTAAAGTTGACATTTTGTCTGAAACACACTAAAAGTACAAAATAAAACCAATAATTTAAAAACGAAATTTGCGTATGCCCAATAAGGCCCATCCCTTTTTTTTTGGGCCTTATTAGGAACATGCAAGACTTTTAAAAACAAATTTATATAAAACTAACTATCAAACATTTTTTACAAACAAATGTTTTTATTTACTCAAAATATTATATATTATACGTTAAAAATAAAAAATATGTACTTACTTTGTTGAAATTCGTTGAAAAAACACAAAAAAAACACAACTTTTTTATAATTTAGTAGGCTTTCACCCGTCAACGAACTTCATTCAACCGCAGGTCACGACACGAATCGCGCAGCTGGCTTTTTTTCCTTTGTGTGTGTTCTTGCAGACATGGTTTACTCATGCAAATTTAAAAAAGCCCCGTTATTTGTTCGTTTCTGTGTTTTCTGAGAAGTGGGCCTTATTAGGAACAGGGCCTTATTTGGCCCCCGTACCTTACTACAATGTAATTTCCTATTTTAATACCTAAATTAAATGCTTTTTTTGCGTATTCAAAATTTTTGTTTTGTTTTAATTTTTGTTTAAATACAGAGATAAGTGCATTTATGTGCACTTAAGTGTGTTTTTTATAATTGCCTAACCCTCATAAGTGCGCTTACACTTATCCGGGTTTTACTGTAGGTATAGGTACTTAAATATAAATATAAAAATACTATACTTACTTATGGGAAGATATGTTTGACATGAAACCTAATGGATCTCCAAAGGACCCCAATTTCCAATTTAAGTGATGCCAATTCCAGGAAACTGATTTAGTAAGCAAACAAATTTTAAAAGTAGGTACCTAGGTATTATTTTTATTAAAATTTTATTACTTATTTAAGATTTTAAGACTTCGTTAGGGTTAAAAAGTTCATAACGTGCAAAGTTCAACATTTATCTATGTATAGGTAGGTACTTACATAAAATAAATTAGTAAGTAGGTAACTATTTAGATATACCTAAGAAAACATTTATTTAAGACTTTAAAAGAGTGCCTATAGGTCCAATAAAAAAATACATTTTTTAATGATAAAATTAAATTAAACTTAATCATATTTTTACTTGCGACTATTACATAAGTTTTATAAAGCGTTTTTGTTTCGTAATTTTTTATTTTTGTTTTAGCAGTCAAAAAGCTAATATCTCATAAAAAATTTATTAGTAATTTTCAATTTTCTCAAAAACTCAAAGTAGATAATAAAACAATCTAGATTTCAGTTTTTGATTGGGAATTAATTAGAGGAATTTATGATTTGGAGAAATTACACTTTAAACTTTTTTTGTGTTTGAAACTCATTTTTTATAAAACTGTGCATCTGCCTGATGAATTAAAAAAAAAAAATGTAGTAAAAAACACCGGCTGCATAAAAAAGTATTAAACTTAATTGTAAGTAGATATTAGCGTTATTTTTTATGATTTTTTTTTCTACTTTTAGTACTCTTTTCATAAAATGACCCCTCCCGCCCAAACGGGACAAGATAGACCCCTTTCCACAGTAAAAAAATGCTTATTTTCGACGCCTCTACAAGAAACCGTTATCAATTTTTGGCGCCAAAGTTATCGTAATCTCCCCCACATTTATTTCAAAAATGACTAACGTTTTTGACGAAATGTTTATACGTAGTTTAGTTTTGTAATTGATTAATATTACCTATTTGGTAAAAAATATTTTTAATATGCATTATTAACGGGATCTCTGCCATAGAACCAAATTTTATTTTCAATTTTTTCATAAACGGTTTTACGGATAGATATATAAAAAATCCTATACCTCCCTATAGAACATATAATTTTAATAGTAGATATTGCATTTAAAAATTTCCAAAATTTGTTTTTGAACTTTTGAATATCTTACAAAAACAAATTTTTTTATTGAAAACTCAATAAAAGCAGTTTTAAGTAAATATTTTTTAAATATTAAAAAACCATGTTTTTTATATAAAATTACTTAAGAAAAATTATATAAAAAAATAATTTAAATAAAATGGAATAACTGGTTTTCTGCACACAATGAAGTTAATGTACCTACACCGTTTACGTATCTACAAATATTCGGGCCACTTATGAATAGAAGACGAAAGGAAGGTGCATTTTGTTATCTTGCAATAAAAATGAATTCTTTTAATTAGTTGTTTGTAAATATTTTTGATTTTCACGGCAAAATCAGCACCAAACCAGCAAAGAAGTAGGTCGGTATTTGAAATATGTCAATTGCTCGATAAATATGTAAACCTATAATTTGTTAAGAACTTGACCAAATCGGCACCTCAGGTTCAAATATTGTGATTTTATTTGTTGACACTTAATCAATATACATAATACCTACTGTGATTTTGAATTAAAAATGTAGAATTTGTTAACATATCTCGACACTAGCGCCACCTATCGGCTTAGTATTAACCCTAGCCATGGAAAAATATACGCGGGTATCGATTTTCAGTTTCTATTTCTATCACCAGGTATCGCGTTTTTTTTCTAGATTTCAGGGTAGATAACTAAAAAATGTTTGGTTTTACTTTTATCTTTTAGATATTAAATGGTTTTCCAAATATGCCGTCCTGCTCCATCGTCTTTGACAGTATCTACTATACTATTTTAGTTATTTTCCAAAACATGACCAGGAAGAGACTGACATTTTCTCATTTAGTGACCATCCCTTATTAAGCTTTGATAACATTTAAAAAGATAAAGGTTGATTATGTTTGATAATCTACTCATATGTATATGAGTATCGTTAAAAATCATATAACACAAAATTATGAATATCATGAGAGGCCTTGACAGATAAGAGTATCGCATATAGCTTTCACGTTTTCAATAAACTTAAAAAAGCATACGGATTTTTGCCCTATCTTAACAACAAAATGATCAAATAAATTAATTACTTCCCATGTCATTTAAGTCATAAATTAAAATTTCATTCCTTAATACGGGGATATACATTTATAAGTGTTGCTTAAGACTTAAAAGATCTTTATGGCTTTGCATGGTGATGTGATTTAACTTGAATTGACGAAACCATAATAAATCTTTAAGGTATAAAACTGAAGCATTTATCGGTAGAAGATATCAATCTTGGGTTGAATCTAGAAAACTCTCAGTCATCTTGCTTTTGTTTTTTTGTAAAAGCAAACAACTATGAACTTCAAAATAATTTTGATATTAATTGTTTTAATAGTGACCGTTTTTGCATCAGGTAAAATTAATGTTGTACATATATTTCTTATTAAATAGTTTTATAATTTTTGTATTTCAAGATTGCAATTTAAAACCCGATACAGGACCGTGTAAAGCATATAAAAGATGTTGGGGTTATTTTTCCTCGCTGAATAAATGCAAACAGTTCACCTACGGTGGATGTGAGGGTAATAGAAACAGATTTCCAACGAAACAGGATTGCGAAAGTGCTTGCAAAAAGTAATTTTTATATATAATTAAACTTAAAAGAATGTAACTATGTAAACCCTTAAATAATTACACATTTTAACGATTGCGCGATTGCCATTAGAAATATTATATTTACCATCTCGTAACAAGACACCTAAGTTTTGCCGAATGTTTATTTTTTTTTCACCGTTAACTCACTTACTCGTCGAGTCGCCTAGGAGTTCTTATGGACAAATTTTAATATTAAACAATTTTGACATAATGATTTTAAAAAACATTTTGTTTACATAAAATTTCGTCTAAAAATAGGTTTTGTCAAGAAGAAATGCCGAAAAAAAGTTTAATTTCTTTAAACCGCAAGAATAAAATTTAACCATGAAAGAATTGTGAAGTAAGAGTTTTATAGACAGAACTTTTAGTTTTCAAAAAAAAAACAATTTTAAAACAAATTTGTTCATAAGAAAAGTTCAAGAAATAAAAGTCAAAAAAAAATTTTCAGAAAACCCAATAACCAATGAACGGGCTGACGAGTTGGCTCGACAAGGCTCGGCCCTTCATAGCTCATTAGCGGTAACAGTCTTACAGTGTCCTATCAAGAAAGATATGGCCTATACCTACAACAACACACATTCTAACGATCTTTTACGCAGACCCAGGCACGATATAGCCAGGATCACAGCAGTCTGCAGAGGGCACTGGCCCATAGGGGAGAATGCAAGAAAGCTGGTAATCCCTTACAATTCTCACTGTCGGATAGCTGATGGGGAGACCCACAAGAAAAAGAAACTGTAGTTTATTTTCTCTGCAATTGCCCCGCCTTAGAATATTTTAGAATGACTTCTTTTGGGAAAGCATCTCTACCTACCTACCTATGTACCATGTGCTCGTTATAAAATTGTGTATGCGATGAAAAACACAATATTCTGATGCTCCCAAGTGCGTTTTTTCAATTATTTGAGGAAGAGATGATTTCTTTTAGTTCAATTTTTTTTAATTTTTTGTCCCTCAAATTGGCACTCTAATATGAAACTGATGTTTGAAATGTATTATTCCATAAGTAAAAATATAAAAATTAAACTATGCTCCTCACTTTGGACCGTTTAAATTGGCCCTTGTTTATCAGTTGATACCACGAGAGCTGTTTCAAAAAGTATTCCAAAAACTGGCACATACGCGATCTTTTAATGAAATTTTCAATGACCGTTTTGCATAAATGCTGCGGTATTTCATTAATGCAGCGTCCAATTTCCAATTTAAAGGCTTGAATCGTCGTCGGCTTATTCGCATAAGCCATCGAATTCAAAAACCCCGAAGAAAAAAGTCCAACGGTGTGAAATCGCACGATCTAGGCGGCTTCGTCACTAAAGATGATTTTATCGGCAAAATCAGCATTTTCATGTTGTCTCTCCAATACACAATTAACGAACTCCCTTCGCTGTGCATGGTCAGCTGGCTTCAGTTCCTGAGTCAATTGAACTTTGTGAAGATGCATGAAGATGCAAATGTTTCGTCAAAATTTGCTGCATAGTGGATTTGGAAACACCAATTTGCTGAGCTCGGTGTCGATTTGAGGTGGATGGAGTTTGAGTGACATCATCACGTACTGCTGCGATATTTTCGGTCCATCGACCTGGTGCGTTGCGTTGTTGTCTTTACATCAGTGACAGACCCAATTTCAGCAAATTTTTCCATTAATCGCTTTACAGTTGACTCTTTTGGACCATTATTGTAACCCCAAATTGATCGCAATTTGCGAACTGTATAGCCACAAAACTTTCACCATTTTGGTAGAGCAATTTCACAATGAGAATGCGTTGTTCATTCGTGTAGCGCTCCATTTTTATTAACCTTATACCTTCTACTAACAAACAATAATAATTGTTCAAATGTCAAACAATGACACTTCGAATGGCGCCAAATTTAAATCTTGCATTCTTGTTGGGACACCCATTATATTTAAGTACTTATACTTATGCAAAAATAAATAGATTTTGATCAAACGTAAAGCTTTTACTGAAAACTTGATATTGAAGCTTTGAACATGAAATTGAACAAAAATAAGACATTAAATGATTCCTCATTCGAATAGTCAAGTAGTTAGGTTTCAAATAAATAAATAATAAAAGCTTAGAAGGAAATAGTATTTAACTAAAGTGTTCATTCTTATTTTGTAAAACTTTTTGAATTATTCATTTAAAAAATACCTAGTAGATTTAAATTTTAAGTGTTTTTTTTATTTCATGGTCTTAGAGTTTCCATATGTAAATATTTTTAAGTACATGTAAATATATGTAGGTACATACATAGAATGAACTTAATAAAAAATTTTAGCTGAGGGAATAAAAAAATGATATTATCCTATTCGAAATGAAATGATGCCAATATAAAAAAAATAAACCTCTTCAATATACCTCTGACTTGACATCCTTTACGATAGATGTTCTCTCATTATTTTGATAAACGCAATAAAACCGCAATGAAATTTTATTTTGGCCAAATTCTTCTGAAAAAAAATTGCGACAAGCCCATAAGTCTTCCGGTCCGGATATAAATTCCTTCAACAGTAGGTACTTAAAAACCTAAGGCAGGCTATAAAAGTTCATCATTTCGATGGGTTTGTTCCTTTTGCATGCGGAGGAGCAAAAAGAAGGACACAACACACAAAAAAAAAAAAAAAACGACGACGTAAAATTTACTGTTATTCTACGAGCCCACTTAAATATCCTCATCGTCTTATGCTATAAGTGAATCCTTGTTTCGTCCATTTTGAATAAGCAATGGGGATCGTCTTTTTCTTGGCCGTATATAGTCTTAATATTATTCCACAGGAATGGGGTACCTCTGATGCTTGCCATTTGAACACATCAAGTCCGCTATCTTCCTGCCTGGTTTGCTCTGGCCTGCTGGCTGAAAGTAATGGCCGCGGACGACCCACCGAAGAAATGAAACATTTTAACCCTCAACTGCCGCACAATAATTCACGCAAATGTTTGTATACATAACTCCGAGCTCCGAGCCAAAACCAAGCTCCATCGAGTCGTGCGGTGATGTCGGTTCTGGCCGTAAAATAAAACCATAAACGCAGTCGGAATGAAATTAATTATTTTCCATTAAACTTAAGTGTAATATAAAATTTCCTCGAAAGGCAATTTAAACAGTCAAGTGCCCATATAAATTACATCAGTTTCGCACAAAAAATAAAATAAAATAAACGATTAAGGGTTGGTGTTTTTCGTGTGGTGATGGGGATGTTGATGGTGGCAGAACTGAGAAGCTCAGCCAGCGCAGTGGCAAGTGGCAAGCAAACTGGATCGTTTATCCCATTATTCACCGCCATCCTCCATCTCTCATCCCTCGGTAATAGTCCGTATTGCCTACCTACCTATACAACTTATCTTCCCTTCGAGTTCGAAGCTGAAGCATCCCCCAAACCCAAACCACCCACATAATCGAAAGTTATACACCGAAATAGCAAAACTGAATGCCGATTACTTGTGGAGAGCAATTTGCGAATTGCTTGTGTTGGTCGTGGGCGTTGGAAGTCGTCCTTTTGTTATTGTCTTCCTGCGACTATGGCGACGAAATCGACGACGACGGTGACGGGACAACGAATAAGTAGATATACCTACTCACTCTCCATCTATAGCACCCAAAGGAAAAGAATGGAAAACAATGATGGAAGAAGCTAAAAGGTAAATAAAAACGAGGGAGTGTTAGGGACATTTCCTCTTACTACTTGTGCATTGTTTCTTTCCCCAGTTAAAAGAAATGATTGTGTGGGTGAACAAAGAAATTCAAACCCCCTTATTCACCCCCAATTTATCAGCAAGTTTTTTTTTTTTTTGTCAATGGATACATGGAAGCATAAATGTGAATAGATTGGTAGATTATATATGAACACCAATACCTACATACTTCTCCTTACACAAAGTGCGGGGAGTAGGGCAATTTAAATCTGATGAAATTAAGGAAAATTGATTGTGGCTCTAGGAGAAGATAAATTGAAATGAAGTCAAATGGAAACTCTGGTATACACTTGGCATCAAATTATTTTTCTGTTAGTCTTGCTTTTGTTTTGTCTCTCCGGTGATTTTTCTTGTAACAGATATTAATGGATATTGTGTTTATTTTTGTATTGTTATTTGTTATTTTGTTTTTGTTAGAAAAGAGTTTTTGCGCATCGCACTCTATTAGATAAGAAGAAGATGATGAAAATATTTACTTTGTTTTCAGGATGGAAATGTTTTTTTTTTCTTTTTTCTTTTTCGTGCATATAATATAGGTAGTACAAAAAAACGTCTGTGTCACGAGCTTGTTTCTATTAGGTATACGCGAACAAATAATAGATTTACTTAGGTAGGTAGGTACCTACTAACATCATTGGAAAACGATAATTGAACGAGGAATTCTTCCACTTTTTTATAAAAATTAATAGGTAGGTAGGTACCTAGAAAGATACAAACTCTACAAACTATAAACTAAGCGTTCTGTTATAATAAAAAGCTTTATTTATGTTATAACATGAAGCTGAAATAATAACTCTTGTTATAAATTAGAACAAAACATAAAAAACCTTTGTTAATTCAGTAATATTTAATTAAAACAAAATTTAAACAATTTTTGAAGAAGTTGTTTTGTCAATATGTAATAAGGTATAAAAGTATTAGGTAAATATAGGTACTACCTATGTAAAAAAATAAATTAAAAAAAAAACAAAAATTAGCTATTTTTGAAGTAAATAGGTAGGTAATTAATTATGAAAAAATATTTTTGAAAAACCAAAAAACTATTTTTGAGAAAATGTTGTTTCAATTTTCTAGAAATTTAAGATTTTTTCAACGGAATCTTAACATTTCTGTGGTAAGTACCTACCTACCGTTAAATTTTAACCATGAAATATTTTTAAAATGGCTTTAAGGAAAAACTATGTATGTATTTCTGAGAAAAGTAGGTACCAAGCCGTTTTGGACATTTTTCAAAACACGCCTTAGTGTGCTATTTCTGCGAACGCTGGGAAATAAATTCAGATCATCAGCAACACTTGCACTTGTATAGCAGCAATATTTTTCAATGAGCGTGCATTGCACAGGCCTTACGAATTCAGTAACGCTACCACTGTCTTCAAGCTTCTTCACAATTTTACCGATTGCTTGCGTAGGATTATGACGAACATAATCATCGCGTAATGTACAATAAGGGGCTATGTTTCAATCACTACTTTTGTAGTCAGTTTTAGGAGGTAAGTAATTTTAATGCGTTGTTCGATTGCAAAGCGATCCATTATCGTAAATGTCGAACATTCAAGTTCAAGCAATATTATGACAATTTTGATGACAGCTAAGTGTGAAATGAATGACCCTGTACATTTCTGTTTGAAAATTCCTTGAAAAAAAAAACAGAATGTAAGAGGCTATTGAATAATTTTAAAATCTCGCGTTTTACCTATCCATGAAAGAAATTTGTTTCATGTGAGAGGTAATATTGACCGCAAAACTGAACCTCTTCTTTTCCTTCTTCTTCTTAATGTTGCTGTTGTCGAGAGTTCTGATCATTCTTCTTCTTCTTCTTCTTCTTCTTCTTCTTCTTCTTCTTCTTCTTCTTCTTCTTCTTCTTCATCTTCTTCTTCTTCTTCTTCTTCTTCTTCTTCTTCTTCTTCTTCTTCTTCTTCTTCTTCTTCTTCTTCTTCTTCTTCTTCTTCTTCTTCTTCTTCTTCTTCTTCTTTTTACCGGTGACTGTCATAATCTCAGATTTGACCACAACTCTCGAACTCCACTGATTCATCCTACGGCTCCACTTGTGGTGTTCGCCTGGTTAACCTAAGAAATCGTCGACAAGCCAAATGAATTGTAAGTAATCACAAGATCCCTAGCTAATGATCAGATATCGAAGATATTTAAGCTTTGCGCTTTTGGGGCTTCTCGGTCTTTTTCACTCTAATGCAATAGACTTCCGGAACTACTTATACTTATTCGTTACCTATAAGAACAAGCTTTTTCCAAATCAACCCATACAATACAATTTTCTTGAGGAATCCCGATATTTCTCCGTTCTGATTCTTATACATTATATACCTTTGTACCTATATGAAAAACTTTGTAACCGCAAACTTAAACATCTAATCAAAAACTTCCATCGCTTCTTGCTTCTTTGTACCTATTAGCAATTGAAGCGAAACGGGAGTTAAGAATTGTTGGAGTATACCTAAACTTTTTCCTATAACAACTTAGGTAAGTACTCATTACAAAAAAAAAGAAGTAGGTATATTTGGCAAAAAATTGGATTATCTAATTATAAGTGCACCGTAACTACCTAAAGTTAGGTCGGTACCTATAGGTACTTAGTTGTAAAAATAGTAAAAATTTATGAGAGATAACCTTATACATTGTTAAACTTCAAGCCTCAGTGCACTGATTCGTGCCAATATGCCTCTGAGTTCAATAGCTATATTTATTTATATTTAAGATTTTCTATAGCTATCTATAAAATTGAATTTTAATAGAACCATTAATTGGCAATTTTAATCGATAAAAATGCTGTCAGGTAGGTAGCTAACAAAGATATTGAAAATCCTAAAGCCATCAGTGATCTCTTCATTTCGATAATGTTTGTTCTAACTTAATCAATCGCATTTTTAAAGGTCATACCTACCTATGTAGGTATGTTGGTCCTATCTCATTAGGTGTTGGGTATGAGTACTTAGGTATTTATTACTTTCATACCAATTAAGTACCTATAATAATCCACACTCTAAAGATAGACAATCTAATAAACGACGACAAAATAACAAAATAACAAAAAAAAAAAAAACCCAAAAAACTTTTCCAAAAAACGAAACATCTTTTAAAAAAACCTATACCTACCTTCTATGTAGGAGGGAATCTCTCCATTTCATTTTTTCCCAACTCCCCAGAACTTTCATTTCTATATCACAATCTAAAAACAAAAGCTCCACTCCAAAACCCCTTCCCACAACTCTCTCCTCCTATGAGCCGTCTCGAATCTTTACCCGTTGGGGCTTCCTGTGCAGAACAACAAAAGAAAATTAATACAAATAAATTGAGTTGTCAGAAATGATCTCCCAAATAAATGCCTTTGTGAGTAATTTCTTCCTTGCCATCATCTGCCACCTCGTCTTCAGCAACCCCCCTTCGCCATTGTTACTAAATCCGAAAACTCCCTCTTGCAGCAGCAGTAGCAGCAGCATGCCACAAAAATCTCTTCTCAATGTTGCCAGCCCCACAAATTGAGTGCAGATGCAGACCAAAGCAAACATTCTCTCCCTATGTATTACCCCCCTCCGTCTCCGTTACGTCCCTCGCCCAGATGCTTCTATTCGACCCATAATGCAAATTGAATTTCAAAGCGAGGAAAACGAGAAAATTTTCTTCGTTTAATGGCGGCTCCATAGAGCCAGAGAGGTGGTGATATAGTGTAGCATGTAGTTCATCTATGCTGGAGAACATGTAGGTACCAAGAAGAAAACAAAGCAAAAAGCTGACAATCTGATATTCCATATTCCATAAGTGGTGTTTAGCTGCGCCTGCCCAAAGCAGGGGAAATTTCCTGATATAAAATTGTTCCCAAAAGAGCTGATGTTCCCAAAATACACACACACACACTATCGTAACAGGACCAGGGAGGCGTGTCTATAGACAATAATAATAACGTGATGTAGAAAACCGACACGTTAGCTGCAGCATCATCAGGAGAGAGCTCAATTGGGGTGAATTGAGCAAACAACCCCATTGTCATTTTTATAGCTGTTGTCAGAGTGTCGCCGTCCGCCATTTAGAAAGAACATTAGAACGAACGTTTCAAACTGAGACTACTGAAATAAACCCTCGTGACAATCGCTGACGTGGTTGATTTCATTCGCAGACTCGCTCCGAGAAGGTCGTCGCTCGTCGCTGACTTTTTCTGTGTTTCGTTCCGCGTGCGGTGTTCAACAAAGATTTTCTAAGCACCCTGCTGCGTGCAACAAGCGATCTTGTTTTTGTGTCTGATTTTAGATTTTGATTACGTTACGAAAAAGACATACAGTTGTTGGTATCTATCCCGTTCGGAGGAAGAAAAAGTTTTTGAAGGACTCCGTGCCCAACCCACCCCTACCGAACAACCCCTTGAGTTAGAAAATTTAATTAAGATACCTGTGCGGAGCCGTAAAACTTTTTCCAGTGCGGTGTGTTGTGTGTTGGAAGTTTTGCCGTTTTTCCAATTTAAACTTGAGTGATGAAAACTTTTCGGAAAAGTTAAATTGTTTTTTTCCAACGACAAGGACGACGACGTAGAACACGAACAGAGTGCATATGCGGGTGCTCTTCACCTGACGGCAGACAGTGTAATTTTGTGCTGCTCTTTTCGAGGATAATTAAGTACTTGATTGTGCGAATACCTGCTTACCTTTACTTATATCTACGGTACGTGTTCTTCTTGTTAACCGTTCGTTGTTGCAGACGACAAAACGTGAACGTATCTTCACCGACCGACGTCGACGTGAGTGCTCGAAAAATTTGTTTGTAAAAGTTTGCGTTTGTGTTTTTGTGTGTTCGAAACAACGACGAGAGTAACTGACTCTAAGGGCAAATTAATATAATTGCATCTATAGCAATCGGTGCACGCTCTGATTTCGGTTTGCTAATTAAACACTTTTTACTTTCGCAAGAACGTGCGGCGGCGTTTCCTTTTTTTGGAAACCGCTAATCTAATTTCGACAAAATTTTCACAGACGGGAATAAGGTAGGTACACAAACCGATAATAAAGATACGATACATACCAATACTCTCTTTACCTCTTTTTCCAATACTTCCAACTATACATATTTTTTTGGTCTTGATATCTTTTTACTAAACAAGAAATGGGATTAATAGGTTTAAATTTTTTAGTCAGAAATCAGAAATTAATTCAAAAAGTTGTTTAACAAACGGTTAGGTAGATTCAATTATTAACAAATTAATAATATTCTAACCTTCCAACAAAAAGTTAATAAGTGAATTATGAAATTACGTATCGTTTAGTTCCATCAATTTTCGATTTTTTCAAACTTGGAGGCTGAGCATATAAAACAAAACATATTTTGTATTTTAGACTCCGTAAATTGTATATTTCATAAAGTAGTGAATTTAATCATGTACCCTTTGTAAAAGAGTGTGATCCTTGAGGATTGGGGAAAAACAAAAAACAACAACATATTTATAAGTTTTTTTATCCTTTAGTTTTTGGGCACTTCAAATCCTTCATCTTGGATTTTTAATGTTTGTGAGGTGTGATTATAAAATCTTGCAATATTTTGGATTTTTTTCACCTTGGGATTCAGTTTTTTTTAAGTGTTGCTGGACTTTTCGATGGTCTGGATCTCAAGCTCAGCAGTTGGTTTATTTTCTTTTTATTTTCAAATAAGTAATATAATCTAAATCATTAGCCAATGAAATTTCCGTCTTTGTGAGTAGTACCACAAGGTTCCATCCTTGGACCTCTTTTGTTCTGAGAACATTTTGATGAATTTCCTTCATAGTTCCTTCTTCTATTAAAATGTATGCAAATTATGTTCAACAAATGTTACAATGATCTTCCCTCTGGTATGCTGGATGGCTCGGGACAATCAGAATTGTATAATGATTAATTAAAGCTATCAAATTGATCTGAAAAGTGTGGGATCTTTCTTTAGAAATCTTTAAAAATTAAATATTCTATAAGAGGTAAGAAATTCTGTAACTTTTCCTACTTTCCTCCTATTTTTCTTCCAGTCTCGAATTTTGAATAAATAGTTAACGAAAAAAATCTAGGAATGATTTTTAACTCGAATAACCATCTTTTGTTATCAACGCAAATTAAATTTTTAATTAATTTAATTCAAGGTTAAATATGGACTTATTAGTGTTAATACTTGGGATAGTGTTAGTAAATAATGATCCTATCTATACGAATTTTAAAAAAAAAAACTGCACTAAATTGGATACAAATCATATTTCGTTGGTGTTCGTCGCGTAGGATTAAGTCATTTTTTAAAATTCTTAATTTATTTCACAGTTAGCTATCGATAAAAAAAATATATATACTTGTGTTGTGATGCATATAAGTAATTCAGTTAAGAGTTCTAAGCTTGCTAATGAATTTGTAATTGATCTGAAATTACAGAAAATAAATCTTAAAATTATATTCTTTTAAAACGCTGCTTTTAAGATATTAATCAAAAAATTAAAACCAAATAATGGATTAAAAAATAAATGCGAATAGTCTAATTTTATTTTTTATAAGTACATTTTTTTATGAATTTAAACCTTTGCTTGACCAAAATGAATTCAGTCCCGCTTTCTCGGTTTAGATATTTCTAGACAGACATCCTCGTATAAAGATGGTAGAAAAATTTCAATATCTTAGAATTATTTTCTATACTGATGGCGGAATCAGGCAAAGTCCAAAATATGGAGAAAACAACTCTATAAGCTTAAAGACCAAGCTACTACTCTTTGAATACGTGCTTCTTTATGAGTGCAGCACTTGGAAAGACACAACCGTTGACACTAGGAAGTTGCGAACATTCATAAATAGAATTCTGCGCAACATCTTGAGGATTTTCTGGCTAAATCATATCTGTAATGATGAAATTTCTGTGAGACCAGGAACCCACGAAGGCGTTGGTAATACGTTTCGAAAGCGTAAAGAAAGTATTGCGAGTCAAGCAATGCAATGGAAACCTTTCACCCAAGACGAGCTAGACGAATTAAAAGCACTTGACGAGAGCTGAAATGAATCTTCAAGAATCGTACACAGCAACACAGTGGTGTGTAGGAATAGTGGAAGCTCTATGATAATCCGTAAGGGGAAACTAAGGGACAAGGTCTGAGGACCTTAGTAGGTGAGGAAATGACAATCGCATATAAGCTGCAAACAAATTCAAAATACGAGCACTATTGTTAAAATATCGACTTTGAATTGAAATTTCAAATTTTTATTTTTTATTTTTATCGATATTTTGTTTAGTCGGTTATTTTTAATTATTCGATTTTTTTTGTCATGAGGCTGAAAATCGCGGCATCCGTTTTTTTTTTCGTTTAGGATTGAAGGAAGCGACAAGTACATATCAATGTTATTGGAAAAATTTGAACACCAAAATGTTGAGCAAACATTTTTCCATTTGATTTCAAATTTTATCTCGTTACAGTTGTTCAAATGATTTTTTGAACTTTTAACATTAATTTTTTTCTCAGACAAAATATTTTCTAAACAAAATAAAATTAAAATTGTACTATGCAGAATACATCTTATTTTAGAGCCGATGTTCCAAATTTTTTTGAATTTGGAAATAGTAAAGGACATCGCCCATGTAAAATTTGTGTCCAACATTTTGGTGTTAAAATTTTTCCTATACCGTTGATACATATATCTACATAGCCATTGTACATAGATTTGCATAGTACTCTCATGAACACGTTCCACACGTCAACCATCTAGCGATCACATCACTTACTAATTTTTTGGTTGCTGTTTCTGCGCCCTCAAACGACCACATCACACAACGTTTGGAACGTGTTCATGAGAGTACTATGCAAATTGATATACAATGTACATAGCTGAACTTCCTAACAGAAAAAAAGTTTCGGATGCAGCGATCTTCAGCTTCATTTTCTGTCGAGATTTCAAAAATAGACGTTATAAAGTTAATATTCATAAAGTCGGTAAAACATTGAAGTATGATGGCTTAAGTACATAAATTATGTTCTTTGTTTTATTTTAAAATTTATAAATTAAATCGTATTGGAGCACACCCTTTCACATTCCGCTCTGCTTGAATAGCGATTTGCATTTCCTCTGCATCCACCATAAACAAATTCAATACATTCGTTGCCTTGAAAAGTCCAACATAAAAAGTATGCTCTACAAGGACCTGTCTCAGGTTTTGAGGTACAATCTATTTAAAAAAAAAAATTAATTCAAACATAAATTATTTACTTATATGTGAAAGTGATAAATCTTACCTAAAGCAGACGAACTTCCAAAAACAAAGGCAGCAATCAAAGTGAAAATGAAAATAAAGTTCATGTTGACTGAATTTAAAATATTATGCTGGTAAAGGATGTAATATTAATATGAACGAATTCAGTGAAGTGATGTTGATCATGTTGTTGCTGAGCTTTTTATAGGTATAGTTTTTAAAAGTATTGTGTTACCTCGATCATTTTCAATATCAAAAACTAATTTCAAAAAACCACGTTTAACAAAATAAAATTTTATTTGCTAGGAAGTACATATACTTATACTTCTTATCAGCTCATTATTTGCAATTGTTCAGATCAAGTTCAAAGTGAAGACAGATGAATTTATTTATCCCAGAAATACAGATATGACGTAAATTAATAAAAAAAATTAATATGAGATATGCCAGTATTTACATAGTAGAAAAACAAAAACCTTTACTTAGGGGTAGGTGTACAATGATCGATCATGCTCTTAAACGATCATGACTTTTTTGTGATATGGTATATAATGCACTTGTCATGAATTTGAAATTAAAAAATTGATCTTAAATTATATTCTTAGAAAATGTATCTTTTGGTTGTCTTATGCCAAATTTAAAAGTGTTAAACAAAAAATTAAATCAAAAGTTTAATTAGAAAATAATGGTTTTTGTTTATGCTATATTGATTCATATTAAGGTAAAAGTGTAAAGTTGGTTAAAAATCAAAATATTTCTTAGTTGGAAAACATGTTTAAATTTTTTTTTTTAACCATTAGGTAGGTACATATTATATTTACGTTACCGCTTTGTATATGAGAAATATATTATTATCATGGTGGCATTCGAATGGGGCGCCATCTAAAGCATCGGGGCAACCTTTTTTTTTGCGGAGAGCTCGTGGAGGCTTTATTTGATAGTTATTGCTATTTTTTGGTTATGGCAATCGAAATAATAGTCTCCTCTTGCTCTTAATCCCAATTTTCGTTCTTGAAAGATTCCACTAATCAAATTCTACACCTCAAATAATGCAGCGCCATCACAAGGGTCGGGTCAACATTAAAAAATACTCGCCATGATAGTACTATGTTTTTCATATACAAAGGTTACCGTAAATTACTGAAATTTTGAAATCTTTAGAGGCGTTTTTATTTTAACATCAAATAAAAGGTACATTTGCCGTGTGTAAAATACAAGCAACACTGTATTGCCATATAGAAGATATATTTTAAGATATTAAGCCAGACTTACAAACTTGGTTCAGTCTTGGTTGATATAAATTGTGTTCACACATAAAAACTTAAACTGATATCTTTCATAATTCAGAAAATCTGATTTTGTTACAAGGATGTTGTAGTTTTTTTTTCGAATGTAAATTCTTAGTTATATACAAAAAAATAACTTCAAGGATAGTACCTACATACCTATTAAAAAATCGTGCAAACCCTGCGCCTGGACTGCAAATATTATTTAAAGTTAAACTCATTTTTTTGATTAAGACATGCAAGCAAATAGGTATCTGGTTATAAAACAATTTCTTCGGGATGTCTGTAGGTTCGGAATATGTGTCAGGACTTCATGTCAGGTTGGACCAACTCCTAAAACCAATCCAAATATTACTGAATCTGCACTCTTACCACACAATTTTTCCAATTTCAATAAAATCAAAATGTTTCCTTTTTTAAAAAAAACTTTTTATAATAACTATTTATTTATATAATTAAAGAATGTAGGTACCTACATAAATATAGAGTGCACTAATATTTATTTTAGCAACATCCGCCTAAAGTTTGGAGAGTCAAAATGTTGCCATATACCTACATATAGGTACATCAGAGTCCATATGGAACAACGAACAACGACGACATCATCGTTGCTGATGCTTAATCGAATTTCCGCAATTTTGTTCCAATAATTTCTTTATTGAATTGCGAAAGCAAAAATAGAAACAAGAAATAAAAAATAAAAAATAAAAAAAAAAAACATAATAAAATACACAGAATAATCGAACAGAAAAATTGCCCGCCAAAAGGACTGACCGCGCCGCTGCCGCCAGTTTTAATTAATTTGTGGCTTATCAATTCAATTCAGATGGCAGTTCTGTTTTTTTTTTTGTTATTTTATTCTTCGATGAAACAGAATTTCTCTTTTTTTTAATTTACCCATACAAAGTGGCAGTCTGGGTGGGGAAAGAACATCCGTTGGTCTGACTTTTCTGTTGGCTAGATAATGTTATGGTGGGCTCCTTTGCAGCGGTTTTGCATAAAAAAAAACAGCGGAGCTTCATGGACGCCATCTTTTTACCATCAGCTTCATCATCATCGACGACTGCGGAGGGGATATCGTCATTGTTGTCGTCGGTTGGTCAATGGATATGCCTGGCAGACGTTGTTGCCACTGCCCGGCTGCGAGGGTTGCTTAATTACAATCAATTATTCAAACTGCATTTTAATTGATCACTTTTTGGCTTTTCGGATTGAATTTTCGATCAAGTGGAAGAGCTTACTCCCACCGCACAGCCAAGCTATACCCTACCCATGTCGAATCATAGGTATATTTATTTAATTAAGTCTACTAGCCGAATGATTTCATGCCCGACCCAACTCCAAACCAATCTCCTCCACAACATTTAATCCGATTTTGTTCATACAATTTTTAAGGATTTGCTTGTATAGGGAATATTGTTTTTTATTTATATTTATCCAGAATCCACTATGTGACTTTCCATATTGGGTCATTGAAATTAAAACATTTATGTACCTACTCCATGGTAAGTATATGTATACCTATATAACCTTTCCAATGCTGCGTGTATGGTCTGATATAGAAAAATGTATATCCCGATTAGAATGGCACACAAAAAATCATTACGCATTAAATCGATATTAATTTTCAAAAACGCTTAATTGTCGTAAATTAGCTTAGGCGCCTAAGCAGTTCATATTCATTATCCTGAATATTTAAATTCGAATTAAATTTATTTTGAATTTATAAATGGTGCCATTCAAATTGCGAGTAAAAATATTTGTTTTATGTTTTGCTTTTTTTTTGTTACTCCGGAAAGATTGGTAGGTATCATGATTTAGGTATTTGTTTATGCAAAAAAAAAAATTAAAAATTATAATATAGAGGGAAGGATCCACTTGAGAGAGGAGCGTGTAAATTCACAGGCGAGGTATGAAACAAAACACTTCAGAAAATCTAAGGTTTTTTTTTGTGAGTGAGTTCTATTCAGAGGAGGTACTTGAGACGATGTGTTTTGTTTGCAAGTAATAGGGTATATAGGTATATGAATTTTATGTGACAGTAAAACTGAGATTTTATCGCCGATTAAGAGGATTTTAATGCAAAACGAGTAGAACTTAATGATATTATGCTTAAGAAATTAAATAATAACGCGGAAATGAAATAAATATATAGTTATAGGTAGGT
This sequence comes from Syrphus vitripennis, assembly GCA_958431115.1. Lineage (NCBI taxonomy): Eukaryota > Metazoa > Arthropoda > Insecta > Diptera > Syrphidae > Syrphus > Syrphus vitripennis. The sequence continues at coordinate 147,182,968 of OY288108.1, read as the reverse complement.
ATAGGTATACCTGCCTCAAAATTATAGTTTTCATTCTTGAAATGGGACTACAATGGAATATTTAACGCTGTTATTGGGGTATGTATTATGGTTCACTTCACAATTTTCCACTTTAAAACAAATCTTTCATTTTTTGTTGAATGTTTACTCGAATTAATTTTACAAAAACAAATTCCCCTATCGCCCCAAATCATTTCTGTTTTCATAAAATAATTTTTATGAAATAGGTAGGTTTATGTGCCTAGGTAATAGGTGAAATAGGTGAATTTTGGAATCAAAAAAATCGATCAGGTATATGAAAAATTGTTTTTTATAAAAATAAGTACTTGAAAAAATTTTTTGATAAAAAATATTTTTGAGAAAACGGCTCTAAAAATTTTTAAATTTTGTTTTTTTTTCATAAATTAGTCTTATTTTATGTTGAGCCCAAATAGCAGTTCAAATAGTGAGTTCCATGCATATGTTCATATTTTTCTTTAATGACTTGATCACAAGAACTTGTTAAAGTATGGTACCTATAGGTATACCTACTTAAGAATTTTTTAATATTTGGAGCAATTTTGGAGAAAAATCGGGTTTCCGAAAAAGGTAAAAATAATGTTATGTATCGTTATTTTTAGTCTTAAGCAAATAAAAAAAAAAAACAAGATGTCCACCCACCAACTGCATCTCAACATAGGTATCCAAAAACTACCCATTAGTACCTACCTATAACATTGACATATATAACGTAAATAGGAGATATAATAGGTCTTTTTTTAACTCAAGGTGTCTGGGTCAAGTTATGTCCCACTGTAGGTGCCAATTGTCAAAGTACTAGTAAGGGATACTTTTTCCTTAAAAATATCAAAAACAAAAATAATTTTAGTTTGCATCTCCATGCAACCTTAACACTTATTACCTTTAAAACTCCCCCCATTTAAGATTCGCAATATTCATTCGTAGGTATGTCTTCCGCCCTGGGATCTTGGTCTATACTTCTACTTCATTCAAAAGTTATCGAAACTTATTCTTTTTTCCATTCTCACTATTATCCAAAAAGTGGCCAAGCAACCCTCCTCCTAAGTGATTTCCGTTACACTCATTATAGGTATATTTCAAGTTGCAACCCTTGATTGCATATGGTTTGACTCTTCTCTTTCGAGTGCACTATCCGACACACGAGAACACCGAAATGTGACAATTGACTCTTAAAGGGTGCCAAAGTGCGGGTGATGATGCGTGTAATTGACAATATAAACTGTATATGACAAACCTATATATGGTTAACATAAATATATACTTATATATATTTTACAACCTTAGACAAGTTTTTTTTTTTAATTTAGACAAGAAGTGTCTCGCATTTTGTCTCATCAGCCATTACACCGCCCAGCTGATGATGATAATATATTATGATGAGTCGAAAAGTGTCAGTGGATTTTCGTGTCACAATCAGCGGATGAAAGCACAACAAGCCCAGCGAAAATTATGTCGTTACGGGTCCGTAATTGAATTTAAAATTTAGCAAACGTCGCGTCGTCGACGTTGTCGTGTCGTTTTTGAAGTCAACATTGTCGTTGCTTTTGAGTACCTAAGTATCATTGTCATAATCGTAGCACTAATACGGGTCATGCAGCTCGTATAAAAATCAGCATTCCAGCGGCGACTGGCCGATGGATTCAGAGTGGAGGAAGCACCGGCAAAGTGTACAGACTCTTTGCCGGTGCAACAATTTTTCCCAGTGTCATATTTGGGAAAAGACCTTACAGGCCTGAACTTCGGATCCGGATTTTCCCTTTTTTGTTAAAAACTTATAATATACCTAAGTAAAATGTCTGTTACTCCAAAATGCGTATATGATGCAGTTAATGGCGCAATTTGTGTCCCTTCAATTAAACATTAACATTTTTGAAGGCCCCTTTCACTTCGGAATCGAAGTGTGAGGCCTGAATTTATTCAAGTTAGTCCTGACCATCAAAACAAAGCTCAAAGTGACCATGCGCTTCACGTTCACATATTACCTACGTTCAATTGCCACAATCAAATTCAAAAACAATTGCTTCAATTTAGCAGACGACTGTGTCCCGTCCAACGCTAATGCTCCGCTAGGTAAAAACAGAAACAACCACGACTACGACGACGACGACGACGACGGATGTCGGATGTGAGCAAAGTGTAACACCGTCACCATCCAGATCCAGAGTGCATATTTATGGCAAATTGACTGCTGCGCTAATGGCCCCCGACCGACCAACCAACCACTATACGGGGGGATAATATTATGGTAGTGCATCTCTATTTTATGATGCAAGTGCATCACATCAGAGGCAGTGTGATAGAGTCAAAGTCGCCACCGCAGCCGCCGCCAAACTTATATCTGATTATGATGCGAATTTTCATTCCGCCAGATTGCAGGTCAGCTTGTCCGCTGATACCTATCTACACTACACAAATACAATACCTACTGTGCAGTGCAGTATGCTATACTGCGGGTTGAATTCCTTTCTATACCTATATACATCTACATATATCTAAAGTCAAAAGTGAATTAAGTGCAATATCAGTTCTGATGCCATTATGGAATCGCACGTGGATTGTAAATAATCTCGGTGATAATTTGCACTTTAGATTTTCCATTTCCATTTTCACTTTGCAGTATATATTTCGCTGTTGCAGTTTCAGTTGCAGTTGCAGTTTGAAGCACTAGAAAGCACTCTCTGATGATGATGATCTGGGTTAGTGTCGCTTCTAATAGTAGGAGGAGGTATGTAGGCATATTGTGGGCGTGTATAGTGCCTAATTGGAAATTGTCATAGTTTATACGATCGCCTGCAGCAGTTTATGCATAGAGTTGCATATCTTAATGCATAGAAAATCCCAGGGTCTCCTGAGTCACAAAATAGCATAGAAATATTATAGAAGCATAGGTATTATTTATACACATTCAATAAAGCACCATCAGGCATCGAATTAATATTAATTTGGGCCAATTCGATTGAGTCACACATAATTCGTGTTGAGTGTTTAGTTTACACATAAATGTCAGTCAAACTGATATGCTTCTGTCATCGCTTATAAAGTTAACTCTGATGCATCGTGTAAACACACAACGTGAAAGGGGGGACGGCACATGCTTATAGGCAAACTATAGGCAAACCATGCAATGCAAGTAAAGTAAGCGTGATCGACGTTGTCGTTGGGAGAGAAAATGCAATTAATTTGTGCCAGCCAATTGATTTGTTTAAGGACAATTTAATCAACGGTGTTATTATACACAGGAAAAATGTGATGTGCAACAAAATAGTAGGAATGTACTTACTGCACTTGTGCAACCATCAAGAAATCTACAATAAAGTCTTAAATTGAACGATGTAATGTACGCAGCCGCCAACGCTATAGCGCTTGTTGAAGTGTTCTCAAGCCCTCTGATGTCGGAGGAAGAACAAAATATATATCTACTACTGTTTGCCTCGATTTTGTACCACGGATGAAGAAAGTAGTAAAAATCTCATAACTCTATAAACATATTAAGGAGTAGGGGTATCCATGCAACGCCGCCGTAAGGTCGTGATGATGTGGTAAACCTATCAAAATTTGTATAAATTGTTGACCGATTTAACAGATCAACTACTGCTACTCTTAATCGTTGACCTCTAGTCCTCGTGTTCCCCGAAGTTATAAAGCGATTGCCTTATGTGATGTGTGGGCCATAGCCCCCTTTTGCTTGCTGTTACCAAATGTTACCGATACCACGGGTTTCAGTTTGAGGCACCAAAAAAACCGTTAGCACGGTTCACAATTAATTGTTATGTCCGGTTTCAAAGAAATACTAACCGATGATCACACCAAACTGTGTATTTTTATGGAGCGTTGGTAGTTTGAGATACACACGTTGCTCATGTACCCAAATACGGGAATTTATTTTATTCACATTGATCAAATGGGCCTCATAACTGATCAAAGTTCTCTACGAAACACTAATTTTTGAAACGCTGATTTTCGAAATGCAGCTGAACAATTTGAAGAGAATGTACTTAGAGGTTTGAGGCTTTCCATGATATTTTGTCTGTTAACAAATCAAAAAAAAAGTTAACGAGATAACCCATCGATAAATGGTAAAGTTGGTAAAAATTTTCGGTTTATCATTTGTTCTACTTGGAAGAGTATCATAATTGGGTGGTACTAAAATGTCTCTGGAACTTAAGTTTACTAGTAGTTAAAGATTCAGTTTGAGTATAGCTACTGCCAAGTCTTTGACGGTCAAGATTTAATTAAATAAACAAAATGTAATAAAATAGATACCTATGTAGGTACATAAATCCTTCATTTATTTGATGTGTGGTAAAATCTTCAAATTCTTGAAGCGACAGCACTGGCCCTCCCAGTTCGAATAAAATAAAAAAGTACTTATGTATCTAAGAAACTTTAAACTTATAACAAAAAAAAAAAAAAAAAACACTATAACTTTAATCGAATCGAATCAAATGTGTATTTGTCGTGTGCTGTGACCAATAATAATTTCTAATTGAATCGAATTTAAGGTGCAATTGACAGTAATAATTGAAATCTGATTGGTTTGGATGCTTTGATTCAGAGCATTGTATATATGTATAGTACCTATACACAATGACACAAAGAGGAGTCATGCACTCACAGAGTGGAATGAATATAAATTTATGACCTTGGAATGTATAGAAAGGGATGCGTTTCAGTTTGTGATGCAAAATGTTCACTTGTATAGGTATAGATTGATTTAATAGAAATAAATTGAAATTGTTTAATACTTGAGGTTAAAAGATCCGAATTTTCTATGTATGGGTTGTATTTTTTTTCTCATATCTTCTATATGTATAATGCGGGTTAAGCTAAGTTAATAAAGAAAATAAAAAGTGTAGCTCTGGTAGCATTGAAAAATGAAGGATGATCGATCAATGTTAAAAAATTATACAAACTCGTATATACTTACGCGGTTTCTTTTGATGATATTTTTCTTGTCAATAGTGTGATAGTGATTCTATTGTATATATTTTTGGAAAATCCATACTTGAGCATCGTACTTATTTTATCTTATTATTTCATTTCATTTCATTTTATTTTATTTTATTTTATTTTATTTTATTTTATTTTATTTTATTTTATTTTATTTTATTTTATTTTATTTTATTTTATTTTATTTTATTTTATTTTATTTTATTTTATTTTATTTTATTTTATTTTATTTTATTTTATTTTATTTTATTTTATTTTATTTTATTTTATTTTATTTTATTTTATTTTATTTTATTTTATTTTATTTAATTTCATTTTATTTAGTTTTATTTTTATATTATAAGTATATTTTTTATTTATTATATCAAAACATTCGATTACTTTAAGTTCATAATCGTCAACAAGTAAATTTATTATATTTCATATCAATAAAGTTTCTTTTCTATAAAATAAATTTAATTAAATCATAAGTAAGTATTCACAAATGAGATTATTGTTTCGTTCTTTTTTTATTAAAAGATAATTAATCACAATTTACAAAAATATTGACACAAATGTCACGATGACCTATTTTTTATCTTTATATCAATCAATTAATAAGTGAATTTTAAAAAATCTATTGATTATTTTAACCTTCTTTGATTTGCGATTTAAAAAATTATTTTTGCTTATAAAAAGCCCTGAATTTTTATCAAGTTATCAGTTCGAATTCATCTCCTGAAATTTCATAACCAAAAACTATGAAACTAAAAATTGTTTTTCTTTTGCTAGTCATTGCTGTTAGTGCATTTGCCCACCGTAAGCTATAATATGACTCATAATATACAATTTTATTAACGAAAACAATTTATTTATTTAGACTGCCCAAAGGCTGATAAAGGGCCTTGCAAGGGTAAAATAATTGTATGGGTCTATAAGGATGAAACCAATGATTGTCATACATTTATCTATGGTGGATGTCAAGGCAATTCTAATCGATATGCAACACGAAATGAATGTTTGAAAGCTTGCAAACACTGAAATAATCAATTCCGAACCCCTCAACTTTAAATGTTTAAAATAAAATAATCATACATCTTTTGAAAAAATCATATAAATGTGTAACTGTTTAGTTTTTTACTTTATTACTTCAATAAGAAAAAAAATTAATAATTTTTGGAAATATTTTACGAAAAGTAATCGGGGTGGTTTTCTAAAATATTTTCAATCAGTAGGGTTTAATAGTCTTAAATTTTATTTCCAAATCAAGTTGTTTCAATGGAAATTATTCGAAACAAAATATTTTCAAACTCAAAATCTTTTCAAACAAAAAAATTGAAATATGTTTTGTAATATTTTTTCACTCAAAATACTACTTTCTTCAAATATGTTATGTTTCCGTTAAGTCTACCTTCCTCTAAGTCGAGTTTCCCCCTAAATCAGACTGCATGATTTTTCAAAAAATTTTCTGAATCTAACTGATTTTGATGTCCCGATAAAATTTTAGCTCCACATTCAAATATATGGTGTTTTTTTTGGGCATATTCACTCAGAATCTGAGGTTTTAGAACAAAGTATCGTGTCACAATACTGAAAATAATGTTAATAAATTTAATTTAATGAGGATTTTTTGGTTAGTAGATGATATACATATACATATCTTGAAAACTACCAGCTTTTTTTTAAACTTATCAGAAGTTAAGGCAAAAACTGTTTCCTACCATCTTGAATTTTTTCACACTCAAGCTTATCAAATGAGTTTGATTGAGGACGTAAAAGATGATGTAGGTATTTGGAATTTAAATTTTATTTTTTAGTTCTTTTGTTATGAAATTAAATGCAAATTTAAATCAATTTCAAATTTTAAACCAATTTTTGATCCCAAAAGATAATTGTCAAATGAAATTATGAAATTTTTAGAAAATTAATTATATTTAATTTAAATTGCACTAGAAGCTTCTTCACCAAAAGTGTATCAGTTTTTAATTTTAAGCCAATAAACTGCCAAAACCTATATGCAAATATTTTGGGAAGAATTATTTAACAAATTTTGTTAACTTCTAATATGATTGTGATTATATGAACTACGCTTGAGCTTATTTTTATTTATTTACATTTATTGTTTTTATAAACCAAAAAAATGGTAAATTTTTTTAGTTTCAAATAAAATTTTATTTTCATAATTGCATTTTAATTTTCTTATTAAATTTTTTCTTCTATAATATATTTTTTTGTGACAATTTTAAAAGTAAAAATAAAGAAAAGGAAAGACCTGAGGCTTATATCACAATATTTTCATAAAATATTATATGCTCAGGTTTACGTCATCTAAAAATTTACTTTATTTACTACTGAAAAAAAACTTTGTTAAAATTCATACATCTAAAAACCACTTAAATAATTCTGTTGAAATCCAATCTTAAAGTCGAAAATGTTTTTATGAATAAATATTTATTTTGAAAAATCATTATTACTATACATTTTAAGATATTATTTACTTTCTTTTATATCAACAAGAAAAGATATATTTTCTTTACAAGTAATTAAATATTATTCAAAATGTTTTGTTATTTTATTTACTTTCTTCTCAATAACGCTTATACAAATATTGACACAAATGTTATTGATGGCACATATTTGTATCTATATCAATAAATAAGTGAAATTTAAATTTTTTTTCCATTGATCGAGATTTTGAGATTTTTTTAAGAATTTGTTTTACTTATAAAAAGCCCTGAATATTAACTGAAGGTGATCAGTTCAAATTAACTTTCTGAAATCTTAAGATAAAAAAAACGATGAAATTCCTAATCGTTTTACTTCTACTAGTGATTGCTGTTAGTGCATTTGCACATCGTAAGATATCATACTAAGTTCTCACATCGAACGATTTATTTAATGAAAGTATTTCTATTTAGACTGCCCAAAAGCCGATAGAGGGCCCTGTGATGCTAAGATATATGTATGGGTCTACAAAGATGAAACCAATGACTGCCATGAATTTTACTATGGAGGATGCCAGGGCAATTCTAATAAATATAGTACTTATACTGAGTGTATAAAAGCTTGCAAACACTGAAGCAATCAATTTAAAATCTATTCAATTCAAATGTGCAAACAAAAATTAAGGGGGTGCCATTATAAAGTTTTGTTAAATGTGTTAAATTTTAAATAAAATATTGGGAAAAAAAATTCGATAAAAGTTTTAGTCAGTAAATAAGATTTCTCAAAATAAATTTTGTCAAAAAAATTATTTTGTCAAAAATGTTCGAAATGAACAAATAAATTTGTTAAAAATATTTGTTGAAAAAATAAATTATGGTAAAAAACTTGTAAGGGAACAACAAAGTGTGAATTGTTTTGAACCGCGAGTATAAAAATTGTGGAAAAATAGTTTTATGGAAAAAAAACTGTCAAAAAAATTTGGTCGTAGAAAAAAAGTTTTTTTTTTTATAATTAGCACTCAAGGGGATTATATGCACCCTTTATCTGTCAGAGACACAGTGCGAGCTTCAGGTAAGTAGGAGAGGATTTGAAAGGAGATATCGGTGAGCATTAATCTTGAATTTCAGTATATCACAATGAGAGGGAAAGACAGAGCGTGGAAGGGTATTCCACATTCGCGTAGTACGGCTAAAGAACGAATCCCTGTACTTCACAGTAATACCGAAATTGGGTTCAAGAGTAAACTGATGAGCATTCCTGGAAGCGCGAGTATTACGGTTGAATCGTTTAACGGGAGGAATGCAACTGGCTATTTCAATAGAGCACTTACCGTAAAAGTAAAGATAAAAGAATGAGAGACCGGCCGGCGTAACGGGTGTTAGAGTGACGTAAAAGTATCGATGATGTTTCTGTCTCCGTTACAGTAAAAGTATCGCCTCGTTTGACTAAGTCTCATCGCGGTCTCGTCCAACTCACAATTTCTACAATAATATTTTTTTTTTCTGGGAAAATGTGAAACAACCATTTCATTCTTGAAGATATCCAATACATACTTGTGAATGATTTTCTTTATTGGAGACATTACCGATACTTTCAGTCAGTCTCCGTCTAAAAGTTTAGTCTCGGTTTCTTTTCGTTTCTCGAGATGAATTCAGGACATCAGTGCATCATCCAATCAGTATTGTGAGTAACTATAAATGTATATTAATTTTCAGACAGTGGTGACACCAATAACACACATTTTGATGAAAGCCATTTCGTTCTTAACAAAATGTACTTACTCTCAACAAACCAAATTATTTGTTCTTTATTTATATACATAGGAGAAATCTTAATCAAGATTTTCTTACTTCTTATTTATATAAAAAATATATTTAAGTATGATTTTATTCTTAAATAATTAAGACATGTTTACTACTGTTTTCTGTTATTTAAACATTCTTCTTAAATTAAGGTTTTACAAATATTTACAAAATGTATCTCATAAACAAGATACACTAAGAATCCATTGACTATGTATTTTGTTAACCTTCTTAATATTCTTATAAAAAGCTGGGAATTTTTATAAAGTGTATCAGTTCAAATTGATCTTCTGAAGTTTGAGAACCATCAAAATCCAAAATGAAATTCCAAATTGTTTTACTTTTGCTAGTAATTGCTGTGAGTGCCTTTGCACATCGTAAGTTAAATTTTCTTTTTCTTATTTTTAAACTGTTAGTTATCTCAAAATTTTCAATATTTAGACTGTCCAAAAGCTGAGAGAGGACCTTGCAATAATGTCATAAATGTATGGGTCTACAAAGATGAAACCAATGATTGTCATAAATTTATCTATGGCGGATGCAAGGGCAACTCCAATCGATATCAAACGCGTGATGAATGTTTAAAAGCCTGCAAGCACTGAATGTAAAAATTTTTAAAAATGTAAAACTAATTTATTTTGATTGTGAATTTCGAGTCTTTCAATTTTAATTGTGGTACAAAAAATATAATTTCGTTAATACAATGCATATATTTACAAATATAATATTTGGGTAAATTAAATTGTTAACTTATTGGTTTTACTAGTATTCCCGTTCATAATAAGTAGATATTCTCACAATGCAATCAGAATTCGTTCAAACAGGTTCTAAATTTTTAAAGATTCAAAAGTTCGTCTAATTTAACTTCTAATTTAAACTGTAGATCCTTCTGACTAATAGAACTTATGCACGCTACAATGGCTGACTAGTTCTTAACATTGAAAATATTTATGAGATCGTTTTGCACAAATTTGGTGGAATCTACTTTTTCTTCATTAAATGACCATAGCTACATATATGATCTCGAGTAAGACCACAACTCTCCATTTGAATGCTTCATCTTATGAATCCACATGTGGTATACGCCAGGTTGACCTCAGAAAACGTCGACAAAAACGCTTCCTGATTAGGTCAAAATTGACCGTCGCCCTGGTAACTTCTTTTCCAATGTGCAACACTTTGTTCAAACATAAAAAAAACTTCACACAGATAATGAATAAACTTTTGAATAAACAGAAAAATATGAAAAAGCTAAAAGAGAATGTTGAGCTTAAAACTGAAGATGATATCTAATGCATTGAAAAAATATAAACAAAATAAAATTTTTAATACATATTTATTCATAAAATGTTTAGAAAAAAAATCAGTAAAACAATACATTTGAGTTTTCAAAATAAATTTTAATTTTTTTTCAAGTATCCAAAAAATATTTGCTTCTAATATTTTTAAGATTAAAAAGGACCATTTTTATAAAATTTTTCATGGCAATCCGGTAAACGGCTTATGTAGAAATTGAAAATAAAAAATCCGGTTCTATGTCAGGTAGCACCAATATCGGTTCTTTGAAAAAAAAACTGTCAGAAAAAATTCATCAAAATCGTTAGAGTTATTTTTGAGCGAAGTAAGTTTTGTCGTCAAAGTTATACACCAGGTACCGTTATGTTTTGAGCTAAAAAAATAGAGCTATAAATATATATTATTATAGATAGGCCAGTAGACAGATTGACATATAGTCCGACGGACAGACACACAGCCACAAAACCCACTTTTGCCCCGTTCTCTATCGTCGTAATGTAAAGTCTGATTAAAATCTCACAATCTATAGTCGCAAGTAAAAAAGTCATCACTGCAACACTTCATATATAATAGGTAATTAAAAAGAAACTATCGGATTCACACTTAAAAGAATCTGAAAATGGTTGCTAAATTTACTACAATTCAAACTACAAAATTATGTAGACTATGACTAATAAACCATAAATTTGTGGTACACTCTAGCGTGTATGCAATTTTTGTTATAAGTTTGAAGTTTGAAAATTTTGTTTTCGTTTTATGTTCATAATTGTGTATTTGTTATACGTTAACTTATTTTAATTGACTGTACGGTTTTAGGCACAACAAAGCCTGCAGTGTTTTGCTATGCCTACATACTACCACGAAAATATTATTAAACGTACTCTAAACAAAAGTATTCCTAGCAGTAATATTGCTATCAGTATTAAAATAATTTATAGTATGTGAAACCACCACATTCAATAAAATTAAATTAAAGAAAAGTTATATTTTATATTAAAAATAGTAAAGAATTGAGTTGATCCATAGTGAGCAAAGGTGTTAAAATATCGAATGAAATATTTATACACTAAAATGCAAAAACAAAAAAAGGTTAAGTTACTTTATGACGTATACGATTGCAATAGTGGCGTAACCCACTTTTTTCAAAAATGAGTTTTCCATAAAATGGATCTCTTAATATATCTGTTTTAATACAAAAATAGTTTTTTGTAGCTATCTCCACTCAAAACTAGAGGGCACTCAAAAAGATGTTATTGCATTCTATAATTTGATCATAGTTTGAGTGCAATAGTGGGGTAACCTTTATACTTCTCTATTGTGGCCATTCCTATTTGCCTATTTGTGAACAAGATTTTGGTGTAATAGAAAAGAATAAAAAGATATCTTCGTCCCAGATTATTGGGTTAGTAATATCATTTCCTCGACCAGAAAGAGAAACCCATTTGAAATTGTGAAAATGACTTAATCTGATTTTTTCCACAAAATCTCTCGAAGAAAATATCACGAATATCCATTTCAAATTCCAAGGAACGGCTTAAAATTCTGTGGCTACACTTCGAAAAAAGTAAAACATTTTCAATTTTTTATAAATATTCGAATGAAATTGATGTTTTATTCGAAGAGGCAAAAGTAAAGAAGAACCAATCCGTTAATATTAAAAAAAACTTAACCAGCTTACTGACTTACAGACTTAACTGAACTAATTCAATTTATAGCAATCCATCACTTTTTATAATAATTGAAAAAGTTCCAATCGAAATATTTGACATTTTACGACATTTGACGAGGAGTAAAATCAAATTAGTAAAAATGTATGTAATAATTTTTGGTTGTTAAAGTATGAACTATGACAGAAATAAATAAATAATAGGTACATATAATAAATTGGGCGTAACCTTTCTTTTTTCTTTATTTTTACAGAAAACCATGAATGCAATAGTGGCGTATTCCACTTTTTTTTCCAAATGAGGTTGAATTTCAAAAAAAAGCTTACCCTACAAAATATTTCTTTTTTCAAACTCTCCACCGTTTTTATATTAATCAAAAATGTCAAAGGGAAAATACAAAAAATGTTTAAATAAAACCTGTTTCTTAAATCTCTCGTAGCTCAAAAGTGAATTTTATGGGTTACGCCATTATTGCACTCATAGTACATAATTGTATGAATAAGAAATGTTTTAAAATTAATAGTGAGAATATTCATATAATATTAATTTCATTTTAAACAGGAAACCTTAAAACAATATTTCTGTTACGTTATTAGTTTTTCTGAAAAAAAAACGTACTTGCAGCATCTATTAATATGTACATATGTATACCTAAGAATTATCTGAATTCTCAAAGTATAATAATAATAATATATAATATAAAGATCCTTCCCGTACTTTTGATGCAAAAGGGAAGTAACTTTAAAAGTTCATGTCATACAGGTACTCATTAAATTTGTCTTGTTGTATTTACCTTATTTCATTAAAATATTTGCTGAGTTAATTATTTTATTTGAATTAACTGTTATCAAGATAAAGATTAAGTAAATATCGTTCTGCATTGAAACTAAAATGCATTTTACTTATGTATATGTATATCTGCCTACAGCAATTCCTACTGATTAAATTATATCGTCAGAGAATTATTTATTTACTTCCGCTTTTCAATGAACTTTTTTTTTAAGCATAACAAACTGTGGAATACGTATTTGCTATATAAAGTAAAAAAATCTAAAATTTTTATATCAGTACATCATTTGCTTCAGGAAATTAATTATCTGTCTAGGATCAGAACCACCAAAATGAACTCGAAAATATTAATTACTTTCTTATTTCTAATTGTTGGTGCTTTTGCATTGGGTATGTATCACTTATTCAATTTTTCGTTGAATAAATAGTACAGACATTAATTTTTAAACTTTTTCTTAGACTGCTCTTCCAAACCTGAAACGGGTCCTTGCAAAAGAAACACAACATACTGGAACTACAACAAAGACACAAATTCTTGTGAAAGATTTATTTATGGCGGATGCGGAGGCAACGATAATCGATATGAAACCAAGGCCAAATGTGAAAGTGCTTGCAAGCCTTAGTGAAATCTAGTTCTTAATACTTATTAATAAGAATTAAATTTAGTAACGCTTTTAAAAATATTTTCTTTTCTTTTTAAAGTGAGTTTGATTAGATTATGTCTTTGAGACCACATCACGACTCAAAACAGATTGGCCACGTTCAGATTTCGTTCAATGTATCCAAAAAACGAGATATATCTCGTGACATCTATAATCAGCTGCTTATTTCACATGTGATTAGAGCAACATCTTTGCTATCTAGAACGCGTTCAATACAAATCTGAAAGTGTCTATTTCCTTATTTCAATTTACAAATTCAAAGGCGTTTTTTTCTAATATTGAGACATAGTACGGTGGTGTACGAGAAGGTGTATCAATATTTTTAAAAAACACATTTTTATAGCACTTTCCTTAGCATTTCAACGAAGAAGTATCACATAACGTAGGGGATAGTATATTTAAGTCTGAGGATCAAATCCCAGAGGTAGGTACTATTTCTTACAAACCAGCGACAAACCCTCTAAGAAAATATCCAGCCATAAATACTTCAGAAAAGATGTTCTGAAATATATTACCCATAATATCCCTTTCAGGCACCAGTTGCGCTTTTGCAATTAACACAATAATTATTATCCAAAAATAACTCTTAAAATAGTTTGCAAAAACAATTTATTTAACCAAAACTCAACTAGATGGGTAAAAGTTATATATTCCGTTGTAAATCTAAAAATATAATATCTCTAATTGAAAACAGCTCTACATAATAACACCACCGCGTTCCATTTCCCCAAATTTCATCCACACAGCGAGTGCCAGCGGTCTCTGATACTCTACATTATATTATATTGCAAACGATTTAAGTAATTGCAAACCCACATCATCAGGAAGTCCCAAAACCAGGTACCTATAACCCGGGAAACTATACGAAGGAAAGCATCCACCCACCTACCTATTATTTATGTTTATGTATATTATACGTACCTACACTTTACCATCATGTCCAAAAACAAATGTGAATAATAATTTTTTAATTTATCTGAATTATTTTCCAACTTTTGTGAATTTATTACCCGAACCTCAGCTCCCCTTATCAAACCATATCATCAACTACCTACCTCTCTCTATCTCTACTGTTTCAGCTTAATTTGTGCGAATAATTTGCACCTGAGCTTGTGCAGAATGACGAAGTTAACCCCGGAAGTGGGAAAAAATAAACCCTCCCTTATGTGGGTATAGAAGGACAAATTGATGGGGATGGTTATATAGGTGGTGGTTCTGCCTCCGGAAAGCTTTCATAGATTTTCATTACGAAATGAAATTTAAAATAATATTTTCTGCACATCGTCCCCATCACAGACCAAATCACCATCCCCAAAGCCAAAAAGGAGTTTTCATTTTCACCCTTTACTGGTGCTGAATGTGGCAAGCCATGCTGATGGCAAGGCATCAGCAACCCACATCACCCCCATTTGAATTTGTTATTCCGTGCACCATTGTTCGGGGGCTGTTCTTGTTTGTTGTCATTTTATAGTATTCTCTTGTTGCTGAACGAGTCCATTTGCGTGTATCCTTTATAGAGGCAATACAAAATGGAGCACACTCATCATCTGGTGGGACCGTTGGTTTCTTTATCCGCACTTCACTCTACCTACACATTCATTGAATCATCGCTGAGCGGTGACGGTGATGATTTTGTGCGTTTAAAATGCAATTTCCACTCCAAATCTAATCCGGTCGTCCAATTCTGATATAGACGGACAAACCTTTATTCACGGGGTTACCACTTTGATTTTTTTCTCAATTTTAAATATTTGTGAAAAAAAATTATGTTTTTAAAAGTTGTATTCAGAAAAAGATCGAAATTTGAGAAAATTTCAGATTTTCATTTTATTAAACAAACGGATATATGACCTTTCCACAGAACATGGTTTTGGTTGCTCATTTCGAAAACTGCCATGTGTTGATTTCCTTGATACAAGTGTCACTTAAGAAAGTGGCAGGGTTGGTGGGTCTCACTTTGAGGACAACATTGAGTTTTTGAAGCTCTTCAGAAATTTTAATTTCCCATTGGACAATGCTTTCAAGATCAGAATTGTAGGAGGTAATCATAAGATGATAGACAAGAAGTTTCAGACAAAAGATTATTATTAATGAGTATAAGAAAAAGTGTCGGAGGCAAAATGGAACCTTGGGGCACACCATTTATTGACATCAGACTTTAAATCAAATGCTAGTATTTTTGAATTTGGATAAGATAGCCTGATGCCAAACTACTACTACTTTCTCCACTTTTCTGTGAGATATACAGTCACCGATCATTAAAACGGTTTCGTGTTGTGGTTAAAAAAAATACTACGTTACGTTACGTAATTTTCGGAAGCATAATATTTAGTATACATTGGTAACCATACCTTCAAGTTTTCGATGCCGCCAAAATGTAAAATTGAAAAAGTGCAACCGTAAACTTATCATCTTTCTAGTCTAGAGTGATAAGTGCGCTCTTTTCATCAACTACATCCAATTTATGTGCGCGACTCTGTGGCATAACTATTTAGCTAGAGTCATTTGTACACTGTGGCAGGTTGCTGATAGTGTCATATAGTATACCTACACACTTATGACATTTCACGAAATTTTAGCAACAAATTACATTATTCGCCATGATACCTGGGTATTATAGCGTTGATAAAGCAAATGGAATCAGATTTTGGAATCTAAAATGAGCTTTCAAGTGTCCCAGACATCATAGAGGAAAGATAACGTTATAGGCCTTATGGGCCGACGCGACGAACGGCAGTGGCGTCGTCGTCACTCGACGGTTGTTGTCGTCGTTCGTTCGTCCGTTCGTATAGCTGTCAACATTTCAATTGAATAATTGAAAGTTTTAAGTGTGACTATTTTAATCTGGTCTATACGTCTCTGCACACTATATGATGATGCTGATGGTCCGGTTTAGGTTTCCGTGGGGGCTTGTGATGCAAGGTCGTGTCAGTTTGAGTTTGAGTTGATGCTGGTATATAGTTGTCTAGTGGAAAATCGGGTAGCTTCGTGGGTGGATGGTTTAGTGATTTATGATCATTAGACTATGAGTACACGTCCTACGTGTAAGGTAAGTTTATGAAAACATGCAAACGTAATTGAAAGGGCTAATAGAGGAAAAAAGGAAATGAATATGAAAATATCAGTTGGAAATGTCTAAATTTCAAGATTTCAATGTTGAAGTCACGTTTCATTTTAGATAAAGCACTTGAAAAAGTCACATTCCGTGTCATAAAAAAAACTGCAAACGTCGGTAAATAGATGTCTGCGAAACATCCTGAGGATTGTTTACCACAAGCAAATCTCCAATGATGATTGCATTTGTGATGGAAACCCCTTCCACCAGACAGACATAAAAGAGTGCAGAGATCAACGTCAATTGGTGAAAAGTTGAAGACAACTGAAACACAGCTCCACAAACAATTGAAGCCCTACAACGGCATAAAAGATCCAGAATAGCTTACAATAAACTGACTGGCAACTGTCAAACGCTCTTCCAAATAGAACATAGATCTGTTTTTTTGCTTTGGTCTGACGTTTGTCTGACATTTCTTTATAAGAGTTCATTTGTTTATATTTGAAATGTCAAAGCCCGATCGATCAAACGCTAAATTGTGGTTTGGCTGATAATGTTCTACAACAAAAATATACATGCTTGGATTTTTAAACATTATACGTAGTTCTAAATTTGGTTCATTCGTCTGTTTGTATTCGAATAACTTTTTCATGAAAATATAGAAATTCAATAATCTTCGTCAAGAAGATATATTTTTATTTGTTATTGTTTTGCCTAAATAATGAATGACATACATGATTTCATACGTTTTGCGGGACTGCACTGCATCAGGAAAGCATTTATTTCTAAATTGCATTCATCATCCGGTTGACAATTTCATTAGAAAATAAAAAAAAACCTGTGTAACTGGATGACCGGATGGCATAGGAGAGAGAATAGAGTCTGCTGTGTGTGTTTTAATTTAGTTAATTCAAATTAATCAAGGGAAATTGCATTTTACTGCATCTGAATGCGCATAAATTAGCGTAATTGGCGATAGTTGTTAAGCAACCCAACAGTATAGTTGCAACCACAAAACAGCGCATTGGAAAAAGAGGAAGCACTTTCTTCTTCGAAAATTCTCATCAAATTACTGAAGTTTAAAAAACAAACACGATATAACTAGATTTTTTGAATGGTTTCTCAATACACATAATGTATGACGGAAGTCTCTTAAATGTCAGATCATTCTTTCTCCCAAAATTCACAAACAAACATAAAACATTTTGCTACAGTGTCGTTGTTTTTTAATAGCAAAATTAGCGACACGAGTCACCATACCATATCTCTCTACTGACGAATGGCGTAAATATAGAGTAAATAAATACAAACAATTGAAAAAGAGGCACTAATCTCATTAAATTAACTTAACTGGGACAGAACACGGTCTTGACAGTTTAATGCTTCATTCTATTGTCTTTTTTTCTCTCTTGTTGTTTTGTTAATTTTGAAGCTGTGATGCGAGTGTGGGGAATTATTGTTAATTCAATAATAATATTCTTTATAGCTGAGTTTATTTAAATACAATTGCATGCAGGCCCTGGTTTTGTTGTGCGGAGAAAAAAAAAATAACAACAACTTCACGCAAAGGCTTGACAAGTGCCCTTAATCAAAATGTTGAATGTGTTCCACTTGAAGTTGAATTTACTTATTAATTTTTTTGTTGGGCATATTCATATGTGATTGAATGTTTTGAAAGAAAAAATAAAAATGTTTTGCTTATTTTGTTTTTGGTTTGTGTAGGTATGCGATGGCGATATAATTGATGACTTCAAAATGTATTATTGCGTAGACAAGATGTTTTTTTTTATAAGGGTGATGGTAGAGTGAAAAGTATTATTTAATTGCCAAAATTATACGGGCAATTATGAAACTTAAGTGAATTTATTTAGACACCAAAGCAATTGAGTTTTTTTTCTTTATTTTTAATTCAGAGTAAATCAATTATAGCTGACCGATGAAAGTTTCGTTGAGTTGGACTGGAAAGTTAGTACAATAAGAGTCAATATGTGTCGATGATCAGAGACCGAATATTAAATTTCTACGGTATTCCACAGGAATGCATTCTTAGTTCTCTTTTTATGAATAAACTATTTCAAACTTCTTCTTTTTCATTTAAAGGCGATTCTATCACTCCACTGCTTCACCATAACGCTATAGTCGTGGGGTTCGCATGTGGTTTGAGTATTGAATACTTACAATTTTTACTACTTTAAAAACCATATCAAGGGAATGTGAAAACAAATTTCCTTTATTCCCATTGTTCTCATCCTTACAATTTTACTATACATAACTACCATGCAGCTTAAAATAAGTCTTATGAAATTAAAAAGTCTGACGCTGAGGGCGATAAAAAAAGAATGAGCACCTTCAATCATTGTTTCACAATTTTTTGCTTTTAAGAAAGATAAAAATGTACTTATTAATATTGTGAAATCTACTTTTCTAAGAAAAGAAATGATCTCACATAATGTTCAATTGTCTCAGGTAGATATAAAAAATATCACATCTTTAAAAATCATCTAAAATTATTAAAAATAAATATAAACGAAAATGAACATGAATTTTATTCGTTCTTGTTGATTCTCAGTATTTCAACCCCAAGTCATTTGTCATAATCAAAAAACCAAAAAATTTTTTCTGCTTACCATTTAATCTAAAAAATAAAATAACTAACAAATTTTAATATTTATAAAAAATAATATGTATTTACCTATATTGAATTTTCAAAGTAATACATTGTCCACCCTATACTATATCTATATATTCTGTCTACACCCCCAGAGCATATCACTTCTGCATGTCAACAAATTGAATTAAAATTTTCTCCCATGTCCTTATAAACTTAATTGATTTTTTTTTTGTATGTCTAATTTATTTCAGCTGGGTCCTGCAGCAGCGGGAAGAGGAATGTTTTGCTACCACTGCCCGCCAGCGTTACATCCAGCTGGACCCCATCAACCCCGGTTGCCATCATTGGAATACCCGTTTGCTGCTACACATCCATGTACGTATGTTGCAATTCGTTTTGCTAATGAAGTTAGATATAAAGTTCGAGATAACGTCCTTTTGACAGCACTGTCGGCATCGTCGTTCGGTCGTCTATACCGTATACCTTCCACCACTACCCCATTCCGGTAACGGAAGATGCGCCATGCACACATTAACGAATTATCGAATCAGAGATATATCGAGTTACAAGTAGATTCTCGCTAAAGATAAACTTCTAGATAAAAATATATGATGAACTGGTACTATTTCTGTCCATATTGATTCAGGATCAGGATTAGAGCATATGTGAGCTCGAATATCTTTGTGAACACTTTATTATCACAGCACATAGATACGAGTCGAGTATACCTAACTTTTATGCTTAACAAAGTTATAGGTTCTCTTTCTCTTGCCCTCAATCCCTAGAAATGTATCAAGATACTTGTATTTTGTTTAGAGTTTCCACAAGTTAATGCACAGTCGCAGAACAAAATAATATCAGATATGTATATGAGTACTATACGTGTAAGTACAACGATGTGCTACTTTGTTCATCATCGAAATTAACACACAAATTAAGTTTCAAAACTTGTTACAATCTAGATTGAGGAGACTTTGGCCCGAAGGGATGAAATTCGATATCACTTCGATATAGACAAAAACTCGATTAAATTCATTCCAGCAGCCAGAAGCCTCATCGCATCGTTTCTGCTCTAGTAAAAGTTATATAGCTCAACAAGTTTTGCCATCGCATCGACATCAAGCAGCACCAATTTGTTGTTGCTGGCTATGTGACAGACAATGCAGCAATTACATTAGAGGGGACCAATGCTGGCTAACTCTGAACTGGCGATTTCCCCAGTCAAATTCCACAAATAACGTTAACAGTTTAATTTTTCTATTCAATTTGCCCATTCTCTTCTGGGATTCATAGCAGACATGGAGCGACCAGCGAGCGGCGGGCGGTACGACAATTCCAGTACTAAATTATATATTTTTTTGTATTTTACATTTGCTGTTAGAACAGTGATGTTATTATGTTTGGTTACTCTTTAATAATTAGAACGGTTTCTACAGAAACCGAAATTTGAATTTTTTTGTAATGAACATAATTTTATGTGTTCAAAATCAAATGATTTTGGTGCAAAAAAAATCGTTCGTTGATTGATCAAGGATTCCTCATGAGTTCCGTAGTAGATGAGAACAGTGAAAAATATCAGAGCTACATTGGTAAAAAAATTTTGATGTGCCGTTAACATTGGAATATCTTATATACCTTCGTTTGTTTCGTTTACCTTTTTTACAGATGACATCTATGCAAGGAGGGAACTCTGCAGAAAAATGAAATAACAATGAGCTAGGTTTGGTCTTCCTCTTCACTTACAGCGACGATTGTCATGGCTTGAACCTCAACTCCCTACTTTTTTTAAGGCTCAACTATTCCGCCGTGTAAGTTAGGTTGAAAAGGAAAAAAAAAACATATTTCAAAACGAAATTCTAAAAAATCTTGGTGGTGATTTATAAATTCAATATTTTTGAAATTCAAAATTTTATTGTGTTTTAAGGAGTTACATGTTATGCCAGGGATCTCAGAAGAAAAAAAATTATTCCGACGAAACATAAGCGTAGTTAACAAAATAAATTTAGCTTAACCTTGATTTCTGCTAAAAATTACAAATGCAGAAGTAACGTAAACCACTTTCTTTCCAAATTCAATTTGAATTTTGAAAAAAATTACATGTAATATGCTTTTTACATCATTGATAGTTAAAAAAAATTATTAATTTTTAAATTTAAAGTTAAATTTAATTGATTTAAAACTTTTGACAACACTGACATACCTTATGTCTCAAAAGGCTTTAAATTACTATCAATGTGTATTTGGGGTGATTGGCCATTGTTTTGACTGTTCCGCATTTATCATGTCCAATGACCGACGTCCACATGGAATACGTTTTTAATAATTATACAAATTTGTTAATGGAAACAAGCGACCGTATAAATCAAATAAATTTTTATACATTTGTGCGTATAATGTTGTAAAGAAAAAAATGTAAATTCCATTGCTTTCACGCTGAATTGAAGGTGACAATTGATTGTATTACGCTCGTAAAATATTTATCATAATTTGAGCCTGTCGCCCCATCATAACGTTCGACGACAACGCGAATTCCATTAGGCTCCGAATTTCATTTTTTTTTTTTCTTTTTGTCAACTTATTTTTATTTTTGTGGCACCCATCCCATGGAGGTATGAAAATTCCAAAGTAAATCCCTGCTGCACTCCTTCCGAATCGATCAATATATCTACGGCATCATAAAGGTATCTAGATACGACAACCTATGGATTGGGAGGAGGGTGGGAATGTATTGGAATGTATACAGGTGCGTCAGTGTGCCGTCGGCTGCCTTGATACATCTCACCTCAAAGGCAGAAAGCTTTGTAGGTACGAGAATTATATTGGATTCCCATTACAAGTGATTGCTCTGAGATTCCGATCCGATCCATTTCCGCGAATTATTTAGCATGTAAATTGAGATGGTGTGTTGCACTCATAAAAAATTCCTTTAATCAAATAACCGAATTGATATCTATATAGGAATGTATACACCAACCTCTGCCATGGATGTGACGAAGAGAGGAATGAGATCTGATGGAATGTCTTCGAAATGTATGTATCTTTTGTACACACATCATATCAGGGGTGTGGATAATCCTAAGTGTTGTGGATTTCATTAATTTATAGTTTATGTGAAAGTCTGAGCGCATGCACCTTGTCTGTTGATGTTGTATACCTACGTAGCTCCTTATATAGCAGAGAGGTGTCAGAATGTGAAATAAGGCATCTCGACCTGAATGCATTAGTAATTACTTGAATATACAACATTCACTCTCTCTTTATGCTCATATTAGTATCTAGATACATATACTCTTTTACGTAACCACAACCATTTACTTGATTAGAAGGATATTAAGCTTGCGGCTATCAACACTTCCTTTATAGATCGTTACAACATCATCTCCAAAGACCATCAGACATGCAATAGTAAGGGCATTTCTCCACTCCTCGGCCCATCATCATCATGGCTGCTTCTATAAGAACTACCTATAATGCGATAAACTCAAGAACACGTAAGCGCATTAGCACGAAATGCTAAAATTATTTTAGGTAGACACTAACCTTAAATGGGTGTGGGAATGTGGTGCGATTTGTCCACTATCATGATAATCAAAACAAAGTTGTTTTATCTGAGAAAATCAGTCTAGGGTGACCATTTTTCATGTTCTTATAACGTGATGTTGTTGGAGTTTTATTAAAACTTAATATTTCGCTGACTGATAACTCTAAACTTACGTATGCTTTTAGAAGGTTTTTAAACGCTTTTTTCTGTTACAAATTAACGGTTGTAAGTTGTCATATAACTATAAAACAAAACAAATTTATCTAGAAAACGGTTCAAACGATTTTGATGAAATTTTCAAAGTGGGGTTTTGTAATTGAAATTATTTAATCGAAAATATTTAAAAAAAAAACCGTTATTAAGTGTAATAATTCTCACAAACAGTTTGACAATTTATGATAAAAAATATTATGAAAGAAGTCCTACATAATAGATATATAATCTTAACATTTAAAAAAAATAAATTTGGATTTTTAAAATTGTAGTTTTAAGTGTATTTTATACTAAAAACATGTACACAATTTTTATATTTCTTAAAAAATTTAAACAAAAATCTAAAGATTTTTGGAATTATTTTTCAAAAGTTTATATTTTTATGACACAAAAGGTTGCATCTTCAGTTTTGAGATCAAACTCCTTTTTTGGATAATTTCATATAATCATATTATTTTAGCATAGGAGCAAGTTCGTGCAAGTCCTTTAAGATATTTCAATTCGGGTTCGGGTCCGTTACCTTCTCCTGAAGCAGAAAGATTGTAATACAGAGCAAAGGACTCAAGATGCTTCCTTTTCGCATATTTGGTTTGAAATGTCTTCCGTGATTCATGCGAGGCATCTTCTTTTTTTCAATTGCTCGTGTTGCCCAAGTGCAAACGATATCAGATCTAGTTGTTGTTTATCGAATCCTTCCACTCCATAATTATTTAGTAATTGAACTGTCTAGTCACATCCCGAGTAAAAAATCTATAATAACTGTTCATTTCAGAGTAAATATTCAGTAGTTTCAAAACAATCCCCTCATCAATATAGATTTCCAAAAGAGCAAGCCTGGTCACCTTTTCACAAAAGAATGTCTAGGATTAAACTACTTCGAAAGGTGTAAAGTCCCAATAATGTATCCCAAAGTTAAGGTTATGCATATACCTACATATCCCTAAATATATCAAATTATCATAAATGAAGAAATCACTTATCCTTCTCCATCATCACTGCAATCTCTCTCCTATCATATCCAATTTTTGAAAAGGTATCTACTATCAAAAATCAAAGAAAACTTGATTTACATTTAAAATCAAATTTTTTTAAGGACTCTTCTTGTCACCAGGGGTTTAAAAACACAAAAAGGCTCAAATGCCCCGATTATGCCAAATTCAATTTGCTATTGAAAATGTGACACTTAAAACATTTTATTCGTCGTTCTTTTATATTATCTCTCTCCTCACAGCAGACACTCTATCTCTCTCTCTATCTCTCTGTTTCTGTTGGTGATGATAGTCTAGGATAAGCAGTGAGCGGAGGGTGCAATGAAAGTGATACTCATCAGCACCGTGTTGAAGGGTTTTCCATCGTTATAATACCTATAGCCAAATGGAACATCCAAAAAAAGAGCAAACATTTTTACAGTAGTATTTTAAAATTTGCATATCTCTATATTAAAATTCATAAAAAGAATAAAAAATAAGCCAAAGAAGTTACTAGACTAAAATACCTACCTAACTACTGTGTGTGTGCAGATTTGGAGAGGGTGAGTGAGTTCATCCCTTACAGCAGCCCTTTTTAGTGAGACAGTATACCAATAGCTATAGATATAGACCCTTCAATTATTACCACCACCTTAGAGAGAAAGAAGAAGCAGCACTCATCCCGAGCTCGACAACAAGATTACAAGCAATTTTCATAACGAGCGTTATATTAGTTTTGGCCTAAGTCCTCGGCAAGGACTTTTAGCTTTATGACTGTATATACAGTATGTGTGTATATGAGTGGGGTCGTGATGGAAGTCTGTAAAGCAACATATCGTGTGAATCATGACATTCGATACGACGAAAAGTCGTCTTCGTCTCACTTCGTCCTTGTTTCACAAACACACGAACATACATCCATACATACACGACACGGATTGATTCTCGATTCTCTGATTCTCTGGGTGAATCTTTCTTATTCGAACTCTCCCAGTCAGTATGGAAATTCAATTATCCTTTGGGAGGGTTGCCGAATTGAAATCCTTTAATGATGGTTATACCAACTGTCTGCAAATTGAATTACTTCCTTTATGTAACGATAATCATCAACAACAAAATGTATGGAGTAAGAGTAGATACTCTGTGATGTGTCTTGCTAATGCTCGTCATGATGATGATGATTATGATCAAGATGATGACAGTGGTGAGTGGTGATATTTCTTCCACCTCGAATTGTTAGCCGATTGAACTGACTTAATTCGAAAGGATGAACGGGATGATGATTATGCTGTGGTGTTGATAGTAGACAAAGACATGTGTTAATATAATATTATGTTAGGAATGTTTAATCTCATAACTTTTATGTACTCACATACATAAGTGTATGAGGTTGACGAGAGATGTCGAATTATCGGATTATTATTTTGAAGACTAAAACACTTTTTTTTTGTCTACAAGTGCAGGGATTTAAGTTCTAATTACAAATGCATTTGTGATTAAACCTTTAATGGACTTTTTTTTATTATATAAGTTATTATTTGAAGATAAAATATTTATTTATTAAAATTTAATATTCACATTAATTTGGGTTGAATATTTCAGTCAAAAGAACCGTTAGCTTAAAAATGGTGAACACATTCCTTTTATAGGTAAATTAATAAATAAATGTACAAAATGTACAAAACTAATTTATACCATAACTCTGTAAATTGTGCAATACAGTTAAGGAAATAATGTATAAATGTTATGGTACAATAAATACAAATACAAATAATGGCTCAAATAACAAAATCAAGAAGTCTTAATTATACTTCCATTTTTTTATTTTAGATTTTGTTTTTTAAATAACTCACTCGTTCACTATGTCCGCCCATATCCTCGTCTACTTTTTTATATTTAAAACCAGAAAAATGCTTACATCATTTTTGAATTGAATTTTTTTAAACTACTTATAGGTACTTAAATGGATCTGTCTGTCTTCCTTTCAGTCGGTCAAAGTTGGAACTTAAAGTTTTAATGTAATTCCCTAGAGGACAATTTGTAAATAAACGATTTTGATAAAATCTTTTTGAAAGTTTTAAATTAAAAGTGTTTGGTGAAAAAATTTCAAAATACATACCTATAAGTACATATACTTAAGGTTACTGCAAGAATACCGGATTTTCAATTTTCGATTTTCTCATTAACGGTTTACAATCAAGATTTTTATGAAATAAACTCAACAGTTTTTTAAGAACAATTTTTTTAGTCATTTTTTTTTTTTTTGCTTTGAAAACTCAATGTTCTTTCAGATTCAGTTTGATAATTTTTGTTTGAAATTTTATTTTAAGGCGTATTAACATACAATCAAATAAAATATTAAATTATTATTATTTATTAAATTATTATTTTATAAAAAAAAAATTAAAAAATAAAACACTTCAACAATTTATGATACTTCTTTCGATTTGAGCTCCAACTTCTTGTTTTGCTGATTTTATTATTGTTAATAAAAAGAAATAATAATACGAAAATTTTAAAATGTCATTATAATGACATTTTAAAATTTTCGTTTGTTTTTTGTAAAGTAATTTAACATAAGAGCATCTTCGTGCGATCCAGTCGTGTGCTTTAATTTATTGTATTAGTTAGTAGCCAGTTAATTATCACTAACGTCATTATCGAAACTTTGAAAAGGAAAAAATAAAGTTCAAAAATCGTTAAACCGCTTTTAAACAATTTTTTTTAAACTTCCTAAGAATTTTTATAAAAAACAAAAATTTTTAGATTTGACGAAGCAAAAGATTTTTCTCTGACTATCTTATGCCTATACATACTTAGAGCTCATGCAGTAAGTGAATCAAACAAACACACATACTGAATTTGCCACTTGAGTCTTTGTTTACAGGCAAAATGTCCGACGTAACATATCCCATTATCCAGCTTCAAAGCTGATGTTTTTTCATGTTCTCATTACAAGTCGCCCTAAGAACCCAGATTGCAGCACGACTTCATTTTCATACAGTATTAAATTTTTCCTGATGAAATTTTAACAAAAATTGATCTTAAATTTATTAACATAAAACGAATTCTTGGCCTTTTCATAACCTATTTCTTTGGAAACAAAAAATTCAAAACATTTGCCCTTCTGTATCCAATAAATACGTAATAACTAAATCCGATTAACTACCTTTCCTCTAGAGTAAAAGAGAAGAAAGTTCACTCACGTTCTTGACTCCTATAGTAATGAAAGGCAAAAACAACAACATCTCTTACAACAATTGAATTTTGTAATTTGCTTTTGCTAATTAATTATTTATTAGGTGAAGTTGAAAATTAATTTCCAGAGAATTTAAGAATCCGACCTTTTGTTGAAAGGGTATGTCAGAAGTTTTGGAATTTTTAATATTGATGGCCATCATCATTGTCCTGATGATGACTTTCACTTTCACTCTAATATTCTTGGAAGGGATGATGAGGCGGACTTATGACATTGGCTCATGATGTTGATGTTGATGATGATGAAATAATTAGGTAAACCAACTGGGTTTTCAGCTGGATTCTATAAATGCTGAAACGAAACGGATGTATAGAGATAGGAACTTTTTATGTGCTGGTGCTTTTGACATTATGTAATTTGTTCAAGTTATGTATATACAATTTAAATAAATATCTCATGGGAAAAGGAGATTAGATAAAAAGGGTAGAAAATCTTCTCTTAAGTTCTTAATTTGGTCAAGCGTTGTTGGGGCTGAAATGAGTTATTTTTTATGTGTTCAAGAATTCCGGAAAACCTGTTATAAGAAGCTTTATATTTTTTTTTTTTATTTTTTTAGACACAAGTTACTCCTACCATCCTGCCATTCATGATGAGACCTTTGTTCGACGCAAACAACGAAGGAATCGGACTACGTTTACATTGCAACAGGTGAGCATTTTTTTATTTGTTGGTTTGTTTTTGCTAAGCTAATGGTATTTTGATATGTTTATGTTTTATTTCAGCTTGAAGAATTGGAGACTGCATTTGCCCAAACTCATTACCCAGATGTGTTCACTCGCGAAGATTTGGCAATGAAAATAAATCTAACAGAAGCTCGTGTACAGGTGAGTTTAGTAAAAAAAATTACTCGTACATACTGTTATTGAACATTTCGGAATCTTAATAATATTGTGATGACAGATTTTGGTAAATAATTTTTTTTTGTAAAAATCTTAGTATATTAAATTTAATAGGAACACCTCTAAAAGTTGCCCTTATTTAGTGTTGATATGAAATTTTAAAAATGTACATTACGGTTTGACAAAAAACATGATGATGCGTATTGATTTTGTTTTATAAAAAATAAAGGTATTTTAAATTTTGCATAATTTGGATGGAATCCTTGATGAGCATAGAAGAAATGTATCAAACGAAATTAACAAGTATCACATAATTTTAGTTATAAATTGTGGTTAGCTTTTTCATTATTGCATATAGTTTTGGAGCTGAAATTGACTTAACCTACTTCAAAAATTATTACAATATTATCAAAATTTTCCTGCGTTTTTAGTATTTTCTCCAAATTACAAACACTTTTATTTGAAGGTTTTCGATAATTGAATAGAAAAAGTAGAAAAGGGATTTAAATAAAAAATATTTCAAGAGATAATTAATCATTGCATAGCAGTGACGAAATTTTATTAATATAGTCATACTGGATTACCAATGCCAACGTAAAATGAATAAAATTCGATTGACATTCGTTATAAACAATGCAAAAAAGTAGGTTCTGCACTTCTGTCTGTCTGTACCTCGACCTACAGCCTAAACAACTTAAACTACTGGAGGGGTTTTTTTCAAACTTTGCCATAAAACCGGATCTTTGGTTTTCGATTTACTCATAAACTGTTTGATGGATTGTGGTAAAAAAATATTATTATAAAAAAATATATTAATAATAGTAAATATCAAAATTTCCAAACAAACATTTTTTTCTTTGAAAATAAAATATTTTGAAAACGGATAGATGTTTTTTTGGAAATTTTCTTAGTTTTGACCCAAACTCTTATTTTGGATTATTATTTTAGCAATTCTAATAATGATTTTTCATAGTTTTTCTCTGTTAACATTTGTATTTTTTTGTTTGTACTTTAAATTGGAACAAATTCGTGCGACCTAGTCGTGCATTTTATAACGTTTACGGTATGTTCAATACAAATGTGTAGGTAGATAACTAAAAATATAAAAAGATTCAAATTAAAAAAAAAAAACATTACCTAACTAATTTTTCACACAAAAAACCGAATTCATTAATTCAATGAGTTTCTTAAAAGGAAACTCTTTCAAATCTGTTATCCACTTCATCACCCACACAGCCCCAGCTCAAGTGTGAAGAGCAAAAGACTCTTTAGCATTAACAAACCAATTAGCACAATTTTACATTTTTCATAAGCTATTATATTGTGGCACTTTTGTTTTGATGCAGTGCGGTGGTGTCAGCGTCAGCGTCAGCATAACCGCTTTAATAAAAATAATAATCACTGCAATGTAATTTTTTTTTAAATATATCAACAACTCAACAAATCACAGTGAGCTGCAATTTTCTAAGGAACTATCCAATTAGTGGATATTCCCCCCTGCCCCCTTCTTTCAACAAAGTGATCTTGAAAATGTGGCAATTGCCTCATTTCCATTTTTTCTCACATATAATCTATGTGTCAAAAGCACGTAGGAAGAAAGAGAGAGAGAGACAGAAAGAAAACTAGGTACCTTATGGCATCAAGAAAAACTATCACCAAACGAGGAAGCTTACCCCTAACGTGCATAATGGGAACTAACAAGAACAAACGACATGACGTAGAGTACCCATTTACCGTATTTCCGGAGCAATTGTACACACAAGAGACGAACGACGACGTGAGGCCTAAAAGGATTTTTTTTTTTAGATTGCTCTTGAGGTGGTTTCGTTAAATTCTGATTAAGCAAGACAATTAGGTAACCCGATATAAGTATTAAAGTCCCTTTTGCTGACGATAACAAAACCAAAAAAAAAAACAAGTTTGTTTTACAAAAACAATGACTGCCGTTTGAAAAACTTCAGTGTAACATTTTTATATAAACATCACTTGAAAACGTATCCCGGGAAATAAAAAGTTTCAAAATGAAACTTACCGCACACAAGAGCCCTCTTCAACGTGGGCCCTTCAATAAATTGTTGGCATTTCCGTGTGTATAACTTTCATCAGCAAATGCAATTTTCATTTAATAGCGTCGCGCCGCATCGGTCGGGCATTGTTCTCGCCGTCTGCTGCCGTCATTATTTGTTTCGACAGAAGGGTGCAACACAAGCGCATGTAGTAATTAAACAATAAATTTTGCATTAATTCTCACGAATTAATTACTTGAATAAAAACTGATGTCGTTTCGCGCTACATGCATCAACTATACCCTTTGTTAAGTAATTTTCCAGTATTTTCCCACAAAACTTCGAACAAGACGATACCAATGACGACGCTATGGAACGACAGATTGACAAATTTTTCGTTTATGGAATTAGTTTTGCACACAACTGAAAAAAAAGAAGAAAAGTTAAATAAAATAAAGTCTAGAATTAAAAGCAGTTTGACACTTGATACACGTGCACGTGTCAAGCCGACACTCTCAAAACACATGTGGCCCTCTGACTCCAGATCAAGATCCAGACCCAAAAGTCTATATAATTCAAAGTGTTCCAAATTATTTTTGACTCCTGTCACAATCTGCAAAACCACAAAAGCCTCCTTATCAAATTAAGTAAGATGATGTCCTGTCTCAGGACGCGCCGCACAGTAATATTCTTGAGATGCGGCTTCTTCGTGTTTTCGTATTTTTTTTTTCAATTCGTCTAAAAGGGGATTTAATAAAATTCAATGAGGTTTTTCTGTTAGTCTGATACCTCGAAAGTTTGCCTCCTTGACGAGGGTAAAAAGTACTGGGAACAAAAAAAAAAGAAAAACATCCTTTGGTCTCCTGCCACATCCATTTGGAAGGGACGCGCACACGCTGTTGAAACTTGACACCAATCTAAATTGTTCAAAATGTTTTTTTTTTTTTCTAAACCTTGCCGCACTGATGGGGCGGAGAAGTGGGATGAGTGTAATATGGCCAAACGCGGTTTGACTGAAATGAAATAAAAAAAAATCCCCAAGAAGATTTATATTACGTTATGATGCTTGCTTTTTTTTCTGCTATATATACCAAGGAATAAAAAATATCTAATTTTCCTTAATAGAAATGGACATTATAATTTCATTTCCATTTCGGTTTCGTTTCGAGTTTGGAAGAGAGTTGAAATTTAGACAAAGTCGGGAGATTTTATAATCTTGTTGGGAATGGAAAATATTCTCGACGGGGACGACTTACATTTAATAATTCACGTAGACGAAGGAAAAATACGTTTTTGATGGTTTTTGGTCCTTTTTTTTATAAAATTTTCCATGCTGTTCATTTCGTTTTTCGACGAAGATAATAATTTGATATTCAATTGAAATTAGTTTTATATAAATGTATTTTATTTTTTCGTGGGGTTGTTGCGGAAAATATAAAAAAAAATATAAAATGAAAGGTAACTTGATATTGTCCGAGATTAATCCTTTTTTACTTTATGTTTTTTTTGTTTTCGGAAAAGTGTACATACATTTTTTGTGCCATTTCAATTTTTGCTACTTAAGTCTTATCTTTGGAAAAGAAAAGAAATTGCTGATTAATAATTTAAAGAATTTTTTTTTACTGTAATGTTCATGTTCAACGTAAATCACTATGATTTTAATCTGAATAATGATTTAGCATTATCTTAAGTTTCACATTTTTGTTGGATGAAAAACAAATTTATAATTGGTTTACTATATATCAGATTTTTGGCATATACTGTGTATAAAATAGATCGATGTTCAATGTAAAAAATGGGGACTAA
Organism: Syrphus vitripennis; assembly: GCA_958431115.1. NCBI lineage: Eukaryota > Metazoa > Arthropoda > Insecta > Diptera > Syrphidae > Syrphus > Syrphus vitripennis. The sequence goes on along the minus strand of OY288108.1, from coordinate 147,151,059 downwards.
GTTCAGTTATTTATTTGAGTCGACCAACGCCCAAAAGTATGCTAACAAAAATTTTGTTCAAAAATCTAACCGTTTTCTAAAAATAATTTTGATTTTCAAAACTACACCAGTTAATAAATTTAGAGGAAAGATATTTTTTCATTATTTTATAGTCTTTTTGCAAAAAATCGTATTGCGATGAAACACAAATCCTCCAAACGTCAATATCTCTTGTTTAAGTTTTGTTCAGTTAATTTTTCAAAGATATCGTTATGTGCAATCACAAGAAACAACACGATCTAGAAATTAAAATAAATTGAAAAGCGTTTTGATTCAAACAGGTTTGTGTAAATAAGTAAATATTGATACAACAAAAAGTTTAAGAGCACTTTGAAAACCAGAGCTGATTTTTTAAAAGATTTACTTTTAAACTATTATTATTAGCTTAATTTGAGCGTAATTCCGCCTAAATTTGAATTTTTTTTCTGGATAACAAAGTTCTTTGATCACAATGCTTCCAAACGCTTAGAAGAAATAATGGAAAATATAAAATATACATGTCGATTACAGAATCCGCAAAACTCGATCCGCAATGATTCACAGTGTAGTGTTCTCTTTTCTTTTCACGATAAATGAATAGGTGGGAAACAGAGCTCTACACTGCGGATCGAGTTGGCGGATTTTGTAATCGACATAATAACTTTTGACCAAATAATTGCAATTACATACGTCTATGGGCAGAATTGTATCAAAATAGCCTTTTCGAGATATAATATGAGTTATGTCAAAACAGTTGTTCGGTAGAAACCTTTATTTTTTTCGAACTTAACCTAAAATTTCAATTTTCTGATAAACCTAAAAAGTTTGACGATTTTTTATGAATCGAAAACTTGCCCTATATCTATATTAAATGTGCGTATGGTCGAAAGTAAAAAATTATTTTATTGTGCCTTCAAATTGTTAAAGATAGTAAAAAACGGTTTTGTACCAAATTCAAAAAACATGTAGGAGCTGTTTTTTAAATTATTTAAATTTCAAAAAAAATAATTCAATTTTTTTCGTAACTCATAGTTTTTTTTGTTATATTTAAATTTATTGAATTTTGTTGTTTTTTCTATATCGTTGGTACCACTTTCAAAAAAAATGTATAAAAGGTACCGTTATTTTTGATTCAAAAAAAAAACTCAGAAAACTCAAAAAAATTGAAAAAAGCAATAGCCGTTTAGATCGAAATTGACATTTTTAGTGTTCTTCACAGCATCAATTTTATTCATATTCTCGAGTTCGTTTTTTTTATTTAGATGCCACACTTGTACTATGCATAGTAAACTTTCTTTCTGCAAGCACGAAACAAAGAAGATTTATACAGTTATGTAGATTAAACTAAGCTGATAAATTAAATTCTAAACATTAAGTACCATTTCCACATACATACTACATACATACATATATTTAAATGTAAAATACCTTAACAAAATGATTGAAAAACTTTTACAACATCCATAAAGCCCCCAAGAGAGAGAGAGCCTCAGCCTCGAAGGACATATGAACGAAATTTGCAAAATGTGTGTAAATATTTTCAATTTCATTCTTGCTCAATTGTAAATTCATAACATTCCAAACTTTTCTCCTTAAGGAAGTGGAATCCTTTTCAGTGCGTGTCTTCGTATATACTCGTATAACAAAAAGCAATTTTCCATCTAATAACAAACAAATAAAATAACATATCCAATTTGTTTGCAAATTTATCAAAACAATAATATATCTCATTATATCCTTGATTTATGTGTTGTTGTATTGACTGGTTATGCGATGCGTAGAAATACATAAATTGTTATGTATCTGTATACATAACAATAGAAAATATTTGTTTAACTAATGAGACAATCATTTTCTCTGACAATAATTTTGTTTTCCGCAAAATCCATCACATCCCTCCCTACCCTATTATTCCCATTAGACATTGTTTATAAATTTTCTAATCAAAACACAAATTGAATGTTTCATTATTTGTATGTGTGTGGATCGTCAGGACCAAGTTTGGTGTCTCGAATATATACGTACTTGGTACTTTGCTTCAAGACCCAAACATCTCACTCATCCACACTGCTTTGTAATCATAGCTATAATTTCAATTGTTTTATTAAGGATTCTATTGCCTGGAATAGAATGGGAGCCACAATTACCCCTCCGGCTAGGTTTGAATAAGAATACACACACCCACACATACTCATCAGCTCACACAGAATCAAAATACAATATACCCAAACAAAAAAGGACGATAGCGAAACAATTGAAAAGGATTCGCCCCATCCGCTTCGTATACACATTGTAATAAATAAAACCTTTCCTGCATTTTCTTTGGGTATCCACCCACTTCTTCAGGAGGAAATTCTCCGTATTATACGGAAGAGAGATCCTTTAATGGCAAACAAGATGAACGCCTTCTACTTACGGCGGCGGCGGGTACCCCGCGCGTAGCTACATCACCGTCGCTATGAAGTGGCATGGTAGAGAATTTTCACAAATTTATTGTATCTCAAGACATTTCTGGGTGGAGGCGAAGCCTCCAAGGCATTTCTGGCTTGTTTTGTTGTGTTGTGAAGCGATTGAAGCAGAGAGGCAGGCTGAGAGAGAGACAATAAAGGGGGCTTCTCGCCAAAGTGAGTTATATAACAATTTCATATTTCAATGAACTTCACGGAAATTGAATTATTCAGAAGGTTGGATGATGGTTGAAGGACCCTCAGAGTTAAAGCTATACCTATACCTTCTATTCATCATTACAGCCTATAATATGTGTCCTTTGCTTGTATATGTTGTCTCAACATCATTTGAAAGTCCTGTCGTCATCATGAATCCATATGAACAAACAAACAATTCCACAAAAAAAAGTTTAAACAAAAAATAATTTAAAATTCCCGCTCTAATGATCGACACACACAACATTGAAGTACTTCTTGTTTGCCCGGAGGCCTTTCCTTCCACAATCCACAGGCATCAGAGTACGGATATAAAGCTCCTGTTGTTCTCAATTGTCGCCTCTGTTACAGTTGCTACTTTGTATAATGTTTATTGAAACACCACACACAATAAAACACAAACAAACAAATGAAACAGAAACTAATCTGTAAATAATGACAGAATTCTGCTAGGGGTGGAGTGGAGTGGAATGGGGTTGCATTTCCATCGTCTAACTACTTTTCTTGACAAACGATAAGTGGTTTGGGTAATTTGCTCAGAACAAATTCATCAGCCTAGGATCATAAAAATAATTACATGTGTGTTTTTCTTGTTACACAATCGAAGAATCGAATCGCATAGCCTAAAGGGATGCTGGTGCACCCAAACCACAGTCAAATTTGTAAAGCCTATACCTTCACTGGCTGTGGTGTGTTAGACACCACACCATATACCCTTGGTCCTCGATAAAGTCCTTGAACTGGAATGAACGAACAGATGTGTTAACTATAAGCGTATATTCGCATATTATACTACCCCTTTCAGCGATCTTGGAATCTCCACCATCACATCCTCGCCGCTACCGAAACAGCCATCAACTAGCATCAGCATTAAAGGATTATTCGACCAAATGCAATTACCAACAAAAATCAACCCCTTTCGCCGCGAGGGATAAAGTCTTTGAATGTTTAATAGATTGGTGGTTCCAGGCATAGGCTGAGCTACCGAACAATTTGGCGCATCATACATCAAAAATTACTCTAGGCTAATTTCTGAAATTTTGAATTGTTTTTTTTTTTCGTCGACTAATTCTGCTTAGAAGAGGGATAGTAAAAATGAAATCTTATTTGAAAAAGGGAGGGGGGTCTTAAAAGCTGTACTTTTAAAGGTTGTGTATATTCCAAGTCATCCAAGTGGATAATTGTTTTGCACCCGCAAAACTAAATAATTTGTATTATTTAACTAAAGGGTTCTTAAATAAACCACAATGATTGTAGTTTCTTTTATTTCAACAATTAGGACAAATATTACTTTTGGGTAAACATAACAAAGAAAGCAAATCGGACAAATTCAGTATTTTGAATTTGTCGATTTTGGCGGATTAGATAAGGCTTAAATATAGTTTCAGGTTCACATATGTATGTGATAAAACCTAATTAATTGATTAAGCTATAGTTAAGCTGCCAAAATTTGAGGGTTTAAATATTGAACCAAGCCTGAATTATTTTCCCATAAAGTATACCTATACTTCAAAAAGCTGACAGCATTCAAGTTTTTGAAAAGTTTTTTTTTTATTTTTTACAATTCCTTTCACATATCATACGATTTCCGTATCTATTTCCATTACCTCGACATCCACCCCAAGGAAATTCGTTACATGTATTTGTAGTTGGATTATAAGCCCAAGCTAAAAAATCTGCTCGACAAGGACCAGTGTCAGGTTTCGAAGTGCAATCTTCAATCAAATCAAAAAAAAATATATTTAAATATTTGAATTTTAATAATAGTAAGTTTCTATTATACTTACCAGAAGCTGCTAACAAGCCACTAAGAGAAATCGTTAAAACGATCAACACACTCCAATACATTTTTAATTCCGAAATTGATAAAAAAAAATTAAACTTTTCACCTTGTACGAAAATTAAAACAAAATATTGTTAATGAAATAAAAAATACAAGCCACCTGCAAAACCTACTTCTTATTCAGCGAATACATTGGAATTGAATTCTGTTCAATGTTAAGTCAGTGTTGAAAGTTCAATTCGATAAAACCGGTATTTATCAAACTGCAACGAAGCTTTTACTCATCAGAATATATACCTAGTTAGGTGTTATATATTTTTAGTATGTTTATCTTGAAAATACCCATAGCACGATTTAAAGTGTGTCGTGTCTACACTCTACACTCAGAGAAAAGCAGCATCTGTCTTGTTAAATTTGCAAGGTTAACTTCTAAAGTTTACATTATTCTAGGTGAAAACGGTGATATTATAGGAAGTTTCTATTTTTCATCATGATGTTTTGTTAAACCTAAATTGTAGGCAGATGAAATTTTTAAAATCCATCAGATTCCATTATAAATTTTAGGGCTATCGGATAAAATTTCTCTCAGAACTTTTCTCAATTTCAAAAAAAGGAAGATCTTTTTTCTAAGTGTAGGATATAGGTGCATAAAAAATACATTCATTAAAAAAAAAACTTTGAATCATCTACAGTTTGTAACTTTTCAATTCTCTTAAATATTCTTTTTTCTCAAGGTCATGAATCATGAGTAATAATTTATTATATTTACGTACGTTCAAAGTCTTTCAACTGTTGTTGGTGATACATATTAGTAAGTTAGAATTATTATAAAAATAAAATTGATTTAAAGCTCTCATGATAAATTGAAGAAAAAAATGTATTTATACCTAAAAAGTGTAAGGCAAATCAATGACACTACATAATGCTTAAAAATATTTAAAAGATATGATAGTTAAAAGTTTATGGGAATTTTCAAGACCATTTTAAAATATTTTCGAAATCCAAAAAGTAACATCTAAACAAAACTTCATATCATTATTTTTTGAAGAATCAAAAACACAAATATGTAAACTAAATAATAAATAATAAATAATAAATAATAAATAATAAATAATCAATAATAAATAATAAATAATAAATAATAAATAATAAATAATAAATAATAAATAATAAATAATAAATAATAAATAATAAATAATAAATAATAAATAATAAATAATAAATAATAAATAATAAATAATAAATAATAAATAATAAATAATAAATAATAAATAATAAATAATAAATAATAAATAATAAATAATAAATAATAAATAATAAATAATAAATAATAAATAATAAATAATAAATAATAAATAATAAATAATAAATAATAAATAATAAATAATAAATAATAAATAATAAATAATAAATAATAAATAATAAATAATAAATAATAAATAATAAATAATAAATAATAAATAATAAATAATAAATAATAAATAATAAATAATAAATAATAAATAATAAATAATAAATAATAAATAATAAATAATAAATAATAAATAATAAATAATAAATAATAAATAATAAATAATAAATAATAAATAATAAATAATAAATAATAAATAATAAATAATAAATAATAAATAATAAATAATAAATAATAAATAATAAATAATAAATAATAAATAATAAATAATAAATAATAAATAATACCTAAATAATAAATAATAATTAATAAATAATAAATAATAAATAATAAATAATAAATAATAAATAATAAATAATAAATAATAAATAATAAATAATAAATAATAAATAATAAATAATAAATAATAAATAATAAATAATAAATAATAAATAATAAATAATAAATAATAAATAATAAATAATAAATAATAAATAATAAATAATAAATAATAAATAATAAATAATAAATAATAAATAATAAATAATAAATAATAACTAATAAAAAATTAATAATAAATAATAATCTCTTTGTTTTTAGGGTACCTAAGGTGCTCTAGTCTTTTTTTGTATCGTTAAGCGTTTACTCTTTTTGGGGCACTGCACATCGCGCCCGCAGCTCCGTTGCTCGACTTAGGGTATGTTTGGCTACCAGACAGGTGCTATTATAAACGTTTTCAGTATTTTGCGGGTCCCAAGGAATTTTCAAACTAAAATCTATTTCAATAATACACAATATTTAAAAATCTAATGTCAAAACTTAAAAACTCTTGTTCATTAATTTTTTTCTAAAAATAAATGTCAAAAAAAATGCCGTTAAAAAATTTTGTCAGTAAAAAATTGATAATTGATTAAGAAAAAACCCTTCTGCCATGTGAAAATTATTTTATTTTTAATTTATTTGAAAAAAATATTCGTTCTCAAAAAAAAAATCGTCAAAAAAAATGAAAATTGTTGTTATTTCCTATGTCACAATCACAAATACGTGCTTATCTAACTTTTTCAATAATTATTACCTATCTACTTCAATTCAATTAATAAAGTTTCGATACGATTCGGATCCGTATTTGCTATCGTACTCGGTGTAAATCGCTCCCAGCGCGTGCAGTACCTGGGGGAAAGACAATCAGAATTCATCAATTAAAAATTTATACGAACTGCGAGAGTAAAAACTGGTCAAAAAATGAATGGTTAATGAAATAACTAACAAAATAAAAATGATTGAAAAAAACGCCGAAAAAATTGTCAAAAAAATTTGTTCAGAAAAAAAATATCAGTGCCCTCGAGACGAAATTAAAGTATTTCAATTTTGACAAGGCTTATACGTGATTTTAAATATCTCGTCTAGCGGCTGTTATCGTGAGTGAAAACTTGATAGCCCTTAACCTCAATATGTTTAGACTTGAATCAATCGTAGATTTGTTTTTGTTGGTGTTTTAAATTTCTAGTTTTTTTCTAATTTTTTTTGTTGATTAGTGTTTGCTAATCAATTAAAATTATTTAAATCTCTATTTCTAATTCCCAACTAACTCAGTTCTAACCACAGGCGCCCCAAGACACAAAATGGGAAGTATTGTCCCCAAATATGCCATACACTTGTGGTGTAAGTAAAAGAATGAGAGAACAAATCAGCTAGATTATGTATAGCATATTTTTGAGAAAAAAGTAATTGGAACAGACCAAGAATTCTCAAAAAGGATTAATAGAAAAAGCCCCATAACAATTATAGGAGGTTTTAGTTTTAGTTTTATTGACTTCAAAAGTTAATACAAAATACAATTTTTCTTAATTATAAGATGACATAAGTCTTTAAATGGTTTGACCGAAGGTCATCTACCAGACTGACATTTATGTTATAATTTATAATTTATCTTTTCTGTTCATAATATAAATTAAAAGCTTATTTTGTACGGTTTGCTTTATTCTTTTGCCAGTTTAATAGGTCCCATATGATATTCTTTTTCCTCATAGTGTTATTATTTGCATTCACAAATTCAAGAGAAAATTCTGCAACAACGATTTTGCAAACAAAATTAAATATGTCTTGAAATTGAAAGAAAACAAATATTTTTGTTGTTTAATTAAAGTGCGATACATACATACATAATATTTAACGTAGCGTCGGGTCAATGTCTAATAGTGAATCCAAAAATTAATTTTAACTATTTTATCTATCTTTTTGCATTTTAAAGCATTTTTGTTAATTACATATCTATTGATTGTAAAAATAAAAGTGAAGCCTACGATATGTGACTTTCATTACAGAAAACTTGTAGAAGTTGAAAATCAAAACATTACAACATTTTTTGGCGGAATAACTACCAACAATGATATCAAACTTGTTTCTATGTTAGAAAGTTTACCCAAAAACCAAGACCACTCCTACAAGTTGCCCCTCTTGAAGACAACATTTTGCGACGCCCATGGCTTAGATTCTGTTAAATTTGTTATCAACTCTCCTTGAAGAAGTCTTCTTAAAAAATTAGATTTGACTTCCGAGTCAATAGTTTAACAATCTTCTTGCCAAGCAGACGTTTTTTAGACAATCAAACAACATGAAACTTTTTCTTGGATTATTTTTTGCTGTTTTAAGCCTGTTTGCTTTAATTTCTGCTGAAAAACCAGGTATGATCATTAAAGTAGTTCTGATGAATAAAAAAAAAAACTGTCATTCATTGCGTTTACTTATTTGATTTTATAAATAGCGGCTTGCTTGCAGCGTCACTCCTCAAACGGTGATGATGATTCTGAATGCAGAGGTCTCTTCAGAAAATGGACTTACAACTTGGAAGAAGACAAGTGCATCAAATTCATTTATGGTGGATGTGATGGAAACGATAACCAATTCAAATCCCAAGCTGATTGCGAAAAAACCTGCAAAGGTCATTAGATTGTAGTATGTAGGTACATAAATAAAGTAAAAACGTTGTTGTTCAATTTAACCACGGATTTTATGAAAATAAAAAATTAATGCGAAATACATAAAACAAGCTGTTAATTTTTTTTAAGGCATTTGTCTGCTAATATAGATACAAGAAAACAGATAAGAAAAAAATAATAATTATACTGACGCTTGACCCCACCAGAAAATATTTAATTGCTGTTTCCTTCCTGGGATGGGAGGGGTGATAGTACAACTTTTAAAAAAGATCTATTGAAACGGTCCAAAACTAATGGCTCAGAAACATTTTAACTCATATGGATGAGTTAGAGGTACCGAAACATTTATACGAATTTTGTTTTGAAAAGATTGATTTTATTGAAAGGTTCAAAATTATAGAGAGCATTGTAGGTGATACATTTCTTTTTTGGCATTTTTATCGACTCTTTCCGTTAACTTTCTTAAAATGAACGTAAGATAATTTTATTGTGTAATAACACACTCGCAGGTAAACTGCCAAGCTTTCGCACCATCATGTTAATCTTGAAGGTTTTAAATACCCCGCTTATCTGCTGGGCAAGAAGTTTAACAATTAAAATTGAACAATTCAGGACAAAAGCACCAATAAAATGATTGACCTGGCAGTCGTGAAATAACTAAGTATATCTTCAGCCTATAAAATCTTGGTGGTAGCTCACCTAAGTTGTTTCATTCAAAACCTTTAATATTAACAAGATGTTACGAAAGCTTGGCAGCAAATCCTGGGCTTATAAATCGAGTAAGGAGGAAAAGAAAGGAGGCTAGTAAAATGACTGATTTAATTGCAATTATTTAACAACAAAAACTAGTCTGGAATGTACCTGACTACGCGATCTCGATATAGCTCAATACGAGTGCTATCAGATCGAATTTGGTCTATAGCTACAAGTCCTCGCTGGGCAAAAAATTTTATAAGTAAATGTAATTTGTTGTCAAATTAATAGTTAACATTTTGTTTCCAATGCCCTTGTCCATACCCAATACCCAGTTTTCAGTACTTTAAACTATTAATATTTTTCAATTTATCCGGAAATTCCGTTTTATAATTAATTACAAATAAATAAAATTCTTTAATATACGAGTAAAATAATTCAAATACACTTTCAGGTATGGTTTCAAAACCGTCGTGCTAAGTGGCGAAAAGCTGAACGTCTAAAAGATGAACAACGCAAACGTGAGAACGGTGGTGAGGGTTCAGTTTCTCTAGACAAAGTAAGTTCCATTATACTTAATCTTTTTTGTCTAAAATTTTATTTAACTACTTACATATTTGATATTTTTAAAATTTAAATAAAAGATGGATGACAGCAGAGATTCATCACCTGATATAACTGGTGAAATGGATGATGATCCGCGTAGTTCACATAGCCCACCACCAACCAGCCCCCGCATGGATTCAGATCCTGAACGACCTCTTTCCTCAACACATCTCACCCAATCGGCTTCACAATCAGGTGGTTCGATAAGTGCGGGTTCTCCATCGCCTGGAGTCCGAACTCCGCAAAACTCCGGCACCAGTCCAACTAATTCCAACAATACCGATTCACCGATTGAAGTCGGTGGTCCAATGTCGCTGACCTCTCGTACCCCGCAATCAATGTCGTCTTCAACGTTCAGCAATCACATCTTCAATAGCTTTTCCGAAAGGTAAGTTTATATATCTACAGATATATATAGAGACATAAGTTGTTTGATGTGAGTGAACTTATTGCTATTCTTACATCACGCATCCACAACACAACTAAATGCGCCCTCTGTCTTCCGGTGATGTTTATTATGCTGTTTGATTAAGCATAATGATCTGCACGTGCCGGCAATCGAAATCATTAGATTTGTTAGTCTGAGCCCAAAACAACACCAACAAAAAACTGTACATTTATCGAGTTGGAACAACGCTCAAGAATGCACACTTCCTTTTCTCTCTCACATTTTTGTTTTCTTTCGTTTTTGCGAACAAGAATAAGAATAGTGTGCAAAAGTATAAAAACAGGAGCCAGAAGTCATGCAACTATACACCGACTTATTGACGACACAACTACTGGTGAACGAACGTTAAAGAAAAAAAAATAGCTAACAAAAGGACATTACCATTAACAATGTCGTTTCCGTATCTCCTGCTCCTTGCAAGCCTCACAGCATAGCCCTCACACAACCACCTTTGGTCTTAACTGCGCTTAACAATCCCAGTAGCTTTGGAATCCCTTATAATATCATTAGGGCGAAGTAGGAAAATCCACATAAAATGGTGGCAAAATGTTTTGGTATATAAACACGTAATTGCCGGACCGCCCGTTGGGTGGCGGACGCGTGCGCGCAACTTTACGGCGACGAGTACTTGCTCTCTACCCCCAGGATAGTATATCAGCATGAATCTTCTCGAAGGGTTTTTCTTCAATTTCCATGATGCTCTAGTGCTTCTGGGAGTGTCATGAGTGTGTTTGTGTGTTTTATACTATACAGCAAAACAAACATCCTCTTGATATGGAGAGGGATGAAAATCGCAATCCGCCTTCACTTAAGCATTCGTTTGGTGGATTAAGGATAACTGCCTTGATTGTCTGGGAGGAAATGAAATCAGAGTTCCTTTATAGTTATCTAGCTACTTTCTTTTCTTTTTTTTCGGATCAAACGTCCTTCCGGTTTGAGTCCGCCACACGATGTGTTTCTAAATCAATTGCCAATCGTCCTGATGTGCTTATACGATGCTATTCTTGTTTAGCTCTACTTAGTTGTTGTACTATCCTGAGGGGTGACAATGGGTGAACTGAACATGAATACAAATAGAAACAAAATAATGTCACAGATTGTCCTGAATATTTATGAGCTACTGATGGTTTTGCTGCAATGATGATGTTGATGATGATGACGAGGACAAAAGCCAAGGCTAATGATTCGTACATAATTAGCAATCATTGATGATGTTGTTTTGTTTCTTATTATAAAGGGGATGATTATATGAGTACAATTTATTTTCGTTTTGGAATTTAATTGTCAGTGGGTAGCAAGATTTTATGGAAAATTAAAGCGCATCGAGTGTTGTTGTTATTTAATTGGGATGTTTTGGAAATAATTGGTGCGGATTTGGATTTTTGGGAGGTTTTCAATGCACGGTATGGGAGATAAGGCTTTGCTTTTTTTTTCAAATTATAATCCGTAATCTTATCTCCTACCGATCGATGGATAAAATATTTTTTTTGAAATTATTTTTAAAATAGAGACTTTTTTCAACATATGTATTTAGATTAGGGTGACCTTAAACAAGAGAATTTCAGAACTAGTTATCCATAGAAAATTTTTAGTCAACTCTAATAAAGATCTTGTTTTCTTGGTAAAAATTGTAGGTAGGTATAGGGGCATCGAGAACCAAAGGTATAACCTCAAGATGAAGCCGTTAATTAGAACATTGGTGGTCATGGTCGAGGTCATAGCAAAAAATCCGTAAACATAGAAAAAACAAACAACTTTGTTCGGGTCAAGACAAGAAACAAATTAAAGGGGAGTTAAAAAATATATACATATACATATGTATATATGTACATACATATACGTGTATCTTTTTTTTTTGAAACCAGGAGACTATTCTTTTTGCATATTTTTATTTAAAGTGGTTTCAATAAACAATTTAAAAAAAAATGATTTTTACCTCAAAATTTAGGAAAAAAGTTAAAAAAAATGGTTTAAATAATATTTTTTTAAAACGTTCTTATTTTCGCTTATCAATAAAACCTTTAGAACGAACCGAATTGCTCGATTCTACTGTAGAATTTTTGAGTAACCTATATGAGATTTAAATGTAAAAATTTTCACGAAGCAAAACATTCAGGCAGTGAAAATATATATATAAGAACAAGCAACATTTAATAGACGTAACATTCCGAATAATAGTGGGTAAGGTTCACTCATGCTTAATTTTTTTAAGATCTGCTAGTTAAAAAAGCAACCTTTTTTTAAGTATGAACTCCGTTAATAAAGACTTTATTTTAGAATTCATTTTTTTTTTTTTTTCAAAATGCAGCTTATAACTTGTCTTGAACAATCTTAAGGTAGAATTATTCTCAATTTATTCTGAATGGCTAGGATAAATATTTGGTAATATTGACGAAATAAAAACAAAGTTCACTATGGCCTATGAGTGATTTTTAATTGATGATTGTTTTGTAGAGAATTTTTACTTTTTTTTCAATTTAGAAATGTATCTTCGCTTAAGTTTAAGAGTTTAAGCTTATTTTCTAGGTCGTATATGTATAGGTATACGAATGTTAAATTCGTTATTATTTTTTATAAATAACATCATATCTTTTTATCACATGAAATAATCATTAAATGTATAAATCAGCATTAACAAACAATAACTACAATTGAGTATAAAACCCATCACAATTTGAGTGGCTTTTACACATAAAAAAAATCACATTTAAAACAACCCTCCTGGTACCAAATAAATAAGGCGTTAAAAAAACCTCAATAGAAATAAAACCAAAACTTATGGCAAAATAAACCCGAACTCAACTGTGCCTTTTTTATCCCATTGTTGCTTGCAGTTTTTTTTTGTCGCCTCTCAATGCTCAATGAGCTTCCCTGTCGTGCAAGCAAACAGAAGGAATAAAAAAAAAACACCAACGTAAACCTAAACGTTCCCATTCCAAACGCAATGGGGGTGGCTGATGTTAAGTAAGGATAATAGAGATCCCTCTTATAAAAAACAGGATTTGTTTGTTTTGCCGCGATTGTGTCAGTACAACAAGAAAAAAAAACAACAACAACATAATCTGAAGGGGTGTTTGTTTTGTCGTAATTTTCGCTTGAACGCATCCGAATTGCCATCTTTTGTAGCATTTGAATAGCTAATTCTCCCTTTCTATATATAGTTGATATGATGGTTATGGTTATGTCTTATCAGAAATGTATAGATTGACGATGTTAAAAAAGGGAATCGTATATTGTTCAATATGTGATTTTCATGAAGTGTAACGCACCGGACATCCGATGGGATAATAAATCATCAAAAATGATGACAAACAATAATTTAGACCACAAAATTATTGTAACCGGGAAGTTTTTGGAGTAATTTATTCAAAAAAAACTATAGAAACTTATATTTGGAGAGATGTCGGCCCAGCAGATGTTTTATCTTTATATCTTTTTCTATACAAGTTATTTGTTGTTTTTTTTTATAAACTCTTGAGCACTTTGACCAAAAAGGATGTGTATCGGATCCTTTAAGTTTTTAAAATTAAGATTTAATTAGCAACAAACTCAAAGATTGCAAAGGCAATTATAAATTTAACTTCGTAAAACTTTTCGTCTTATTTATCTTGGTGTCATTCTCATCCTTAAATAACATGATTTTAGGTTTTCCCTGACAATTCAAAAAACAGAAAGAAATACTAAGAGAGGGATTGCAAAATATACAACTCAAAATAAGATTTTCACCTTTGGAGCGTGGATTTTATACATTTCAATAATTAATTTACCCTTAATACTCGACGAACGACGACGACTGCGACGATGTTAATAATGATGATGATGTTGATAATGATAATGAAGTTCTTGGAGAAATATAGAGAGAACACGACACGATACACATTTTCTGTGTAATTTAAAATTAATTTAACTCTTCACTTGATCTTTTGCAAGCTAAAAAAAAAAACAACATTTCATTTCAAAGAAGCAAAACGAAATCTGGCTTGTGTTGTTTCTTTCTTTTTTTTAATTTGTTTAGCTCACAGAATGGTGGTAATTCCATCAGGATGATTCAGAGTAGGACACGCAATTTTGGAGCTAACGCAGGCTGAAGATATGTATACTAATTTATTCATTGCATACTTTTAGAAAATATGCTTTGAAAATATAGTACTGAGAACAGAGGTGTCATCCTGAGTAAGAAAAAAGTATGAGAAAATAGTATACTTTCCAAGAAGAACTAGTAGTAGTACTTTCCAATAAAGAAGAACCGATTCAACATTGGAGCGGAACAGTCGTAGCTTGCTCCTTCTGGAGTTATTTCTTCATATTTTGGACAGCATTCCGAACGCAGACTTTCTTGTTCCGATTCGACTGGTAATATCTTGTTTGGTCCCGATATAAGTACTCTGAACATATTTAAGGTTTCTTAACATATTAACTGGTTGTGCAGAAATATTTACTTGAGCTGATGAGAAAGTTCCAAGGCTGATCCTTTTTCACTATCTCCAACAATTATACAAACTTGCCTAACCCCACTTTGCATTTTAAACTCCTCTGGCAAATTGGTATATGTTAAATTTTATTTTAAACTGTTAAAGTAGAACGGAACCTAGTAAAAATGCATTTTAAAGAAAACGGGAAGTGGAAACAGCACCTTAATATCTGTGAAGTTATAAAGTGCAAACAAATAGTTGTATTGTGCATGTACATATGTGAAAAATTGATATTAAATATCAAAATAAAAGAAAAATATAAAGCATTGTAGGATTGATTTAATTTTTTTAAAAACAAATTTGTTCGAGTTGCAAATATGCAAATCTCTCTTTCAATTTGCTCTTCATATTTAAAAAAAAATATCTTTTACATTTTTTGAAAGATTATTACTAGTGACGAAAAAGTTAGAAAATCTAGACAATTTGAAGAAGGAAAAAAGTTGTATTCCAAGAGAAGCTTCGGCGATGGCAGATATATAATTTAGAGAACCTTTCGCAGCCGTATCAATATTTTGTGGAGTAAATCTGAAGCCCCGAAAAATCACTCTCATACTTTAAGAGCACAAAATGTAATATGTAATGCAAAGCACACTTCTGAAATTAACAGTCGTATTTATAAACGCCACATAGAGGCTTATTAAAGTTACAATGATTCTAAACGTCAAAAAGTTATTTATAAATGTTATGTAAAGTTTAATAGAAGTATTTTAAGCTAAACGCGTTGAGAGACTGCGTAAAGCCTACATAAATGTCTGTCAAATCCCATACAAAAAGAACACAAAGGCATTGGACCAGAAAATGTTTTTTTTTTTAAATACGGATTTACGCAACGTTGAATAGATGCTTAATAAGCGCTTATACACTGCCTAACTATTCACCCGTTCAGAGGTGTTTTAGTGAATTCTATTAAATACGGCTGTAATTGTAAATCTGTTAAATGTTCCCTTCGACAGCCCTGAGTCCAGTTTGAGTAAAAGTTATAAAAAACAAAACAAAAATTCTTAATACGAGTAATAACATTTGATGGGTATGAGAAATTCAATATATGAGAAAGTTAAGCAGAAAGTGTCTTCTTTTAATTGGTTTAATCGGCAAAATGAATTAGTTGGTTACATATTCATATGAACAACAACGGCATTTCTCTTGAATTTATACATTTAATTGGGTTAATTAATTGAAATTTATTAAAGTGACATTTTGTGTATATAGTAGAGTATTAGTTATTGTGTGTGTCATCGGGAATATAATTCGTTTGGAGTCATGTTATGTTACATTCGAATTATTTATAGAAAAACAAAGATTGCAAACAACATATTATTTAAAATTCTTTTTAAGGAATTTTGCAATTCACTCATTGTAAATATAAGCGTCAAAGTACAATTGGGTGTTCAAAATTTAATTAAAATTCTAAATGTGCTTTGGAATACAGAGAAGAAAATTACAGTTCTGTAATTAAAATTTACTTTTATAATTTTCTTTCTTGACACTAGTTTAGTTTTTTTGAAAGTCACTTGAATACAACTTGTTTTTGAATTTTTCTTACATCTTCGAATGAATATTTTCTTTACCATCCGGTTATTATTGTTCACTTCAAATTGATAAGAGCATTGAATATTAAAAACACATTGCACTCAATAGTGTACAATTGTATTAAAATTGATTTTTAATAATAATCGGTTCAACGTATACGTTCTTACCTTTTGTCAAACTTTATTCAAATCACCATTTGAAGTTTTCAGCTGGCTGAAATTGAAAATATTAAAGATATCACAAATGAATGTTATAAACAGCAATGAACCAAGATGACGGCCTTGCCGTACACCTTCATTAATATTATATATTTATGGAGCAAATTGTTTTATAATCATATAATAAAATGTTGGTTTAGGGTTTAGGCACTATGGTAACTATGAAATCTGAACCTGATAGATGGCATTGCAGTCAGGTTATGAATAAGTTCTATATTCATGCAGAGAAATGACTAAAAATCAAAACATATGTATGTTTGTTTGCTGCCAGGAAAGTAAAAAACTAAATATAAACCCGGTGCAAAGCTCACTGTTCAAGTTTGCAATAAATTATGAATTCTATCAAGATTGGATTCCTTCAGACATCCCCACATTCAGGAAAGTGCAGTGTAATTGTGTATCAGTATAACAAACCGTGTTCTAAAAAATAACAAAGTAAAACAAAAAAAATTCTTCTGAACTATTTTTCTTGGCTTAAAGTCTAGAAATACAGCTTTGATTTTAAAAAGTGTTGAGGTAAATGTAAATATTATTAAATGAATTAAAGAGTAATAGGAATGGCTACGTTTTCATTTTCTTACGTTGAAAATAAATTGAAATTTGTCTTTTTTTAAATATCGAGCAAAAAAATTATAAAATATGGTCATCGTGTCACGTGAATACGACTGCTTCGATTTATATATTTTTGTTAATGTTCGCATGTGTCCGCTTCAGATTGTTACGTACTTATTTTATGATATAATGCACTGTTGTCAAGCTTAAAACTTTTTATTTACAGAAAAAAAACAACTTTTTCAATTCGAACGCTTTGAAATATTTTTCAAATTATAAAATTAATTTGAATACTTACTTGCATAATTTTCATCATCATTTATATATTTATTCAAAAATGTTGCTTGTAAATAGAAACTTAAATTTAATCGTCCTAGCGAATTCGATTGAGCCAGCTAGTATGCAATAAATCTGATTCATTTTTCTCTTCACTTAATTTTAACTGATTAAATTTATCAAATACATATACATGTAAGTAAATCCGTGTACAAAACTCTGTCTATAGATTTAACAGACGCGGTGGCGATACACAAAATCATTTACCATTGAAATGAAAACTTTTCTTATAATCCCAATCAAGTTTTAATTGATTGCGAAATCATCAAGTTAAAAAGTAATAAAATCCCAAACTAATTAATTCCATTGCAATCATCGCAACTACCACAAACTTCTCCACTTATTCCATACTCTCACCATGCCAATGTTATAAACGCGGCACTCCGACTCCATCATCATCACGAGAAGAGACTCCGCATTTATTCATTTTCATGTAAATTTAAAAATTCAATCAGCACAAACTCTAAGTAAAACGAGAAAAAGACTACTGCATCAACCAACAACCAACATAAAAAAAACAACGAGAATCCCTGACATGATGGCAAAGCGGTACAGGATATTTCATCCTTTTCCCTCCTTTCATAGATTTTTTTGCTGAATTTTTCGTAGTCTTGTTTTGGAATCTATGTTGAAAAAAAAAATATTGAAAAACTTTTTTCTGCAAACGGGCATTTTGCATTAACGAATGCAAAGCTGAACACTTTATTCTGTATTATGGATGTATAACAAAAATATACCATCCCCCAACTCCTACATTACCAACCCTATTCAACCCAATATGGAAGAAGCAGCATCAGCAGCAGTAGAAGCAGCAACATCCCATGCAAATGCGCAAACTAGGAAAAATCATTTTTGATTATAATTTTTCACCGAGTAAAATGAAAATGCAATTTTCCAATTTCATCCCCCCTGCCGCTCCACAAAACCCTCCCTCGCATTCTTAAGTCAACACAGAAAATTCAAAGAATACCCCATACTACTATACAGATACACTATACAACTTAATGCCATCCCTGCTCTGCGATGATATCCTTGGCGTATTATGATGGCAGCCCCATCAATTTTGCATGAGAATAAAACTTTTTATTGCAAATTTCTTTCATTTTTACCGCCGCGTCGTTACGCCACGCTATGCTTCCCAAAACCGCCCGTATTCCACCTCTTTCCTTACTTCCATAGGGATGCTACATTATTAGTCAGGCAATTTTCGGGGGAAATATAATAATTTCCATTGGAATATTAAATTTGAAAAGTACTTGTGCAGACTAGAACGAGGCCACCGCCATATATATAGCCATAGTATAACGGTGTTGGAGCAGCTTCACAGCTTCCCGGGAATGGTGGCCCAAACGCTTTTGGATAGTAAAAAAATGCAAAAAAAAAACAAAAGCACGTTGCGGCGTCGACGACCATCACCGATGGTCGGTGCTTAGAAAGGCAGAAGGCGCATATCTCTCCAACAATTGGTGGTTGGAATGAAAGTTAAGTGGAAGCCCGTAGGATATTTAAAATTCAAAAATTATTACATTTCAAGTAGAAGGAGGAGGGCTTTGAAACTAAAAATAAAAAAAAAAAATAAAAAAAAACAGGGGATCTTTATGGATCTCTACCGCGACCACGAACAAATGAAAATTTTATATCAACCTCTGTCTACCTTCATACTAAAGTCCAGGCAAAAGTCATGACGTGGACATTTTTAGCTTATTTTGCAGCAGCTTTTGGCCGGCAACGTTTTCACATGAATAAATTTGAATGCAGGTAAAAAAAATTCAAATAGAGGATTTTTTTCGCTTTACTTTCTCCTGATGATGTCCTCAACAAACGACACGGATTTGAATTTTTTTTTGCTTGCTCTCCATCATCAGAATTATAAACATCAGCTTCCAATTGGCTTGACGCAATGTTTTGACGTAGACCGACCGACGCGCTAGTAGATATGTGTCGCCAAAAAGCCCTAAATTAAATGAAAATCCTATTAGAGGTTTATATGATGGCTTTTGGGAGTTTTTGTGTTTTTTTTTTTTGCATCGTCCTTTATTAAGTTAATCCCACATCCGCGACAAACTGAGATCCGTGGATAGAAAAAAAAATTCGTTTAGTTGCGGAATTTCGAATCAGAAAATGCGCGGAGCGGAATCGAGCACTCTTTAGAGTGCTACAAAGCCAAATCTAGATGTGATGCAATAAGACTTTATGTAGTTTTAGATTAACAAAAGCGATTGCCTCAAAGTGAAATAATATTCAGTCGGTAGTAAAAAAGATTACAGTAATTCTTAAATTTGCTTTTGAAAACTATTCTTAGTTTTTCAAAGGTGAAATGAATAGTTAAATTTTGACTTTAACAGCGAGACATGATTGTATAATTAGTTAGTTAGTTAGTTATTAGGTGCAAAAGTAAAAAAGAGGACTATAAAATTAATTTCTTCCTTGATTTCTTTAACTTGTTGAAACAAAAATTGAGTTCAACATTTTTGAGTGCAATATTTGTTAGCAAAACAAAATTGGTCGTGACGTTAGTGAAATACGCAAAACAAATGTAAATCTCAAAAAATCTTATAATTTTAATTTTACTTCTTCGGAAAAAAAAATTAAAACTCATTTTTTTGTAATAGCTTTGGATATCACGAACGAAGTTCGATCAAAATCATTCTTATAGTTTTCGAGAAAATTTGGAAAAAAATTTGTATCCGTCCGTTTTAAATGAATCAAAATAAAAATTCGACCCCCAAGCAAACAGTTGATCTGTTTAAAAACTCAGGCTCATAGAAATACAAAAGCTTAGACGCCAATGATTCAGGGGCGTAGAATTTAATGGTGGTTGTTATTTGTATTAAAATTTTAGGTCTCAAAATTGTTCGAAATTTCATTTCCAAAGTCAGTGATTTTTAAAAATGTCCTCAAACGAGTTTTTTGTAATTGAAAGTGTTCCAATCCAGAGATTAATACATCTTTAGATTTTTGTAACTAATATATTTGAACTTTATTTTCACAAAGGGTTAATCTCTTACTGATTTAGCAAACCTTCTGAAGTGTTTCCATCGCTTTAAAAAGATTATTAGTACATTAACTTCAAAATCGGAAGTGAGGTGCAAAAAAATCGACTCCCGGAAGGATGCCTCTCACAACACAAAGTAGGTATGTCTGTGTTTAGGGTTGTTCAGTTTTGGAAACTATTGGCCTGTAAAAAACAAGTTTAATTCAAAATCGTCTTTATTTACGAGATTTAATCTAAAATGTCCAATTCAGATTGACTATTTTTAACCAGATTTCATATAAAAAAAACAAAAATGGACTTAATCTGGTAGAATCTTGCTAATAAAATAAAATAAAAATGCACCACAATGTTAGTGTTTGCCAGTCGATTTTGTTCAATGAAATTTATTTTTCGACTAATACTAGGTTCTCATTAGAGCCGAAATGGTGTAACTTGGCTTTCGCTAATAACGAAAAAGCGTTCACATTACAGATAAGCTCATTGTTACTTCCTCTTTCTGTCTCAGAAAAATTTTCAAATTTTCAACCAGTGACAATCGATACCAAATTTATATTTGGCTACTTTTTTTTTTTTTTTTTTTTTTTTTTTTTTTTTTTTTTTTTTTTTATAATATGCGCGCGCTCAAGGGGATTTTTGGTTTACCCTTTATATGTATCAACACAGCGCGGGCGTGAAGGATAGGATAGGATGGGAAGGGGGAAAGGTGTGTGTGGCGCGAGGTACTGAGACTGAAGGTGGTGGTTGTCTCAGATTTTATCTCCAGGGTTGGCGGCTGGGCTAAAGCGGAGAAATTGCCGTGTCTTATATCTATTTCCCTTTATAATTCGCATTATTTTGTTCATTGTCATATTTTTTTTTTGCAAGAAAAACTCAATTTTATAAAAAAAGGACAGGTAGCTCAAAATGTTTGGCTTGTTGTTTTGGTAGATGAAAAAAAAAATTTCAAAACATCCTTCCGCCCTCTCATTAAGAAAGTGAGATTCTAGAATTGTTTTCCCTCAATTTAACCGAAAAATGTTTTGATGCCAACAAAATTTTGTGCAAAATTGACATGGGTTGCGGAAAAACCGCAGTCGTTCTTTGATATACATACTATCTTTGTATAGGAACTTTCCAAACGTTTGATTTTAAAGCAAACGTTTTTATGATCGATCTTTTAGAAAAATTGAATACCTGCACAAAAATGGGTACAACTCTAATTTTTCATTTGAATTAGTACAACTACGTGAGATTTGAATAAACGGTATTTCTGTTAATTTTTTATTAAAAAAATAGAAGTTATACATAAAAGGGCATAGAATGCAAAAATCATTACAATAAAAACAAATAAAAAGTACATTCTCAAGTACTGAGACAAACAAATAATATCTTTGACCTCGAATATATTTAGTTAGCTCAACCTGTTCATCCGTAAGATGTAGGAATGCAAGTTGTTGCTAAACCGTTTAGTTGTGTATGATTATAAGAATTCTGCACCGTAAAATAGTTTTTTAAGTTTGCCGTGTGATTTCAAGTCAACGACTCTTTTGAAAGAGCTCACAAAGGCTGCAAGGCTTTTTGGCTCTACAAAACAGGGCACAGAGTACATTATAATTAAGGGAATTTTCTTGCGACGATAAATGTCCGTAATTAAGCACTCATCCTTTTGCGTAATTTAATTTTGTATGCACATTATCCCCGAGGATGAGGCGGAGTTGTCTTCGTCGTCGTCGTCGTCGTCGTCCTCAACAACAACAAAAACAATGCACATTGATATCAACATCGTCGTCGTTAGGCTCTTGTTTGTCAAATTTGTTGTTTGCTTTATTCCATTTTCCAGCACTCTAAGTCGCACTCTTGTTCGTCTATTACCCTTGCAGCAATTTTTGTTAATTAAGAAAAATCCAGAAGGAGTAAACACATGCATAGCGTTATCGTACAGTCGTATATTCATCGTCGCATAGCCGCCCACTCAACAATGCCAAGTTTCAACTCTATAAGATTTAAGAAAAGGAATAAACATGTTATAGTAGGTTTAGGTGCACATATGTACCTTCTTCCTATATATATATATGTATATATAAAGCTTATGAAGCAATTCCTTGGCATAGGAATAAAAGACTTGCATTGTTATAGAATTTTCTCACATTTGCAACCAGGGAAGTTACTTGGTTGTCTGGATAGGAATAGGACGGATGTAGAATGTACATTATGAATACAAATGTGTCTAAACATAGTTTTGAAGTACCCATTCTTGCATCATCTACACAGTCAGTCTCGTTCTCGTGTGCCGACCAAGAAACAAGACACGGGGCAAACAAAACACTTTCAGGAATTATTCAGAACCTTTTTATTTTTCAAAAATATTAAGGGTGCATCATCACGAAAAGGGTGGTGAACGTAGAATAAATTCACATACAGAGCGAAAGAGAGGAAGAGAGTGCGGGTCTGTGTCCTTCTAATGCCGGAAGAGAAATACATTTTACTTGACTTGTAGATTTAAGATTATTTCAGTGCAACAATGCTCTCATTGATGGAAACTTTTCGAACTTAGATATTATGTATGTAATCCTTCTTTGACTATAGGCTAGGTATATCTGGAAAAATTGTATAAATATGGTTTATTCCGATACTATGAGTATTTGTGCTCCATCGAGTAACGAAGACTTGCTTCGAATTCGCACATAAGAGCAATCCCATAAAGTCATATTAAAACTTTATTTCTCCACTCATGATCTTGATTTTTGATAATTGACTACGTTCAAAAGCTATAAAAGATTCTTTTTTGAAATTAAATCGATAACATCTTTATAAGACTTAATATAGGTTGAACAGAAAACATACTATAAATATAATAATATACTCGTATATTATAAACAAAAAATTGAAAGAAATATAACCGATTGTTAAAAAAGTTGATAGTCATACATTTATTCAAAAATGACAGATTTACATTCCGGTTCAGAGGCGTAGGTCCAATTTCTTAGAAAATATTACAGAGAGACAGACTATATTGTTTTTGTATTTGATGGTTCATTCTTGTGAAGGAAGTAAATCTGTTGCTACCACATACTTATTTATCGTTTAAGGTTTAAACTTTGGTTACAGAAAGAAGAGGGATATATTACCATGAATTATAAAAACAACAGTCTACAAAGTTCGGTTGGGTCGAATAGAGTCTCCGAATCGGAGTGTAAGACTGCAATTTCTGAATGTAACGGCCATCAACTCTTGTATCCCAAATTTTGAACGCATTTACCAAAAATAACCTGCTCTCCGTCTATTAGATATTCGAATGAAATCCATTGCAAGTGCACTGACACCTAAAAGGCTGCTTCATTTCTTCAGAGACCAAAAGTCGCCAGATCAAACAAGTCACTATTTCAATTGACAAAGAATGCCATAATTCGGTTTTTCTTTTTTTTTTCAATTTTTATTCAAGACAAACTAAATGTTCAAGAAAGTTAAATGTTATCTTGTTCAATCTTTAAAAAAAGAATAAACAATATTTTTTCTCCACAATCGCGTGAAGGGCATTTTTTCTGTTGTACAATGCTTGAAATTTCTTTGAAGCGTGTGTAATCATTATTAATGCAATTACAAAACATACTTCAATTACTCTTAATTAACAATTAATTGAGTGTCTTGTGCGCGAAAAATTGAATTGTATCTAAATAAGATGATACCAACACAAATCATTCCTTATATACCTACTACTCGTTCTATTGGAATAAAAATATAGCTGATGCCTTTGTGGATTTGATAGATGACAGCATTAATGATGATGGCGGTAGATATTTGTGATTCACACATATATTATAATTATTATAACTGACAAAGAAGGAAAGGGTTCACATTATCATGACGAGGATGAAGAAGATGATGACGATGCAACATTTATAGTCCTAATAATAATAATCTAGGCCCGCATATGGAATGTCGGGTGTCAATTATGTCAAATTGAAACAAACTTTCTTCTTTGTCGGTGCTTTCGACTGGCACACTGTACCAGAACCCAGATCATCGCATGCAACCAAATCTCTATGATAATTTTACCAGCCAGCATATCTGATATTGTTATGATAGGAATATGTCATAATCTTTATGTATCTACATCGAAGGCAGAAAATATAATTTAACATAATGTCAAGCCATTAATCCATTTCAATTTTGGAAAATTAAATAATTCATATTTTGGATAGAACCAGAGCTATGGAGCATGCTAATTAATTTCGAAGTTCGAAATTAATTAATTTAAATTTAATATGCGCGACAATTGCCAACTCAATCATATGACTATATGCCTTACAGTGGAATGTTTTACGTTAATAAAGAAAATCCTGAAAAAGATAATTACGCAAAAAGTATTGTCACTTTGTCAGCTTAGAGTAAAAAGGAATTTCCCTCTATTTCCCACTATTTTTAAATTTATTTAGAAATTGAGAACATTTAAATTGTTATGTTCAATTGCAAAATATGCAAAGTGTGAGTAAGCAGTCTTACACTAGAAAAGACAGTAGTTCAATTCACCATTGTTTCTGTTTATACTTTAATTAATAAGAATGATAAAATTATCAATTGGTTTTATATATATTTCATTTTTAATTGAAATGCATTATTATCATTTTAGTTTTATAATTTGTATTTAAATTTAATTTCTAAACCATTTTTTCTACTAAAATAACCCACTGTGCAGATAAGGACTGCGTTAAGTTGTTTTGTATTCCATAGTGATAGCAAGCATCACAAACTAATTAAAACCATGACGTTCTCAAAAAGTCATCACTATTAATGTTGAATAATCGAATTATTTTGTATATTTTCAGTAATGGGGGCTTTCGACCGGTCCTCGATTCAGGAGCACAACGGTCCAACCAACCGCTATTTCTGCCCCATCATCATTTGGCGTCACTCAGTTCACAATTTTCCCAGCCCTTATTTCCAGGACTTAAAGGTAAGTTTTCATTGATTTTTATGGGTAGATATGTTCGGTGCTTTATATTCATCATCACCACCAATAGCAAAATAAATTTCTCATACCCTCGGTTTGGCTGTCACCGTCACTAGCACAAGACAGATTATTCTAAATCCAAGTTACTGTATTTAGAGATTTGACAGCTGTCAATCATAATGCAAGTGATATACTTCGCACAGTACACCCACCACACTCATCGCCAACCAGTGTACCGTGTCCTTGCCACCAGCCGTTCCGTCGGTGATGTATGTATATATTATTTGTGGTTTGATTTTCCAATGGAAGAGAGAAATGACAGCATAGATTCCATTCCATTACGGAATATTACATTTCATTTTATATGAAAACCAGGGAAACACACCTGACACTTACCCCGGCTGACAAGTTTAATACTTTATGCCCGCGGCATGGCGATACGATGGTGTTTGGTGTGTGGTGTGTATAATGTTCGCGTAACAACTTCTGTTGTCGTAATTAAATTTCATTACGTTGAGCTTTATCAAATTTTTAAAGGAATTTCCCCGAAGAGTAGTTTAACTTTCAGCATCAGCGCCGGGACACTATAGCTTTTAGTGAAATTAACTTTTCATGACAACACTCGTTCTGTCATCGGCGGCGGGTTTACGAGAGTAGATATATAAATGTATAGACATACCTTTAATAATAACTGCGGTCCTGCACATCAGGTGCAGCCATCGACCTGGTAACTGGAGATTTATTGGCACATTAACTTGGAGTAGGTTTACATTTTTCATCAGTACATTTTTGAAGTAAAATATTTTTTTTTTAAATGTGTCACAACCCTTTTTTTAAATAATACATTTTTCCTCTTCTCGCTTTTCAGCCTTTCCGGGATTATGTTCATGTTGTCCGATAAAGCCCCCTTCAATACCAGTATCATCATCATCGAATAACTCACCCGGCTCACCACCAATTTCTAATCACTCTGACCCGCGCTCCAGTTCGGTTGCTGAATTACGTCGTAAAGCCCAAGAACATTCAGCTGCCCTCCTGCAGTCTTTACATGCTGCTGCTGCTGCTGGATTGGCTTTCCCCAGATTACACCTTCCACCGCTGAATTTGCATCATGCTCTGAATAACAATATTAAAAATGAGGCTCAAGACATGACAGCAACTACAATGAATGGCATGACAAATAACAATAATGTACCGGATATTCAGCAACACCATCATCAACAACAACAACAACCACAAACGTCATCACATCAGCTTAATCATCAAGCAAATAATGCTGTTAGTGAAAATGTTGAATAATACGTGTGCACTAAACATACAAAATAAATAAAATAAAAATAGAACCCTTAAAATTGTATTATATTGTAAGATAGTAAAATTGATATAGGTTTATGAGTGCCATAAATAAGGTGAATGCGTAGTCTAAGGATCCGTTTTTGGCAGTTAACAATCCCGAAACCATTTTGTGAAAATCTTAATTTTGTTTTTAACTATTATTGGAATCAAACTGACGATATATGACGGTTTTATTTTAAGATTCATTAAATCTAGCAATCTTAACAAAAAAAAAATATTAGACCATTTTTAGCTTCCACTTCATTTTAGTATTTCTTGTTTAATAATTTACTTAACAAAATAAAATTATTCGCTTAGTTATTTACAAACAAAAAGTACTACAATCGTAAAATTCTTTTAAAAGTAATATTAAGTCATGTACAAGGAAATAAGATAAGATAGAAGAAAAACATACATTAAATTAGAAATCGAAAAAGTTAAATTCCAATACAACAATAAAAATCATAATTTAAGATACAAGAATGTAAGAAAAATTCTTTCAAATAAATAATTATTTAAAAAACAATATTTTCCTGTTTCATTTATTCAAATTTAATTTTATATTGTTGAAATCACACAATTTAGTTTTTGCATTTTTCTTCACATTCCTCTTTTGTTTCAAAACGGTTATCATTGCCTTTACAATTGTTATACATGAATGAAATACATTCGCCTGCTTCTCCATTATATGTCCAGAACGGTCTTGTACGGGGAGCCTTACAACCCTTTAAAGGTCCCTTATAAGAATGGGGTAGAAGGCAGGCAGCTGTAAAGCAAACCAAAAACAAAAAAATTAATAAACATTAAATGTAAGAGTTATTTAAAGCTCACGAGGCTTTTCAGCATCAATCAAAATTATACAGCTCAAAATGGCTAGAATAAATCCAAGTAATAGTTTCATGGTTTGTCTACGATTTTGAACGTTCTTTGTAGGAAGATGAGGTTTGCAATTGGAGCTTGTTGAATACTTACTAATCAAGAATAGAGTTTTGAAGAATTTTAACTATTGCCTATATGATTATTTCTGTGAGCTACAAGCTGAATAATTATATGATAAGCGAAATGCTTATAGATGGAACGAGCTTTTATAGGTTTTTGGCTACCTAAAAAATGGCTACTTATAAAAATCAATAACGCTTCATTCATTCATTTAAGTGTAGATCCGATAAGGATCGAAAATCAAATAAATTTCAAAGTGTTAAGCGGGGCAAAAAGCTTTTCTGAGATCAATAACATTATTGCATTTATATTTTATTGATTTAATAATTTTGTATATCAACGTCTGAAATAGTAACGCATTTTTTTATTTTTACTTATGAAAATTCTGTTTCCGTATCAGCTGATTGGCATTTCTGATAAAATTGAACATTTCGTTTTATTTATCTGTCGTCAAGACAGCTTTTTTTTACTGACTGATATTTTTTGTATTTCTGAACGTATATTTTATTCAGTTTCAACTTTTCCTTATCCTTTTTTCTGTTCGCTAAGACACCTAATATAGAAGCAACATGTTTGTGCAATCCTGTCGTGCATTTTATTTCTTATTTGTTTTACTATAGAGAAAAATTTCCCAACATTGAAAACCTATCAAACCAATTAACTTTTAAGCGATAAATTATTTTGTAGGAATTTTGCATACGTTTACCATTGCCTGAACCATTAAGAAGCTTCTAACAAGCTGGACGTGGAAGTGTCGAATGAAATTAAATTAAAAATTGCTGAAATTTAAATTTACCGAAATAACATCTCCAGCATTGATGATTTTGGCTTCAAAAAAGTGATGTCTGCTAAACAACCTAAAATAATATCCCAATGCTCTATTTATTACAGAAATCTTAACAATTTCACAAACACACGATAAACGTAGATATTCATTTTTTTAAATTCTTTATTTAGTACTTTTTTTCAATTTTTGCAATTCTGTTCACACTCTTCTTTACTTGAGAAACGATTAGCATTGCCTCCACAACCCCCATAAATGAATTCAACACATTCATTTGTTGCCGATTTGTATGACCATGATGGGAAATATGCGGTACATGCCATGCGACCGTTTCCATTAAGAGAGTCAGGATGCATACAGGAAGCTATATAAAAAAAAGTTTTTAAACACAGGAACTATTTAAGTATAATCGTTGAAATTAAAACTTACGAGATTTGGCAGCTGCTATTAAAGAAAAATAGCTGACTACGGCCAGAATAAGTCCAAGGAAAAATTTCATGATTTTTGCTTGATTATGATAGTTCGATTCTAAATAGATGCAGCTTGTAGTAAGCTGTAGTTGAGTTCTAACTATAATGAAAAATATTATTTTCAAACATTTATGAGTACGAAATGAGTGCGCGCAAAGCTTTGATTGAGCGAGCTTTTGATGTTTTGGCTGAAATGCTAAATGTTGCTGTTGTTTTTTGTTTTTCTCCTGATTACTATATATACCTTCCCGGATTTAAAGATAAGGGTGTTAACTTTTATTCATGTTTCCATTGAAAGTGTAACCTAAGCATTATCTGTTTGATTATTATTATGGAAACTACTCATATATGTATGTGAATAAGGTCACTTAATTAAATCCAGTTATCTTAAGTCAAGAAAGGTCGGAATGCGTATTCAGATTAGTCTTATTTTATATTGAATTGAAACCTTTTCACATTCCGAAAATAAGTTAGAATTGAACAAAATATTGGTTTAATTAAACAAAAGATATCTTCTCACTTTATTCTCTCAATTTTTATTTCAACATTTAAAATGAATTCTGTACATTTTAAAAAATTTATAAATACCAAATTTGTAAAAATTATAAGTTTAATCAAAATTTCAAGTTCAAATTTCTCACACGATTGCAAGTAAAAAAAATTAACACAATTCAATTCAACCGGAAAGTTGGAAGCTTACTTTAAAGGTGCACATTATAAAAACAAAACATTTTACCAAGTCGAAACACAAAATGTGCACAGTGATTTCTTACACCCATAGTGTTTTATTTTTTAAAACAATATTTGTTGTACATTAAAAAGTTTTTTACTGTCGTATTTTTTTTTTAATTAGTTTCTTATAAACGATGTATTTCAAATAAAAATGTAATACTGGTTTTTGGATTCCGTTTCTTATAAGTGTTTCCTATATCCATAAAATAATGTGTTGTTATATGAATTCTAATCTCTGAATCGCATGTTGCGTTAGTTTTTAACAAAACACAGTAGATCACTTACGGCCTTGGGCATTGATTAAGTATTTAAAATTTTTATTAGAATCTATTGGTTTCGTCATGTTTCGTGCTACTGTAAGAACACGAAATATGTTTATTCCAGAATAAATAATTTTTTTAGCAACTTTGCGGCTACCAATAGTTTTCTTTTTTGTATAAAAAAGTAGTTTTCCTGGTCCTTTTCATGGAGATCCATGATACTGCGATACTCCGTTAATCCGCTTAGGGTAGTTGCTACAGAAACTCAAATGTGAACAATTTTTTTTTAAATTGTCTGACACGCTTTGCCGTTTAAAAGCAATTTTCGGGCATTAATATATTCTTAAAACTTTAATCTACAAAATACATGTTCATTAAAGTACAGTATGAACATCAAAACAAAACATTTCTAGATTTAACCAACGTTGCTGAAAAATCCTAGAATTTTTTTATTTGGGTTTTTTACAGTAAAATATTAATAAACGTACCTATAGATTGTTCGCTAAAATTCCCCGTCAAGAAAATATTATTTTGAATGGAAATTTGTAGTTCCCTGAAATTAATTTGAGAGGGGATTTTTGCAACAATTATCATTATAGAAAGTCTTACTTACCTTATTGCTAAAAACAAACATATTATTTATTTTGTTCATATCATTATGCATCATCGTTCTAACAGAATGTGAGTTTTAAATTTTCTAAGCGGTTAGTGTTAGTAAATTCTAGTTACGGTTTTAAATTTTAAGATTTTACGAATATAAACTCCCAAGATCAACTCTCAACGAAATTATTGTTATCAAACATCTTTTCTAAGCAGCATTGTTACCAATTATGGACACTATGACAAAAAAAAATATAGAAAACCTTTTTTATCATTTTCACTAATAAACAGTTCTTGAAAAATAGGTATTTTATTTATATACCTACATAGGTTACTTATAGGTTTCAACATAAGATTGCTCCGAGTAAAAATCAAATAATGGAGTGTATCAGGATCTTAAAGATAAAGTTATATTTGTAGCCTGACGTGCTGGACCTACAATTCTAAGATAGGATTCGGATGGAAAAGATCAGAAACCATTTGAAGAAGTATTTTTTGGTTCAAAGTTAAATTTAGGAGACCAGTGTAACAAATAATTCGTAATAACGTTTTTTTTTTTTTGTATTCCGGATTATTTTCTTTTTAGTGTCTATCCATATTTAAGTTGTCTCGAAACTTGACACAACTTTTGATATATTTCAAAGCTCTGAATAATTTTTGTCGGATGTTATTACTATTTCCTCAACTTTAATCTTCAAACTCATTTATATTTTGAGATCAAAATAAAGTGCCTAACAAACATACTATGTATTAGGGTGAGTCAAGATTTTCTTTTCTCATTTGATTAAATTCCTTACTAGAAACTAGATTCTTGTGTTTAAAAAAGAATTTCCAGAATTTTTTTTAGTTTTTAATTATTGGTATTTAGAAAACGTGAGGATCGATTTTGAAAAAAAAATTTTCTTAATTGCTTAATAATGCAAAAATCTAATTTTGGAAATGTTTCAAAAAAATATGGATGGTAAATTAAAAAAAATTACATCTATATTATTTTTCAATCAATAAATAAATAATAAACTAAGATAACAAAAACAAATAACTAGTTCTCGGTGAAGACCTAAGTCAAATGAGAAAAGGTAGATTTTGGCGCACCCTAAAAGACATTAGATGAGCCTTACTTTTTTTTAATATTACATACACGAATCAAATCTGATGACCTAACAAAATAAACAAATACAAAACTTCTGCATAATTTTACTATTAGTATAAGCAAATATTATGACAAGCTTTATTTTTTATCATCTGCTTATTTGGATAATGACAAACAAAGTAGGTACCGATTTTAATCATGATCATGATCAATCAATCTTCAATATCTTGGCAAAGCGAAAAACAAAAAAGGTATATATTACCCATGTAGTTTCAAATAAAATTAATTTTAATTCATATTTCGACGAGTTTGGTAGAAGCAGCAAAGTAATAACAAAGCAATGAAGCATTTGCTTGGAGTTTTGTTGGCTATTGTCGGTTTGTTTGGCATAATCAATGCACAAAAATCTGGTAAGTGTAAGAAAATTTTATTATTAAATGAATGGTTTACTCTGTATTTTTTATTTTGTCGTTTTAGCAATATGCCTTCAACGTGCTGGAGCTAATGGAAATGGTGTCATGTCGTGCTATGGTTACATACCATCTTGGTCCTATAATTCGGCCACAAATGAGTGTGTAGAATTCATCTATGGAGGATGTTTTGGAAATGATAACCGATTTGGTTCTCCCCAAATGTGTGAACAAATGTGTAAAAATTAAAAAAAAAATTTTAAAAAAATTAATGTGCACACTCCACATACCATATTATTACCATATTATATTACATTAGATTTTCATAGAAAAACCTTTTCATCGCATTTATCAAGGACATGGATGTCGAATACAAAATCCGGAGATCAACAATTTGAAAATTTTTATAATTTTGTTTAGTGTTTTTTTTTAATCGATTAAAAAAAATATCATATTATTTTTTTTTTCTGACCCAATCTGCTACACGCCAATGCTGATCAATGGTTTTTTTTTTTTTTCAAATCATAAAAACGATCTAACGCAAGAACGATTTTACCATAAACTGTAGGAAGTCAAATATCCTAAAATAAAATAAAAAGATAAATTATAAACTCTAACTAATGAACTTTTCATGATGAGTATATTACAATCAAAAAAGATTTTTTTGTAATCAAATAATGTTTTATTAGCTTTTTAATAATATTGACATTTTTGCACTTTATTAAGACAGTTTTAAAGCAGCATCGTTTGATTCAGTGATGCATTTAAAATATGCTGATATAGTTTACAATGTAGGTAAATATAATTATCATTTTATTCACAAATTAAAATTATTTTAAAACTTCAGTACTTCCAGTATTTGGGTAGGTAGGTTGTACCTTGTACCGTTCCTATTGTCTACACTTTTCTTCACATTCTTTACGAGAATTAAATCGATTTTGATTTCCGTAACAACCTCCATAGTAAAATTTTACGCATACATCATCAGCTGAATCATAAGACCAGGATAGTATCTTATCATTACATGTTATAAATTCGTATCCAACAGCAGAATGAGTTTGATAGCAAATTTCTATAAAGTTTCAACGATTTTTAATAATGAAAGTTATAATTTTTGTTTCTAAACTTTAAATCAATTTTTTTTACTCACCTGGTTTTTCAGCTTTAACATTTGATAGAATGCTTACAAGTAACAACACAAGAAAAAAATTCATGGTTCCGCTCTTTACCTAACTTGTCTACGTACTCTGCTAAGATGAATATAGAACTAAAACCAAAAATTATAATTTTCTTGATGAAATTTCTCCTTTCATAATCATAAAAAAGAAACTTAGGAATAAATCCCAAATCTTTGATAATAATTTCTAATTGTCAATTGAAAACAAAAAAAAATTTATTATTATCAAGAATCAATGTGTGATTTTTTTGAAAATGGTATGTATTTGCAAAAAAAAAAAAAAAAACTTGACTAGCCAATTAAGGGAAAAATAATTCAATTTTTATTTCATACAATGTTTATTTTCATCTTCTTCTTAAAGCGACGACTTTCATAATCTCGAGTCTCTCATTCGGGGCCACAACTTAGTGGGACAGTTTGTGGCCCCCGTGCTTCATCATGGGGCTAGTAGCTATGATTTTTGTTTTCGAAACTGTTTTGTTGCTAAAATGAATCCTTTGGCATTGTATGGAACAACGCGCACAAGAGAAACTATTCTATTCTCCATTTCAGCGACTAAAAACTCTTGACCTTATTTATAACTTCTCTCTAACAGCTGCCCAACTTTGGAAAATGTGTTTCAAAATGTTATTTTATTGTTGTCTAATAGACACAAGAGTAATATTTCCTGAACATCTATCAGCAATAATCATACAAATCAATACAGATTAATATTTGTCTGGTAGGGTCGTATATAAGTGTAAACTCCCGCAAACCATATGAATTGAACATTTCAGAAATATTTGCACATAATGCAAAAAATCACCAGTCAAAGACAACAAAATAATAAATCTGCATAAATCATTGTTTTTATTTAGTTTTTGTGTACATTATGTAGAAATCTATAGATCGCAGGCTGCTTCGCAATCATCTTGGGATTCGAATTTGTTATCGTTTCCTTTACATCCACTATATACAAATTTGATGCACTTGTCCTGTTCCAAGTTGTAAGCCCACTTAATGAAGTAACCTTTGCATGGACCGAGTTCTTGAGGTTGCAAGCAAGCCTCTATTTAAAAAATCAAGTAAATAATCACAAGAATTGATAACTTATCTTTACATTCAAAACGGCTTTACTAGTCCAATCATTTTATCAAAAAAAAAGTCAGTTAGTTGAATTTTTGGTATACACCCTACTTATATCTTTCTTAATAAATCTAGAATCCTTATCTATAGACCGTGTGTGCCTGCGAATTATAACGGTACAAAGGCGAAATTTTTTTTTTTTTTTTCGTGTTATCGACCAAAAAACTTGCCAACAAAATTAAAGGCAATATAATTTTTAATAAGAAAGTAAACTACGCACAAATATTACGAACAATCTATGTTGAGATATGGAGATTCTAGATTTTCACCTTATTTATAAAAAACGGTTTTTTTCAATGTTCGCTTGCATACATAAAAAATAAATTAATTTGGTCCAGCCTTTCGCATAAAATGAAATGTCAGTGTTGACCTTACCATACCATTTATCTTTGACATTTCGTTTTATGTGAAAGACCACAGTTAGAAATAACAACGAGGTTATAATCTTTGCCAAAAAACACGTTATATTCGTGGCAAATTTTGTAGTTTTTTTAAGAAGTGTGTAAGTAGTGTATATACCCAAATTTAGCATGATAGGACTTTTTCGAAGTAAAATTTTAGTTTTATTGAACCGTATTGAACTTACCTATTTTTTCAGCAGAAATTAAAGCAAACAGACTTAAAACAGCAAAAATCAATCCAACTAATAATTTCATGTTGTCTGGCTGTGTTAAGTACGTCTGCTTGGTAAGAAGATTGTTAAACTATTGACTCGAATGTCAAATCCAAACCAGATCTTTAGACTGTCTTTTTTGTATTTTGTGATCATTTTTCTGTGATCAAAGTCTCATCCGTCAAAAAATGGAGAAGATAAGAAGACGTTATTTGTTTGTTGATATCATTGTTTTATTATTTGATCCCTCATGTGATAGTAGTTAGATTTTCTCATTTAAAAATTAAAAGTAGATAAATATGTATTATTTTTTGGTTCTGTAATAAAAAAAATAATCATAAAGGCAAATATTCAGATCCACATGCTTGTACTAATTAAAACAAAACTATTTGTTTGTCGTTGGCATATTTTTTGTTAAACCAATCAAGCAATAAAATCAAGATTCTGAATTTTGCC
Organism: Syrphus vitripennis; assembly: GCA_958431115.1. Lineage (NCBI taxonomy): Eukaryota > Metazoa > Arthropoda > Insecta > Diptera > Syrphidae > Syrphus > Syrphus vitripennis. The sequence continues at coordinate 147,115,495 of OY288108.1, read as the reverse complement.
AAAATCCATTTTTTCGGTACAGACAGTTACTAAATCCTAGAGTGATTTTTAAATGCAACTTTATAGGTACTATAAGGAAAGTTTTGGATTCGTAAAAAAATCGATCTCGAGATATTAACCAGACCTATAACATTGCCATGATAAAGAACGCGAAAAATTCGGACTGTCCGTCTGTTGGTCTGTCTGTACCCCGACCTACAGCTTAAAAGCTGAAGTGATTTTTTCACACTCCTATTTAAGGCTTTCAGGTAATTCCTTAGAGGTGAATTTAAAATTTTCTTTTACTCCCCAAATGACGGAAACTATCATAAAAGAACCATTCACATAAAAGAAAACATAAAAATCTAAAAAGATCTCTTACGATTTTTGCAAAAAAAAAAATTAAATGAGGTTTTGTCTGTAATTAAAATTCTAACGACAGAAAATATAAATAATGATTTTGGTTTTGGGTTATCTCATAAGCAGTTTGAGAAATTGTGTTAAAAATTTTTATGAAAGAATCATACTGCACATCAAAGTTTTCAAAAAATATTTGTTGGATTTTTACAAACTCAATACATTTTAAAAAAACGGGTGATATTTTTTTGAAATTTTGTTTTGAGTATATAGTACTTCCAAATGTAAACGGATTCAAATTGCGTTAAAGGGTTCGTAAGTTTTTTTGTACTTTTGCTGTTGTTGAATACCAATAACCCACCAACAAACAATCAAATTTATTTAAAAATCTAAACTGTTTCAAAAACAGTTGAGGTATGTATAAAAATACATTTTCTTTAAAACACATCTATGAATTTTATTTGTTTTTTTTTAGGTTTATGTATCTAAACTTCTGTCTTGAAAAGAGCCATTGAATAACACTTGTCGTATTCCCCTGCCAGCTTGATTCAACTTTCAATTGATTTTTAATTTTTCTATTCTGCTTCTTGCTTTCTTTCGAGAAGATGACTGGTGCACTTTTTTACTCTCTTTTTAAGATTAATGGTTACGTAAAAAAATATCAATTTCACACTTGGAATTTTCTGTCCAAAATGTACAGAGTTTTCTATGATTTTATACAACAAAAAAAAATCGTAATAGATATACATGATATATTTGATATCTTAACATTTTCAGTATCTTAGATTTATTTTATAAATAATATTGTCTTTTTACAAAATGAAATGATCTTTAATAAGAGGATGCATAATTCATATAAGTTAATATATTTTGTTGTGATAAAAAAAAATATCAGTATTATTTTCAATTTCAATCATATAACCTGAACGAAACATTTTTAAAATATTTGTCTACACATTGACGCATTTAGCTTTGCATTCTTCAAGACTTTTAAATCTATTTGCATTTCCCATACATTTGTACATGAAGCTTACACAGGTATTGTCCGATGCTCTGTATGTCCAAGATCTGCGTATTAAATCGCAGGTAAAATGTCCACCCCCACTTACAGAATCAGGTAGAAGACATTCAGCTGAAAATTTCAAGTTTTAAACTTTTATGAACAAAAACAAATAAACAAATGTACAATAAATTTACCTGGCTTTTCAGCAATTATTATTGCAAAATTTCTGATGAGAACAGCTATGAGCAATCCGAATAAAAGCTTCATTGTTGCAGGTTAAGATTGTTTTGACGAAATACAAATTTAAAATAAATTCATTCGATTTTATACCTATATATGTACCTTCACTCCCTGTGAGCTAGTTAAAATAACCACACAAAAGAAAATCCCCTTTAACTATGTAGATTAACTTTTTACCAAAATAAAATAAAAGTATTACGAATACAGTCACTGACAAAAAAACGTTAACAGTTTTATATTAAATTAAATATCTTTTCGAAAAACTACTTAATATGACTAAAAATGGAAGTATTTTAAATAAAAAAGAAAAAAGTAATATAATTAACCCCCATCTTCTCCTCTTAAGTAAAAATGCACGATTAAAAATAAATTTGGAGGCAAAAAAAGATGTGAAATTCAATTTTTAAATCAGTTTTTGTTCAAAAAAACAAAAAACATGAGAAAAAGATGAAATGTCGGTCATATAAATATGTACACGTATACAATAAAAATCTGTACTCTGGTTCAGTCGATTTAGCACTTGTTCATAGAATTATTTTCATTTAATAAGTTCTACATATTAAAACCGGAATGTAAGACTCTCGTTTCCAGATCTTATGGCCTCCTATCTTTTTGTGACCAAACTCAAATCCATCCAAAAAAATACACGTGTTGATAAGAAGAAAGTGTTGTCTGTTGATATCATTGTTTTATTATTTGAGCCATGCTGTGATAGTCAAAATGACTCAGATTTTTTTATTTAAAAACTTGAAAGTAGGCAAATATCTACCTACATACTTTATTTTTTGCAAGGCAAATATTCAGATACACATGTTCATACTAATAATACTAATGTCTGTTTTTTTTTATGACACATTTTTGTTGAAGCAAATCAGGCTATTAAATTAGAAGTCTGAATCCAAACTCTAGACTAAAACCCATTTATTACGGTGCCGTGAAATAACACCGAACGAAATAAGGTCGAGCTTTAAGGCTCGGCGTTATTTCACTGTGCAAAAGTGAAATAACACCCAAATTAATTGGGAAACAACGCCAAACGCTAAATTGTGTACAAATTTGCTTTAGGGTATACCTAAAATATTATTGTTGTCTTCTAGTAAAAATGTTCTCTTATTTACTACCTTGTGCATTTTTACAAGGTGAAATAAGGCCAAATTTTAACATTCGGTCTTATTTCGCTCGGCGTTATCTCACGGCACTATTTATTACAGACAGTTACTAAAATTTTAACAGTATTATTTATTAGATTTCACTAATACTCGGTTGAACTTTGGAATAGCTAAATCGCTTCAAAGAACTTATTCCATCTTTACGCCTTCTTTACACCACGTTTTTATAAACGTAGACAAAAAAAAAATCAACCAAAATTTAGTTTACATTGATTTTTGTAATTTTTTGTAAATTTCACATGATGTCATGTCAAAATGTCAATTTTAACTTACTCTCCCTCTATTTCTTGTCAATTTTGTTGTCTGCCTATCTATTATATGTATATGTATGTCTGTCTGTTGAGCTACAGCCTAAACGGGTGGGCGGATTTTCTTAATACTTTGTATGTAGTGTTTTTTGGGCCGTATTCCCACAAGTTTTTTTATTTATTGAATATTAAAAATAACGGCACCTGCCAAACATTTTAATTCCGACTATTCATAAAATCCATTTTTTTTCGAAAACGGCTCAAATAATTTTTAATATAATTTCAGATAAATGTTGGCTCACTTTGAACTCCAAATGTGGGATTTTTTGATATTTGATTTTCTCAAAAACGTTTTATCTGATTGTTATTCAAAATTTCTTTACGAAAGCATCTACAATTCATATAAAGTGTCAATACTTAAAATTATAAAAAAAATATTTAGTTAGGAAGAAATTATTAATTAATAATAATTAAAAAATTTTTCGTAAAGAAGATTGGAGAAACCATAAAATCTTTTCACAAAAATCGCTCTGGATCGCTTAAAAATCGAAGTATATCTTTTTTACTTGGGCTATGTACTACAATAGTGTTGGATTTATAAAAAAAAATGAGCTCGAGATATTAATAAGACGTAAAATTACGATGATAAGGAACTTCAAAATAGTAATTCTGTCTCTCAGTCTGATAAGTGTTTCTATTACATTATGTATGTCTACTTTAGTCATTTAAATATTCTTCTAAAATTGTCCTTTATGGAGATGCCTTTAAAAAACACATCAAAATAGCTATTCTTACTTGTTCGACATGATAAAACCAAGATTTCCGAATTAGAATCGATTAAATAAAACGTGTACTTACTTATGTACATTTAAAGAAAACAATTCTATAGTCAGCTCATAACTTACAGTAGTTTTTTTTTTCAAATTTTGTTATCTTTTTTAGTAAAAGTTTTAAATTATACCGCAAAACGTATTTAATTCACAATATAATACTATGTACGTGAAAATTTACTTTACAAAAAAAAATACAACAAGAAGAAATTTTTAATTTACAAAATAACAACAACTTTTTCTTTTAATCCTTTTGCTTTTGTTGGTTTTGTTCAAAATGTAAACAAATACAAATTTGAGATGGAGTTGCCATTGTGAAATTCTATTTAAGGAGTCAAAAGTCTTAAACTCTCCTACAAACATTCAAATTTATTTAAAAATCAAAACATTTTCAACAGTTAAGTTAATTTATAGAACGAATTTTATATCTTTTTTTAAAATAAAAATATATTTTCTTATTTCAATTACAAATTCATTAAATTTTAAAAACACGGCCGATCTATGATTTTTATTTGTTTCCTTAGGTTTATAGATCTAAACTTCTGTTTTGAAAAAAAAAAAAAAACATTAAATAACACTAGTCGTATTTCCCTGAAAACTTGATTCAAATTTCAATTGATTTTTAGCTCTCCTATTCTGCTTCTTTGCTTTTTTTCGAGAAGTTGAAAGGTGGCCTCTTCTCCTTTTTTCCAGAGTCTTTCTATGACGACCTTTGCAAGCAGTTTTACCATCAAACGAGTACAAACGAACACATGTCGACGCTGAATTGCAAAAACAAAACGAAATATTTACAAAATGAATTGCTTCAAGCATTTTAATTTCGAACATCACAAGCTTACCAGATTTTTTAGCTTCAATCAGAACAGAAAAAAATATTGTAACCAAAATAAACAAAAATATTAGTCTCATATTGTGTTTCGAACACGTCTCGCACTTGCTTAATTTGACTGAAGTGAGATACGAACTTGCAAGTAGAAGTGATTTATAAATTGATAACCCTCAGCATCCAGGAAAGATCATTGCAGGTCTATTCAGAGATAAATTTAAATGATTAGTCAGTTGAAAGTGAATCACAGACTGTAAATCGAAAAAGTTTGAAGATTATGTATTACAATTTTAAATAGTTACATTTTTTAATTAAAATTGAATAGTGAATAACAAAAATTTTGTCTACGGCATTTAAAAATTATCTTTATAAAAAAATTAAAAAACCACAGAGGTCAAAGTTTTATTTGGTGTCAAATAATACATGATTATTCATACATTTTGTAACATTCATTCCATTCCATAAATTTTGAATTGCTTTAAGGGTCCTTGGATAGTTTTAATTGTAAGATTTGAAACACTTAGAAAGTGAAATAAAAACCTTGGAATCAGCAATATGCGGACCAGTGAAGCAAGTTTTAATTAAAAATAAAAGAGAGAAGCCTTTTACCAACGTTGCTGAAATATTCTTAGTCTTTCCGGTGTATTCAAGAATTTCTATATTTTGTTTTACTATACAGTAACACATACACAAGAAGAAAATAATTTGAATATTTGGTAATTTGATTATCTTCATAATATTGATCGTTGGACCACCAGATAAAAAACATTCACTGTTACGCTCTGTTTCAAGTGTTATCCTTTTTCATCAGCACCGAATTTGTTCTCAGAATTGCAAAAGGATGTATAGGTACAACATTTTGATTTAAATTAAAATGTTTAGTCATTTTTACCATTTATCATTTTTTTTTTGATAGCAAAAGACAAGGTTGTTCTAGACTGCCTAATTATTATTATTGACCTTGAATATTTCTTAAGTATGCATAAATAGGTTTGTGTCGAGGACACAATAATCGAACGTAAAAAATACGTTATAGTCTCAACATTAACTCGAAATTACATTTTCGCTGATATAGGTTTGATACTTTCTCTTTGATTCTTTTTTTTAATTCAGACAGAAGAGTACGATATTCTTTTATTGCTGGGAACGAATAATTTCCAGTTGTTCTCCTTAAAAATTCTTGAAAAAATTACTGCAAAGAGAATTGAAGAATAAATATAAAAAATTGCAGGCCTGCTTGGTTTACTAACCCTTGCTAGTTTAAGAAAATTGAAATCCATATTCATTTACTGTTTCAACAATCATCGATAAGGAACACATTCAGTTGCCATACCTGAAAGCTATCATCCACAATAAAGTTAATATTTGTAATCTTAGTAGCTATTTCCAATATTTTCATCATTATTGGAGCATTGTTTTTATTTTTGCTGCGACAAAACGCCAAATTTGTGTGGACTTTAAGGTCGCTAAAAGCTATTTTGAATCAATAATTCGACAAGTCTTCGACTTGACTGATTTATTTTAGTAGTATATAGAATTTGTACTAAAAAAAAAACATTTGTTTTCCTCTTTTAGAGGCCTGTTTCCAAGAACATTCACATAAAGGCAATGGAATGATGTTATGTTACGCTTAAATTGCATCGTGGACATATAACTCAAATACAGGAGAATGCATTCCATTCAAATATGGAGGCTGTTTGGGCAATGATAACCGCTCTAAAGCCAAATGTGAAAGCATGTTTGAATTAATTGCCATCTTATATTTTGTAATAATGTTTTTTGTATTTAATTGTAAAATAGTTACATAGTTGACACTTTGACAATTCAAATGATTTGAAAATATGTTATGATTAAAAATAAAATAACTGACAAAATAAATTGTTTTTTTGATTTCTTAGATTTTTTACTGATTTTTGAAAAAAAAAAAAAAAAGAAAAAGGTTCGTATAGTGGTTAGTACCTAATTTGTCACTTTATTTAAAAATTTAAACTTGTACTCTATTTAACATGAGTAAAAAAAATTTTTTTGTAAATTTAACTTTTGAAAAGTTGTATTTTGAAAACGACAATTGGTCATATTGATCGTCCTATGTTTAAATTGCCTTTTAAGCTATTCACTTAAACTCGTTGTTTAATACTAAAGGTTAACTTCTTTTTATCTATTTCCTTTCAATTACTATCAATGAACCAATAACAAGAGCTTGAACATTTTTTAACAATTATGACGATATAATCGATTTCCAATGCTCTAAGGATGTTTTTTTTTAACAAAATAATGATTGTAATAATTATATTTACTAATTATTAATTGTTCAGCATTTGTGTGTTTGGTTCTCAACTAATTATATAACTAAGTGTAAGAAAGTTTTTATACTTACATATATACAATATCAGAAGTACATTTCGACCGCTTTCATACGCAATGAAAATATATTCAAATTAATAGTTTTTTGAATATTTGACCTTGATCACATAATGAAAATAAACTATTTTTATTCTTCCTTATCATGTTTATGTCATGTTTAATGTTTCAAACAGATAAGGTCGAAAATTAAAAAAATACGTCTATTCGTTTGAAAGAAATTGGAACTGACTCTTGATCTTCAAAAAAAACTATAGCCTTCACCAAGGCTTAAAGGTTATCAGTTCAGTGTTTCCATATGACTAAAAATAATTGTAAACAAATAAAACATTCATTTGCATCGAATTATCATCCTATCAAATTCGTTTTTGGAAACATTTTTAAATTTTAAATCCTTTCCTATTCTTCAACTGTCAATTTTTAGAAAATTATATTTTAAGCAGTTTAAAACACACTAAAGGTAGTTTCAAAAAAAAAAATTTTAACATAAAAGTAACGTAACGGAAGAAAATATATATAAAATGGCAACTCTGTTTAGTTACATTTTGCTAGTTTATAAAATTTCAAATTTCCAATTCGTATTCATTTACTATTTTGGCAAACACTGGAAATAAACACATTTCTCGCACAATGAAGTTGATATTTGTTATACTGATAGCCATTTCCAATATTTTCATTATTATTGGAGCTGAAAAACTTGGTAAGAGATCAGAAATATTAAGATTTTTTTCGATAGGAAAGTATATATGTACTTTGTCTTTCCATTTAGCGGCTTGTTTACAAGAACACTCTCGGAGTAGCAATGGAAGAGTTTCGTGCAAAGCTTCTATTGAATCATGGACATATAATTATGACTCGGAAGAATGCATGAAATTCAACTATGGTGGTTGTTATGGAAATGAAAACCGCTTTAAATCGAAAGCAGAATGTGAAGCAGCTTGCATGAATTAGTTTCTATCTAAAATAATGTATGTATCTATAAGTTTGTTGAACTTTACAAAATAAAATATTCTAATAGAATATAATGCCATAGTGACAAAAATGAAAATATATACATAATTCATACATACATATTTTTTTGGTTTAAAAACAAGGTAGTTAAGTTTCAGTGTTTTATTGTTTTTGCGTCGTTAGTGTTAATGAACATTATTATACTATAGTAACTTAATGTGCACTAGAAATGAAAATTTGATAAAACCATTGAGAAAATCTAATTTTTTTGAAAGGTAAATTCTATTCTAATTCAGTGAAAATGATAAGTAGGTACCCCCTATACAGCATTGCACAGCCTGCACAAAATTTAAAAATATAACTGATGTTGTCTCGAAAAGGATTCTTTCGAAATAGATATACCAATTTTTTTGACACATTATTTTACAATTTACAATTATAGTACCAAAACAATTCATACCGCCACAGTTCATACCAGTCAGTAGACACTAGACACATCACACCAACCTAGATCATACTAAGGAACACTTCATAACGAACCCAACCTCGCGCCTACTTTCGCTTTTAAAGAATATGCTCTTTTGGTATGAACTGTCTCTGCGTATAAAGTGTCCCTCGGGGTGATTAGTTTGCAGTGGTATGAACTGTGTGTGTTTTGGTATGTTCTATCCTGAAACCACTTTCATTATACTTTATTAAGTCATTGGTACGTGTTTTGTGTTTGTCAACTCTGAGTTTTTTTATCCATACATAACAAATATGGTTGTCTATATCGTAAGTAAAATATGGTAAAGTAAAAGCTGACAATATAACAACTGAGTAAATATTGATTTCAATTTTAATATTTCACTTTCGTTCCACGAGACTTAAGTTTACTACCGACTTAGCGAAGTCTGTTATTGCAATACAATCGATAAGTAAAGGCAGGCTTCAGACATGAAACAATCCAAAAGTAGGGAGCTCTCAAGGTTAACCCCACTTATGAAGCATTGGGGTAATCCCAATCGAGTTCGTTGGAAAAAGAAGAATTACTTTTAATTTCGTAGGAAAATTTTAAATATAATTTATACATTTTCAATTCTTTTTTAAATTCAAAACCAATTTCGGAATTAAGTATTCAGTTTGCATTTTTGCATATTTATTATTTTATTAAGATTAAGATACATAAATACATTAAACACATACACCTACAGTTTATATCTTACAAAGTTGTTCGCAATTATCCTTTGTATCGAACAAATTGTCATTTCCGCCACATCCACCATATTTGAACTGTACACACTTGTTTTTAGCTGCATTGTATGTATATGAAAGATTTAACGCTCTGCATGGGATCTTATCTTGAAATGAGTGTGGTTGTAAGCAAGCTGCTGCAAAATTTTTAAATTCATTATTATGCATTTTTTATAATTTTATCGGTTTCTTACCTGGTTTTTTAGCGCTGGCCACAGCGAAAATGCTGCAAACAGCTAAAACTAAGATCAATAAAATTTTCATACCTATCACTATATCAATGCTTCCTATATCTATGAATTATAAACGTTAACTGATATACCGATGTTATGTTGTTTCAAATGATACCTTTTATCATTCTCACCTCATAAAATAACTAGACTAGTTTTCTGTTCGCAGCAAAGGTGAATACTTAAAACGAAAATAATACGTATACAGGTTACTATCAAAACGGCACACTTCAGTGCAAAATGGAACATAGAACTTGATTTAAAAAAAAAAGTAAATAACGAACATTTCAGTTTCAAAAAATGTTAATATTATGTATTATGAAGTTTCTTTAAGTAGCTTAGTTTGTTCTTACCGGTTAATATTGCCATAAGATGCGAACTTAATTTTCCATAAATTAAGTTTTAAATTTGATAAATTATAAACATTCACAGGCTTTCTCGTGAGTACCTTAATATTTTTGTGTTATATTATATTACAAATTCATAAACATAAAAATGATAATAAGTTCTAGCTTTTAACAATATTGCTTAAAAATGTCATCGAATAAGAAGATATTACATGCGTTTATGAACCTTCTTAAAAATCCTTATACAAAATATTAGCGTCTCTCCTGTCAGTTCAGGCAATATTTGACCTATTTCGTTTTGTACAATAATACGCAAAAAAAACAGTTAGCAAATCTTGGTTTTGTTCATTCGCTCTCCCTTAAAAAAAATCGCTCAAGTCTTTTTTTTTTTAAAGAAAATGTAATATTTTTTTTAAATAAATGCTAACAAACATTTTTTTCTTCTATTTATTTTTATTGAGTTTGACAATTAATTTTTCATAGACCATATCATATTAAACAATGAACAATCTGAGCTAAAAAATTATCCTTCAATGGTAAGTATACCTACCTGTAACAGTTGTTTCCATTGTAGTATTTTTCAGTAAATTCTTGTAAAAATAAGCGTTTTCTTAACTATTATTATAAAAAAAAAACAATTTTCCATAAAATTCGTTAAATAAAAAACAATTTAAAAAAGCTGCTTGCTTTCTTAAAAAGTTTTTTTTTTAGATTTGAACCTTTCAACTATATTATTAAAATTAAAACCAATTCAGAAACATATACTGTAAATAATTACTGGTAGTATTTATGTATATATTTAAAATTTAATAAGATAACATTCAGAGTTTATTTTCTTACATACAAAGTTTTTCACATTCTTCCTTTGTATCGAACAAATTGTCATTTCCTCCACATCCACCATAATTGAATCTTATACATTTGTTTTCAGCTGCATTGTATGTATATGAAGGAAAAAACATTCGACATGCGTTTTCATCTTGAAAAGAGTGTGGTTGCAAACAGGCCGCTACAAAGTTATTAAATTAATTTATTATAAGTTTTAATTTGTCATTATTTCACTAATTAATTATACTCTAAAAATTATTATACTGTAACAAACTCAATACCCACGAGTTTTCAAATATTCAAAAATTACAGTAAAAATTCTAATTCTTTTTTATTTTAGTGAGTATTTTCGAGAACTGCAATTTTCTGCAATTTTCTAGTTAGAAAATGAGAATTTTAAATTAACTAAAACGTTCACACAAAATTTAAAAAAATTATTCCGAGTTCTTCTTCGTCATTTTTTTTAATTATTTCACTAATTTCACTAATCATACCTGGTTTTCCAGCGCTGGCCAATGCGAAAATGCTAAAAATAGCTAAAATCAAACCGAGTAAGAGTTTCATATTTTATATCCCTCTATTTCAATGTTATGTCTTTGAATATAAATCGTTGAATGATGAAGTGATGTTATGCGTTGTTCTAATTGTTAAATTCCTTGCTCTACACATAACTTCGGCCATTCAATTTAGTGCTGGACATAATTTTGATAATTTTTTGTCGAAGGCAAAGGTGAAACTTAAAATGAAAAACAAGAATTTATGTGCTAACACTGAAAGAAATATTATTCATCATATGCAGGGTGCCTTTTTAAGAATGGAGATTGGTCTAAAAATTGAAAAAAAAATACTTAACTTTCTTTATGTTTTTAAATGCCACGACTATATATCTTAAAATTTTAACTTGCGCTTTACGATTTTGATGAATGACGTTTTCTAACTAATTTAAATTATTTGGTCAGAAAATATCTGCTGCCATAGAATCGGTTTAACTGATTGCAATATAAATTTTTATGAAAGATATAATCTTATAGTAGGTATATATTATTATAATGATAATCACTCTTTACCAAAATTTAAAAAATACGATTGCGAAATTTGCTCATGCACATTTCATTTTTTTAAATTTGATCAGCCAGGTGATTAAATTTTATTCAAAATAAAATTCAATTGTTTTTCCTTAAAAGTCTAATCTTGTCTTTCAATTTTTAAAACCTAATTTAAATTTATTACTGCAAATGTAAAAGACGAAATAAAATCAAACAGGAAGTTGAAAAAAAAGCTTTGGAAAAGAAATAAGAAATATTTTATTTTGCATTCCAAAAGCACTGAACTGTGTCCCTATCTTAAAAAAAAAAAAACAATTTAAATATAATTAAATGTATTCACTTTTTCTAAATTTGTTTTTGTTACCAAATCTATTTGGGTTTATTTTTTTCAGTGTACATGTTGTTTCATCCGGTCAGAAAAACCGATAAGCTTTATCAATCTTTGAATGACATCGTTTAAGAGTTGTAGATTTCTCAAGAAAACTCAATGCAAGGGCAAGCTCCACACGAAAGGGGCAGTAACACTTTTCCCTTCAAGCGAAATCATCTGTCAAATGAAAACAACCACACACCCAATCGTACGTACAATGTTCCGGATTCTATTAGTTCTTGCTAGCATGGCATTGATGACGACGACTGGTTTTCCCACTCATGTAATTGGTGCTTCTGTGGACTCCCAAATGCCTGGTAATAATTTTTATCCAACAATGTCGTTAATATCTTAATTTTGTACCCTTTTTTAAGATTACTGCAAGCAGCCTCCACCAAGATCTGAAGGCCTCTGCACTGTGGCTATCGAAGGTTACTATTTTGACCGTCGGACTGGCAATTGCGAGCAATACGAGGTGGGTGGATGCCGATTGATTTCTGGCCAAAGCTTCGGTTCCCGTGATGACTGCTTGGAAACTTGCTTATACCTGACGCGTAACATACAGGACATACGAACAGATTGATTTTACATAACAGTGCGTCCGTCGCGTCGGCATCGGTTTGATTATAAATTAAAAGTGTGTGATTAAAAAAAAATTGAAAAAAAAACCTTCATATTAAAGTTCAATTTAATCTTAATTTAATCTCTCTGTTTATTTTTATTTCTCTCTTTTTCTTCCCATTGATAATTTCGATGTTGAAAATATGTTCTTCTTTGGATTAAGGATGCGGGGTGGTATAAATAAATAAAGTTGCTGAGATCTGACCAGTTGGAGCTAGTTTGAAGAAACTTAAAGCGGATTATAGCTTTAAACTCGCGAGATGTTGGTCGCACTTTTGATAAGTCTACGTCAATAGACAGCAGCGGTATAGTGTCGATCGTCTCGGCATATGTGATTTGGAAATGAGAAAAGCTCATAATCGATTGTTTCAAAATCGCAGAGTATTTGTATACATATATATTTTTTTATAAACTCATGATGTGAAGTTTATTATTTATTTGTGTGGGAACATTCATTGTATCTTTAACTGTGTATCTCGTGTGAGTAAAATAATTCTCTCGAAACATATTTTTTTTTTGTTTTTATTAAATAAAATCATTTCCCTCTCTTTGTCCTTCGGATTTATCAATTTTGGTTCAAATTTTTTTTTTTATTTCGCTTTTATGGATTTCTTTTTTGTGCTCGGCATGCAGTGATAACTGATAACACAAGACCCAGCTCATACATATATGAAGAATAAATTAATGCTGGGTAGCAAACAAATTTAAAGTTAGTAAAAGTGCTGGTTTCGCATCAAGAACAACCTTTTCTCATACAGTCTATTAGAGTTAAGAAAAGTTTTCTTTTTTATCAGTATTTTTATTTATTTTACGCACAATGAAACTTTTGATGTTTATTGTTTACCTTTTTTCCTGTGTTGCAACAATATGGTCAAAAACATGTAAGAGAATTTGATTTTAAAGCAATTTTAAAACGAAAACTGATGATGATTATATTTAATTTCCAGCAAGGTGTGACAGGACGCCATCGATAAATGGATTTTGTACAACAGCAACAGTTGGCATATATTATGATCAAGATACAGAAAAATGCAAATATCAAGGTTGCGGAAATGGCAAAAAGTTATTTGAATCCCTGGAAGATTGTGAACGGGTTTGTAATAGCAGTAGACGAAGAAGAAGACTTCAAGCGAGCAAAAATAATTCAACCTCAACTATTACTTCAACGACTCCATCAACCACAACATCAACCTCAACATTAGCACCAACATCAGCCCCACACTTAAGATAAATACTAGAATACTAAAATATACTTTAAGATTATAGTTTTTATGGTTAGTTTTAAATAAATTATGTTACCTTTATATATGAAAATATTATTTAAGTAGGTAGGTACCTACCTTATAAGTTAAAATATATGTAATTTAAAAATCGAAATTAAAATCCTGGAATATTTCCTAAAAATGAAAAATTACCAAAATGACTTGTTACTTTTATTTTGAAAAAAATAAAAACAAATTATGTATGCAGGTGCTATCGTAGCAAGTTTTAGGCTGGAAGTACATACATATATATGAATATTCAATGCTTGATATTGAACTGTGTACCAATTTCTAAATACGTGTATTTGATAGTAATACATTTTTTTCAGTAAATGTAATTATTTAAAATTGTGTTTTTTAAACATAAAATTGAAGATTTCACTCCCTTTATTCGAACGCTGATAACAACATGATTTATGACTTCTGGTATTCGGAAAATAGAAAATAACCAAACCTACTTTCTTTATTTTTTAATGGATTATCTTTAAACAAATTTACTATCAGAGAAGAGAACAGAACTTAGATTGCTTGCTTCAAAGGTTCCAAGGATTTTACCTCCCTTTGTTGGGACACTGCCCCGTTTACTGAACTCCATTGCTCAGCTTAGGAGCATGCGTTAATGCAAACAATTTTTAATTAGAAGAATCCGAATAGTCTTTAAAAATATGTATTTATTTATTTCTCAATTTATTTATTTACTCATTGGTATCATTTATTAAGATATTCGAGTAAACATTAAAATACTTTAATAAGATTATATCTATTGAGGCCACTCCAAATTTCCTATTATTAGTTTAAAAATACTTTTTAAGAAAGGAACAACAAAACAATCCTATTGTTTTTTATAATTTCTTTTTTTTCTGTAAGTAATTAAAAATTAAAAAAAAAAACTTTGTTATTGTTTTCGTCTAAGAAATTATCTGCACTTGCTATAAACACAGCAAATATATGACAAACTCTACACCTACACTTGCTTTACATACATTGCACATACATATTTATTTGAATAGTAATACAAATATTTTTACTTAATCGGCGATTTTGTCTTAAAAAAAATTCTTGCTGGGTTTTTCTTCCAGTGTAAATATTTTAAGACCACACATGTTTTACGTTTCATGTATATATTTATAATGTTTGTACGTAAAAAGCTTTGTTTAATGCATTAAAAATTTTCTTATCAATCAGACAACTTAATGGATTTTAGTTTGTTTTTTGTGTTTCCATTTTCAATATTTGTAAACAACAAAGCAATAAAAGATTAAAATATAACTGATGATTTAATATTGCAACGATTAAATTTAGTTCTTTTACTTAATGCTTGTTAATAAAAGGTTTTAGAAAAAAAAATGGTTTTGAATTCTAATTCAATCGATAGTTTGCTTTGAAAAATAAAATAGAACACACAAGTAAGCTATAAATTCAACGAAACATTGCTAAAATATAGTTCACAAATGGATTGAACGAACTTAAGTACTTTTCACATGAGAGCGACCAACGAACCGCGAATGAACGAACATTCGTCCATTTTGACATTTCATTCACATGGACTTTTTTTTACTCGTCGCGACCAACCACGAAGAAAACAAAAACAAGAGTAATTTGAGGTTAAACACGCGCGAACAATTCATTCGTTGTAGTGTGGATGGTATGTGGAACGCGAAAAGAGTTTGACAATTCGTAACAAAAAATTGCAATTCGCGACGAACAATTTTATTTATCAAATTTCTCTGATTTTAACAATTTAAATGCTAATTTTATTATCTTAACATTTAAATAAATAAGGTTTCTATCATTTTTTCTGGATATTATGCAGAATTTTGGTCTAGGAACGTTTTAAATCAAATTTGTTGGTTCATTCGTCGTTCGTTGGTCGCTCTCATGTGAAAAGTGCTTTACTCTTGATGTTCAATTAAGTAAAATTACACTGTTACCAAAAAAATAGTTTAGAAGTTATAAGAATAAAAAAATCTTTGAATATGAATATGGTATTTCTGATGTACCTTCTTCTTAAAAATATTAATATATTTAAGAAAACGTTAGCGAGATCTATGAACCAAAATTTGTAACAATACTTTGGAAATCACTACGAAATTATCATGGAATACTGAACTCACACTTTTTAGACTTCTCTAATAGTCCAGTTGAGCAGTTTAAAATGTTCGATATTGTTAGATGAATTAGTGTATGAAAAAGAAAATGTACACAACCAGGCCACCCCCTTCAACATATTCTAAAAAATATCAGAACTCTAATCGCTTTCTCAATTGCTTGTCTAAAAATTTGTTATGTTAGCTTTTTACGGGAAAATGAATTATCTGCCAAATTGTAAAAAACAAAATTCATTACAAAAACAATTTAAATGTAAAACTATTATCAATAAATTTCGAAGAAAAGATTTATTAAAAACTTTTGGTTTTAAAGCAAAAGTTATCAATCTTTTGTAAAATTCAATTGCCAAGAGAAACATGTATGTAACTTTTGGTAGGCTTGCGCTATCCATTAAAGTAAGAATTTTTGGTTTACAATAGGTCCAAATTTACCCAAACTCCCCACCTTCGTCCTTTTCTACTCGAAAACCTATATACATTTTTTTTCGTCAATAAAAATCAACTTTCGAAAATTTTTAGCTGTCAAAGCTGTCGAATCTTATTGATGTGTTGTCCAATATGGGTCTATAGATACCTATGTTTCAAAGCTAAGACCAAACTCCAAACCAAACCAAAATCAAAAATTACATTCGCCTAAACTGTAAGTATGTACATATCTAATATTTTTATTCTTCTTTGTTTAAAACTATAATGTAAACAAAGGTATCTTTCTACCATATCTTTCTGTTAATAAAGAAGCTTCCTTTTTTAATTCCTTTGATAAGAACTAAAATATTCTTAAGAATAAATTTCATCCCGTCAACGCGTGGATGATTCTGAACTTTGCACCGATTATAATTGAAAAAGTGTTTACAGAATTTATATTCTTATCAAAAATTACGTCAAACTGAAAGCAAGTAAAGTTATTTTCATGATGGTACTATATTATGAGCTGCTAGGACCGGATATGATTGTTTAAAAATTCGTGGTATATGGGTTTCTAAAAATAACTTTTTATCAATTTGTCAAGGGCTTGACTCAATAAAAGATACATGTAAAATAAAACAATACCTTTTACGCTCTTAAACCAAAAATCGTTCATGGTAACTTAATTCACTTACAATGACGTTTTAAGGCTTTGAACTTATTTCTAGTTGTGCTTTGGCATATTTTTTGAGTTTCTCATAGTTTGTTTCTAAATAAATGACATTAGCGTCAAATAAATCAGTAATATGTAGAGGAGAATGATTACTCTGGTCTAGAATAATCCAATTAGCAATTTTACTGATCCTTTTTTTTCTGCCAAACGATTTCAGCTACTCTCCCCTTCTTCACCCTTGATGTCAGTTGATGGAGATATAGGAGATCCATAATCCAATGAAAAAGCAAGCATACGTCGTTAGCGTATACTATAGGTGTGATTACATAGTCCACTGAATTTCTCAATTTTCAGTCGATAAAGTTGGATGTAAGCACCAACTGAAACAACATTTTTGACAGTATACATAACCCAACTTTGGATTTCAAACTCTTCTGTCAACTTTCCATTATATGCAGCCTTGATAATAGCAATCAATTTATCCGGGGTGTAATTCCACTGATACTATAGAATGCCTTTTTGAAGTCGATGAACAGCAGATGCAGTGGTGATGAATCATCAACGCTCTATTCGATGATAAACCAAATTAAGTCGATTAAATAATTCGCAAAGCACGATCCGCAGGCAGTGATTTTTTTTCATCTAAACATTTATCGGCGAAAAAAAATAACACACTGTGCTGCTAATCACTGCCGATCAAATTTTTCGGAAACGGAAATGGATACTCATCGAAATTCATCATTAATTTAAAGTAATTTTTTTGTTATAATTTGCAAAATATTTAAACATTTTCCTCTGCTCCATAATTGTTCATTCTCCCCTAATACACTTTCAATGTCCATTAATTCAAAGAGGCGACCAAAACCAAATCAAACTTCCAGCAGAGCATTCATTTAAATTCTAAAAGCGAAAGTTCCCATCCGTATATCATATAGTAACACTCAGGCTAGCTGGCTAGCAGTTACTTTGTCCACCATAAGACACTCTAGAAACATGTCGAACATCAGCATCGTCACACCATAAAGCTTGATCATCAAGCCCGCACCTGTCTGTCAACTTATAAAGTTAATAAAAGCACGATCCAAGAGATAACCTTATGAGCTTGGTTCAAGATACTCAAATAATAATCTGCACTCACAGTTAGTTGCTTTTGTTGGCTTAACGCCTCTCTTGATTGTTTATATTGTTTGTGGCTTTTTGGTGACCTAATAATTTTGTTTATATATTATTTAAGTTAGTATTTTTAAATTGAGCTATTATTTTTGTTAGTTATTGAGCCATGAAGAACAAAATATTGTTATTAGTGTTATTGCTAATTTTAGCAGCTGTGACATCATCAGACGGCAAATCCATTCTGAAACGAGGTAGGTATTTATATAGATAACGATCTTCTTTTTTTTCTGATGACGTTGAAAAGAATCACCTCGTAATGATGTGTTATAATGTTGTCATTTTTTTTCAGAGTCAGACAAGTGTCGTCAAAGCATGGCAGCTGGAAAATGTTTTGGTTACATACCTAGTTACGCTTACGATCCCATCACTGGAAAATGTAATGAGTTTATTTACGGTGGATGCGGGGGGAATGAAAATCGCTTCGGTACAATCAGAGAGTGTGAAAAATCATGTAGGGGTGTTTAAAGCTTTTTGAAAATTCTCTATACTCATGAGTAGACTAAAATTAATAAAATAATAATGTAATATGAAATAAATCGTATAATACTGATTTCAGTTACCTATGGTGATTTTTAAATTTACTGTTGACTAAGTTGCAGAAAATATTTAAATATTATTGCCATATTCTTCTTCTTCTTCTACTGAAATCGGAAACCCGAAGACTGGGAACACAACTCTGCACAGTTGTTTAAAGCAGTTTTAAAACATTTTAAAAAAATCATTTACCTACTTAAAAACTGCAAAAATATATCTTTAAAATTTATATAGAACATCATTGTTTTCTTTTTCTTTTAGGGATTAAAAAGGTTCTTTATAATCGAAACAATAAAATTTATCAAACTTTTCAAAAACTTGTATTGGTCTATAAATTAGTAGAGAATTAAAATACTAAATACCTTGAAAAATAAAGTTATATTTACTTGTATTTTTTTTTTTTTATTTTTGTAATTTCAATGTCAACAAGCATTTTTTGTTCAAATAGATAATCAAGTCGAAAACAGCCTAGATATGAAATATATATAAAATATGCAGATTCAAATACATAAACATTATGCAGGTACATGAAGTTTTTTTCTTTAGCTACTGCAAAAGTTTTTATAATTTAGAATTGTTGCGTTAGTATTTGCCGTGTATGAAATAAAAGATTTTTATCATAAAATAAAATAAATTATAATATTTTTCTAGTAGAATTTCGGACACAGTTCAGCAAGTATTTGTTCTGCATTTTTCAAAGACCCTATGAAGATATATTTATTTATTTGATCAGTCAATTAGGTGGGGAGTTCAAGGTAACTGATTATTTTTTATAGATTAATTATTAATTGATTAATTACACTAGTTTACAAAATTTTGGGTCACCGATGCTACCTAAAAAAAAACAACTTTGTTTTACTAATTCAGGGTCGCTGAAAACGAAAATGACATTAATTTTTTTTTTCAAAGAACCGTTTTCGAGATATGCTCAAAAAAAGGTTTTTTTGGTCCTTTTTTGAACACTGGCTTATATCTATTAAATGATCTTTTTAATTTACATATCGTAAATATTTTTAAAAAGATAACACTTTCTGCTTTCCAACGGTATACGGTTTGTTATAATCGGATGCGAATTCATTAAGATACAAGCGATCAAAGATTATAAAAATCGATTTTTTCGAGCTTTTTTGAAAATTTATCATTTTCAATTGAACCGTGTGGATAGAAAAAAAATATAAAAAATATTTTTTTGGGCTCAAATAATATGTATTTTTATAACAAAAATTTTAAGACCAAATTCATCAAAATTGAACGATAAATGTAGAAGCTATGAAATAATGAAGTCATTGTCTTAAACAGAAAATTTAGTATATTCTATGTAAATTTGTTCTTTTATAACATAAAGTAGTAATATGAAAACGATTTCGTATGAAAAAATGACTGACTTGTTTTTCTTATTTATTTCATAGCTTCTACATTTATCGTTCAATTTTGATGAATTTGGTCTTAAAATTTTTGTTATAAAAATACATTTTATTTGAGCCCAAAAAAATATTTTTTATATTTTTTTTCTATCCACACGGTTCAATTGAAAATGATAAATTTTCAAAAAAGCTCGAAAAAATCGATTTTTATAATCTTTGATCGCTTATATCTTAATGAATTCGCATCCGATTATAACAAACCGTATACTGTTGGAAAGCAGAAAGTGTTATCTTTCTAAAAATATTTACGATATGTAAATTAAAAAGATCATTTAATAGATATAAGCCAGTGTTCAAAAAAAGGACCAAAAAAACCTTTTTTTGAGCATATCTCGAAAACGGTTCTTGGAAAAAAAAAATTAATGTCATTTTCGTTTTCAGCGACCCCGAATTAGTAAAACAAAGTTGTTTTTTTTTAGGTAGCATCGGTGACCTATAATTTTGTAAACTAGTGTTATCAATTATTTAGTATGCTGATCCATGGACATGACCTTGATAAGGAGATAGCATCAGAAAAGAAACAAACAAACATCTTTTTTTCTTAAGAAAACCATTAAGCAAGTATTCAAGAACAATTGCTTGCATTTGTTACTTTAACTTCGACACAAAAACATCTTTTAATTCGGAAGGAAATGGATTTCTCAAAAACAATATTCCTAATTGTTCTCACTCTAAGCTGTGCTTACTCCTTTGAAATTGCTAGTAAATATTAACAAAAATCTTGTTCTGTTTGATCAAATAAATCTGTGAGTTAATATTTTGATTTTGTATATTAATTTTTTTTTATATTAGAGGAATGCCTTGGAACTGAACCCATCGGCATTGGGGTTTGCCGGAAACTAATGTTCGGCTATTTTTTCAATGATGTAACAAAGGAATGCCAAAAGTATGAAATCGGTGGATGCTCTCTGAAGCCTGGAAGTGAAAATAGTTTTCCAACAATGGAGGACTGTATCAAGAAGTGCATGGGAAATTAATGCAAGTTAAAACTAGATTCAACAAAATGCACCAGAACAACGGCATCCATTATAATGCAAATCTATATAATTATTTGATTTGATTTACTATTTACACAAATTCAAACTTTTTTGTATACTTAACAAATTATTGTACTTGAGTATTTTCTATAACTATTTGAGCCATTTTTAGTAACGAAATAAAATAAATATAAAATAATTAAGTTGGTCACATTCCTATCGTAGCCGTTAATTTACTGGCCCCTGATGCTACAACTCCAGGTCATTTAGGTTGGCCGAAAACATGAACCCATTTCGAGCGGGTATTGTGCATTTCGTGCATCTCCCCTTATTTAGGTGTAAAGTAAAATAGAAAAAATTCTTCCAGAACCCTCATAAACATATTCGAAGCTACCCAAAGTTATTTCCTTTTTATACTGACACATTTTTTAAGGGTTAAAGATGAAGTATTTATTTTGGTAGGAACTGATCATATTAAACAGTACTTTATGGCAAATTTTAGTGCTCTATCTAGCTATGTATCTATCGTCAAACAAGTTATAGACTTCACACAATAGGTATATTTTATAAGATTGTATGGTCCAACTCCATTTTTTAGTTGACATAGAACACTTTCAGACCTAAAAGTTTCATTATCACTTTTGTATATTTTTCACTTATTCTTTGTGAATAATTATTTTATGAATTTAATAAATAACACATTTTTACAAAATTTATCTGTACAATCTATAAATTTGTATTAAAAATTCCCAAAATTCTTTACAAAATGTCAACAGCTGATTTGGCTTTTAAATCCAAGAAAAAACCTGTGGACATTCAGAGAGCTGTCAGAATTCACTCTCAGCTAGATAAAACACGACGAACGAATACGATGGACTTTTGTTCAACCTCGAAAGTCGACTTTGAATCTACGTTATGTCAATAATTTGAGTGCAACGATGTATTTTTTATCTCTTCTTGTTGTACATTGTTTTCGGTACATTTTGGCATTAGTGTTTAAATTTTTCAGTTAAACCTTTAGACCAAATTTAAATCTGGATTGAGTAAGTGAATAATTCGAGCTAGTTTAAAAAGCACTTAATTCAAAGTTTATAATCTGAAAATGTGCTGAAAATAAGTAAATAATTTTCCACTGAATAATGTTTACATTTTCACACCCACCAGTTCATCTAGTATGTATGTATATTCAATCTGTAGAATTGCGATAATTTATTAGAGATTCTATTTATGATTGCTTCATCAGTGTTAGATTAGCTTTTTTAGCCTAACAGTTAACATGCGTGTTTTATTATTTATATTTTGCATATTTTTATTTGGCTATCAAATAAAAATAGCAATATGTGCAACACCAGGTTTGTCACACAAAACATAATTATTATTGCATTATTACTTAAATAATTCCATTTTTCAGATCCAAAATGTTTATTACCGTTGGAAGTTGGGCCATGCCGAATGAAGTTACTAAGATTTTATTATAATTCAGCAACAAAATTGTGTGAACAATTCTATTATGGTGGCTGCAGAGGCAATGAAAATAGATTTGGACTTTTAAGTTATTGCGAAGCATCTTGTAAGCCTAGTAAAAAGTGATACTCTAATTTGGTTATTATTGTTTAAATAATGTTATTTTTGTTAACAAATGAACTTTTTGTATAATGTATAAATTGTTGAATAAAATAAACTCTGGGGCATTTATTTTGGTTATAAAACACTTGATCAAATAAAGTAAGCTGATTGATCATAATATTAAATATCTACAGCGTATTTAATCTATATTAAAGTCAAATAGTCAGCAAATACGTTTTCAATTAAAATGTTGTTGAGTTAACATTTTTTTTTATCTCAAAAATAGTAGTTTGTCATGTCAAAGTCATGAAGAACTTTTACTTGTGACCAAAGGTACTATATAGGGCAAATTTAAAAATCGTTAAAAAATAATATAACTCTAGTTATTAATCAAAACTTACAAAAAATACCAACAAAATGGGTTACGCGATTCTGTCTGTCAGTTTGTCTAACAGTATTGAGAGTTTCAATTGAAAATACGATTTTTTTATATAGATTTTGTTTATTCAACTTTATTATTTGTCACAAAAAAGAAAAACAAAATGGTGCTTGATTTATTTTTTCTTGCAAGCCTTTTCACAGCTAGCCTTACTACCGTATCGGTTTTCATTGCCACCGCATCCTCTATAAATGAACTTATCACAACTCTTGGATTTTGGAATATATGCCCAAGAAGTTATTTTCTTATTACATGATCCTTTATCTGGTTTTGATTTGCAATCTAAAGGAATGTTTTGTTAAGTAAAAAGTCCTTTGAGATAAATTAATGATGTATTTACCTTTTGCGAGAACCGCAGCTACAAAAAGGAGCACCAAAGCGAAAATGATTTTGCAATTCATTTTAATATTGAAATTGTTGTAGATATCGAAGTTGAAGATGATCCACTGATGCTGAAACCATATTTTTCGAGCTTTTTATACAGCTGTAGAAAATGTTCAACCTCATTTAATTTTAACCAGTATCTACCTACATTTGCATCATGAACAATATTATTACAACTGCATTGTTTAAACAAATTTGCTCTAGAAATCTTCATTGTTATCAGAGCGTATGCCCAATTTATACATAGTTAAACAAACCAAATAATTTATTTATCGATAAGATAAAATGTCAAGGAAAGCTATTATTGCTGCATTTAACAACGCGATAATCCGAATCAATAACCAACTTCCGTTAAGAAAATTATTGTGCGGGCTAATTGAATTTTTTTAATGAAATAACACCACGCGGTCCAGTTTCATTTTTTTTTTCGTCTTTCTTTGAACCATTTAACAAAAAATTTGTTGTGGTTCCTCAAACACAAGATGAGGCCTATTTTTGATTTGTAACTTGTTTTTATTTAATTTCAAGAACGAAATAGAAAAAAAGAAATCATTAGATTATTATAATAGATAAAGTGATATTCTACAAATTTCTTCTCTCTATTATAGGTAGTGCTTAAAAATATCGAGGGCGGTCAAGTTTTTAAAATACTTTTTTCCATATTTCGTAACAAACATGTTACAGACCATTCAAAAGCTTCTAAAAACCCTTAATAGTTAGTGCTGTTGTTATTAATTTTGATAATTGTTTTAATATATAAAGTTAAATATATGGTCCAATAAAATCGGTTATTACTCCTATTGAAAGCTAATGTACAATGCAGATAGCATTTTTTTATTGATATCGAAACTCAAGTTACCTTTTCAAATCAAGATGGTGGCAAACGACAAACCTGCGAGGAGTAAAGTTCTCTAAAATAGGTGACAAAGAAATTGCTCCCCCTTTCCATATTAAATTCCCGTAGGAGTAGACCTATTCTACTTGTAAAAAGCTCGGTGGATTTAGTATCAGTATAGGCCATATCTTTGAATTATGAGGTTTTATGCATGCTAAGCACAAATCATATCATATTTCTTTTTTTGACACTTTGATCTCCAATGATGGTTCTGTTTACAATTATTGGGCACACGCACTGATAACAATTTCTTTAAACAATGCAATTGTAATAATTTTGTTTATGATACAAATGTAGGTAGATACTGTTTAAAAATTAAATGAGGTTGAACATTTTCGTCAGCTATATAAAAAGCTTGAAATATATGGTTTCAGCATCAGTGGATCATCTTCAACTTCGATATCTACAACAATTTAAAATTTTAAAATGAATTGCAAAATCATTTTCGCTTTGGTGCTCCTTTTTGTAGCTGCGGTTCTCGCAAAAGGTAAATACATCATTAATTGATCTCAAAGGACTTTTTACTTAACAAAACATTCCTTTAGATTGCAAATCAAAACCAGATAAAGGATCATGTAATAAGAAAATAACTTCTTGGGCATATATTCCAAAATCCAAGAGTTGTGATAAGTTCATTTATAGAGGATGCGGTGGCAATGAAAACCGGTACGGTAGTAAGTCCAGCTGTGAAAAGGCTTGCAAGAAAAAATAAATAAGATTTTGTGAAAATTTCGAATAGGTACCAAAATTTAAAGCTTAAAAAGATAAAATATATGCACTTATAACACAACTACACTTGTTTTTTTTTTTTAAATAAATAGAGTTCCACGCTAAAATGATTTTTTGGTTTTTCAGTTTGGGAAAAATACTTTAGGAAGGTAGAAAACTTGTCGTCCAGGCAGAAATGATAATTTGCCGCCCCTTTTCGAAAAATAGACATTTTTCTAAATATTTTCCTTAACATTTTTGTTAATCATTTACTGCCTTATTTATAAAAAGTTAGGTATAGCCAATTCAGTTCTCCTGTTAAGGGTCCACCATAGAATAAGAATGTTCCGGAATCAAATGGTGCCATAAGACTTTAATTTGAGCCTGGATAATTTTAATTCCATGTAGTAGTTTCCCTGGACACGAGAACTAAATTAAATTTATTTATTATTTATTTTTTATTAATTAAAATGTAAGGTAAAATTACAAATTAATTTCTTAATAATAATTGCTCTAGCCTCATGGACTTACGGCTATTAGTAATATATTATAAATGATTTTCTAGTTTTAGATGTGTTAGTAATTCGAATACAAGTAGAACTAAATTAAAGATCTTTTGCCTATAAATAAGGCAGTTAAAGTAAAATTAATTTTTATCGAGGTTATTTATTAAAACCTAAAATTCATATTAAAAGAAGATGGCTGCAACCTCTCACGGACTTTTTAGAACTTTCTATTAACTCAAATTCAAAATAGTTAGTATCAAGGGTTTAACGTGATTAGAGGAGTTTGTTTTGTGAAACTTATAAAAGTTTTTATATAATCCTGATTATATTTCTATATTCTAATATACGAGTAATATACGTACGTGGTGAGCTAAATTTCAAAGATTTTATTGAAAAAATGAAATTTATGTTTTCCGAACAAAATTTTATACATGCTTACATATGTATGTATAAAATTTAAAATTTTGAGTAAGAATTTAAAAACAGAATCAACAACTCTGATGATTTTGCGCCCCGCGGCAACAACCCTTTCGCCCCACCGTAAAACTTCGCCACTGCACTGACCTACAAGTAGGGCGGATTGGTAAGTCTAATGTGGTGTTCCTACATTTTGATTTAAGTTACAAGAATCTTTGACAAATAAAAACAATTATTTTGGTGTGGAATAAATTGTTTAAAGTGATTTGTGATAGTTGAGTCATACTCAAGGCTTTATACCTGCAAACAAATTCCATTGATAAAAATTACCTGCCTTAGCTCATTCCTACCCAGTATTGTTAGGCAACCCCCAAAAACTGCGAACATTTTAAAATATTTTTTTTGGTAGAGTAATTCTGAGCTAGGGTTCCCAACATTTCTAATACTGAATATAATACTTTTCATGAACAGTTATGGAATGTATAGTACACGACAAGAAAATTATAGTATTTTTTGTGCTTTATTATGGATTCGGTTCATCTAAATCTTTCGTTTTTTGCGTGTGTAAAATGTAATGTAATGTAACAATTTATATTCTCTTCGGAATTTCAAAACTAAATAGCTGCACAATTTTGAACTCGAAGAAAAACAAAAGGTTTAAAAAAATAAGTTCCTGTCTAGATCGTTTCTACGAACTTTTTTCGGCAACTCTCACTTCGCAATCATTAAAATAAATTTCCATCGATTGACAACAACAACAAATATTCTTTGGGATTTTGAATCAAAGCAATCATTTCGCAAAAGTTCCCTTGCACTTCCATATATTGCATGTTATACTAGTTGGCAATTTGTTTTTTTACAAAATTTATTAAACTGACTGTTAAGTTCTTTTTTGTTATTTTGCCGCTTTGTATTCTGCTACTTATAGTATATTATATATTTGAGATTTTAACTTAAAATACGATTTTGTTTATTTTTATATTGATTTATTCAACTTTATTATTTGTCACAAAAAAGAAAAACAAAATGGTGCTTGATTTATTTTTTCTTGCAAGCCTTTTCACAGCTAGCCTTACTACCGTATCGGTTTTCATTGCCACCGCATCCTCTATAAATGAACTTATCACAACTCTTGGATTTTGGAATATATGCCCAAGAAGTTATTTTCTTATTACATGATCCTTTATCTGGTTTTGATTTGCAATCTAAAGGAATGTTTTGTTAAGTAAAAAGTCCTTTGAGATAAATTAATGATGTATTTACCTTTTGCGAGAACCGCAGCTACAAAAAGGAGCACCAAAGCGAAAATGATTTTGCAATTCATTTTAAAATTTAAATTGTTGTAGATATCGAACTTGAAGATGGTCCACTGATGGTGTGATCAAATTTATTTTCCCTTTTATAGCAAAAGAATTTTGTATTTTATTTAAGAATGTTTCTTTACATTGTCAATATTATTGCAAATAAGACCTTATTTAATGTGCACGTGTTCCATTTTGTTTTCAAAGCCATATATATGTTGTTATCGTTGTAATTATCTTTAGATACATACATGTCGTTGGTTTAGTAAACAACTCAACAGATGAAATTTTTAAATCATCAATGCAATTTGGAACTATCAACTGTAGAAACAGTAGAACACAAGATGCTCAATATCTTGATGTTAAATAAATTCAAGCTAGGTGGTTTTTGAACAATTTAATAGATCATCTTTGCAAATAACTTTTGTTCTGATAGAATTTTACAGCAAAATACAAAAATTTCTGTACAAAAATAATTTTTTTAATCAAAAATTAGAGTCAATAGGTTAAAATAAAAATCTGTGTAACAAAGATCCGGGTATTATTTAGAATCCGAGTACACGGATAATAAGAAAATAATACCTGAATTCATAAATTATACAGATTTAAATCCGGATCTTATAACAATGCGGGTATCCGTGTCCTTAAATATTCGTGTAATAGAAAGCTCTAGTTTTCATTCTTTCGCACTTGTTAGAAATACGAATCATCAAAAAATTAGTTTCAGAAACAAAGGTTCTACTCCGAATTATAGGATTCAAAAATCAGATTTTTTGTAGTTTCTTATGAGTAGCATGTTTGGTTTTATTATTTTTTGTGTAGAAAATGGGAAAAATACTGCACCTTTAAAAAAAAAGAATTAAACGTTTGGTAAAATGTTTAGCACTAAGGTGGTAAGCATGGGCGGAATAGAGTCGTCTGTGATATAATTTTTCATTTCATCCTAAATTGTGAAATAACGTCAAAAATAGCGCAGCAAAAGATATTTTTACATATTTTTAAAATGATTTTATCTCGAAAACCCAGCCTATTGAAACAATTCTGGGACTCAAATGTAGCACGCGTAAAATCTTCGCAGATTTATATTTTGAAAATTAGATCGCGGGTAGCGTTTCGAAATCTTACCCTGATGACAGCTTTGAGAAAAGTAAAGTGAGGGTAAAGAAGCTTTTAACGCAAGCAAATCTTAGTAGTGTTAGATAAATTTGAAAGCGAAATGACTGGTGTGTTTTTAAGTTTAATAGATCGCAACAGTGCTCTTCAGAAATAATCAATAACATAAAAATATTAATCTTCTTATCTGTGGTTGTCATTTAACCTTTCAAAAAAACTTCATTGTATCACATTTTTATTAAATAAATACATTAAACTGAAAACACTCATGGTTCAAAGCAAATCATTTATGTAAATATCCTTCCTCACTGCATTCGTGAATCCCAACTTGTACTTAAACCAAACAGGACTCTTAACAACTGGATCAAGTTCAGCTAAAAGAAAAATACAATACAATTTTCCTTATTAAAAACAAACAACATTTCAATAATATAAAACACAATTTCACAAACTTACCCTCTTTCGCTAAAACCTCTGCTGATTTAACTATTACCCTGCCGAAGAAATCTTTAGCGACCTGGGAATAAAAATACAAAAATATATATAATAATTGGTTACTTTTGCAAAGGCATTGTTATAAATTGGAAAAGCTTGTCGATGAAGAGAATATCTATCTATATTCTATAGCCAACCCACCCATGCAAACCACAAAGACAATTCGAAAATTGAACTTTATTGCCTTGGACGTTTTCGCCTCGAGCATCGAATATTCCTCGCTTTTCAAAACAAAAGGATTTATTTTCAATTTAACTTTATAATTATGTTTGTGAAAGCTGAATACTTTAGTTTTCTGCTTGAGCGCATTTGGAATTCTCGAACTGTGTACACTTGAAGGTGCTCCAAAGGACCGAAATGAGAAAATGGAAATTTTCTCATTATGTATGATTTGATATTACACTGTACCTAACGAAGAATATTGTGCTCGGATTCGGACTAAATGGTTGAGTTATTCTAATCCACACTATCTTATTTGATAAAGCAATGTTATTTGTTGCTCGTATAAATACAAAAAAGAAGCACAACAATTCGGTGAAACAATACCAACACACAGCACTAAAGCATTAGGGAGGAGGAAAAGGCTCAAATCCTTAAACGTAATAAATGTTTGCAGAGATCATTTATACTCTCTTGTTTATTTGGTAATCTTCCATTATGGTCGAGTCATTTTTCAAAATCCCATAAGGAATTCCGGGATACACTGGATACAGTTGCGTATATATTTATAAAGGTGGATGATAGTGGCAAGACAGCAGAATACACCCTTCGGACTGAAAGAATTTCATTCCTTCGGCAAAGTGTAATTGATTTATTGGCATTAAAAACTGCCACACTGAATGGAAGCAAATAACTTCTTGTTTTTGGCTGTGATCCTTTTAAGAAAGGAAATCAAATCCACTCGGTGATGGAATTCGTGCCAGCTGAAAGAAAGAGGCAAGCAAGCCATTACGGAAATCCCTTTTCCCTACAGGATTTCAGGGACTTAAGTTCACGAAATCAAGGTCTTTTGGTTGTAGCGTCTATGTCAATAAATCGATATAATTAGAATAGAATCAGAGGATTGGCTACTTCCAAAGATAACGGATGTCGCTGGAATCGCTGGAATCGACATCCGTTCTATCATTACTCAGTTCAGTTAGTTCTTTATCTTGTACTTGGACCCAAGGGGCGGGAAGTTCTATGAAACAAAACAAGAAAAAAATACACATAAAAAAGGGGTTGAAACTATGCATCTTTTACACAATACCAAAAAGGGGTGGGTTATTCGAGGTTAGCCAATGTGTTGCAAAGCCCTTTCACTACCGCCATTGTGGTTTCTAAAAAACTTATGGCTCGTATTTTTATTGAAGGGTTAGATAAAGTGGGATGGAAATGCATATGAAATGCTATTGTACCATGTTAATTTGAATTTTACTCCTTTCAAACGCAAAACACATTTTGGCTTTGAGTCAAGTTTATACGCAATTTAAAAGTTTCAATTGACTTTCAATTTTTTGATACAATATTACTTTTACATACATTTTCGTATCTACATATCTATACATAGTACATACTTATATATTTAAATACACGCACACCGACCAAAGGATGTAATGTGTGGCAAGGGTATATTTGAAGTAGAATGCAATATATATGGAAAGTGGAAATAATGTTTGGGTAATTTTTAGGCGGCATTTTCTAAAGTAATTTTCTTTTTTATCCCTAATCTGGCTAAGGTCTAGTTTATAACATTTGTATTGTTTTATCAGATACGTTTCAAACTTGTTTAAGCGTCGAATCTTATAAACAAAAACTTTAAGCTTGATGCCACTCGCCAGGTGGTGTACCAACGCGCGCCAGGTACAGCTAGAATGTGATAAAGAGTTAAATTTCCGCTCTCATATTGATCATATCATCGCGAAAGCTAATTCTTCACTCGGGTCTAAAGAATTTTCAAGCCCCCATGTTATCAAATTTTTTTTTTCTGTTTTCTGTTCAGAGGAGATTTCTCAGGTTCGCTCTGCGTAGTCTACCTTGGTCGTATCACCTTATTTTACTCTCTTATGAAGACTGTTTGCAACTGATTGACATGTACAGCCTTTCTCAACATCGTCGCCATATCGCTGACATAATGTTCGTTCATCAGCCATAGACTGTCCGGCGTTGCTTGAATGGATTAAAATTAATACCAATCCACGTAACTTAAGAGCTGCCCCCTTCTTCAGCTTCCCTATTCACCGCACTAACTACGCCTATTTTAATCCAATGAGCAGAATGCTTCGATTAGCCAAAATATAACAATATATTTTCGATTTCTCCCTCAGTTCTCTTTCCCTCAGAAGAACTCTATGCACTATCTTTCCCTAACCTCATTCCACCTTATTAATTTCAACTAGCGTATAATTTTTGAATAATTTAATTTAATTTAAGTTTGCATTATATATAATTTATATATAATTTAAGTTATCCATTTGCAATAAGCTAAATAAATAAATAAAAGTAACAAATCTTTAACAAAGGAATATGGACATAAAATCTTACTTTCTTAATTTTCTTGGGCTTATTTTTGCTCTCGTCGATCCATTTTGGATTAATCCTCTCCATAAAAGCATTTTGTTTTTCTTTAGCGACAACTTCAGCCGATTTCGTTTGTCCACTGTTATTAGGATTTTTGTTTTTCTGTGGCCCAGACGCTTTGGGTGTTGATCTTCTCATTCGTTCAACATCGATTTCACGTGCAATTAATTGTTTGCCAAGATAATTAAGTGTTATTCCCGGACAACCTACAAAAAAATTATCCTATCTTAAAAAGAATGTATTTAGGTATTTTTTATCAATTTATACATACCAGGAAATTGTGCCAATGTATCTAAATCGGGTTCTACATGAAAATTAAAAGTTCCTTCTGATACTTTCGCTTGTGTAAAAGTAATTCCCAAATCAACCATTATGTTAATAGTATGAGTGAATTCTTTCTTTTCTCTTAAATACAAAAATAAAAAAAAAATAAAAATTTCAATAATAATAAATGAATCTTAATATATTATGAATTTTAACTCACTTTTCCGACAAAAGCTGAACAGCAACCGTTCGCATTTTTGGTGATAGAATTCTCTTCAAAATCGGGACAGTTTCCACCAAAATTACTTTACCTTGACCAATTCCAACCGAACCACAAGTAATACCCTTTCTAAGGCTTTGAAATATCTGCTTTTGTAACGTAGTTTTCTGGTTGAACTGAGAAAAAGAAACATATGAGTACATAAATACAGATTAATACTCACAAAAAAATTCTAAGTAAGATTTTACTTTATAATAATTTCATCTACATTCTGAATGCATCCCTAATTGCTAGATGCATTTTTAATTCTTCCCTTAACTGCATCAGAATCAAAAATGTTCACAGGCCACAGTTTAATTGTGAAATTGTGAAATTTCTCTCTCAATTTCAGCAAATTGTACAAACACAACACATCCCCGCTCATTATTTATTAAACCAAAGAAATTCTTTGTTAGGGAATTTTTATGGAAAATCTTTTCAAAATATAATATGATGACATGTGCTAAGTACACAAAACGGGTCCTCGATTTGGGGCTACTACTACTGGTAATTCTAAGCAGAATCACACACATACACACATTGGTACATGGAACGTTGCAGGAAAAATGTTCATTAAAAGGATAAAGACATAAAAGGATAGATTTTATTTTCGTCATCTTTATCTCACTAAAGGGTAATGAAGATTGCATAATTTATGCCCCCATCAGCATTTGTTCACCCCGGCTAGCACATCACTACTATGCGTTCATGTTCTCCTTGCTTCGGTTCCGTTCTTGGCAATTGAAGACAAAAGCTAACATTTAGCCAGGCCAGGTTTGTGCTGATGAATGAATGAATGGTAGCTCAATGTATATCTGACTTTGGTTCTGTGATACGAGCATGTCGAGGTCCCTAAGCATCTTTGTATGACTTGCCTAGCAAACAAATGCAGACTCACTCAGAGTTTCAAACTGTGTGTGATCATCAGTAGAAACACACTGCTACTGCATGATGGAATTGAGTAGATATGAAAGCATGCCTATAGTTTTTTAGAAGCCTATAAATGGACTTATTTGATTGCAATGTGTGCAACTCATAACAAAATTGCTAGGTTATAGGATGAGAAAATTATATTCTTGGTAAATACTTTTTTTTTTTTTGAGGAATAGAAAATAAAAACCAATTATGGAAATTTCAAAAATAAAAAAAAAAAAACGAATAAATGTGCGAATTTCCATAAAATGTTATTACGTTTTAAGTATGTCAAGCAACAAGAGGGGACTTAATGAGTTTTGCTGAAGGAGAGATGAAGTTTTATCTTCAGAGGACATCCGGTAGAAAGTTCGTTGCGCTGTCGATACTCGAATGTATCTAAAGGATTTAAAAATGAGTCTGAATAAAGGTGCATTAATATTTTGTACCGTAAATAAATTAGAATTGTTTTTAACAATAAGATAAAAAAAATACTAAATAAGCTTTATTAGACAAATAAGTTGTTTGGTAATTGGAAAGAAATATTACTACGAAAAAAAATTTGCACCAGGAATGAGTGCATATATAATATAATGAGAACATAAAAAATCGAATCAAATTTTTAATACTATTTTAGTATTTTCTCATTTTTTTTTCTGACATCATGAGGATTCTTTACATCAGAATTGTTAATCCTAAATTATTTCATACTACTCTATTTTGATTTTTAATGAACTAAAAATGAGTTAATACGGAGTTAAATTGTTATTAATGCAAAAAACTAATTAAAAATTAATAAATATTGAATAACACAAAATAAAAATTATTAACCAGTATTACCGTGGCTACAAAACCAAAATTCAAAATTTAATTCAAATATATTTTTTGTATATGTACTTACTTCGTGTCCACGCATTGGAAAACTGACATTCGGATAAGCCAAAGTAGCAAATAGTAAATGCCAAACAACAAAACCATACTGCAGGTATGGATATACTGTGTAGTTTTGTAAGTGTTGTATTTGCTGTTGTACTGTATCGGAAAAACAAAACCATTTAGTAGCTTCAGTAACACCATTCATATAAGGATCTGGCATTTTCTGTTGAAGATAATTCTCATAAACTCCTTGCATCAGACTTTAATTAAACCAAAGAAAACATGTTTCATTGTTAGAATAATCTTTTGTTTAATTCTTACTAACTTACATATTATAATCACCTCCTGAATGAACTACTTGCAGAATATTTTTCATTCGGGTTGCTGTACCCATATCTGTCATTGATACTAGAGGACCTCCATCGGCAGCACCTTTTGTATCGAGTTGTTTTTGAGGCCGTTGAATCTGGTAAATAAATTTATTACATATAACGAATATTTTATTAAAAGCTCTAAATTTGTAATATATACCTTGAAAATTGAGGTCCATACATCGAACAGTCCCCTGTGTCGATCCTTAAGACCAAAATTACTGTTCAACACATCTGATAACGTAATACCCTTTTTCATCGCGCTGCGATAACAAAACAAAATAAATTTGGGTGCTAACTACAAAACAGAAACTTACTTGAAAAATTGCATCGTTGATATGCAGGAACGAACATCGTTTCCAGACTTCTCTGCCAATGTGATAAGAGTTCCAAAATCTGTTTTAATGCGTTCTTTTCTGGCTATTTCCATTAGTCTTCAAAAATAAAATTAATGTATGCTTAAATTATTATAAAAGTAAAACACATGAATTGAGTCAATTAAAATTCACCTTTCAGCAAGGCGGGCTGAGTTTATTGGAGGAAAGGTTACGACAAAGGCCACATTGCGCAGTTGTCTCAACGCCGGTTCATATAGATCGTTGCATATACAAATGATTGGTCGCCTCAAGACGTTTTTCTGTGCTTTTGCACCTTTTTTGCTTGCCTTTGCAACAACATTATCCGATATAAAGCGAATAAGAAATTCTATTGATTGTCGTGGTGCTCCATCGATTTCATCTAAAAAAATTAAAATGCATTATTGAATAATAAATTCTTGAATGCTGGTTAAAATCTAACCTAGAATAATACAGTTCGGCCTTTTATCAGTGTTCAAAACTGATGTCATTTGAGTGCCATTTTCGAGAGCCATTTGAAAGGCGTCAGGACTTCTATCATCAGAGGCGTTCACTTCTCGCACTTGATATCCAGCATGACTAGCTATGGTATGAGCTAATGTTGTCTTTCCTAAGCCAGGTGGTCCACATAAGAGAGCTATTTTTTGCATTGGTCGACCAAGGGGATCTGAATTCGTATTAAGATTGGTTTTTCTTGATTTTTTCCAGCCTCCGTTCTGTTCGAACTTTCCTGTCGACTTATTGAAACTGCTTAAGCCTTTGGTGTTTTCCTTATCTTCTCTTGGTTTAAATTCTCTACAGAAAATAAAATAAATATTAAATACATACATTTTATTATACTTTCAATTTTGATATCTAAGTTAGTAAGGCCCAGCAAGACCTATTCGAATCGATGTTTGTACTGTTAAGTTTTCAGATTTTTAAATTCTTCATAAGGATAAAAAAAATTTGCCGAACATTTCTCGTCAAAAAGTGCTGTTTTGAAAAATTCCTTCACTCAAAATCAAATCCAAAGTAAAACTTCTGAATATGACTCATAATTTTTCTTTTTATGTTCTATAATCGTCGAACGTGGTAGGAAGCTAATGTCCAAACCGGACGAAAATTAGCTTTCCGAAACTCAAATGGAGAAGCCAGCCATATTATATGCTTCCACCATTTTGATTTTTGTATCTATCTCTCAATTCAGTTTCGATAGCGAAAGTTAACGAAGCCTAACGAAAGCCACCTAATCGCAATAATGGGCGCGTTATATAAATTCCTCGTATTCGCTTCGTTTCTTACGACCACTTCAGCTGACGTTCGACGATTATAGTTCTACCTTAATAATCCAATAAATAATTTTTTAGTATACTGGTCTCATTTAAAGTACTTTTTGCCGGCTGTCAATTTTGAAATAATTGGCTTCAATAATAATTAATGTCTACAAGAGTTTAATTATAAAAATTCTTAGAATTTTTAAACCTATTTCCAAAAAAAATTGAAACTGAACCATTATTAATAGCAAAATTAGAAAGTAGAGAAATAAGAAATAGATTGATATTAGCCTATAAACTTGTATTTTTGACTTTACTTCGCAATATGTTAAATAGTATTTTGTTTTAATTTTATCATTAGCATAAGGTGATAAAGGTCACAAAATAGGAATAATTATTTTTTTTTAATTTAATTTTTAAAATTCTACGCAAAACTTCAGATTGCAGTTTAGTTTGATTTTTTTATTCATGACAAATGACTTAAGAGGAAGATATTAAATGCACTAAATAACTGATATGGACACACCACATGAGAGCAGTGTAGTTCAGCCTTAATAATAGGTTTTTATTTTAAAATTAATTCAAATATAACATTTCCAACATATTATTAAGATACATATTTAAAATGTCCTTTCGTTCATTTCTTACGAAACGTCAATTTGACCACCCGAGCGAGCCCTAGGCGGGCTAATTAGATCCATGTGAATCGAATATTTCGATCTAATCCATTAGCAAATTAGGAATGTAAACCTTGAAATTGGTTTTTCATTTAGCACTTGAATTACATTTACAAGCCCAAAAAGTTTAGGTTTACTTTATATTAAAATCCATCAGTCTTAATGAGTTTTACTCGAACAAAATTCCACCTCCATTTTTGCCTGTCCCGAAATCATAAGATTCAGTCGTTCCGCCTGAATAATATTCAACATTATCTAATTTATCTTCCTTCCTTTGGCCTCTAAACTAAAATTTCGATCGAAAAGACTGCACAGCAGGCGAACAAGACATTTCGGGTGGAATGTTGTTCGGGCGAAGCTCTTAATACTGTGGTACAATCAAATTCAAAAAATAAAAAAAAAAAAACCGATTGTTATCTTAAATTCACATAACAACTTACTTCCCAAAAACAACTTTATCCCACATTTTGAGCCAGAACAAAAGACTTCGATTGGTGCCCTCATCGGAAAGAAGATCGAGATACTTCCTCGGTTTGTACTTTTCCACCCATAAATTACCTGAGCCCACCAGACCTTGTTCAGGAACATCGATGGCTCTTGAAAGACTTGTAGTTTGTGAGCTAGACATTGTCATTCTCCGCACGACCTAAAATTAAAGAAACTCAATAAAGATTAAATAAAGAATATTATAAACTAGTATGATTTATACCAATTCTCTGGCATCGTTCCATATTTCTTCTTTCGATTCGCCAAGAAGACCCCGGTATCCTTTACTAAACACATTGATGTCATTAATGTGTTTCGTTTCATAATCCATTGAGTGGTACCGACAGTAGACTCGTTCATGATCACTGCGCTGCAGGGGTATGAATGGCCACCTGGAAACAAAATACTTATCAAGCATATGTAGGAAATCCATGAACTTATACGCACTGTGGAACATGATAAGAGAGATTCCTCATCTTGAAAGCATGTATGGCATCAAGCTGGCTAACTTTTGGTTTCTTGAAGGCATTGGACATTGCACGATGGAGCTTTCTGGCCTCGAGTACCTTTTGTATCATTTCTTGGTCTCGTTCTTCGTCAAGTTTCTTTTTCTTAGCTTCTTGGTCTACATAGGTGATATTTCCATCCAGATCATCAATATCTCCAAATAGATCCCTTTCTAATCTTCGTTTTTTGCTTAAACCAATGTTTTGAAGTTCCTGCTGGACATCACGAGGCAAGACTATTTCCTCGATGGCTGGCATTCGATTGGCAATAGGTGTAGAAAATGCTCTTTTCGTCCCAGTTGGAGTTCCAAATAAGCGACGGTTTACTGCGGTACCAGATATTTGTGAGAGTTGAGGCGAATCGGGAAAGATATCGTGTGGTGTTGCTTGAGTAATGTTCTTGGAGCAGCAAGGTTGAGGTTCTTCAGATATAATTTGTTCATCTGGAACTTTAAATGACAGTAAACAATTTCTTACATTCTTATATTCTAGAGCAACTTACTTTCGTTGAGCATTTCCATCTCCTCCTGGTAGAGGAGCTCATATTCCTCTTCTTCAGTAGGAAATTGATCCATTTTATCATTAGCTTCAATAAAATATTATTATTTTTATTTCTTTGGATAGAGGTTGATAAATTTATTTCAGCAAACGGCAGAAGTTTGATTTTAATATTTTATTATTTTCTAATGCAAAAATAGAAATAACAATTCCCGATCCCGCGTTCAGTTGAAACGTCAAAAGTTAATACCAGTTTGTGGTGTCTTTTATTGACACCAACTAAATGAACGCGAATGTCACCACAAAGGTAAGTTAATTGAATAAAAAGTAAAACACTGAGTTTAGTTCAACAATTATTATTATTATTTTAAATATTAGAAATAAAAATTCAATAAACAAGTAAGACTAAATGAATTGTGTTGTGTACGAATGGACATCCGAAAACTAGAGAGAGTCAAATTGGAATGAACAAAGAAAGAATTTTTATATTCAAATTTCGGTTTGAATCTGCTGACTGTTTGGTTTTTGTACACTTTGAACAAAAACTTTGTTGTCTTCTCGAATGTTCTGGAATGTTCTAGTTCAGTTTTCGTACAGTTCGAAGACATGATGTTTAATATTGGAATTCGCCAATAGGAGCGTGACTATCGTTAGAGTGTCGCCACAGTACTCCCCCTTGAGTGGGTTTTGTCTGCTGGTTGATGAAACTTCACCATTCGTCTTTGATAAGTTTGTTGTGGCGGATCCATATTCGAACTCCAAAGATGTGGCTGAATTTTTTGAGTTGTTGCTCCTGTAGATGTCTCATCATCATCTGTTTTGGTGCTTTCGGATTTACTGATGTAACAAGGTTTAAGTCTGTCGATTGACACATTTTTTTCCTGGTTATTGATGTTTAATTTGTAGATTCTGTCTGATGTTCTTTCGATGACTTTGTATGGACCTTGGTATGGTGGTTCTAAGGGAGCTTTAACGTGATCACAGCGTAACCAGACGTGTGTACATTTATTGAGATCCTTGGAGATAAAGATCCTGGCTTTGTTGTGATGTGCTGTTGGTGTTGGACGTATTCCTCGCATGTATTCTCGATGTTTTTCAATAAATAGTGATGAATCGGATGAAAGATCTGATGACACAAAAAACTCACCAGGAACTCTCAGATGTGTGCCGTAAAGCATTTCAGCAGGAGTGGCTTGAATGTCTTCTTTGAAAGAGGTTCTCAGTCCAAGTAATATTGTTGGCAGAATCTCAGTCCATGGTTTTGGAGAACACATTAGTGCGGCTTTAAGTGTCCTGTGCATACGTTCGACTATGCCGTTGGATTGAGGATGGTAGGGTGTTGTTTTTGTCTTTTGTGTTCCCACGAGGTTGGTTAGTGCATGGAAGAGCGCTGACTCGAATTGAGATCCTTGGTCTGATGTGATGGTTACAGGTGAACCATAATGAGAGATCCAGTGATCGAACAGTGCTGTTGCGACAGTGTCAGCGGTCATGTCTTTGATCGGAACTGCAACTGGCCATCTCGAAAATCGGTCTATCATGGTGAGGCAATATTGATAGCCTTGGACCATTGGTAAGAAGATGATGTCGATGTTAACATGGTTGAATCTTGAGTCTGGTACTGGGATGTGGTCCGGTTGAAGTTTTGTGTGTCGATTTACTTTGGCTCTCTGACAAGATAAGCACTCTCGAGACCATTGTAATGTGTCTTTGCGAATTCCAGGCCAGGTGTACTTCTCTCTCAGCAGACGTGAAGTGGTTCTACCGCTGGGATGTGCGATGTCATGGATAGTTTTGAAAGCTGTTCTTCTTAATGATGACGGAATGTAGGGTCTGACGATGCCTTGGGAGATGTCGCAATAGATGTTGATGCCTTGTTCAGCCTGTAGTTCTTGTAGATGTAGTGAAGATGGGTTGTTTATTAAATCCTTCAGGTGGTCATCTTTAAGCTGTTCGTCTCGGATGGTTGATGGGCTTAGTATAGTTGGCATGTTTATGGTGTTGATTCGTGACAATGCATCCGCTACGATATTATCTTCACCTTTTACGTAAACTATGTTTGTTGTAAACTGTGAGATGTAATCTAGCTGGCGGATTCGACGATCAGGAGCTTTTTCGTGTTTTTGTTTGAATGCATACGTCAGTGGCTTATGGTCGGTTTTTATGACGAATGTGCGGCAGTCCAAAAGATGATGGAAAAACTTGATGGATGCAAATATGGCAAGTAGCTCACGATCGTATGTGCAGTAGCCTTGTTCAGTAGAACTAAGTTTTCGTGAGAAGAATCCAAGTGGTTCCCAATTATTTCCAAACAATTGTTCCAGTTTGGCTCCGATGGCGGTGGAGGAAGCATCAGTTGTGAGTTGTATCTCAGCATCTGGAGAGGGAAACGCGAGAAGTGCCAGGTTGGCTATTCGCTTTTTGCATTCCTTGAAAGCTTGTGCTGCTTCTTCTGTCCAGATGATTGGTGTTTTGTCTTTTTTTATTGAATTCTTGAGATAGTTGTTCAAGGGAACTTGCAACTGTGCTGCATTTGGAATGCATTGTCTGTAGTAATTGGTAATTCCCAGAAAGCGTCTTAGTTCTTCTATCGTTTTGGGTTTTTTGAATTCAAGGATGGCATCAACTCTATCGCTTGATGGTGCATATCCCTGAGCATTGATAATGAAACTGAGGAAATTGACT
Source organism: Syrphus vitripennis (assembly GCA_958431115.1). Classification (NCBI taxonomy): domain Eukaryota; kingdom Metazoa; phylum Arthropoda; class Insecta; order Diptera; family Syrphidae; genus Syrphus; species Syrphus vitripennis. Next base: position 147,074,771 of record OY288108.1, on the reverse strand, counting down.
TCTTTCTTACCAAATTCGCATTTTTTTGTGTTGATGTTGAGTGAAAACGCTTGTAATCTTTCGAAGACTGTTCTGAGGTGCTCTTGGTGTTGTGTTTCGTTTTGTGACATGATTAGTATATCGTCAATATACACAAAGACGAAATTGAGGTCTCGAAAGATTGAGTCCATAAATCGCTGAAACGTTTGTGTGGCGTTTCTTAGACCAAATGGCATAACCAGGTATTCATATAGGCCCCATGGTGTTATGATAGCTGTCTTATGGATGTCATCTGGGTGCATGGGAACTTGGTGATATGCTTTGTCCAGATCAAGTTTGGTGAAGATAGAGGCACCATACAAACGAGTGAAAAGGTCTTGGACGAGTGGAGGTGCATATTTGTCAGCTTCAGTGATGGAATTGAGTCTTCTGTAGTCGCCGCAGAGTCGCCATTGGTTGTCTTTCTTTTTTGTGAGGATGATGGGACTTGCGTAAGGACTTCTGGAAGGTCTGATGATGCCTTCTTCCAACATGTCGGATATTTGTGTCCTTGCTGAGGATGCCTTTTCTCCTGCGAGTTTGTAGGACCGTGCAGAGACTGGTGGACCATGTGTGATGATGCGATGAGCGTAGTGGCTATTGTTGAGGTTTGGTTTGAAGTTTGGTCTGGTAATATTGATGAATTCTTTAAGGAGCTGGGTGTATTTATCTGGAAGCGATGTATTGATGGTGGAGATGTTGAATGTGTTGGTCTCAAGTGATTCACCTTTAGTTGATAAAGAGGTGAGAGGATCTAGGAGACGCTGGTTTTTTAAGTCCAGAAGCAGGTTGAAGTGGGAAAGAAAGTCGGCTCCAATGATGGCAGTGGGAATGTCGGCAATAATGAACGTCCAGGAAAAACATCTTCGTAGGTTGAGGTCGAGCTTTAGGATTTTTACGCCATAGGTGTTGATTGTTGACGAATTTGCTGCGTAAAGTTGCATCGTGTCTCTTTCGAGCTTGGTTTTGAAGACACTCACCGGAATAATTGAGACGATGGATCCAGAATCGATGAGGAAAGTTTGGTTTGTTGATCGATCCTTGATATGCAGTCTGACCTCTCTGAGTGATGCATCTATGCTGTCACCAACTACTGCTGTGGTTGATGACAGCATCATTAGTTTCCCTGCTTCGATATTGTCGGTCCAAAATTGCACGGCTTGGTGCAATGTCGAGCATCACTTCCATATCGATTGTGGTAGTAGCAGATACCATTGTTTCGATTGGGAGTGGTGGATCTTCCTCGTGGCCGTTGGACATGATGATGACACTGTTGTTGCTTGTGAGTTGGCTGTTGCTGTTGTTGTTGTTGTGCAATTTTCATGTCATAGAGTGTTTTGTCCATTTGTTGTTGGTTTGAGTTGAGGCTTCGTATTTCTTTTTGGCAATTGAGGATGGTTAGTTGCATCTCTTGTAACTGTTGCTCCAAACGTGAGTATTCAGACTGCATTCTGAAATGAGACGGTTGGATGTCCCTGCCGTGAACCGCCATGACAGAAGTGCTGCTGAGAGCATCCATTATGCGGTCTGCCGTGTCTGCTAGCGCATTTAAGTCTTTAAGATTGTCGGATATCACCAACAGTGGACGAATTTTTTCGGGCAGTCGCTCTGTCCAGAGCTGATGTAGAACCTCATCTGTCACGGCGTTCTTAGCAAGCTCTCTCATCTCTCTAAGCAACTGGGAAGGTTTTTTGTCGCCTAGGACCTTCTCTCGAAGTAACTTCTGGAGCTGCCTCTGACGAGATTCTGAAAAGCGTTGGAGTATGACGGTTTTCAAGTTCTGATATTTGTCTTGTGCTGGAGGGTTATTGACCACGTCAATGAGCTGGCTGGCTATGGTGAGTGGCAGTGCCTTAAGGAGTTGGTTGTACCTCTGCGCGTCGCTGGAGATTCTGTTGGCAACGAAATCCGCCTCAGCAATCGCGAACCAGAGCTCGGGTGATTCTTGAGCAAATTGAGGAAGATGTAGGTTGACAGCATATATGTATTCCTGTTGTTGTTGCGTAGGAGCAAGCATGCCGATTGTGTTAAATGGAAACATTTTGTTTCCTTCTCCTCCAGTCAACCCGCTATCGGAGTGTGCAGCTTGAGCGCCTGAGTCGTAGGATGGATTTTCCACGTCGAGTAAGCTCTGATTGCCATCCATGGGTTTTTCTTGGGACATGGTTCGTGCTCCAGAGGTGCCTTTCGGTGGTGTTCGGCTCAACATGAAAATAATTTCAAATACAAGAAAAAAAATTAACGTTAATCACGTCGGGGTCACCAATGTGGTGTCTTTTATTGACACCAACTAAATGAACGCGAATGTCACCACAAAGGTAAGTTAATTGAATAAAAAGTAAAACACTGAGTTTAGTTCAACAATTATTATTATTATTTTAAATATTAGAAATAAAAATTCAATAAACAAGTAAGACTAAATGAATTGTGTTGTGTACGAATGGACATCCGAAAACTAGAGAGAGTCAAATTGGAATGAACAAAGAAAGAATTTTTATATTCAAATTTCGGTTTGAATCTGCTGACTGTTTGGTTTTTGTACACTTTGAACAAAAACTTTGTTGTCTTCTCGAATGTTCTGGAATGTTCTAGTTCAGTTTTCGTACAGTTCGAAGACATGATGTTTAATATTGGAATTCGCCAATAGGAGCGTGACTATCGTTAGAGTGTCGCCACAAGTTAGCGATTAAACTGACACCTATTGTGTAGTAGTGGAACTAATTTATATTGACCGGGTGACCCAAGAATATAAAATTGCAACTCCAATAAAATTGTGTGAAAAATAACGAAAATAGAAGCAATCAATTTACACGACAATTCAATTGAATTCGATGCAGTTAGCTTTGTATATGGAAAACATAGTACTATCATGGTGGAAGTCGAATGGGGCGATATCTAAAAAGTGGCGGCAACCCTTAGTTTTTTTTTTTGTGGAGGGCTTATGGAGGTTTTAATTGATATTTATTGATAATCCAAAAAATAGTCTCCTCTTGCCCCTACCACCAATTTCCGACGCTTAAAGACTCCCAACATAGAATTTCGAATCTGATTGCGGTCGTATTTTTAAAATTTTGAAATTTAATTTTAATTTTCAGACACAACAACGCAATGAAAACGAAAACAACACGTTGTTGTTATTGGGGCATATTCATAGTCAAACCTTAGACCCGAGTCCAACTGGCCTCGAGTCTAAAGTTAACACATAGGCATTGAATATAGAACCTATAGTACTATCATCAAGATGGTTTTTGTGTTGTGTGGTGTGGTCGTCCGAGGGCGCACATAGGCATTCTATATAAATTTGCATAGCACTCTCATGCACACGTTCTACACATGCGTCGCGTAGAACGTTCTTCTTCTTCTAATACAATTTCAGTAGATACTATTGACTGTCAATCCATTGAAATCCAATCCACTTTTTGAGAGATAAAAAAAAAAACAACTTAGTCAAAGAGTCAACCGTTTATAAAGTTTGAGCTCCAATTTATATTTTGGACCCGGGTCTAAATTGTCTATGAATAGCATAAACTTCAGGTTAGCTTAGAAGAGACAAAGAAACAAATTGTCAGACAACTATGAATATGACCCATTTTCTTCAATTTCTTTTGTCACAGTGAAAAATTCACGTCGGTTTGGGAGAGGCTCTAAAAGCCTCTTAAACTTAAACTTAAGAGCATTTGTTAAATACCAGCATATTTTTATCCATTTTATTTCAACTTTTTCTTTCAATTTGATTTCTTTCGTATAAAGAGTGGAGATATAGACTATCCCTCCTATACGACCTTTATACCTTTCTCCCATTTGAAGTTGCAAATACAATATCCACAATTTACCTTTAATAAGGAGACATTCGATTTATTACAAAATAAGAAATAAAACAAGCATTTAATCCAAAAATGTATACAAAATCAGTTCAATTTTTTTATTTTTCTTTTGTATTGAAATTCTTGTAACATTAATGTAATGTCAATAGAACTTAAACATTTTATATAATTTAGCTTAAAAAGAATATTAGATATAATAAACGGTGTCATTTGAAAATTTAAAAATCTAATGGCACAAGGGGTTAAACAATTACATATGTATGTATCTAATATTGTAACTTATTGTAGTTTTAATAATAAATGTTATATTGATTTAAATTAAATAATTATTTCTTAGTTTTAATTTAAAAAATACATAATAAGTAGAAAATAATTTAAAAAAGACTAATAGTTAGTGCCACCTTTAAGGCGAACATCGGCCCTTGAAGGATTCCTCGTATCAAGGAACATTATCACATAAAAATACATACAAAATATGCGCAAGCTGGAAACCATCCTAACATCAGAGCTCTACAAGATAGTCTCATTGCCATTATAGTGCGCGAATGCCTGTGGAGGCATTTTGTAACCACCACGTGATGATCCATGTCGAGGCGTATGAGTGGTGGGATATTTTCGAGCCGAGGAATACCTAGATATCCTGTCCATAGAAATAGCTGTACTCGCAGATGATTGCCGTACAGTTTGATAAGATGCTGTGCTATAGGCTGTAGTTGGAGGATTATATTTTGTTGGAGTATGTTTGCATTTGGGTTGCATTTGATTTTTATACATGTTTGCTATTCTTGGCCCCAAGACCCATGCAGATGAAACTACACCAATCATTAGTTCCATAAAAGCTCTTGTCATAAATGGCCACATCGGAGCTTTAACTGCTGCAACGGGAACATAAGTCGGTGCTGGAAGATTAAGCCACACATCACTGTTAGCGAATTCGTAGAAAACTGATATTAAAAGCAAAGCACTCGGGATACAGTAGATGAATAAAAATGTCCCAACGCCTTTCATGTGAACAGCTTTCTGATGCTTAGGGTTGATTGGCGGTGCAGGTTGTCCATAGACCGTCGCTAAAGGACCATTACGACGGTGTACTAAATATCCTGCGAACAAATTAACCGAACCGAAAATCCAATAACAGAATAAAGGCGTTGCCACTAATACTCGCAGTCCTCTATCCGATTGATTGCCTACAAAGCATGCACCTGGAAAGACAATAAAACACGTACAATTAGTTGGAAAACGATATTTGATATTTTAAAACAATAAATTTTAATTCAAGTGATGCCAATGCATTGTGAAAGTAGTAAAAATAGTAGATATTAACCCCATATTAATTAATCGTTTAATTAAATATATTAATCCAAATAAATTTAATGCAATTCTTTATCATCGACTAGTTTATAATTTAAACATTAATCCAATATTTTCGTGCTATCAAGTTTTGTTTCAAAAATAATAAATTTTTGAAATAATCAATTGCAAAATTTCTTCTATCTCCCGTTTTCGTTTTTGCTTAATACAAAATGGTGGACTGCCTAAGTATTATATTATTTAAGTATTTATTTTTTATAACTTTGTACTATATAATACTTATAAATTTATGTCAAGTGGTAACACTATTAACTTTCAAATATTCTCATCCGCTTGTATATGAAATTCAATAGCAAGTGAAGGCACAAATGCTGCTGCTCTCTCAATCAGTGCCGGATTAATTGTATGTACAAAAAGAGGTGGCAAAATCGCTATTTTAAGGACCTGCGTACCACAGATTTGAAAGGTCTCGTGCAACATATTTTATCGGAAATAAACAACCTAGGTACCAAAATTCAATATAAAAAGAATATTTATAAATGATTTGTATTTTGAAAATAAGTGCAGACAACCTCCACGGTAAATATGCAGAATTGCAGACTACTCTTCTGTTCTCTTTCATTCTGACCGTTTAACGTTTTATTTAAGTTTTACTGGTTTTGCTAGTATAGTTTTAAAAATTCTTAAGAGTGTTCATGTTCATATTTGAAACCAGCCTAAGAAGTTATAGGTATTATAAAGAAAAGATGAATATTGTTTAAAAACTGTATTGAGTCATAAGGGCCTTTTTGGGGTCTTACTTTATTCCGCCTCTGGTTCTCACATAGACCCCTTTATAACGAAAATGAATTCATTCGAATAATGACGCCAAATCTTCTTTATGTGTTATGCTGCTGTTGGAAAGTATCAAATTTCACATCAACCACACTGCGCAATGTATAAAACAAAGGATTCCCTTTTTCAAGAACTTTCCAGCGAAAAATAAGAGGATTGAATTAACCCATCTAGCCAGACACATTACATCATCGACGATGGACGGAAACATTTGAACCTGCCAACATAAGGATTTTCACCTGTGAAGCCGTTCAAAATCGGATTATGAAATAGAGGTGTAGGGCATTCTAGACTATCTTCGTTTTCTGACCGTCTGAATTATATGTATGTATCTACGTACATATGAAGAGGGTTCATTGAAACCTACCTATATACCTACGTTGATATCACGATCATTATATATGTATGTATGTATACATTCTGCATCCACATGTTCAGAATACTCTCAAAAGAAAATAATACTTCCAAGAAAATAATAATTTATTTTTCAAAATGCACATGCAAGCAAACCATATGCAATTTATTAGCCGTGAAACCAAAAATGAACATTAACAACTCACAGTGGCCTTGAAAAATCATCTAATTTTTCACGAGGACCGACGACGACCGACGCACGACAATTGCGACCCCATCTACTAAGTCCGCCGATGATAATTTTATTTCCAGCGAATTTTGTGCTGGTGTTTCAAATGTGTATGTAGATTATTTGATTATAAGCTCTTTAATAAATATAGTTTGACAAGTTTTCTATACACTTTATGAAGTTTACATTATTATCTAAAAATAATTTCATATGAATTCCTGTTCTTGATTTATTTATGTAGATTTATTATGCGATGAGATTGAAATTAAAAGCAAATAGGATTTTATTTATGTTCGGTATTAAAAACTATTACGCATTTTGTTTTTAAGTTTAATATAAATGTAATAATAAATTTTAATAAGTTTTTTGAAAATTTTTATATATAATACTATTTCGGCGAACTCTCTATTTGGAGTTGAAGTTAATGATTTTTTTAAAAAGAAAACCAAAACTAAATTAGTTTCTTTTTTACTATTGATATAGTTGACTGCATCAATTCTTACTCAATTCTTACATATGAAATGATCGAAAATGTAATGAAAATAAGAGTTTTTTTTTAATTTAAATTCAAGTAAATTTAATAAATATTAAATAAATATTTTGATCGCAATACTTGGAACCATTTGAGCTCCTCAAAAACAAAACTATTTAATTGTTCCTATTATTTTTAATATCACAATATACTATTAATTTGTATAACTTTTGGTAAAGTGTGATGAGCAAATAAATAATTTGCTGTATTCAATTAATAATGATATGAAAAGCTTTGCAGTATATTAAAACTTAGGTATATCGATCACACTCAAACCAACTTTCAGGAAATACAATCTGTTTTAGAGGAAAGAGTTTATAATGATATACCATTTAATCATTATTTTGATTTGAAGTAGTATTTGATATAGCAATACTAACAGTTTCATGTTATTAATGATCTTTTGTCATATTTAAAACTTAAGTTTACATTTTTTATCAGTATCATTTCGCCTGGATAACCGAGATTACATCAACATTGGATCGACTTTTGAGTTATTTTCTTTTTTTTTCAAAGAAGATATCTCCTTTGATTTAAATGAATAAAAAAATACTTTTTGCTTTGTTTTTATATCTCGTGGCTGTGTTTGCCAATGGTATGTGTTTAAAATATGTATCTTGTAATTATTAATACTTTTTTTTCGTTTTTGATAATATAGATTGCATATCAGAACAAGATCCGGGTCCTTGTATGGCAATTTTCATTAAGTGGTCCTTTCAAGAAGGTAAATGCCAAAAGTTCAGATATGGTGGATGTAATGGAAATGACAACAACTACAAGACAAGAGAAGAATGCGAAACAGCTTGCTTGAGTCAACCAAGAAAGAAAAAATGGTGGCAGTGGTTTTGGTTTTTCTAAAAACATACAATAATACTTTGCAATGAATTTTCAATTAAATTTTGTAAAAAATGTATTAAGCAAATAATTGAAATAAATTTGGGATTATTACAAAAATAAAATCGGGAAAAAACGATCATATTATGTAATATGTATGTAGAAGACTGTCAAACTTTTTTAAAAGCAAACTTTATAACAATGTATTTTAATTGTGCTTGCCAATGGTGTGTACTTAAAGTGTCTTATAATGATTAACATTAAACGTTTTTATTTTTTTTTTTATATACATACATACATATATCCATATGTAGATTGCTTATCAGAACAAAATTCGCGTCCTTGAGGGAATTTTCATTAGTAGCCCGTTCAAGAATGTAACTGTCTTTTTTTCAAAAAGATAATACTTAACAAAACTGATAAGATCAAGCTTAAGAAATACTTTTGAATTATGAACAATCCCAAATTATTTCTGAATTTTAAGTGCCGGTACTAAAAAACAGTGTCTGAAATATTTTTAATAAATCTTTTGATTTCTTATTCTCATCGCTTTTCAAGTTTCTTGAATGACTTTTTTTTTGTGTTTTATCTTATATATGTATACTGTGTCTGTACAAATAGACAAAATGATTGATACGTTTTATATTGACATTTTATTTATTTGGTTTTGAAACAGCTTTCGCTTTCATATAAACAATAATGCTATAGCATTCAACAAACTCGTATCAATTTAGTTTAACGCTGTTCAAGATCTTTTGCCATATTTATAACATAAGATCTGAATAATCTTTATCAGTATCATTTCATCTCGATAGCCGCGTTCACATCCAAATTATATTGATAATAATATTTTTTGTTTCTAAAAGTTTTAAAATGAATATAAAAATACTTCTGGCTTTACTTGCCTGTGTTGTGAGTGCGTTTGCAAAAAATGGTAGGTACTAAATATACCAATTATTATTATTATATTATTAATCAAACACTTTGGTGTTGTTTAGATTGCACTTCAGAACAAGATCCAGGTCCTTGTAGAGCTATGTTTACTAACTGGACCTTTCAAAAAGGTATATGCAAAAGTTTTATTTATGGTGGATGTAACGGAAATGAGAATAACTACGCTACCAGAGAAGAATGCGAAAAAGCTTGCTTGAACAAATCACCCGTTATAAAGGAAAAACCAAAAAAGAAGTGGTGGCAGTTTTGGTAATTAATTTTAATCAATTTTTATAGAATACGGCGTATTTTTATAGTTTTATATTTTGGATAATTTTCCATAAAACAAATTCTAAAATAAACACACGCACCTTGTTATGTCAACAGGTGAATAAAATCCCACAAAAAGTTGTTTTTCTGTTTAAAAATAGAAGTATCAGACGTCAGAGAATCTTGCTCACAAAATAATTGAGTTAATACTGTCAAATCGGGTAGACTAAGCTAGACAGATATGATACACTTGACGAAATACAAATAATAATTTTATTTGAACTGCATTAACTTTTGTTAACAGAAAGCAGCTTTCGAAGACTAGGAAAAACCACGTATGATCTCATAGCTAAAATACTTATGTATGTATGATAAAGACATTTACTGTTCACAAAGGAACGACTGGTTTGAAATATTTAGGTCGGAAGAGTCGTGAGAGAGGAAACGTCAAATTTTGTGCGTATGCGTAAGTTTTGGGGTGATCATAATACGGCAAGAAGCATTACTTCACTATCGGATCTCAGTAGATCCATTGCAATGCCTAGATGTTCTGCATTTCGATTGAATTTGAATTGCTTCGAATAGTCAAAATTGTCAAGGGCAGCCAAATGAAATTCATAATTACGGCGGATAAAATAGTGCGCAGGAATTTTTTTTTTTAAGAAAAAATGTATGGCTTGGCATTTGGATTTGGATTCGATGAAGCTATATGATCAAAGATTAAAATATTTTAGAAATCTGGAAAATCGATAAATTTTGTTCTGTGACAAAAAAAAAGTGAATTGAGTACGACTAATAAACGGAATGTAGAATTGTGGAAAACTAAATTTAAATTTTACCGAGTGAACTGAAAGAAAGTGGAATTTAGAACATGGGCTTATAGCTTATACATCTTTTTTATGAATTAAATATATAAATAAATATAAACTATTGAACTATAAAACAATTGAAAAATAATAGATTCTTCCTCATATTTCTTAAGAAAATCAGTTATCCGGCAATTTGAGGTGAAGCAATGAGTTAGACAGTTGTAATTCGAGTCAAGATAACAATAATCGTTGCACATGAACCAAAACATGTTGAGTCGGATCTAATCTTAAATTGTTTTTAAGACTTTTCATCCCTTCTTAAACAAAACAAAAATATGTACGTATGTATGTAGTTATTTTTTAAACTCGGATCAAATAAGCATTTGATTACTTAACCAAATGAATTTAATCGGAAAAAAATCAGCAACTTTTTTGAAATTAAAGCTGGAAGGTTTTGATATATTAAACTTAAATAATTACCAAATGTCACTTTTTTTTATAATCAGCACGCACACAAGGGGATTTAAGTAGCCTTTATATGTCAGAACACAGTGAGAGCTTTAGGTAAGTAGGAGAGGATTTGAAAGGAGTCGGTGAACATTAATCTTGAATTTCAGTATATCACAATGAGAGGGAAAGACAGAGCGTGGAAGGGTATTCCACATTCGCGTAGTACGGCTAAAGAACGAATCCCTGTACTTGACAGTACGACCGAAGTTGAGTTCAAGAGTAAACTGATGAGCATTCCTGGAAGCGCGAGTATTACGGGTGAATCGTTTAAGGGGAGGAATGCAACTGGCTATTTCATTAGAGCACTTACCGTAAAAGTAACGATAAAAGAGTGAGAGACAGGAAACGTTACGACGGTGTTCAAGTGACGTAAAAGTATCGATGATGTTCCTGACTCCGATCATTTTGAAGGCTCGTCTTTGTATACTGTCCAAGAGGCTTAAGTAAGTTGCTGGAGCACCAGCCCAGAGATGGCAGTTATACTCAAGCTTTGGACGTATATAACTTTTATAGATAATAGCCAGATCAGAAGTGGAAAAGAATTTCTTGCATCTCCAAAGGAAACCTAAATATCTCGCGGAATTTTTGGCGACGACGTTAAGTATGTGATCATTCCACAAAAGATGGTTTGTGATACACATACTTAAAATCGCAAGCTGATTGGTTTCTTCGATGCAAGTGCCACTCATAGATAAAGTCAGGGGGGGGTACGTCTCGCTTTAACGACAGAAGGCAGCATTGAGTTTTCGAAGCATTAAATTCTACGCGATTTCTTAATCCCTCTTGTACAATGCTGTCTAAGTCAGAATTTAATGAACTTATCATATTTAGCCGTTTCAGTTCCACGTATGAAAAGCTAAGGGTACTATCGTCAGCGAAACAATTTAATGGATTAGTAGTTGCAGACAGGAGGTCATTAATGAAAATAAGAAAGAGGGTCGGAGATAAAATAGAACCCTGTGGCACACCAGCATTTATGTTATGGGTTTCAGACTTGAATCCGTCTAATACTACTTGTATAGAGCGATTCGAAAGAAAGTTACTAATCCAACGAAGAAGGGTTTCATCGATACCAAAAGCACTCATTTTCGATAAAAGAGCAGGATGCCAAACTTTATGAAATGCTTTAAAAATATCAAGTGCAATAATCTTACTTTCTCCAAAACGATGTAAAGATTTTGTCCACTGTTCGGTTAGATAAACCATCAAGTCACCAGTGGACCTATTGCCGCGAAAGCCATATTGCCGGTCATTAAGAAGCTTTCGATCTTCGAGATATCCCAGAAAAATAGGATAGATGGAAAAGCTAACGCAGGGGTTTTGCCAGCGTGGAAAAACACCTCTTCAGAACAATGACGGGGATACCATCCGGACCAGCGGATTTATGAGTGTTGAGATCTTTAAGGACTCTCGCCACAGCACGAGTACGAAAGACGATTTGTCCCATAGAATACGCGTTCAAGAACTGGGGGAGTAATGACACTATCAGACAGCGTAGAGTTGGCGGCGAACTGCCTAACGAATAAGCTAGCCTTCTCTGAACAACTTCAATGAAACAACAAATATTGACACTTGGAAAAAAAATAATAAAACTAAAGGTCAAACTAACAAAATAATTTTTCTTCTTTTGTCGGCGGGTTATTTTATTTGGTCAAGAAGATTTTTTCCGCGGCAATGTAAACGAAATAACTTCTTCATTTTCCACATCGACTCCACAGAGTATATAGATACCTACAACCACAATAATCCGATCAATAATTTTCAATAACGACCTTAACTCTCATTTTTTTGCATTATAAGAAAAAATCGTTTTTTTTAATATTAAGATGGTAATAAGAATAATTACTTACCTAAAAGTTCATCAGCATCAACAAGTCGTGTAACAAGAACTGCAACCGTTTGCAATGCTGGCAATCCCCACGCTGCTACCTGTGCAATATTACTGTAAGTGTCCTTATTTCTTCTAAGTGTTTTAGTTGCAGGTTTTTGAACAGTACGCTGACAGTTGATGCCACCAATTAGTCCCGATACATTAGCTGGCTCACAAAACTCATTCCTTGTTTGACGCACACCTCGATGCCATTCCAGACAGAGAATGGACCACCTACGTTCAGTAAAAAAAAAAAAAACAGAACGTTTACTCTATTACTTCATGAAAAAAGATCTACAACAACAAAAACAACAACAAATAATATAAAATAAACTAAACTAACAAGATTGAAGGAAAACTCTGAAGTAGTATAATACCAACCAACCGCAACAGCACAATATTCTCGAGTCTCAACTTTTCAACCGACAAATTTGTCTGTTGTCGACCGAGCACCCTACTTGTGCGATACTTGAGTACAGTGCAACGCGCCTCCGACAGCGGCGACAGCTTACGTGTTATTGGGTAAATATTTACTGCTGAAGGAAATAATCTCAGTGGTGGTAGTGATGGTAGCATTGGGGTTCCGGTCATAAGTAAACAAAAATGCTTTCAGAAAAGGTAATATGTATACAAATAGCGAGTGCATTTACCTTCAACTATGTTGTAGAACATATTTTCCCAATTATGTAAATGCTTTTCTAAATTTATTTTTTTTCTATTCAAAACATTTAGTAGAAGTTCTTTTCAATTGTTTGGCAATTTTTTGGCATATGAAAATATTGACTCTTTAGAAAACAAAACTTATTTCTAGTTTGCAATAAAATGATTCGCTATTTGCGCATGGAGTTATGTCCTTGTTGAGTGCGACATACATACATACATATGTATAAATCACAACACCATGTATTTGGTTAAACACACTGACTAAATAATTCCATAAAATCTGTTTTGATGCTAGTACATTAATTACATTAGTTAGACGCCACAGCAAGACATAAAAATAAAAATAAGTTTTGGTGGAGTAGTACCTCTGTTTGATGTGTAATTAATCCATTGCCATAATCCTATTTCAAAAACCAGCCAAAACATAATCAATTACAAAATCACTTGTTGCATAAACAATTTCAAAAATCCTGGCGGCATCAGCGCAGCCAGCGCAGCGTGGTACTTCTTTCTCGCTCCTCATTAATTTACATCTTGACATGAATGCTATTTACCTCACCCACAAGTCCTCTCAACAAAAATCAACAAACAAACCGTCATCACTCGAAAACTGTTTTTAGAAAAATTACTCCAATTTTTCTTAGCTTTTAAAAATACTCTTACAACGATAGATGGCTTTGATGATGATATGATATGGTATGTGCGGAATGTGCTGCGTGAATAAATTGATTTCAAATTCTTCGAGTTTAATGTCCATCAAGTTTATATCCCATATTTTGTTTATTTCCAACTATTTTTAACAAAATGATCTTTAAACATTCAGCTTTCAGCGAGAGAAATTTCGGGGGCAGTGTGGAAGATCATTTCCACATCGTCATAGCTTCGAATAGAAGGCAAGATACAATAATTGATAAAAGTGAAGAGAAAAGATCCTGAGTAACTCCTTGTAACGCACAGGCAGCGTTCATAGCGTAATGAAGCTTTGAATATACGTATATGTAGGTACTATTTCGATTGTGGTTAGTCTGGGTATGATGATGAAAAAGGCAATCATACAGATTGAAAACGAATACGGAAGATCAGCCGGCGCGGCGATCATCAACCTGCAATTCTACATTGGGCGGGCAGCTGCTGTATTTGCTGCTTCTGACTAGCAGTAATTGTATATTTACGTACAGTGAGTCGAAGAAAGATAAGACACGAGGCGTAGATACTTACAATAAATGTGTGTGCGCCACATGTGTGCAGATAGATACAGTATCGATCTGTATAAGCTGTCGTTAGATAATTTATATTGTTGCTTTGCTGAGTCACAAGACAATATGTTTACGTAGCTGATGGAAAAAATGGGCGCGCACACATAAATATATATACGAGTATGTACAAATAAAAACACGCCTACATGCAAGAAAATTATTGAATATTTATTTGTTTTTATTATTTGTCCTACAATGACATATAGCCGGGAGATTTATGAGAATGAGGTTTTTTTTTTAATTACCTCACAAATCACCTGCAATCAAAAAATGGCGCCCTGGCGATTTCTCGAATGTTTCCCTTTAGATGTAATAAATTATAGATCGAAACCTAATTATTACATGTGTTGTCACTTGTGACAGTTCTACGATTAACCAAGAATTGCGAACTGCGAACCTTCTGTTCAGCTGTCGAGAAATGCAATAAAAGTGCTTGTAATTAAGATAAGGTAAGCATTCCCCGCGCACAAATTGTGTGTTGGTCATATTCTTTTTCATTGCCCAAGCCAGCCAGCAAGCCGGCTGATCGCTGATCATGAAAAGTATACGAGTATATACATACATAGTTATGTGTATAGGGAGCGGTTGAGCTCGTTTAAATTTCATTCGTCTACTTCACTTATCTCATGCATGGATCGCGTTTTACATCGGTTGATTGTTATGACCACATTTGGCCGAAGGAAACAAACAGCCAGGCAAAAGAGAAAAAGCCAACAATAATAAACTTGGAGCATGCAACAACTTTTGAGCTACCTATGGATGGGATATGGCGGGAGCAAGGTATTGGCGAAATCAATTCCGAACTGGCCAGCCCTCCGTCCGCAAGCTAAATGGGTGCCTTGATGAGGTGATGATGCTATAGCAGGTTCTTGTGGTGTGCTTTCTTGGCGATAACTCTTCTTTAGGCCTGTCCCTTTGTAGGTATCATATGTATGGGATATACTTATATTTAGTATACATTCCATCCACAATCTTCATCTCTTCCTCGTGTTGTTAGTTGCGACGTTGTCGTCGTCGTTGTTGTCGTGTACACCAACTGGGAGAAGATGATTTCTCGGTGTGATGGCAATCTTTAGCACGAACCTGATACATGAACATTCCGATTAGGCCAAGCTCATTAATTTGAAAACTATACTAGTCGCTGGTAGGTATTATAATTATATTTTAACATCATTGTATAAACGGAAAAGTGTCGAAGCTTTGTATGGTTTCCGCAATAATAAAATAAAAATGTTAACTTTCTACGGACTTGAGTTTTTAATTTTAAAATAATGAAACTATTATAGGTTTATGTAGTATGTACATATGCATACATATGTATGTATATATTTTATATACATATGTACATAGGATCATATTTTCGAAACTTTATTGAAAATTAACCTTTTTAAGCGACATGTCGTTTGTACGGGATTTTGTTCCTCCAAAAAGTTTAAACAAGAACTGAAATTTTTTTCGAACTGCCATCGCCAGCTCATTAAATACTCTTTAGCCAACAAAAAATTTATCGATAGCAAAAAAAAAAAACAAAATAATTATTTTTCAAAAAAAGTATTGTTTAGTATTACCAATCCCAGGATTAAATACAAAAAAGTAAAAAAGTTAAAAAGTTCAAACTCTTTAAGATCTTTGTTGGATTTTCCATTAAAATACAATTTTTCTTTAAAGACTTTAAATAAAAAAAGTATTTTAAAATTTCACAGGGCGAATCAGCCGAAAAATCTAGATTGCAGATTTGAGTTTTAATTAAAAAATTATTCAATTTATTTTGCCCAAAACGAATAAAAAAAGGAGAAATTCGGAATTTGGTAAACGTGCGATTTGCAAATGCGTTTTGCAATTTGTCAATTTGCTTCAATATATGTACATAAATCAATAAAAAATTTTAATAATATTGGAAGCTGACAACTTTTTAAAAAGTAGTCAACTTCGAGTCACAATAATCGATTTATCGAAGAATAATTCAATACTCGAAGCGCTGGATTCAGATTTATTTTCAAATTTGAAACAAAATGTACTTATGTATGTATGTTCAGAATATGTTGTCAAAATCGAAATTTTTTTTTGAGTTCTTCAATAAGAAAAATTTTAATATCACAAAAAAAACCTTTAAAGAGAGGACATTTCTCATACCGTTTTAATCATTCAGATAGTTTCATCCGAATTGAGTAGTTTAAATCGAATTGAATTATTGTGAATACACCATATACCAAAGAAACGACTTCACATAAAGATTGAAGGCGTATGCGCACTTTTTTTTTTATTGAAATTTTAGGTATTCAATAAATTTATTATTTGCAAAATTAAATCAAGATCTTAAGAACATATGTATGTATTTTCCATTTTGCCGTTACAGATTTTTAAGAAAGAGGTCCTAAAGTATGTTTTTCTTAAAGAAAGTTCCCAATAACAGTTATAGTTACATTGTTTGACAAATGGTCTAAATTTACTATTGTTGTATAAATTCACCTTTTATTTCTGATAGCTTTAGTTTCGCCGATCATATTATATGGGCACTTAAATTCGACATCCCAAATTTTAAAAACCATAATAACCAGAAATCTTTTGAAAATATTATAAATGATGTTTATTTCGTCAAGATTCAAATGCACATACTTTTGTCACTGCCTAAAGACATAAGAATGAATTAATTACACCTTCCTATACTTAAAGGTCTGATTAAATATGTTGCAGTCACCATTTGGACCGGTTTTTTAAATTATATTTCTTTGTCCGAAGCCGTCTTTGTGGCTAACGAGGTATCCCACGGGCAATTTATTTGAATTGGGACGTATTCAAAAGCTACAGAATAAAAAAAACAACATCAACAACAACAACAACTAAATATAATGTATTCTTTCCAATTTTGTGTTTGTCCATTTAACAAGAGTTCCAGCGCAGCGGTCCAAGTCCAATTATTTATGCAAACGAAAAACCAGAACTCGGAATTCTAATGAGAATGGACCAAAGGGAAGAGGGAACATACAACAACATCAAAAAATGGTAATAAAATCGACGAGCTATAATTTAAAACCAATAAACACAACCAAGTCCTGCGTATAGGTACCTTTTTTTGTATACCTGATGGCAAGGAAGCAAAGGCGCACGATCAAGATTCCAATCGAAAAATCTGTGAATGTACAACGAAAAGTAAATAAATTGAAGATCCAAAAAAATATGTCCCGATGTAGTAAAAATTTCAACAAGCCAGTCATTATCTCTGGACAAGATCGGTGCTTATAGGTTTTTTTTTTGTCTGTCCAGCATAACATGCAGCAACTTATGATAATTTTTTCCAGAACCAGTTGGATCTCTGCATTCCTTCATTGAGCTGACTGATGCTCCTTAATTGCAGGTTTGCTCTATTCTGATGTATAGAGCTATAGAAGGTAGTACTATCCCGGCTGGCGCACAAGGCAATTAATTGTTAACACGATGGGGGAAACAAGTCAAATCCTAGAACGAATGAATTATGACGGCCCACCATCTCTCTCTCTCTCTGAACACATCTTTCGCAAAGTCCTGATCTTGAATAATGGAAGATATATTTACAATGGTTGCCTATTGAAAGTATACAAATCTGTTTAGAAGGCGTTTTGCCACTCTTTTTTCTGCCCTGCACTTTGGGGTCCATCATCAGAAGGTAGGGAAGGAATAAAGGTTTACATTCGAGAAGTTCACGATACGCCATATTTCTACCTATATATTTCCATATGGATAAATTCGATTTATCACTGGCTCGTTGTAGAGCTGAGCTGCTGTGCCTATGAAAAGGCAAAGGCACGTTCTTTTCACAAGGCTGTGGTGTCTATTTGTGTGTGTCTTCTGGATGCCATGGCTGGATTATATTCCCAGACGAACGGGACGGAGAACTACATCCAGACTCAGCTGGAGCTAAACGCAAATTTATTTATTCTGATTCCTTTATGCACCTACTTGTTTCCCTTTTTTAGAGGCAAACATGAACACGGATATCGTTAGGAGCTCGGCTGCACGTCTGAGCCGAGCCAGTAACCAAAAAAATATAAAAATAACCTGGCATGGCCTGTTAAATGCTGATATGTATCTTTTCAGAAGTATAGTTACTTCTTCTTCCCATCCCGAACGCAAAGGTTTGTTGTTGTTGTAATTCTTTCCCATTGTATTATGGATCGAGTGGACGGACCTGGCATGGGTACCTTACATTGATGGTAAGATGCTGACGATGAATATGGTCGTTTGAGAACAAAATGTTTCACTGGCTCTTGCTGTGCTGATCACCACCGATGGTGGATGCTGGTAAGATCGTATAGTATGGCATCATAAAGGTACCTTCACCTAGGGATTTGTATTTTGTACCTCTCCGCAGGCGTTTCTCGTTATTATTGTTTTCTCGTTTTTTTTTTTTTTTTTATTTTCCTCATCTGGTTCTTTTCTTGGAGTTTTGCTTTATTTATATTCCTTTTTTGGTTTAGGTTCTTAAAAAAATGTTCAATAAGAATGAAAAAAAAAAAAAAACATCTTGCAGCAAGCAACATCAGCCTCGTCTACATCTCGTTTGAATACATTCTTTAAGAGAGACCCTATTTTTTCTCATTTTCACGTGCAATAAATTCTTTGAAAAAACTATAGTACTATGAGCATCATCATGGACAGATTATACGTGAGAATTTTACCGCATAACTCTGTTTCTTTTTTTTTAAGCATCAAGGTCGCTTAAATGATATCGGATTTTCAAACTCGATTTAAATTGAATACAAAAACATTTTTATGACTTAAACTCGAATTAATTTGCTTTAAAAAATAGGCTTTTAGTTGCTTTTACTCTACAAGCTCAACTGTGCATTTTTTCAATGGGTTGTTATATATACTTAATTTCGACAACACAAAGTAACAAAAAGTTCATGCAAATGTGATCACTGTAGCCAAAACTAAATAATAATAAAAAAAAAAACAATCACCGACAAAGAAGTTGTTCGATTGATATTTATGTCATGAATAACAATTAAATTAATCACACTTAGGACCATTTCAAATGAAATATACCTCCTCCAAAATATATTAATGGCTTATTTATTCAATACGTAACTGGTTGTTTTTCATTCTGCGAATACAATTTTTTTGTATAATTGTATCTTGGTGGCGCTTAATTTAGCATATGATTAAATATTTTAAGTTATTTTAGAAAACGTCAAAACAAAAATCATGAAAAATTATGAACAGTCGGAGTAGCACGTTCTTGCTCTTATATAGTTTAAATGCACATAAAGTTGTTTTTTATCCAAAAACTTGAATGTAATCAGAGAAAAATGTTTTTTTATTAATACATAGTTTTGTTTATTAGCAAGAGTCCAAAGAAATAATTTCATCAAAATCGTTAGAGCCATTTTCGAAATAATCCAATGTTTTGTTAACATATTGCGGTACACTGTATGAGTTATGTATGTATGGCACTTAACGCAATTTTTGGGTTTTCAAAAATTTCTTATCCTTTGTAAGGATTAATATCGATTTTTTTACGAATCCAAAACATACCCTAATCCATAGGAACATTGCGTATAGGTACTAAAGAAAACACTACAGGCAGTTTTACTAGATTATTTAATAATTTTTTTTACCGAAGTTTGTGAAGCCAATAACGAAAAAGCCGTAAATCACACAAAAAATAATAAAACAAATAAAAAATATATTTTTGACTCGAGATATCTAATGAGTTTTCAACTGATTGTAGCTGTTTCCTCAAAACTTGGTTAAGTTCATTTAAATTCATTCAGTCCATTTAATTTTGTATGTATATCTCTTAAATAAACATAAATAAATGCGAGAACTAACCGATCTGCAATAAAATGATATAAAACTTGAAGAACGCTCATTTTTTAAAGGTCTCTTCAAAGAACTCTTCCCCAATTTAAAGCCCAGCTATCGTGTATAACTTCTCTTCTCTCATAATAAGTAGGTATGTCCATTCGGAGCAATTCTCTGATCTTTTTGTACGATCGTAGATTATGATCAGACCTGCATATCATTCTACTAAATGAAAGGAGAGTATTTCTGTATAGTCGTGGGTAGATTTTAGGCCGGTCAATGCTACAATACATGACTCTGATGGGATTTGTGTTACCCGCAGTGCCTGCCTAATAAATATGCCTTTATGGGTAGGTATCTAGGTATACATATATGTATGTATTCAAAAAAAAAATATAAAATTGTTTACTTCTAGATTCGGGCCGATGTTTCGATTGTTCCCTGCAGTTGCGTCTGCTTGTTAAGATCTGAAAGGATTTATCTATAATCTCGACCATATAAAATAAATCTATCTATAGGAAGGTACCGATATGTATAAAAATGTGTATGAACATATAAATATATTTGTCTATCTATATAGACGGGTTAAAAGTAATTTCATTTTCTTATTTGAATTGAAGTTCTAATTTGACGTCGTCGACGACGCGATTATAGTTTTAGAAGCTTAAATAAATATTTGCTGACGATGCAAGACAACCAAGACGACAAATATGCCGATCGAGCTTACTTTTTACTAAATATACAAATATTATCTAATCTACCTATATCTTAAGCTACATGTTGAAATCGATATCATTAAAAAAAAATAAACGTTTTTATCAACTCATAACAAAGTACCTAGCTTTATTCGAATATAACTATTTTATCTACAATTTTTCAAATATATTTGTTATCGTTATCAAAAAACAAACTGGAATGTTTATTTTTTGTTTAACCTAAGTTATCTATCTACCTACCAACTATCCAACCAATATAATTTTGACAGTGCCCTAATGTCTCATTGTTATACCTGAAACCAGAATGAAATTAAAGAGATAAATCAATTTTTTTTTTTGTGTGTAGATACCTGATGTACCCTGCTTTTTGCTCGGGCGTATTTTGTGTAATTTTAAACATGGCACACAGTTTATGGGGCGATATTTTTGAAGCACATATAGACCTGTTTAAAAACGACGTCTCGTCTGGGCTGAACTATACCATCTTCGAAAAACAACTATCGGTAAAAAGTATAAAAATATCAATGTTGATCCATCTCTATCCAGTCCGAAAAATCTCTGGACGAAGCAAAGCTCAAATAGGTTTTGCTAATGCATCTAATACTTAAATTGTTTAGTCCAACAGGGGTAGTTTTTTTTTTTACAAGCCAATAGGGGCTTTAAAAAATCTAAAACATGGAATGAGCACAATATAGTAAACATTTTTGTCGGTTTTGAAACTTTTGCTCATTGCTGAAAGTATTTTGAAAACTAAATGCGCTCCTGTGATCAAAAGGTGATAACGATATAAAACTAAAAGCTGCAGTTTTGGATTTATGGAAATATTATCTAATCTTATCTAGCATTCCCAAACTTTAATGTTCGGTAGTTTTTGACCACTGTAATCCATTGAGCAAGACCAATAAATAAAAAGTTTTTAGTATTTTAAAACTAAAAAGAAAAAAAGATCACAAAACTTACCAAACGCTTGCTGACATTCCAAAATAATAGCGTAGGAGGAAAGTTGCAGCGCATGATGCATTCGATAATCCATCGATAAGAAGCAAGGACACGTTCGGCAACTGTGGATCAAAGCCACATGCAGTTGTATTGCGTCCGGAGACAAATCTCACGGTCCATCCAATAGCTACCAAGCTATGACAGGTGACAAGAGGTGTTAAAATACGATCCCATTTTGTATCGGATAGGATTAGACAAAGAGTTGCTACAACTGCAATACCCAAAGCTGCATAACTCCACGTGGTCACCCACATTTCTGCCAAATGCTTTTCTGCCTTATCGAAAAGAATATCCGCCTCACATAGCGGAGCACAACGTCCGGAGCGATTAAGACGAATATACAAATGAGATTTCGCCAATCCTTGGCAACCAGGTTGATGGAATGATGTTACTTTCGAAATTGGAGGTGCCATGCCGATGCCAATTTCTCCTGGGCCCTCCATGCACATATGCTCGTGGTTGTTTTCTTTCGGGAAACGGTTACAATCCAATGCTGGTGGCCAGGGGAATCCAAATCCCTGTAACACGGGATGACATCGCGTCCTCACCGACTCGCACAAACTCCTACATGGACCAATAGGCACTGGCACTTTTGGAGTGCACATCGGCACATAAGCTGCGCATAAAAACAATTTAAGCTGCGTACTGCAAACATATTCGATCAAAGGCGC
Organism: Syrphus vitripennis; assembly: GCA_958431115.1. Classification (NCBI taxonomy): domain Eukaryota; kingdom Metazoa; phylum Arthropoda; class Insecta; order Diptera; family Syrphidae; genus Syrphus; species Syrphus vitripennis. Next base: position 147,052,354 of record OY288108.1, on the reverse strand, counting down.
AAAAGTCTGCAAAGTAAAGTCGACATCGGTTTGCAATTCATGTCCTACCATATTTGGCATTGAGGTTTCATTATAACCGATACCACGGCACAGTTCGATTCGAATTGGCTCACATACTCTTGGAGCAAAATCTGCATTAGCTAGTTTTCCAATACAGGCCAGCATCAGTAGCAAAGTCCACAGAGCTGCATGCAACTTAATCATAACTCGTTTTGTTGTTAAGTAAAATATTTTTACAAAACAAAATATATTAAATTAAACTACTACGCGATCGAATTTTCACACCCGAAGCAATCGATTTTAAACACTGATCCTCGCAGTTGAGCAAGATATTCAATACAAAGATGAAAAAACTTTGCGGTTTATATACAAAACAAAAAACAAGTTGTCGAACTAACGAAACACAAGAAGATGCACAATTGTTGGTCCATAAATGAAGTCAACGTACTACAAGCCAAGGAAGCAGTACAAGAACACAGAATATGAAATTCCTTATAAATTATCTCAGATTTCTTTCAAACAATCTTTTAACAATGTTTACAAAAAAATAAAAAATACCATTAAAGTATATCCATATTACCGTGCAGCATTTAATCGATCAACCGCCGAAAACTGTTCTATAGTATAATATCGTATCTATCGATCACTCTGTGCCAAAACAATTCAAATCTTACCTATCGTTTAATATAGCAAGAAAGATACAAAATTTCAAAACGAACAGGTGAGTAGATATACTAAGACGAACTAACAGCGTCACGACGAGGCAACAGCTCACTTCTTACTGAGTGGGTCTGAGCTCTGAGGGACCAACTGGGACTATTGTCGAGCGAATATGACGTAGTGAAGAAGCCAAGTGGTTGGTTCTGCCTCTGCGCCTACAGCAAACGTTCCCAATTGAAGAGAGGAAGCAAAAGATATTTTTTTTACAGCGGTGGCCAAAAGTACGTACAAATTTTCGCGTAGAAAAATCTATTTTTAAATAAAAAATATTAATTATTTTGTTGCATTATTTTATATTTCTGCCACGAGTTGATTTGATATTTTGATTTTATTTCAGTTGTGAATATGATGTATTATTGAAAATATGTACTTACATACGTAATATACGAGTATATTTAAGAAATAATTAGTGCTACATTAAAATGCTAGTCTCTTCCTTATTGACCGCAAAAATGAGGATATTTATAAAAATGTTAGTCTTTAAAATGAATGAATATATATATATATACATATATCATTTTCTCTTCTGAAAAAGTATCAAGTTTTGGATTCATGCAAAAATAGAATTCGAGATATTATTCAGACCTTAGGATGATAGAGGACACGAACAAAATGGGTTCCGCAATTCTATCTAACTAGCTGTACATTAACCAAGTACTCAATCTAAACTACTGAAGCGATTTTTTTTTCAAATTTGGGTCTTAGGTTCTCTAGAGGAATTAACCTAGAAGGATTTTTTTTATCTATTACATAATGCAAAAACTTTTAAGTCGCTTCAAGATGTTTCTCTTTTCCAGTCAAGATCCCATTTGCGAATCAAAATGTAAAGTATCTTAAGTCTACTTTAGAGCTGTTTCTATTTTGTGCCTTATCTTTAAGACAAAACGAAAACTGCTCTTAACGATTTTGATGAATTTTTCTTCATTGGGTTTGTAAGTACATATGAGTAATTAAAATTATTTAATCGAAAAATATTGATCAAAAAACATTTATTAACTGTACCTATCATTGAACCGGATTTTTGATTTTCTATCATCTTCAGTTTTAAGCTTAGATTCCAATTCTAGCTTATTTTAGAAATTCAAATAATGAATTTTATGTTTTTCATACATTTCTCTAACGACCGCGACGGTCTTATTTTTTTTTTTTATTCTCGAGTACTTACAGAAGAGATCAAGGTTTGATGTGCAACCAAGCCATGCGTTTTATTTTGGTTAGTACCAAAACTTGCATTTTTGTCAATAAATCTTTACGTTAATTTCGAAAATTAACTGGTTGTTTTTCACTTTCATAAAAAATTCTGGCTTCAGCTTTACCCTGAAGTTTTCTCAAATATTTAATCTTATTACCTAATTGCGTTTAAAATTGAAATATTAGATTTCAACCAGTAAATTTTACCTTTTATTGCACGAATCACAATAAATTAGTAAGTATAAAATTCTGGTGTCTTTATTTTTTTATTGGTCACTGTATTTGGTTAAAGTATCCAATTGCATTTTTATATATATATTTTTTTAAAGGAAAACCCACAGCCACGGAACTGAGCTAGTGGAAGTGATGGCGGTGGGAGCTGAAAGCTAAAGCAGCAGATATTCAGTTTGGTGTCTAACAAGTTTGCTAATCACCTTGTTCTTTTTTGACGTATGTGTTCGTGAGTAAACACAAATAAACAAAAATTGAACGGCAACATTATAGTATATGCGGAATACTATGCGGTTTACACGTTACACTCTAGACTCTATAGAGCTCCAGAATGTACAAGCTGGGCTGGGATGAAGTTTGTATGAATGTATTCGGCTATAATACCTGAAGATTGTAAGGCACGGGCGCTGACTTCGTTCGCGCTGGCCACGAAAGATCGTTATCACTTTTTTTTTCTCTTATAGCTAGTTAGTGTAACCAGTTCATTTAAAGTTTTAACGAGACGACAAGCTTCGTCCAGGCTTTGATTTAGTTTCAGTATTGTTGAGAGAGACTGTATGTAGAGATATTTGTGTAATCAAAATCTTGTAAAGCCTCTTTTAGCTCGTCGTATTTTTTTTTTTTTTAAATGTTTTTGTGATTGATTTTCTTGTTGGGTTTGTGAGACAAGTCTTAATGCCATACCGGGCGCAGACAAGACATTATTTTTGTTTTCTGATGGAGGGTGTGGGCGTGCATTATGTTGTATTGTTTTTAGGATATCTTCTTAAGTGGTGACTTGTAGCTTTATGGTTTTCATTCGGTGACGTTGTTTTGACCCCAAAGTTGTAACAAAGTAAAACAATGGCTGTGATGTTGTGATGAAAAATATAGCGACTTGACTATTTTGTTTTTGTTCACTATTTTATTTTAGGATCCTACACATGTACATACGTATGTATGTACGTACGAAAGAATATTCATTTTAAGACTTATAACTCTAATGGCCTGGTGAATGGGCTTATTTTTGAGATCTCCTTCTAAAGCTTACTAAACTATGTAGGTACAGTTTAAAATTAAATTATGATGATAAAGTAGTGGTACACTGGGGCGTTAACGCATTTTTTATGCTTTTATGTAGCTAAATTTATGTAAAACAAAATTATGATGATAAAGCAGTGGTCACTTAGACGTGTATGCACTTTTGGTATTTTGTTTATGTCAATTTAATAATTATTTAATTGAATTTTTCACACAAATATTTTTCATTAAATATTGACATAAAAACTGTTCAGCAAGAATTTAAAAATTATTAGGAATATTCATCTATCTACCCATGTCAATATTCAAAATATTTATTCCCTGTACTCCGTATATTTTTACAATGAAAGAACTTTTACTTGCCCAGTGTAGATACATCATTTGATTCGTAGAAAAAATTGTTTACACCCACCAAGAGCCTAAACTGAAGCGATTTGCTTTAAACTTGGAACTTAAGGTTCTATGGTAATTCCCTAGAGGAAAAATTGATTTCTTATAGCTCCAAAAATAACAGTAAAAAAAGGAAAAAAAACTATTTATTGACTTTGTTAAAATTTTTTCTGAGATTTTTGTGTATAACTAATAAAAAAATATTTTTCAAAAAAAAGTTATTAACTGCACGTGCCAGAAACAGTTTTTTTGCGCTCTCACGCCCTACGATCAACAATAAATTTGTATCTAATTATAATTATAATAATACATACGAGTACATAATATAATAAAAAAGTTTTTGAACTTTCAAAATTTTAATTTTGTCTGAAATTTTGTTTTAAAAGTATATTATTTAATACTACAAAATTTCTCACCAGTTTTATTTAACTAAAAACTCTTGAGTAAAAATGACTCTAAATTAAAAAAAATCAAGTTCGTATTTTTTCGACACATTATAGTATTTTTTTTTCTGAAATTATAGTAAAAAATGCTTATTTTTAACCCCTCTACAAAAAAAAATTAATCTTTGTCTTGCCAACATAAGTGTATAAAACCCTGAAGTATTATCGGTCTTAAATGAAGCGGGGGATGTATTTAAAAAAACATAGTTCAAAATCTGACTAAGCATACAAGATATACTCTAAGTCTCCATCTATTTTAACCCTACATAACGTGAACATGTTTTGTATTAACTTAACATCCAACATAAACTACTACCAATTTTGACTCACTTTGCTCTATATTGAAATTTCGAAGCTATTTTTTTTTCAAATTGTATTACCAACAACTAGAGAACATTATGCTCAATTTTTATAAACAACATTTTACCTTGTTAAAAATAACAACAAACAATATTAATTGAAATACAATTTTGTGTCACACATCAAAAATCTATTTATTTAATTTTTTTTTAAAGGCAAATGCTTCATTCAAATGTAGAAGTGCTCAAGAATATAAAATCGAAATCAATAATTTCGGGGATTTGATTTTTTTTTCTTGTCAATGATAACCCGAGATTTTTCACATATTTTGCTTGATATTGTTTTTTTTCTTTATTTACAATTATTTCTTAAAATGGTGTATAAGGAATTGTAGGAAAATATTTTTTTTTAATTACAAAATATACCATGAAGTGATAACTTAAAACAAAAATCATGCTTATCAGTGAATCCGCAATGCCAGGCACCCAGTGGAGTACTTATTTGCTATGAAAAGAACAGAAAATAATGAACTGCAAACCTTCGCAGATCCAGTATAGTGGATTCACTAATCAGCATAAATATCTTAAAGTGCAGTGCGTCACAAAAAATAACTTAATTTATCTTGTTTTGTTTAGCTTTTATTCTAATCCCAGAGCCCAGTTAATACCCTGAACTATAAAGAAAATTAAAGGTTGCCAAGCAACCAACCATCGGATCCAGTCCAAAAGTCGTCCATAGAGCACATGAGGACGTTCCCATCTAGATAATACACAAAACACAAGTTTAATTAATTTAAAAAATATAATTTGTAAGAACTTACGGGTTGCAGAACATTTTCTTGAGGTCAACTTTTTCTTTACAATACGGGCAAGTTTGCTTCTTGCCAACAATGCACCAACCTCGGATGCAGAACTCGTGGAAAACATGATTGCATGAGAGTTTGTAAGTGTTTTCGATGATACCTTCTTCTTTTTCACTTACAAACAAATGATTGCCACACACAGCACACACATTTTCTTCAAGATGTCGTGTTGGCATTCCTAGAGGAGTGTAATACTAAATAACGGAAAGGAAAGTTTTCTTTAAAAAGTATTTTTCATTTATTTTTAAAAACTTTTCTTACACCAATATGGCAAGCCATTTTATCAGAACAAATCTCTGATATATCACGCCCTAGAACACCAATGTACAGTCCATAAAATACACAAAGAAGCCCTACATCCATCCATACGTTGGGCGGTTGACTAAATATAAAATTGAAGCCTAAAAATGTTGCCATCATAATCAAATAGCCAAGAATGCCTAAGCCATAACTGAGCTTATAGATAAAATAGAACCATTTGTAGACAAGCCTGCAAAGAGTAAGATAAATAATTCATTTGAATTGTACGTTTTTCGAGAGTGATTAACCGTTGTTGCTCTTAAATAGATACCCTGCATACATTTTATTAAATGGCATTTAATTAAGTATCCAACTTGAGATGTAATTCAAAACCACAAGTTTATACTACCGTTATCACTCATTTTATTAATATTTTTATGATTGCTTATCAAAATCATGTTTTTTTTTATTGTTCAACTGAATTGTTTCAAGTGATAAACAAATTAGAAAGGTACAACTTTTAAATGTAGTCATATATGAGAGTACTTTGAGAGAAATTTTTGTTCTTCTTTTTCTACTAATGATAGGGTTTCGGATTTTTTTTTTATTTTGTAGGTATAGAAACCGCACAATTACATGTTAAACTCTAGAATGGTTTTCAAATTCATATAAAAATGAGGGACATGATTATATTCTTTGAAAAAAAAGAAAGTTGAATATCTCTGAAATAAAGTTAACTTTCAGAGCAATTAAAGTTAAAAAAAATGCGTAATAACGTGGTATTAACTTGTGATTTTGTTTAAAAACTCAAGTTAGATGCTTTCTTTAATGCCGTTACTAAAATTTATTCCGTTGATGCAGTTAACAATGTTTCGCTGCAGGAGTATTTGAATAATCATTAATTTCACTTTTCGTTCGCAAACTTATTTGATTTTCAAAATGAAATTAGACATCAATTCCAGCTAGTCAAAAACAACATTTTTTCATTCAACCGCATGTACTTGTAATGTATTTTTCCTATAAGAGTCCGTTCTAGCTTGAAATCGAAATACGGCATCGATATCAAATAAAAATTAGGCATTTAACTGAAATTAAAAAGCCTGGTCTAACTGAAAATTGCAACTCGAGAATTGCACTGATTGCACAATTTAACAAGTATTTTAAACTCTTGTATTTTTAACTTAAAAGTACATATTTCAATATTTTTCAATGAAGTAAAACAATAATAAAATATTAAATATCAATATATACATACTTAGTTGCTTTTAAAACTTTATGAAGTACTTTAACCCGTACGATTTAAAAAATTGTTTTTGTAAGCTAACTGATTTGTTGATTTAAATATAAAAAGGTGACGAACAGATGATGAAGTAAAATTGAATAAAAATTTTGTTGTTACTAATTAGTTGATTTTAAGATAAAAGCTGACGAAAAGATAAATAATTTTTGAAATTCGTTTTATCATTAATTATAATGTATGTATGTCCACAGCGATAAGAAGACATTCTTCAAATTACTGCCATTGGAAGTATATATGTACTTTTAAAGAATAGAAAATACGCTTACCTGGGCGTAGTGCCTTGAATTGGCTTCATCTCTGCTTTTCTCATCACCAAAACTGTTAATGCCGAGAATATCCACCAGATGATGATGAACCTATACCAACCATAGAAGATCGATATGACCAAGGGAATCAACCACATTGCCAGCAAGGTGACGAGCTAAAAGAAAAGGTTGATTATAATCCTAAATGCATTTTACGTGGACATTTGGATGTTACCGAGTACGATCTGTAATGACGTTTCTTCCATTCAACTAGAATTATTTGCGTGAGAAAAAGAGTTACTAGTAGTATAATAACCATCTCAGAATGCATAGATTCATGACCTTTGTGCTTCTCGTGCATCAGCTGATGCTCAGCCCTAGAAAGATTTCATTACCTAGATATTTGTAAGCAAACGATTTTTAACTTACCTCATCCTTTCGTCTGGTGTCATATCGTCTAAGGACTATAAATCAGGTAAATTGAATTAGGACACCATGAAAGGTTTTTTTCTGCTAGGATAGCATTTGGCTTACCTTGTTCAAGTCTACAGGCGCGTGTAATTCAGGAACATCCATGTTTTATTATATTTTTTCTTTCTATTTAATGCGAGTGTTTTAATTTCGTTGTGATGACTAGAAGTTTGAGTTGGATATATTAAAAAGACATCCAAATTTAAGAATAAATAAAACTACATCCCGAAAAATACACGAATGCAAAGAAGAAAAATGTAAATATATTTCTCTTCTTAGAATTAGTTTTAGTTGTCAAATCTGACAGCCGAAATTAAACCATGTCATGTGAAGATAAGGTAGTTTTCACTTTCAAGGGCATCATAATTGTTCAGTATGAATAGAATCTTTGTATTTGGTTACACGTCGAAACAGCAAGAATTAGGAACTGAGAATTGTGACAACTTTTACTTTTATAAACTATCGACAACATGTGTAAAATTATTGCTTGAAGTGAGTACTACGTTTACATTAGAGCCGAAATGAGGTTATTTCGTAAACTACAAAAAAGCGTTCGTATTACAAATAATGACAGCTCATTGTTGTTTTCTTTGTGTCTCATTGAGAAACTTAAATTTAAGAGTCTGTTTCACAATCGAATCCGAATTTATTTTTGGCTGAATTCGTTCACCTATTTTCCTCATTTGAAATTGAATTTGTATGGGAAACGAGATAATTTGGGAGCTGATTAGAAATTATGAACGAAATTACCGCATTTGATATAATGAAAGCAGCTGATGTTTGAACAACAGCTGACCACCAACTCATATATAAAGTACCTCAGATACCCTATTGGCTTATCGCTCGAACGCCGCCAATACAAATGCTCTAGTGTCGATAATATAGTTAAAAAGGGACCAATGTAGCCTCCAGCTTAATATGGTAACAGTTTTTTAGACGTGTATGTCAAACTGATTTATGCATAGCAAAGTAAACCCTACAAAACACAAATCTCGCCCATTGATAAGCCCAGTGAAACAAACATAAATAAACAATAAATAAATTAAATAAACGCACCTTTCTTGTTATCATGATGATGCTAATAGCTTTCGCGAGTTTGTTTAAATAAATTCCAATCGATTCCATATGATATATTGCTACATTCGAATAAAATCTAAAGAGCCATTCTCCCTTCTCAAAAACGCAAATTCAAGCCCAGTAGATAGAATAAGAACATAATAACTACTATAGAAACAACAAAATGTGCATAAATTAAAACTACCACCTTATAAGTTTCAAAGTCGATTGGTAAATTTAATTACACCATAGTGATGTGGATATTCGGATATCTTCCAGCAGTGAAACAAAACACTATCCTACCCTGGGTGATCCATGTTTGCGCCCATATATGTATTTTAAAGCAGCACTTTGCTTTGGGCGAAAGAATAGCCCTATTACCGTCCCCTACTCATTTCCAGCCATGTGATCGCAGTAGAAAAGTATTTACCGAACCCTATGGCGAAATTTCTGATGGACCCGCCGGATTCAATTATACACAAGACTCACACTGCGAATGGCTCATCAAGGCCAAAAATGCGAGTCAATTTATCACGCTAACATTTCATAGCATGGGAACGGAATGTTCGTATGACTACATTTATGTTTACGATGGCGATACCTTCAATGCCACTCTGCTGGGAAGTTTTAGTGGACGGACGGAGCCTCAGCGTCTTGTTGCAAGTTCAGGAAATGTATGATTTTCAATCGGTTGAAGTAGTATACAGAATACCTTTGTATTGATATTTTATGATAACTTTCAGATGCTGATTCTATTGTATAGTGACACAAATTACGTGCTGGATGGTTTCCGAGCATCTTACTACATATCAAACTGTTTGAACAATTGTCACAACCATGGCAAGTGTGTAGGCCATCAGTGTGTTTGTCACGGAGAATGGGTTGGACCGGATTGTAAGGATGAAGCATGTCCAGACAAATGCGGAGAGCTCTTTGGACGAGGGAAGTGTATCAATGGAATGTGTAAATGCGAACAGGTAATCATTAATTTTTATTTTTGTTAATAGTTCAATGCCACCGTAATTGAATTCCGGACTTATGTGAAATGTTTTGCTCTCAATCAACACTACATCGCATTGCGAATGTGTAGTCAAATACCTAAAGAATCTTGACCATGGAATTCAATAAGAAATTGTATTTTAATACTGAATAGTATTTTAAATACTTATATTTAAAATATTGTACAACTGTAAAGGGCAGTCATTCATTACTCAAAATGGCATAAAGCAGCTGCCAGTTTGCAAATAACTCTACTTTAAAATTGGCTTCTTAGCCAAGTCCTATTACTTGATGGCATGCTATTATTTTCCAACCTATTTTGTTTTTAGGGGTACACTGGCAAACTATGCGATTTGTATGTTAATCCAAATGGCAGCAATTGGCGATGGCTAGCTGCAGATTCCGATGGAATGACACCAAGAGCCGCACATACTTCGCTATATGTAGAAGAACAGGATTCTTTGTATGTATTTGGTGGATACGATTTAAATCACGTGTTGGATTCATTGCAGGTAAATTTTAGTGTTTACAATTACAACTTGTTATTATTGCTTCATAATTAAAAACTATTTTTAGATTTATCGATTCAACACAAGTCAATGGGAAGACGAATGGGGAATACCCTTACATAATCGACATCACTTTTATCAACCACAAAAAATAGATCGTACTTTGCTTCAAGCTGTACTTTCGAATCGTAATGAAGACGAAGCTAAATTATGGGGTCTCAATAGTAATGTATCGTTTTTTACAAACGTTCTGCATACTCTGGCAAAGAGCAATTTAAATCAACGTAGAACACGATCCTACAACAATGAAACCGAAAAAAATTTGTCTAGTTTTTTTGAAGATATTTTGGAAAATGTTACCGATAATAAGCCTTTAGCTCGTTACGGTCACGCAGCTGATAATGTGCCAGGTGAGATGGAGCTAAAACAACAATTGCACTGTTTACAATAATTGTTTTGTATTTATTCAAATTTTAGATGGATTTGTTATATTTGGGGGTAAGCTTGAAAATGGTAGTTTTTGTAATGACCTATGGTTTTATAACACAACTGAAAGTGGAGGAAAATGGCGTTTGATGGCTAAGCAGTCACTCATTACTCCTCCTGCTGTAGCTAGACACTCAATTAATCGGGCTGGAGAGTTCCTGTACCTTTTCGGAGGAACACTGGAAACCGGCGATTTTTCTTCAAGGTAAGCTTTTTCTCATCTTTTTTGACGACATTTTCATTAATTTCACTTAAATTCCTTATCTACACACCAAACCAATTTAAAGAATATTTCGAATAAAAGTACCAACACTAGACGATGAAAACGATGAGCAATGGGTTGAAATAAATCCTCGCGGTGGCAAGACTTTGGACGTACGTTTAGCAGCTCATTCAACTGTTTACTATCAGCATTCGAACTCGCTAATTGTATTCGGCGGAATTATGACAAGTTTGGCGAGGTTTTCCAAGCTATCTGATCGCATTTACTCTTTTCAATTGGACAAATTCCATTGGACTGAAATCCTTTATCCGAAAACAGCTCTCCGTGATACCAATATACCACGTGAAAGAGCATTCCACACTGCTACCATATCTGGCAACCACATGATAGTGTTTGGAGGCTACACACATCGCCATAATAAAGAAGAGATCTGCTATGACAATCAAATGTATTGGTACCACTTGAGTTGTCACATTTGGATAAATCAAGAAGTCTCCAATGATAAGCGACCTTATCCAAAAAAGCAGGGCGTATTTGCGCATGCAGCTTCCCTAAGATTAAACAATTCATTGCTGATTGTTGGCGGTTATCATGGCAATGTCAATGCTGATCTTTTCGCATATGAATTGCCGCAAGTGCTACGAGTGCAGAATGATATATACAACCCGGAGAAGTCATGCAGATTACACGTTTCTCACACGGCATGTTTGTCTGACCCAGAGTGTGGCTGGTGTTCGGCGGATAGCAGCTGTTATGGACGAACAATAGGAGCAAACTGTACAACAAATTTGCAAATTACGCGTTGTCCAGGTATTTGCCCATCGCTTGGTGATTGCCATTCATGTTTGGTTCATGGAACACAGTGGTCTTCTTCGACGAGTTATTTTAGTGTAGCTAGCAAGTTGGGCTTAAATGAGTGTACTTGGTGCGTTCAGAACGCTAGATGTCATCATCGAGATGACAACTACGGTGTTTGTGGAGAAGACACACCATCTCATACGCCTGGCTGGTGGGGTGATAAGGGTACCGAAATTCTAAGCCCAGAGCAGTGCACCCACTTTGATCGTCGGCCAGGGCTCACTTATATTAAATACCATTATCCTGTGAATCTGACAATGCCTGATTATGTGTCAATTGTAAACGCGACTATGGTGGACTTTGCTTCGCCAACACCCACAACTCAGATGGAACACCAATTCAGCGGAGAAATGCTGGCCCGACTTACTGGGTTTGTCAGACCGCCCAAGAACTGGGACCAAACAGAGTTTCAAATTTGCACAAGCTATTCGTCTTCGGTGCTAAGGGCAGGCCTAGGGACAATTTTGGACGCATTGGAAGACATATCGAACCAAACTACAGCTCAATCTTTTTGCAAAAGTGTCAAAACTCCCAGTATGGATTTGCCCTTCTTAATTGACTTCCAGGCGAGAAGAAAAATTGGGGCTGGAAGTGTGTACAACTCCTACCAAAAAAGTCAAATGGAACTGCAACATTCCAGTCATGGGAATCTGAAAGCATTTACTTTCGAATATCTTGAACCGTATTTCTTTGGCGAATGTGAGAAATACACAAACTGCCTTGAATGCTTAACTGATGCCGCATGCGGGTGGTGTGATCTTAATACCAAGTGTTTTTCACGATCTATAAATGAAACAAAAGAGTGTGTTGTTCCAAATGCGGAATCAACTTCATGGAGATACTTAATCACTCAGCCAGGTCAGTGCAATAATTGTTCAAATTATATTTCCTGCGAAGAATGTATCGATACTAAATTGTGTGAATGGTGGGCTGAAGATGCTCGATGTTCACGATTGGGTAAATCACCTACTGGCATCCAAGAGGTCTCTCAATGTCCAATGCCATGTCGCCTAAGAAACTCCTGCTCCGAATGTCTTAACGATCGTGGACGTTGTGTTTGGTGTGAGGCAAACTCACAGTGCTTCAGTTTCGCCGTCTATACAAGTGAATATCAGTTTGGAATGTGTCGAGAATGGATGGATCAATCGATTGTGCCTATCTCTGCTGTCTTCGAGACTCCTTCGCCTATTGCGTCAAATTCAATTGGAAAACCTAAACCACAGCAGTGCAAGTCATGTTCCCAACACACAAATTGCACGAATTGTTTGAAAACATTGAACTGTGGATGGTGTTTCGATAGGGATAATCCGATAGAGGGAGTCTGCATGCAAGGAGATTTCAGTAGACCTTTCGGAAATTGTTCCATCATGTTGAACACAACTAGTTATGAGGAAGCAGAGTGGGCGTATTCTCAATGTCCGGATGTAGATGAATGTGGACTTGGCCTACATGATTGCCACAAAGAAGCAAAGTGCACCAATACACATGGGTCCTTCAGCTGCCACTGCCGACGTGGCTATATTGGAGATGGTAGACTTTCTTGTATTCGGACTTGCTATGAATCCTGTTCCCATGGACATTGTTCAGGTTCCCCGGATTATTTGTGCAAATGTGACCTCGGCTGGACTGGAGATGACTGCTCGGTGAATTGTGGTTGCAATAATCACTCTACATGCAATGAGCGAATCGGAAAGTGTGACCAGTGTCAGGCTTGGACCGAGGGAGAGCGCTGTGAACGTTGCCGCCCCGGAAGCTATGGAAATGCGACCTCACTTGAAGGCTGCCATCCGTGTGAATGCAATGGACACGGAAATCAGGACCGTGGGATTTGTGATGCTCAAAACGGTGAGTGCTTCTGCAAAGACAACACTGATGGATTTAAGTGTGATGTGTGTAACAAAAACTATTACGGGGATCCTCAAGACGGAGGACAGTGCTATTTTCAATGTGAAAGTCGTGGAAGACTCAAATCAGCAGGAAAGCACGGTATCGGGTCGTATCAATCGGATAAGAGCCCATGGGGTGGCGCTGAGGTGCGCGAATGTCTTTGGCTTGTGTCCCCAGAACCGACAGTCGCTGAATCTGATACTATTATTCAAATGGAATTTGAGTGGTCAAGTTTGGTGATGAATTGTGACGAAAATGCTGTCTACATCTATGATAGTCTGCCAGACCTCACAGGAACAAGTCAACAACGCCAGTTAGTAGGTATTGTGTGTAATCCTTACACCTCTCAACGTATAATAGAAGCCCATTCAGGACACTTAACTGTTCACTACAAACAGGGCGGGGAGAATTTCGGTTTTAATGCCATTTACAACGTCAAGAACTGCGGTGCCCGCACCTGCCTCGATCCGCACGTCTGCGATGACAAAGGCAAATGTATGTGTCCACCGGGGTACGTTGGTTCTAAATGTGAACTACGCATATGTCCGAATAACTGTAACTCTGAGTCGGGAAAAGGATTTTGCGATGCACATTACGGTCGATGTCTTTGCAGTCCAAATTATGGTGGACCTGACTGTGGTGTCGCTATTAAAAATAATTTCCTTCAAGTCACCGAATTGTTCAATACGCTTTTCTTAAGTGATTCATTAGAGCATTTAAAGAAGACAATTCCACGCTTCGGACATTCTCTGAGCGCAGATAAACGTGGATCATTGTGGATGTTTGGTGGATATTCACTTTCAAACGGCCCTCTCAACGACATCCGGCAGTTTGATACAAAAAATAACACATGGGTGCAAGTAGCAGTTGAATCTACTCCAGACGCAAAGATGCCATTAGGTCGATACTTCCATGCAGCTGAAATTTATTTGGCCAAGCAAACAATTTACATCTATGGTGGATTGTCCCGAACTGAAAAAAATAAATCGGCCCGAGGGCAGGTTCTCGACGACTTTTGGCAATTTTCAATTCAAAATCAGCGATGGGACGAAATTGAATTCTTCACCAATGAACGTCCACCACCATTGGCCGGACATACCTTGACGTTTATCAAGAAACACGACAGAGAGTCGTTGCTTTTGATTGGTGGCATATCCTCAGACAAAATAGTCAACCAATTGGAGCTGTGGGAATTTAACTTGGATGCGACGCGCTGGGAGCGACTATTAGCTCTCGGTGTGCAAATGCCCGTGTTATATGGTCACAGTGCAGTATATCATGCGACTTCAAATATTGTTTACGTTTTTGGAGGTTACGCGTCGGGAGAAATACAAAACAAACTTTATGCTTTAAATCTACAAAAGATCACTTGGACAGAGTTGCCGGTGTTTAAGGAGCTGAATAGGCCAGAAAACAATCTTCCACGTGGAAGGTATTTCCATTCTGCCGTTACAACAGAAAATTACATGATCGTCTATGGAGGCCGTACAAAGCCATACAACGCTAGCGATGTTCTTATAGCATATGTCTACGATTGCAATCAGTGGGTGCGTTTGACAGAAGACGTAGAAATCCTTGGCAGACTGCCCCAATATACATTTGCCGAAGGAGTCACTATAGATCAAGACAACAAGGCTATTTACGTAGTGGGCGGATGGGATGGCAGCACTCAAGGTCAGGTGATAAAAGTTGGACTTCCCGATGATATATGCCAGTTCTGGAGTACGGGAAAGTATTTATGTCGACACTATATGGGTTGTAGTTTTTGTAGTGTTGTATCCGAAGAAGAAACGTCTACGTTCTGTTTTTCCGAAGGAAACTCCGATATTTGTGAATCGACCAATGGTACACTGATCTCTAACAATGGCGCTTTGTGTGATGATGCTTGGATGTCTCGTAGGAATTGTTTAACTTTCACTACTTGCACATCTTGTCTAGCATCGTGGCCTACTCATGCTGAGATGACACCAGTTTGCCAATGGTGTGATGATTGTGGAATTGAAGGACGCTGTGTGCCAGCAGGAGCTGAGTGTGACCGGCAGATAATGTGGTGCCCCAAAGAAACAAGTGTCGGACTTTTAAATCTCTGCCCTCAACCGCAATGCCACACTCTTAACTGCGAAATCTGCCTTTTAAACGATAATTGTGAATGGGCTTTAAATGATGTTGGTATCACAGAGTGCATTACAAAAGACCTAATTGAAAAAAACCAGTACAAAGTGATAGGAACATGTCCACCAGCATGTAGTAATTTCAATAACTGCAGTACGTGTCTGACAACCGAGCGAGAAAACCCAAAGGATTGTAGATGGTCAGCAATGCTCAATGCATGCATATCTCCCGAAACACAACCTCTCTTTTGCGCTGGTGGAGTGTGTGGATTGGTGTTAAGCTCCAACGATATTGAGCATTGCCCAGAGCCTTGCGATGTTTATACACAGTGTGCGACCTGCTTGAAACACGCCCATTGTGGCTGGTGTTCGAAGGACGGAGAAAATGGGGAAGGTGTCTGCACGGAGGGTTCGTTGGAGGTTTCTTTAGGAAATCAGTCAGCCCTGACATGTGAACTTGTCTACCCGATTGCCAGCAATAGTTCGTTGATAAATCTTGCAGGCACACTCACCTGGAACTATGTCCAGTGTCCAGCCGAGAATGAGTGCAGTAATGGGCATCACAATTGCGATCCAGTGTCAGAGAAGTGTACCGACTCTCATTTTGGCTACCAATGTATATGCGCGGAAGGCTATAGACAAGAAAATGGTTCTTGTGTGCCAGTCTGTTCCCAGGGTTGTGTACGAGGAAAGTGCATTCAGCCAAACAAATGTGACTGTTTCTTTGGATATGTAGGAGCTAATTGTAGCATACAGTGTCAATGCAACGGTCATTCGGATTGTGAAGGACCTGATAAGCTTGATTCTTGTATCAAGTGTCACAACAATACTATGGGCGCGCAATGCGAAAAATGCCAACCCCTTTTTGTGGGCAATCCCAAAGAAGGCAAGAACTGTGTTCCATGTTTGGAATACTGCCACGGGCACACTGATGTGTGTGTTAATGCAGAATATGACCCAGTTGTCTTTAACATGACCAGAGCTGAATTG
Organism: Syrphus vitripennis; assembly: GCA_958431115.1. Lineage (NCBI taxonomy): Eukaryota > Metazoa > Arthropoda > Insecta > Diptera > Syrphidae > Syrphus > Syrphus vitripennis. The sequence goes on along the minus strand of OY288108.1, from coordinate 147,035,822 downwards.
GAGAAGATTTTACCTCAAGGTCCTGAAGCAAATGCCACCTGCTTGCGTTGTAGTAACTTTACTGATGGAAGTCGATGTGACACTTGTATTACTGGCTTCTTTCGCGGAGCAGAAGATTTGCATAAGGAGTGCCGACCCTGCCAGTGTCACGGACATGGAAACATTTGTGATCCAGTCACTGGTGAGAAATGCAATTGTGCGAATAACACAGAAAGCGACGCAACTTGTACAGCAGGCGGAGGGAAGAATTCAGCTCAAATGTGCTGGATGGTACAATGCTCAAAGTGCCGTGATTCGTACGCTGGCAACCCCATGGATGGACATCAATGCTACAAGCAAATAACAGTTGAATCAAGAATGTGCTTTGATGCCAAGCCGATTGGTAAGTTTTTTTTATAATAATTCTTTTTAAAAAGATCTTAAATTTTGTTATTTAATTTTTGCAGAAGAATGCAAAGCCAAGCCATTGCCTTTAAAGCCAGGTCAGACTGTATTCTTTGTCATACAACCACGATTCATGAATGTCGATATTCGAATACTTATTGACGTAACCCAAGGGGAGTTGGATGTATTCATGTCACCCCAAGACGATTCGTTTATTGTTGAAAACAATGAAACTACCGGACATCATTCGGTGTTCTTAGATAACCGCTATCGATGGGTATCTAGATCGCACCTTTCCTATCCACTCAACATTGCCCAACCGAAGCACGATAATGTCACCATCAAAACAATGATAAATGAACAGAAACCATTTTGGCCTCCGCACATACATGACTGTAAGTCTCTCAGTGGAACCGGATTCTACGTCAAGGACAAACATGCACGGGAACTGAGCACGCACGTTACACTTCACCAATGCAACACTCTGCTGCGATTGTTTGGCTTGAAAAACCGCCTGGTTCTCACTTTGCCTCAGAACTCACACAATTTGAGCGCAACGCGTTTCTTTATAGCTCTACGAGCCAGCCCCGGCTCAGATCAGAGCTATGGCTCTATTGTGTTCCGGCAGGATCAACTACATATCGATCTATTTGTATTTTTCTCAGTTTTCTTTTCTTGTTTCTTCCTCTTTTTGGCGATATGTGTGGTCGCCTGGAAGGCTAAACAAGCAGCTGATCTACGACGAGCCCGAAGACGTCACATTGTCGAAATGCTTCACATGGCCAAACGACCATTTGCGTGCGTTTTTCTTACCATGTGTCACGACACCGAAAGTCCCATGCCATTAACTCGACGGGGTCGAATTAAAGTTCTCTCATCGTCCTCATCGCAATCGGCAAGTCCTTTAATAAGATTGGTGGCAATAGAACCTACCTCGGACAACTATGCTGCTGTTGGAACTGTGTTTGTCAGTCTTCCAGGCAATCAGAAGGCGCCCAACACTCTGGCTCTAGGATCATCCATGATTCTGTTCCCTCGACAATATCCCCTTAACGCAAGAAATGCGCAAAGAAATCGACGTTCCAGCTCTCAACAGCAACTGCCCGTTAATTGAGCGCACTAATTAACCGACTGATCATTTTGTATACATAGAAGATAACCTTATCTTCTATTTTTAGTTCTTATTTTATACTCTTCTAAAAACAAACAACAAAACAAAACGGAGGTGGGAATCTCATCGTTAGGAATTTTTGAAACATGTTTACAATAAGAAGTGTTCTAAACTATCCGCGATAACAATAAGTAACATAATATTAGCAATGAACGTTGAATGTTAAAACAAAACAGTAAGCCCTTTAATGTGATGAAACCATTTAACCTATTAAGTATTAATAGTCAATGTATAGACAAATTGTGAATTTTACTGGTAGGAGAATAATGGACGAAAAGAAATCACATACATTTATTGTTTAACTAAGGTCGAAATATTCTCTTAGTTCCTGTACCTGTATCAATATGTTGAAATTTTTAACTATATCTCGCTACGGCGGCGTAGACCTTTTCGATTAAACCCCAACTCCTATGGAAAATCGATGTGCTCGAATATTATTGTTTTGTATTATAGATTGGTTTTTATTTACAATTATTTATAATTTCATATTATTTTTTTGGTAATGGTGAGGTGTTAATTGTGAATTTTTTGTAAGATATTATTTTTTATTATAGTCAATTAAAAAAATTATTATACATACCTAATTATAATTTAAGTTAAATGCAAAAAGTTGAACTGCACGAAGCTATATAAAATGCAATATGAATGAATGTGAATCTTTATATTGTTAGAAAAACAAAAAAAACTATTGTACATTTTATTTAATTTAATGTTTTATTTTTGTCCTCGGCTTGATTTGGCGAACGTTTAATCTGTAATATGCTCATTTAGAAAATCCATTTTAAGTGGAGATCTCAAAAAAGAATCTGTATTTCTCAATATAAGCAAATATTTTTTTCTCTCAAAATGTTATCTTTTAATTTAAAATTCTTATTTTTGTAATTTAAAGTGTTGTAAGATAAATCAAAATATATATATATATATATATATATGTACTAAATCCTACCCATAAGGTTGAAAAGAAATTTAAGTATAAAGAATAATGTGAATAAACGTAAACTGTGTTGTTTTTTATGGGTTTCGTTTGATTTGTTGAGAATTAGATTTGAAGTTAAAATCACAAAAATAATTGAGTTCCAAAAGATATCGTTTCGAGGATATCTGTCGAGATCCACAAAAAAAAACACGCCGTAAGTGTAAACGAATTAAATACTTTTTTCTGCATCTCGAAAGTTCTGTAAAGTACTGATTTAAAGAAGATCGATCTAATTTTGACAGTTGATTTAAGTGAATTAGTTTCATTTTCGGTGCATAAAGGTTACATGCATTCAGAAAAAAGCTATCATAAAAGTATGTATGTTTTTTTTAAAGATTGTCATGACCCATAATGGCTTAAATCCTAGAAATTCAAAAATGTTTTTTTTTTTCAAGGCTTTTGACATGTTCACCAAGAATATTACTCGTCAAGAATATATAGTGTATTCTCATCCTGGCCGTTCGGATTCAGCATAAAATGATAGCCCAGTTGCTATGCATTATTCATTTTCGATTCAAATACATTCCGAGGGAAACTACGATTACAATACACGTTCTCAATTTTTGAAGATGAAAAAAAAATTCCGTCTGAAATTTTGATACCGACAGGTTCCAATGAGAGAGGATTTGTTTGAGTTATCAATCACTTAAAACTTGTGAGCGCTCGGTGAATACTAGTCTGTATACTGTATATATAATATATATATATAAATAAATAAAATCAACATGCAAATGAGATTTTTTAAAATTTTTTTTTTATTATAATCCAGTCAAATTATGTTTTTTTATGGAAATGGAGAAAAATTTTTTTTTTGAGAATTTGTTATAATACCATACCTATATATCAAGCTTAAATCAGATTTTTTGATCACCAACCCCCTGCAAGGTTGCAAGAGTGAATAAAGGCCAATGAGAAAATATAGCCTAGCTACAATTAAAGTGACCTTCATAACCAAAATCAGTACGGTTTTTAAAATTCATATTCAATTAAATGCATGTCAAAATTTGTGTGAAGAAATCCATCAACTACAAAAACAAAATCTTATCTTAACCATCCCGTTCAGAAATTCCAAAATCCTAGCTCAATCTATAAATCCTGCAAGGAGTTGACAGTTGAAAATTTGGATTTAGGTTTTCTTTTACTAACTCGTACGATGGCAAAAAAAAAATTTCAACCCACTTTCCATATTATATTGATATTCCCATAGGAGTCATGACTGAATTGAGTGGACAATTAGTTTAGTTTTCCTTGTGAGTATTACATCTTTGATAATAACATGAAATTAATCATACTCAGCTCCTATAGTTATACTTATTTTTCCAGAAAGCACAATAGTTTGATGGTACCATTTGTTTGTGTCAATAATAACTAGAACAAAATACAAAAATGAAGCAAAATTTTTTAAGAGTTGTTTGTTTAGTTTCTTACTTATATCTCCTTCATCCATGACAATTTCCATACGATTACACCAGAAATAACACTCAGGAGGAGGCATCAAAATCCATTTTTTACTTCCTGACAATTGAGCCTGCCACGATGGCAATCGAACATTATCGACCTACGTACATAAAAATTGATTTGAGACACCTTTAATGTCTTATGTTAAAACTACTAACGTGCATATGCGCTCCTAATCCAGAAATTCCCATAAAAATCCAATCAACTGCATTATTTTCGGAGGTTTCAGGTAAAAAATACGGCCGTCCATAGTGTTTTCGTAGTTCTTCTGCTGTTTCAGGATTACAATTACTCCAACCGAAGTACCATGCTCTCTCACTTGAATCGAAATATTCTGGTGAATTTTCTAATGCTTCAAATAAATTTCTGAATCCAGATTTGTAGGGAAAAAATTGGCAATTCAATATTTTGTATTTACGCTTTGCCAGATTGTATGTGTCTTTGAAATACCAAAAGTCAAAAGTCTTTTCGAAAAATTATTATTTAAAAATAATTTTTGTCAAGAAATTAAATATTAATTAATTTACCGTCAATGATGTCCAGTTTGATGTCGCATCCGTTACAACCACCGGAATACCAGAATATGCGAATCTCTGCTCAAAATCATCACTGGAAATTCTTTTGACTTTTTGAATATTCGAAACCCCTCGGCAAAATCCACATTTAATAGGTGGTCTAAATGCTTTCCGCAAATTATCAGGAAGACCAATAGAGCACTTAAATTTTATAATGAAAAAAGTTTATCTTGTAAGAATTAAAGAATTTTCTTACCTGGCCGTTATTTGAGTAAAACGGAAATAACAACCATAAAACCGATGCAACAATAACTATTATTAAAATATATAATTCCTTTTTACTAAGTTGATTTTTTTGTTTTTTGATCAAAGCCTCAGACGATTTAAGGTTTAAAGGATTTATATTTGCTGCCTTGCACTTTGATAAAAGTTCAATAAATTGAAGAGAAGCTTCCTCCATTTTTCATTAAGAACTTTCTTGCTCAAGTACCAAACGAAGAATGATATAAACCCGCAGAACAGCCATCAGGCTAACCCTCAAATATCTAAGTGTGAATTCAATTGAAGCAAAGTCATTTAACACTTCATTGGTTCGCTTATCAAGCAACCACATACCTACATTTTTTACATTTTATTTTGTCCTTTTCTATAGTTATCGAGTTTAGAACACATCTGGTACCAATTTATTTCTAATAAAAATGTATTCAAGTTTCTTTGTAATCCTTTTTAGCTGTGTTTATACTTAGGAAGGTATAGGGAATACCTACATACGTATTTAAAATAATTGATTCTTATATGCCTTTAATTTCAACTTTGATACGAAATCGAGATAACTGCTAACTGTAGTTGCTGTTAAATAGAGCTTTTTTGACCCTTATGTTAAATAATATTCTTTACCTTATGACCTGAGTTCCTAACATTAACAATATAAATGTAAAACATTTCAATATTATTGTAAATTCTGCATGAATTCCTTTAATGGTCACGTTAGAGAATGTCAAGAAGTTGTTTTTTTTTTAAGAAATAATTTTGAGAAACGATGAAATGGTGCCAGTTTATTATTTTTCACGCAAACGAATACTTTGTTTTCTTTGTCCAATTTTTTTTTTAATTATCAGTACATTTATGTAGTGTGCTGTCTAGATACATAATTGAAAATAATTCAAAATAGTTTATTTTCGAGTCTATTCTAAATCTTTTTCCAAATCACATTAGGTATACTAATATTACTGTAACGAGCAGTTAATTGTCCCTTTTTCCTTTTATAACATTTCAATATACAATACTCCACAAAGAGGCAACAAATCAAAATTTTGCAATTTCGGATATATAAACGCCCATTAAAAACCCATATTACACTAAAAATTTAACTGAGTGATTCCACAAACAACGTTAGTATTTTTTTAACCAACTATTCGATCGGATTTTCTTAAACAAATAAAATTACTAATTTCATAGAAATTACATCACATTTACTGTATGAAATGTATGTGTTTGAATTAGCCTCAGATGACATGTGTATAATGTAAATTTTGATCAAAAAAAGCACAGCATACACTTAAACAAAGTTTTTTATTTTGATTTAGCATATTTTTTGTTCTGAAGGAAATAAAAATGTATCCATGTATCCATTGAAATAGTATTAAAGCAAAATGATTCACATAAGTTAAAATTAACTCATAGGTAGCTTTTTTGACGTAAATTTAATTTTTTTTTCAAATTTGCAAAAAAAATATTTTTTTTTGGATGCTTTTACAAAAAACAAAAAATGGGTGCTGCCCCAAAAACCAAGTTTGAAAAAAATCTTGCCTTCCTTTTATACTGTAGAAATCCAGACAGACTGACGTGATTGACAGATGCAAAGATAAAAATTAATGAAATTTCTCCAATCTCATTAAAATAAATTCCCCAAATTCGAACTTCAAACCAGAATAATTTAGTGAGTACTTTTTGAGAAGTTAATTTTCAAACTCAAAATTTTGAGAACGTCCTTTTTCAATCTGATTTTAAAATATTCATAAAATTTTAATTTTTAACTTGGCACTTTTCATTTTATATAAAATTATCGTTTTTGTAATGTGATAGCCGATTTAAATCAAACGCATTAAATTAATAGGTACCTGTATGTGTGTACCTATATAATATTTAAGAATAAAAAGAAAGTGCATATGGATATGTATATTTTACAGCAATAACAACACAAAAACAACAAACCATGACCTTCACATATAAATGTCTTAAGGGTGACAACTAACAGCTTGTAAAGAACTACGAATATTTTTTAATGAATTATGTAGGGGAGAGTTGATTTAAAGAAAAAATCGGGCAATAGATTTTTACATAACGAAAATGTACTCTTGAGTGTAAACAAATATGAGAACAATTTTTTTTATTTTGTCAAAATAAAAAATGTAAATTTTGGAAATTTGGTAGGTACAAATAATTTCGTTATTTTAAGGCTGAACCACAATTCTCTCGTGAGGTGTGTTTTGAAGAAAATCACTTCAGTAGCTTTATATCCTAGTCTGTAGGATGGGCAAACAGAATTGCGGGACCTACATTATTTGCGTTCTATAATTCTATATCATCGTAACGTCAATATCTCGAGTTCTATTTATATGAATCCAAAACTTGTTGCAAGTAAAAAATTCTGCCCAAATATGACTCATTTGTTCTCACATTTCCTTACTTTTTTAATTTCCTTTGGGGAGATACCTTTACTCATAGTCAAATAATTAATCCTCTTCCATTCAAACCTTGAAATCAAATTATGCGACAAGTTGGGTACGTAAATTCTTCATTTAAATGTAGGTTTACATTGCACACGTTTGTTTTGCATGCCTATCTTATTTCTTATATAGTTTCATACACATATGTACTATTCGCATAAATAAATCCAGAAAATCAATAAAGATAATTTCGATTTCATAATATGAACGAGAATATTGAAAGAAAAATAAAAAAAAAAATATTTTTATACCCTCTTTTGAACTGCGGTAATTTTGTCTGCACGTTTGCGAGAAATTCTACAACTCTCACGAAATATGTATACTTCATACGACATTATAATTTACATTTATTGATAACATGTACACACTTATGTATGTATAAAGATTCAAGACAAATTTTTTTCTCATAAGTTATAATCAATGATAAATAAGTTACGAAAACATGAGTAATCTACATTTATTTAACTCTTCTAAAAAATAATAAAAGTTTTAAATGTCTGGAAAAACGATGCTCAAAGATCATCCATATCCACATATACAATAAACGAAAAAAAAAACACCCATGTGTTATGATAATAAGATACAAATAACGCTCTCAAATACTAAGATCCACCTTGAATTTATCACCTGCTAAGTTATTATAATTAAAGAGAGCAAAACGTACGTCGGTATCTAAAGTAAAGGTTTAAAGCTATATTTAAAGAAAAAATCTATAATGCAACACTACATACTGCTAGAATAGGGACTATGGTTGAGTTGATCAAATAAAAAATAATGTCTTATATTGTAATATAAATATTACGAAAATACGAACTGTTTTGTTAACAACGAAGATTTAACAGTTAACTTATATTTCTATACCACATTGGTTACATTAACCAATTTTAAATATTTTATATTTCCCTGTCTTGTTTCAAAAGTAACTTCTTAAGAATCACCCCTTTCGACTTCATTTCAGTAACACGAAACTTCAAGTAATGTGCAAGAACTAATTTTAGACAAATTTTAATGGATATCGTACCACAAATAAGTCTAAGATGGGAAACTCATTCACAGGTCACACGAAAACAACGAAAACGTTAACAACAAAACAGTAAATCATTCACTCGCTTGCACTTGTTAAATCCATGAAAAGTGAATCATCTTACTCACTGGAATCTGCTAAATCTCAGTAATGGGTACAATGATCAGATAATTTAGTTCTTCATATTCCTAACAATAATTTATATCTAACTTTTTATAATATATCTGAAAATTAGGTACTGACGGAATGCTTAGCTGATTATTGAAAAATTAGCTCTTAATTATTTTTTCCTTTCTAGTATATACTCATCAAATAAATGTTGAAAATTTTTGAACCTCATAAACGTATCTCATGCATAATCTTGGTGGTAAAAACTATATCATCAAAACTTTTTTTTTTAATACCAACCTATAAACCGCAGTGTTTAACAACAGAAATCAATTAAATTAAACTCACGCTTACGCTTCTCTTTAATGGCAAAAGCAGTTAAGAGAGTCCAAGTTCGTTTTACATTCATACCTGTGCAGCATAGTAAATAATCGTTTGGTTGGTATTTTCATTTTTAATCCGATTGTTAAGGCTTCCAGTGTGCATACTATGAGCTGGCATTAAATTGTGAATGAGAAGCTCAGAATAGAACCGAAGTTATTCGCACTGAGAGAACAACGCACACATCACCTCGGGAAAAGTCTATTCGACTCGGACTACAGTTGTGATTTCGGTTTGGGTGTGGTATAAGGTATAAGGTATAAGGTATATCGGAATTTCGTTTTATGTTAAGATAAAACAAAAAAAAAGAATTCGAATTTGTTTAAATTAAAAGATAACTGTTACCACTAATTAAGTGGATCAATATTTGCTTTATATATTAAAAAAAAAATATAAAAAATTGAAAAAATCGTGCGGTATGAGTGATATAGTGAGTGAAAATCAAAATGAAAAATCGGGTGACTTCCAAAATGGTCATCGAGATATCCGGTTGACGGAAGGAAGTGATCCCAAATCGGTAATCAATAGTCCATTGGATGTCGAAATTGGTACCAAAAGAACATGGGTGAAATTCGATGATGAAACAGAAGAAGAGAAAAATAAAATAATAAATGAAAATAATTTATCTAATGCACTCGGGGGGGTACAACCCGCCAGCAGCACAGAAACACACTTAATACCAACAACAACAACAAATACATCACTGCTAGAAAACAAGTTATCACCACCACCACCATCACAAAAAAATTCATCTACGCCAGCAGTGCAACAGAGACAACGGTTACCATTGCCCTCTTCTGCTCCGATGACGACGACCACAACGGCTTCCCAGATAGCTCCAAAAACACGATCGAAATCTCCAGTACAGGTAAAGTTGTGATCGCGCACCTGAATAAAAAAGCAATACTTTATAAATACACTTGTGACAATCAGACTTGTATCTGTTTGCTTTTTTATTAACAAAAGAGTGCTCTGTATGGAGAAAGTGTTTTGTAAACAACTCAGATATAAAAAATGCCAAAATATGAGACAAAAAGTTCATATAGTAATTTGTTACTAACTAATTAACATCATTTGACAATAATGATCACCGTCATGTGATATGGATTGATTTTCATTTTTGTTGTTTTAGGTTTTGGATTTATTTTGATTGCATAAAAGTCAACTACATAAATAGGTGACATTCAATACCAGTGCAGACACCTTTTGGTCTGACTTTATTCAAGCGGATCCCTTTAGGAATTTGTTGAACTTAGTTTTCCTCGTATGTAGATAAACGACAAGTAGACACTTTTAACATTAACTTTGCTAAAGGCTTTATTTTATCTCAAGGGATTACACACAACTCTTTCATATTTTAAAAATTAAAGCACAATGTTTTATGTACTCAAATTTTATTCGATGAGAGTTTAACTGCCGCTTATAATTCAATAAAGGAAAAACAATCCGAAGTTTAATGTCTGGCAAGAAAGCAAGCAAATTCTTTTTCTTCTCGGTATTTTAATAAATAATAATAGTTAGAATTATTATTATAATGTAATTCAGGTTTGAAATAGCTTTTTATAGATTCGTAGATGAAATAATAAGTTTTCCAAAAGTATTGAAGGTTATTGTATAATTTGTAAGATTCGGAATAATTATTAGGTACTATTCAAACAAATTATTTTAATTGACCAAATTGACGATTATGCCAAAAGTAGCCTCACCGAAAATCATACATCTCCTAAATAAAAAGTAAAAAATTATAGAATCAAATATTATGTACAAAATTTCGAACTAGGTAAAGGAAGGGTAAGAATTATTTTAATTCAAATATTATGTAGATGATTTAAAATTAACAAAATTTATCAAGCTTTGTTCTGATGACAGATTGTCTTGCCTATTAATTATTAAAAAATTAATCACGTTTTTATTGACCAGAAGCAAATTAATAAAACAAAAACTCAAAAGTAAAACACGCAGAAGTTGATATTTTCATGGTCGTTCAATTGATAATTTTTTTTTTTCAATTTACCTATTTTTGTTGATTATTTCACTTTGCCCAAAAACTGTCGAAAATTATTCCTTTTTTCTAAAAGAAAATATAAATTAATTTTACGTGTAATATTGAACAATAAGTATTGATCAATAGATTTAATAATAATAATAAAAAACGTTATATTGGTGTGGAGAGTAAGCTTGGTGTTCACCGAGCACTCTTACGGTTTAAGAGCCTCTTAACTCAAAGTATTCTTAGTCTTTAAAGTTGGTTTGGAAGAAAAGGAATCTATACGCTAATCAGTTCAAATTGAGAAATATACATAGATTTGAATGCGATCTGTTCCACCCTCTAGAATAACCCTACTGTTTCGTAATACAAGTTGCTCGGCGGCCGTGAAAGTCGACTTCCTCCATCACTGCTATGTTTATTCTTTAACCAAAATCGACAGTTGAATTTACTTACATTCAAAGATATTTGTTCGCTATATTTTTTTTTTTAAATCAATCATAATACTTTTATGTTGTGCACAGATATGTTTAAGAAATTTAAATAAGATAAAAAGATCTTTTATTAAAACCCACTGTAGTTGTAAAAATTTATCAGCATGATAAAAAATTAAATGATTGATTGAATTATTTATATTGGCTGTCCTGTTGGATTTACAGCTTCGCGATTCTCTACACATACTATACGCCAAAGTCTAAAATTTATGATGAATTAATATTTTCTTCAAAAATGTATCCTCGTGTTTGTTTTATTGAGCTTTGCTTTCAAAACCGAAAAAAAAGATTCACACTTTAGAGTAAATATTCTTATGAAATACAATTCTTCTAGGAAAATTATTCATAACAAGACCATTCATGGATAATCAAGACATTGATAACCGTTTCCGTACTCCAATTAATATACAAAAGTTGATAAATAAATCTAAGTAAAAGGATATTATTTTAAAGGCTAAGTCCGATGCTATACCTCACATTTTTGTATTAACCAAAGTATTAAGTAAATGCCACAGTGGGCAAAGGACATTTTACTTAATTGTTTAACATAATATCAATCTCGGGAAAGATTTAAATAAAGTTGACAAAACATTAAGAATACGCAACAGTGTGCATTATGGTAAAGAATATTTTACTTAATAATAAATTACTAATTAATAAATGTTAGTCAGGTTCAATATCGTGTAAAATATTAAAATATAAATATTTTTTCTTTCAATTTCAGAGTCCGTCCATTATTTCAGCAAGCATCACACCCGCTGTACTAGACACTGAAAGTACACATGTCAATCTAAACCATGCATCTTCAACAACACCGGAGAAGCCAGTTCTTCTCTCCAACATCACAAACTCCAACAAAACCACCTCAAATAATGCAACATCACAAACAGTGCCCAAACATGATGTTTCCGTTCCAATAAGTTCCACAATGCGAACAATTGAACTTTCCACAGGCACAATTCGCGAGGGATTTGGTAAAAATTATTAATTTTCCTATATTACCATTTTAATAAACATTTTTAATTTTTAAAATAGCGAACGGGGATGTTATAGTAACATTGCTTCCATGTAATACCCAATGGCCTTGGGTTACTCCCGCAATATTTCGCCCTGAACTAGTACCAGAAGAACTAATGGCCCAAGGACTGACTGTAAGCCATAGGTACACTTTATAATAGCGATGCAGGTGTAACTTTTTTTTTCTAGTTAACTGTTGAGGAATATGTTAACGCAATGGAAACACTTGTTAACGACTATCGGTTCACACTTTACAACATTTGCTACAAACGCATTCTGGTGTGTTGGATTCTGTTCGCGTTTTGTGTTCTTCTGACTATGTTATTCTCAGGACTTCAAGGAGTCGCTTTATTTTCCCTGGGAGTCGCTTGGCTATTTCTAAATGCAGCAGCAATTTTCTTATGCATGTGGATGAAATTACGACTGTCACGTGGCTTAGAAAAGTGTCTGGCACGAGTCAACAAACAGCTGATCAAACACAAAATCATTCTCGTCCTCGACGATAGAGGAAAAATATCGTGTCACAAAGTTAATTTGTGCTTTTTGTACTTTGATTCCACGCAATGCGTTGAATTTTTGAATAATTTCTTGGAACATACTGAACAAAATGGACATAATCTTCAAGCCGGTTGGGAAGCGAAGCTTGATCTGGATGTAAATGACATAGTTATTCAAGGAAGCAATCCAATGAGATTGTCAAGAAAACAGGTGAGAATAGAAATTTTTGGATTCACGTACCTACTATTTTTTTTTGTGTCACTACTTAGCGTTTTTCTATTTATCTATGACCCATAAAATGTGTGTTTGAGACTTTTGATATAATTCAATCAAAAAAAATACGAAGTTTTGAAAACAAAAATCATTTGAATCGATCAATAGATGATCGGATGATCTGATGGCCGTCGTGAAAAAAGCTATAACTCCAGCCTGTAAAATCTTATTGGTAGCTCACCCAAGTATGATGTTTCATTCAAAACCTTCAACCTAACTGCACAAAATCAGTTTAAGAAAATGCTGAATGTACATACATATACATACATATCTATAGATAAACAGAATTTATAGGTATCTACCAAGTTTTAAATTTTGATTTTTGCTAAATGAATTTTTGCTATTGAATTGCCTTAGAACCCGTCTAACCCTTTAACCGATGGTGCCTAAACCAAAATCAAAGACATGAATGCAAGAATAGAAGATTATGCCACTTTTTTTTTCAATATATTATTGTAATTTTGACATCGTTTGCTTAGAAAAAAATCAATATTTTTCATTTATTTTGTATAAAAACTTGGGATGCTGTATTTAAAATTGTTTCAATATAAATATTTTTCTATTAAATTTTTTGTTAAATATTATATGCTGTTCTTTTACAAATGACCACAGTAAAAATAATAAGACTTGAAGGGAAAACTAATGAAATAGAATGAAAAAAACATGTTTAATCAGGATCCAGCACAAAAAGCATCTCCTATGATTTTTTTAAAATTTGTTTTTCTTGTTTTGTCTTCACGGAGTAGAAGTGGCGGAATTCCATTCATGGTCTAGGTCTATTTTTGTGATTATTCAATTATATGATATAAAAAATATATATCCTTTTCATGAGCTAATGAGGGAGGATTTTTGAGTTAAGATTTTCTTTAACGTATTGGGGCTTGGTAAATATCAGCCTTAAGCTCATACTGAAAACACATTTCAAAACAAATCCCCATGTATACGAAAATTTTAAAATCCCAAATCATCTTTTTTGGTCTCTCACATTCGTCACAGATAATAAGTGCCGTTTTGAGATCTTAAAGCTTTTCTGCGTTATCCCATTGAGTATTAACATTATATTATGTCAAAAAGAGTGGAAAAATAATCATCGCCTGATCTTAAGGCTCTGATATTAACGTCCGTATGAAATACATTTTAATCTGACTTTAACGGTAGTATAAACAAGTTAAACAAAGCTATTTGTTTATTTTTAACTGTGTCCAGTGTGTTTAGCAAATAGTTAGTTTAATTTATTAGATAAAACACTCCCTTGATAAATATTTTTTTTATTATTAACTATGTAGGCAATTGCACAAGAAATATATCTCAGCTATCTACAACGGTGGGGTAAAGACTTCCTCAGAAGGCGATTGGATTGGACCGTGCAAGAAGCAGGCGTTCACGAAACCCCAAGGCATCTGCAATCTTCTATATGTCCATGCCAATACGAAGAGGAGGTTTTACGAAACAAAATAAAGACCCAAAACCAAAGAAATCAATGTTGTGGCATAAATTGTTTAGGGTGTTGGCTCTAACTAAAACCAACAACAAAAAAAAACGCTTAAAGTACTTAAAGTTTATTGTGAAAAATGTCCTTTTGTTTTGTTTTAGAATTATTTTTTAGTGGCATAAAATAATAAACGCATAATGCATTTCAATTATTTAAAAAAGTGTTTCTTTTCATTGCTCTGCACATTTATTTATTTATTTTATTATTTAAAAGTTGTTCAATTTTTTGGTTTTATGTTAGGAATTTGGATTGCGGCTTTATCTGCGGTATGCATCGAGATGGGGTTTTGATGCTTTAAATGGCCTTTTGGATGTTACTCCGACCCAACCTGGTCGACATTGTACGAAATACTTGTGTCCTTGTCAATATATTAAAGAACATATTTCTTGCAAACCTGAAAGTAAGTATTTACGAGTATATAGGGTGACATGAAAAAATGCCGAATTACAGTAGTTTAAATAGTTTAAATGGGCATCGACAATTCCCTGTGTAAACGGAGTATGCCCATTTGTGGTGACCTCGTATATCGTAAACTATTACCTTTTTTTAATGAAACGGTTATAATTGGCATTAGGAGTATTTGTGTAATAATGTAAAGTCCTCGTAAACGTTGTAAACCTATCAAGTGTCCATACAGTTTTGACAAATTTGAACAGTTAACCACTTTAACGACGACTTAACGCTGTTGCATTAATACCTCTACTGTCTTATTTAATCCGAAAGCACTAAGTTTAATGTCAAATGATAAAGCAAAACGTGACTGAATGTTGATAATACGTCTTTTTACAGAATATCCCTGCAGTTGCATTGCTTATTTATCGGATCCGCAGTTCCAGAATCGTTACTAGTTACTATGTAGTTATTATTTATTTTTTGTTTGTTAATAAAGTTTATGGTGCTTATTTTTTTAATAAATCGGATGTTTTGATTCTTTTTTGCATACATTGTTATTTTATTTTTAATTTTATTATTTTTGCTTTTGTAAGCTCGGAAATACGTTATAACATAAACTAGGCACCCTTTAATTGATAAGCGTTATATTTCCCAAAACCTTAAGGAACAAACCCCTTACATTGTAGGAATTTGGGCTATGCTTTGTATATGAAAACTATAGTACTATCACGGTGGAAGTCGAATAGGGCGACATCTAAAGTGTCTGCGCAACCTTTGCTTTTTTTTTGCGGAGAGCTTATGGAGGTTTTAATTGATATTTTTTGGATGCAATAATCCAAAAAATAGTCCACCAATTTTCGACGGTTAAAGACTCCCCAAATCGGTCCGCGCAACCCTAAAAAAACTCGTACTCGTACTCGTAGTACTATAATTTATATATACTATGAGAGATTAGGTATTTAAATAAAATAAAATAATTGAAAATCACGACTTCTTCTTTCCAGCAAAAATTTATTATTCCATATCTTAAAATTATTTTTCACATAGATTACTATCAATTTTAATAATATTCGACAGTTTTTAAGTATACAAAGCAATACGTAAGTAGTGTAACATGAAAATGTCTTACAATACAAAGTTCAAATTCAAAATAGCTCCAAACTTTTTATGATTAAAGTAAGATATACATACCTCAAATTTTTTGGTGGTTTTTTTTTTTAAATCCTTTATCTTTCAATTAACTTATTTTTCAATGTGGCTATTTTTTTAAAATTGTTGCCTTAAGTAAAGGTAAAAGTAAACTCCTCAGAAACAAACAACAATCCCAATCATATCGATTGCAGAATCAGGTGCAGTGATTCACAATGCAGTGTTCCCTTCATTTTATCATAATCTGCATATTTTTACGAAATGAGTTTTTAGTGGTTATTTTTAATCAACCCTGAACGCAGCTAGCACCAAAGATTCTTATGTTAACCCATGTAACTGTTTGCTTATTATGACACTTGTCACTTATGTCAAGTGCCAACTTTCAGTTCTGTCATCTGTGGCCATCGTCGTTGTTAGAGACGTCGCCACAATTTTTTTTATTATTAATTGCACTGCAAGTCTTTCCTAGAGCCAAGAAATGTTTAAGAAAAACAAAAATACAATTCAACCACCGTTACCACCTTCTACGAATGATATTTTAGAAGATATAGCAACGTTCCACGTAGAGAGACCTGTAAAGAGTAAATCCAGGAGCCTCGAAACTCCTCACAATCTTTCCGAATGGTGGAAATCATTTGAGACTTTTGTTGAAGACATAGAAGATTTATCTTCCATACAAACTGAAATCAATGGATATAAACTAAAATTGGAATCAGCTAAATTGGATGTTGAAACCAAATCAAAAGTTATTAAAAACGATATTAGTGATAATCTGAAAGCAGCAGCTGCAATTAGTTGAAATATTTGTTTTGTTGAAAATAAGTTTGTGATTATGCAGGAAAATATATATTAAATAAAGTTAAACAGTTCATGTTTTCAATTTCAAAGCTCATCTTTTTAATTGGTACACTAGAACTATGGATGCAATGGAATGAGAGATTTTTTGTTACTCTGCTAGTACGGGAACGGGAAGAAAATTTTATTCATTCATGATGTATTTGTATTTTTGTATGGATTTTATCAGTAGTGTTGCTGTGGCATGAAACTTCAGCAAATTTAAGAGTTTCCACTTCACTTGTTTTTGTGTTTGGTTTTGAAAAAGAATTTCTTACTATTTGCACTATTGCCTCGAGCAGATACAATCGTAATGTCTACATTAATTTTTTCAAGATAGTTAATATACATTATGTATTTTTACTACAAAGCTATTGGCCGGTATTCATGGAGCGATCATTACTCAAAACTGATGAAAAGGAAATATTTCTGGGCAAATGCTGGAGAATATGGAGATTTGTAGAACAAACGTCTTTGTAATACTTGAAAGCTTCTTAAATTTTTAAATTGATTTGGTGCTACCGCCCACCTTACAGTCGAGAGTTATTTCGTGATTAAAGTCTTGCCCCGACCAATGCGAACTGCGAACATTCGTTTGCGACGATGAAAAACAATAACAACCCGTTACTGTCATTGAGTACAATAAAACGTTGTTGTTATTGTATTTTCATCGTCACGACAGTATCGCATCAGTTTGGGTTGGCCTTACCAACTTTAAATAAAGATTACATCTACACTCAATAACTTACGAGTTAGAACATTCATGGGTTAAAAATGATCAGCTGTGAACCAACTCTCCATTGAAAGCCTGACTTTGAGCCAAGGTTCAACTTGAATTTAAATTCATACAAGTGGCAGCCCTTACATATAAATGTATTTTTATACCATTTGTAATGTCAAATGACGTCACACTAGGATATGTCACCATCACCATTCACCACTTTTTTTTCATTAATCGCCTGTCAAATATTCATTCTTCGATTCTATCCAAATTTCTTAAATTAAAAAATACCCAAAGATGGTAAAAAGACACAATTAAACTTAATAAAAATACAACAAAAGCCATATAAATACTTTAGTTAATTTAATTCCTAAATTATTCTTAACTACATTTTAATAAAAACAAATTGGAGGTAAGTTTAATTGACCCATTTTCATATTTTTTGTTTTTGAGGTTATACATAATTGCCACTAAGTTTTCGTTTTTTTAATAAATTAAAAATATCAATTTTCTAGATGAAATTATCATTGTTGCTTATCTTTCTATCGATATATTGCTATTGCGATAGATTTGCTATAGTTGGTGGCGATAATTCCTTTGAGGACAGTGACTTCGCTGAATTCGAAGATTTCGATACTGAAGAAGAAGAATTTGATGGCAATGGGGCTTCAATTGGTGACTTCAAGGAAAGCGACGAAGACTCTGTGCAGAAAGATATTCCGGTGCAAATAAAAAAGTCAGATGATTTTGCCGCCTTAAATGATGACGAAGAAGACGGAGTCGTCGAGGATGATGATAACGAATTCGAACATTTTCAAGATGAAGAGGAATTTGAAGGTTTCGATGGCGGAGATGTAAAAGATCTTCCCATTGATCAAAAAGCACCTGAACCCAAATTGACTGTTGCTAAAATTCCACTTCACTTTAGGTAACTCTTTTTAGCTTTATATGGAAATAAGTACATAATCAAACTCTTCGAACATCAACAATTGAAATTGCTGCAAAATAACTTAATATGTCTTAAATATTGTTACTAATTTTCTAAGGACTCATTGGGATTCCTATTGGATGGAAATGTTAATGTTGGGAGGCCTACTCACTTATTTTGCCAATTTCTTCTTTGGAAAGTCCAAAAACTCAAAATTAGCACATCTTTGGCTAAATACGCACAGATCTCTCTTAGAAGACAACTTTGTTCTAGTCGGTAAGTTACAAGGAAATGGAAAATTAAAATATTTTATAAAATTATCTATATATTATCTACAACAAAGGTGATGATGGAAAAATGGAAAACGAAAATCCTGGCCTTAATAAGGAGAGTGAAAGTCTATACACCTTATGGTGTTCAGGTCGCACATGCTGCGAAGGTATGCTAGTTGAACTGAAGATGATTAAACGTCAAGATCTGGTAGCACTCGTTGCTGGTCTAATGAGACCACAACAAGATCAAATTCATATAAAAGTGGAAATCTCTAAAGACGCAATGGATTCATTTGTTTTCTGTGTTGGCTCAAAGAAAACGGTCACTAAGTTCTTTAAAGAACTTGCTGATTTGGTAAACTACAATCAAAAGCTTTTAAATGTGCTCTACTAATTAATTATTTTTTTTTTTTAGAACAAATACTGTATTCTAGTCAATAAACCAGAGGATAGATTTAATTTACCAAGTGGATTTAGCGTGCTATCTGAGATACCTGAAGCCACATCGGCATTATTAGAGTCACGTGTTGTGGCTGTTCTAAGTAAATACCAAAATTTCATCGATTACATTCATATTTCCGACCAATTCAGCGGTCCAGTCCAACAGGACGATCCAAATAATTTGAAACAACCTGAAGTTAAACGAATGCTTATGGCCGGCTTTAACTTACCTAAAAACTGTGACATGGAATCGGTCAAGCCTTTGCTTGTTTTGGTGTTTTATATCATGGAGAAGTTGAAGAGCTACCGATTGTCTAAAGATGTAAGTAGTAGATAATCAAGATTTTTGCAGAATTATTATTTATTTCCAACTTTTTTGGTTAAAGGGAAAAGCCAAAGCTGAAAAGAATCGTCTACGTGTAGAAGAAGAGTTCCTTAAAAGTACCCATGCAGCTCGTGCTGAAGCAGCTGCACAACGCAGGGAAGATAAACGCAAACAAGAAAAAGAACGTGTTCTTGCCGAAGACGATCCCGAAAAACAGCGTCGCTGGGAGCTCAAGGAACAAAAGAGACAAGCCAAAAAAAAAGCACCCAAAATGAAGCGTTTAGCAGTGAAATCACTTTAAATGTTCGTTCTGTTTTGTCCACATAATGAAAAATTATATATACTATGTATTTTTGCTTGCTTATGTATTTCAACATTTTATTGGAATACATTGATCATTGGACAAAAAACTTATATGATTTTTGAGCGTTTTAATTTGCTGTTGAGCTGAGTCGAAGCTATAAGAAAGAGTGCTGAGTTGGCTTTGCATCTCTCTGATAACAGCTTCACGATCGGTTATAGATAGACAAGCATTTGCCCTGCATTGCGCCAGTTCCTTCTCGAGTATATCAATACGAGAACTCATTGAGATTTTTGCCATTTCAAATCTTTCCTTTGTATTGGTTATAATTTTAGCTGATTCTGCTCTCAAGGTGTCTAGGTCAAGTTTTGTCTTGATCATTTCTTCGGAAATCATATCCTTTTCTTTTAATAATTCCTCAATTTTGTTTTGTAAAAGCATTATTTCATTTTCACAAGTAGCTAATTTTTGGCTACAATCTGGCTTCTCTGCTTGGGATGTTCTACTCTCTTTGGCAATTTTTAATTCTTTACACACCAGCCTGAGTTGTCCTTCAAGTTCATCCCTTTCCCTACAGACTGTAGCATGTTTAATTTGCTCGTTTTCCAAAAGATTAGGATACTGAGAGAGTTCGCTGAGTTGCTCTTTGAATTTAGCTTTAATTCGTTTGAGTTCAGCTTCAACCTGTCCTTCAATTCGTTTATTATTCATATCAATTTTGATAAGCGTGCTCTTTTGTTCTTCCACTTTTTGCTGCGAATCCATGTATTTTCTGCGATATTCATCAAGCTGTTCCGATTGTTCCTGAATAATGCACTTGTACTCTTCTTGTTCATCTTTCATGTCCTCGACTTTATCACTTAGCAATTTGAGTTGCACTTGATCGACATCAGAATTTTTTGTATTTGAATCTCCTCCACAGTAGCCCTTAACGCGGCCTGATAGCTCCTTAATTTCAGCATCTTTCTTTCCAATGCAATATAAAAGTTCGGCATAGTTGTCTTTTAGCTTTTGAAGCTCGTTTGATTTTTTCTGATTTGCTTTCGGTTCGGAAGCATATTTTTCCTTGGACAAACATTTCAGGTCTTGTTTGAGAGTTTTTACTGTATTTTGCAAGTCTTCAAAGTCATCTTCTAATTGATTTGGGAATTGGTTTTGAATTATACTTTTCTTTGAACGACAGTGGACATCTTTTTGGAGTGTTTTCAATTTTTTACTTAATCGCTTTATTAATCTGTCTTTCATAGCCATTTCTTCAAAGAGCTTACTTGATTCGGTATCAAATTCATCCTCATTTTTCTTGCACTGATTTTTCTTTTTTTTAGACTTTTTACTGCACTTACGCTGAGTGTTGCTTATTTCTCTAGGCCTCAACCCCAATGTTTTCATAACATCGTAGTTCCCTATACTTGGAAACACGTCATCCTCAATGGTGGTCACGATTGGAACTTCATCCCAGCATCGACTTGGAATCTCATTTTGCATTTTAATAGCCTTTTGAACCATGCATTGTAATTTTAGATTCTCATTTTCCATACAGGATCGAAGTTTTTTAATTTCTCTCAATTGGCATTTTGTTAAGCATGGATTTTCACAGGCCTGAAATAGTTGATCTTTTAGTTGTTCTACTATTTTATTTTGTCCCTCAATTTCTTTGATCAACTGTATATATTCAATTTGATGTTTCTTTTTGTCGGCTGCACTCATACCCGTAAATGAATCGCTCTAAAAATATTAAATTCATCATGAAGTTCTAAAAAGATTCTTTTAGGTACAGAAAAAAAAACACCTTTTCATCGTCTTCTTCTGCTTCTTCAAACACATCTTCTGTCCCGAAGTTATCCTCTTCAGAAGGAATTAGATCATCTTCTGTTGCTTCTTCAAACTTAATCGGCTCATTTTCATCCATTTTTTTTAAATTTTATATAATTTTCGAAAAATAATATTTATTTATTTTTTTTAAGTTATTTTAAATTTAATTAAAGGTACTGATAATTTTTCCTTTTTTTTTAAATAATTTTGTTTGATTGATAAAGCTGTTATGAAATTTTATAATGAAAATGTAAGTACTCTTATATTAAAGTAGGGCTTGAGCTTTAGTTTTTAATATTTGGGTCTGTCCTGCTGTAACACGCACACAGGAATGGTTGTGTTGTGTTGATTGAGTTACAAAACAGGTAAGCCCTAAACGAACTACCCAATTCATTTAATTGTTTTTTATACTGAAAATTTCATTTAGGCTAACCACATAACTTTTAACTTGGTTCTTATAAATGCTTTTAATAACGCGTTCTATTCTTAACATGCATGACGTTTTTTTGCTCCTTTTTCAAGTAGGTAATAAGTGTATTCAAACAACGACACCAGCTATGAAATCAAACAAAGAATAACTTTGCCAATCGCTTTTTCTTTGGACTAAGAAGATAATTGAGTAGCACAGTCCTCTCTCGTGATTTTTGGTCCCGTCTGCATAGATAGTGAAGAAGATTTAACCATGAACCATGTACGGGCTGTACAGCGACACTGAGCTGGTGAAACGAGTCATGGTCCAGCGGCATATTTACTAAAGATTCCAGCGGACGAATTCAAGTTACCATTACAAAGAGCAGAATAATAAAAAAAACTGTTTCAAAGCGGGGCCGCACTCGGCGGAACGGCATTGCACTAAACTTGACCTCACTACGTATTCTTATGAAATTGTGTGAAGTACAGTATCGTATACAATATTAAATTGTATTTTGATCACCTATCCACTAAATATCTGGCAAATAAATATAAAAAAATCCTGAAAAGTTTTAGGTCTTAATAATAATTTTTACTCGACCCCAAACAAACAAAGTTTTATAACGCAATTCTTGAGGAGCTGTTTTACCCTTTGCATACAATTTTAAATCCGCACAAATATTATTTCTTATGAAAAGTTTAAAAAAATGCAATATATTTCGACCCTTATTTTCTTTCTTTTAGCAGAAGAAATAAAATAATGTCTATGAAGGAAGAAGTAACGGCCAACACTCTATGCAAAAAAATTCAAATGTAAAGTCAAAATTCAAAATTTTTTTATCAACTGTTACCAAAGGTGGATAAATGATATTTTTATTTTTAAACACAATATGGACATGTGAAGGCTTATGTTAGATGTGCACACTTGAAATAATAGTATTTTTGTCACTTACTAGTTTGTAGAGCGACCTCACAAGCATCTTTCATTAAAACACTAACTTGAATCATCTACGAAACAACAATAAAAATACGTTGCTATGGTTGAAAACAACACGTTGTTGTTATTGTTTCTACGTCCTTATCACTTTTATCGCATATATTTTGAATTGGTTTTTTGGAGCCTTTAACTATCAACTTCACTAATTATATACATTCAACAAAACTATAATATATAAATTTCGCCAAACTACTGCACTCATAACTTCCACTTGCCTAAAAAAATTCAAAAACGTTTTTAAGAAATATTCACTGTCAACAATTTTTTAAATTTAATTTTCGTATGTCTTGAATTTCTTTTTTCTTTTGTGTGCTTTATATTTAATTTTTTTTTGGATATTCTTGCACTACGTGTGTATATTATGGCCATATGATAAAAACAGTGCTCTGTCCATAAATTTCATTAAATTAGTTCCGTAATTTTAATATTTTAATTATTACCTATCTGTTTTTTTTTTTTTGAAATTCTACATATATACATACATAACGGTAAGGATAAAATGTACAATAATGTGTTAAAAATGTACTTTATGGATATAAAAATCATTGAAAAATATCTCTAACATTTAAGGAATTTATCAAAATGACTCTTCAACAAGTACGTTCCAAATTTGGGGGTGATTTTCTAGTTCCCTCATTTTATGGTAACATCGAAAGCGTCTCATGTAAGAGCCAGTGTAAAAATTTGTGTCGAGCTTCCGAAAAAGAAAACAGTGAATGTAGTGTTTCTTCGGTAGAAATGAGAAATTCACGCCGTTCTCATAAACACAAAAACAAAGAAAACTCTGCTTTGAGAAATCCTCTAAGAGACAGAAATATTGGGGACAGTGGTTTTGTAAGTAATTCAAAAATAGACGCCCGTTCTTCTCGAAGTTTAAGAACTTCTGCACATTATGATGATCAAGAAGAGCAAATGGAAACAGCAAGAAACACAACTGAATGTAATATGGAAAATCTAAGAGAGAAGTGTGTATCTCTTAATTTTGAATTTAACCAATTGCAAGAACGACACGGCGACTTTCTCGAAAACCAAATTTCTTCACAAAATAGTGACGACGCTGAAGCAAATTACAGCGACTCTTCTGATATTGCCTTGGAAAGAAAATACACTGAGATATTTCAACAATCTTCAAGACTACCACATTCAATTCATAAGAAGCATCAACTAGATACTGGAGGAAAAACAACGTCAGGAAACAAGGAGAAACCGTCCGATAACAATCAATCAAACAACAAGGAGTTGAAATTAATTTTAAAAACTCTTAAACAAGCTTTCAAGAATATTCCAATTAGTTCGAGAGACTCTGGTGGGATTGCAAAATTATATGAAATCGTGATTACTCTACAAGAGGAACAAGAAAAGTTTCGCAGTCTTATTAATTCCCAACAAGATCAACTCAATAATTTCCAGGCGAAGTACCTTAAAGCTGAGAACATGATCAAATCACAAAAATATGAAATCCAAAAGCTTAACCATACAAATACTCAGCTTGAAAATGAACTTAATTCAAATATAAGTGCTCTAAAGGCAAAGCTGCAAGAAAAAACTAACGAATCATCCCATTTGCCACAAGCTATTAAGAATGAGAAACTAAAAGCTGAAAAATTGAGCAAACAAAATTGTGAATTAATAACAAGACTGCAAGAAGTTAAAAATGAATTAGCCTTAACACGAGCTAAATTAGTAGAAGCTGCTCAAAAACGAGGCACCACATTGAATAAGTTGAAAGCAAGCGAAAAAGATCTCAAGATATTCAGAAATCAGAATAATGTATTAAAGACGGAAAAACGTACCTTGATTGAAGAACTAAGGAAATTGAAAAGTTTTAACGAAGAGGTCACAAAAAGGAGTTCTAAAATCATGTCCCGTCAAAAGGAAAGAGGCGAGTCTCAACAACGTCTACTACAGAAGAAGATACTCGACCTTGAACTTGAGCTTACGAGAAGTCGAAATTCAACAGCTGATTTGATCGAAGAACGTGACAAACTCATTGCCGAACTTCATCAACAATTGAATACTCTGGTGCATAATTTCGAGGTGTCTCAAAAACACATACGTGTTCTCAGGAAGCACATTCACTCAATATCAGGAACTTCGCCTGCATCTAAAAACTCGCAATAAATTCTTCGGTCATTTTTTTGTAGTAAATTAAGGTCCAGTTTTTTTTAACAGTGGATTGAGTTTCTGGCTAATTAACTAAATCAAGTACCTATTCACCACACAAACTATTACTCTCTGAAAAAAAAAATAGTTGGAACGATCATGTATGAAACTTAACCCACTGTGAACCAATTAGCCCTAATTTACTACAAAAAAGTTAAATTCAGGTTTATTTTTGAATTCTTACAAAATATTTTTTTTATTTATTTCGAACATTGAAAGAGTTCAAGGTTTGGTATTTCGAAAAAAAAAATATTTTGTATATTTTTTTTACAATTGTTACATCATTTCACTGTATACAAAATTGTAAATATGCGCTTCCTTCAAAATAAACTTTAAATTCCTTCATCGGAATAAAAAAAAACTAAATTATTTTCTTAGGAAGATGAGATTCAGATGCTGCCACCGCTGATGCCGCGCGCCATCGAATTGTTTTAATAAGCAAAGGTAGAACCAATCACTGCAAATTCTATATTTAGATTGTGGCGCTTTGGAAAGAGAAGAGTATTTATTATTGGGGAGCAAATGGTTTGTTTGGAAAAAAAAATCATGCTGGGAACAATTTAATCAGTCAATGGGGTTGAACATTTAACAGTGGTGATGAAAAGTTTGCTTATGGATATTTCAAACTAAATTAAAAAAATAAATTCTATCTTGATGAATTTTTTGAGATTTAAAAAATTATGATATTGAAATAAAATTAAATCAAATACAAAAAAAAAAGAAAATGTAAAAGGCAGAAAAACGTATCTTGATTGTAAAACTAAGGAAATTGAAAAGTTTCAACAAGAGGTCACGAAAAGAAGTTCTTAAAACATGTCCCGCCAAAAATTTTTGCGGAATTTATCTATGTAGGGTTTAAAAATAAATATGTTCTAATTTTCACTTTCATTGTAGCCAGTATTCAAGCCTATGTATTTTTCTTTCAAAAGCAGGTTTAAGAAAATTGGATACTTCAAATTGGTTGAATAAAAAAATATTTCTAAATTAAATCTAATTAAAAAAAAAAACAATGAGTTTCTGTGTTGCAATTCTATGCAAAGTTATTTATGTTGAACAATTGGACTGTTCTGAAATGTTCAATTTCAAGTCAGAAAGTTTAGTCGTAAAATTTAAAATCATAATATATTTAAAAACATGTATTACAAAAACAAAACGTTCCATATAATTCTAACACAAATATAATAACGCTCATTTCATATCAAAAACATGAAGGCACAAAGAAAAAATTTTTGCGATATCATTTTCGAAAATTTTACTAGATGAGATTACAAAATGAAGTCTTCAATGATTCAATAATGTTGTTATTGCTATTTTAAAATTTTACTTTTTTCGCTATCCTCACGATAGGATAAATTGAAATTCTTCCAACCAATTAGAAACCCGAAAAATAATTTTCATTCATTTTGCTGATGAGTAAAATTAGCAAACAAATAAATAACTAATAAATGAATATAATATCTGAATAATTTACTCGACCACAACTGTCGTTCGTACGCAATAGCATCACACATCTTTTCAGACTTTGGCGCTGCTTAGGCTACTGACCGAATTTCTTTTTAAATTAATTTTAAAACAAAACAATCTCATTCCGTTTGAATGGAATCTCCGAATCTCCTCTGACCAGTGCAAATCGGGTCGAGAACTAAGCGATATGTTGCGCCTGTTGACACTAATTTTTGATTGTGTATTCACTCTGTCGGTGGTGTTGCAATCGGCTGTTATATTATCAGAATCAAACGTCTTAGACATTGGAATTGATTATGAAGTTATGATGACCAATTCTTGTTGGAGTTCCAACGAGTGCCTAATTGCAGCAAATTTGCATTTATACTCGGGCATCGTTTTGCCCATTACTGTGAATTGTTCTGTTGCTGAGAATTTATTTAACGAATCGATCAATCAGTCTATTGTAAAGCGTCGTTACGAAAATATAAGTTCCGTCACGCTGGATGGATGTGGAACGACCTTGAATGCAAATACATTCGGATTTGAATATATTCCTAATTGCGACAAGATAACTTCGTTGAACTTGAAGAATTTTCATTTTGATGATATATATGAGATCATTTGTGGGTCAGGGATTGTGCTGGAAAATGTTCGTTTCGAGCATAATGAATTTGCAAGTATAAGTGCCGCTAGTGTTTCTAATTTAAGAAATTTAAGGACTTTACAATTTATAAGCAATAATCTAAGACATATAAATGCGAACACATTTAATAGACTTCAGGCATTAAGATACATAAGTTTTATTGAGGAAGTGAATTTACGGATACGTTATGCAAGCATATTTG
This sequence comes from Syrphus vitripennis, assembly GCA_958431115.1. NCBI lineage: Eukaryota > Metazoa > Arthropoda > Insecta > Diptera > Syrphidae > Syrphus > Syrphus vitripennis. The sequence continues at coordinate 147,008,277 of OY288108.1, read as the reverse complement.
AAAATCTACCGATGTTGGAGAGATTGCAAATGAACGGCGTTGACACGATTACAAGCGAAATTTTGCGTCATCTTCCAATGAATTTGAACGATTTGACTATAAATAGAGCATCATTCGACAACAAAACAATTATGATGCAAGCTCCTCCGCAGCTTATAAACCTTACTCTTACTAATTGTGGTCTAACGTCTGCAACGATAAGGGGACATGAAATGATCGCACAGCTAAATTTAAGCTCCAACTTACTCAGTCATTTATTTCTGGAGAATTGTACACATCTCAAACTTCTCGATTTAAGTTCTAATAATTTGATTCACCTTCCGGAACATCAATTCAAACAGCTATACCATCTGGATTATGTCTATTTACAAAGGAACAAATTAAAATGTTTTTCGATGTTGATGTTTGTAAATTCGCTGAGTCATATGCAGACAATTGATTTGCGTAGCAACGAACTGAAATATATTGAAGACGTCAGTGAGCTGCTCGTTCTTAATACACATCTTCACGTAATTATAGACGCAAACCCTTGGAACTGTTTGTGGCTAGTAAACGTTTCGTATAACTTACCCGAGCAATATCGAGTTTTTCGCTATGAGAAATTTATTTCGAAAATCAACGTAAATGGACTAGAGTGCATGACTTATCCTCCAGAAATTAGTTCTCTGGATAGCTCAACCAATCAGCGAAAGAATTCGTCAGCAAAATTACCAATAATCTATAGTGGACCAAGGGAATCGAAACGAAATCAAAAAGCGGAAGCTCTGGTTATTGTATTTATGTTGCCAGTGGGAATAGCATTTTTGTTTGTGTTATTGTATCTTTGGATAAATTGCCAAAAAGTTTTCCATTTATCCTATTACCGAAGTCTTCCGTTGGTTCGAAGTTCAGCAGAGAGATTCGATGTAGTGAGACAATTGCCGCAGAGCAATTCCACGGTCATGCCAAATCAAGGCTATGAAATTCCAATGACAGGATGTAGCTGTACCGGTCATGCCAATAAGATTTGTTGTAAATTAAATGTAACCTATGAGGACACAACACCACATCACAATGCAGCTAAGGTTTATGAGGAAATTATTGAGTACAACCCGAATACGGGAAATTGTTTTTATGATCATTTGAATAGGGATTAATTAATCAGGTGCTGTGAAGAGAAAAAGGAAATGTATTTGATATTTTTTAAATCAGAAATGTTTGAGGATTTAACTTAATAATTTTACAATCAGAAATGTTTAAGGATTTAACCATGTAAATTGAATAAAATTGAAAGCATTCGTATTCTGGAAACTTCTTCGTTACTTTAAATCCCCTAAATTGTTCTACATAAATCAAATTTTGAAGAAAAAACATCTCTTTTATTCGCATAACATGACTTAAGTTCCTATTACTACAATTTCTCGTTGTTTCTTACCTTTATGAACATGTGCTTAAAATGTTTACTAAATATTCTAAAAAAAAAAACACTGTGGCTATGCAATCCGAACAAAAAATTGCTTATACAAATCAATTAAATGAAAATAAAACATGATTAAGTTTGAATACAAGCTTTATATTTTTGTTTAAATTTTGTTTTATGACATTAAAAAAATTAGCAATTAAAAATCGCAACCAAAATTTTTTGATATACACAAAAGGTCTAAGACGTTAAAAAAATTCACATTCTTATAATATTGTTAATTGGAAAGCTTTGAGAGACATTATATAAAATGTTTAAATATACAATAATATGTTTTGATTAATGTCGAATAGTAGGAGCTGAAGGTACGCTCTTAGGTTTTGAACTTACAAGGATTCTTCGAACGACGAGGCTTGATTTGTTTCGCTTCGGTTTAGTGGCGCCCTTTGCCTCAGATGAAGTGTCTGATTTAGTGACTGAATTTGAAAAATGCACAGTCTTAGGGTTGCCTTCCTCGGCGAAAATATCCTTTTTAGTAACCAAAATTGATTGCCTAGATTTCTGACTGTTTACTAATTCTGGCGTTAGTGTTCTATTTACATTAGATTCTTTGAGTGCGATTTTGGCACAGATATTTGGCGGAGTTTCTTCGTTATCTTTAACAAATATATTTTCTTTATTATCTACGTCACTCGATTCAAGTTTAATACTTGAATTATTTAATTCTAGTTGAGCTGGTGAGCCGGTTTCGCTATTTGATTCTTTAATATTGTTTCTTTCCGGTGAAATTTCTTTTTTTACCTTAAAATCTAAATTTTCACAATCGGTCTGTTCGTCTTCAAATATTTCTATTTTGAAACTTTTGATATTGCAAAAATCTTGATCTTGTTCTTGATCAACTTTGACTGCTGATTCTAAATCAGTTTTTAATACATCATTGTTTATATCTTGCATTGGTTTATCATCGTCCAATACAATTACGGAAACTTCCAACTTTTTTGTTACACTACAACTTGTATCGAGATCGAAAACTTCATTCTCATTTTTGCTATTTTCCTTCTTACAATGTGGTTCAGCGAAGTATAAATTGGGTCTAGCATTTGTCAGTTCACTTTCGCTAAATGTAACATCTCTATGTGTGAAGACTTTAAATTCGATCTGGTTGTCTGTGAGTAAACTTTCACGATCAATTACCACGCATCGTAATTTTAGCGCTTCAAATCTCCACCTATGATTAAAATATTTATTGCAAAAAACGCCTCTGCATTGATTTATTTGATTTGTTTACTTAGCCAGTTCCTGTTGACAGTTTCGTAGACTTTCCTCAAGAATTCCCTTCTGAATTCGCACACTGTGGAGTTCCTGCTTCATTTCATCGGTTTCTTGTCTTTAAATTAAATATTTTTTTTAAATTTTTTTTTAAGTTTTCAACACACACTAGTTTTTTTTTTTTGTTTGTGTTATTATAAATAATTACTTAGATCTAAATGGATTAATACGCATTTAAGGTTCTAAATTAGTAACACACAATAAATAGGACGATTACGATTACGATTACTTATACTTAGGACTAAGCACGAACGCTGATATTTTTGTTTGGTTATTTACATTAAAAATTTGGCAAATGAAATGTGTATTGCAGTTGCTCTTAGATGTTGAGCTAAATAGAATATTTTTGAAATTGCATACTTGCAGAATAATAACATGGAATCTAGCCATACGACTCCTTTATCGTTTGCCAATGAAAGTAGTTCTTGTTGAGTAAACATAAGCTTCTTTTCCAGATCTTCGTTTTGTTTTAATAGGTGCAAAATTCTTTCATTCAGTTTTTCTGAAATTAAAAAAAAAAACAATATTAAAATTGGCCAATAAAAAATTGAACGATTTTGTTTTTTAACTTGAATTTGAACAATAGGCCCGAGAAAAAAGAAGCAATTTTAAAATAAAACACCAAAGAGTAACCCTTTCTACAAATCTTCTATTTTTCAACCACACATATATGGCTTACCCGAAAAAGCACATTGATGTAATCTTTGTTTGGTAATATGCAAATATTTTCAAATAATTTGAAGCTTTCCTCCTGATCCAAAAGACTCATACCATTGAAATCAAAAATAATTCTAAAACGAAAGGAACGTTATGGGATTAGATTTCTTTTCCTTTTCCTATGGGAACTCTTAACCATAAAAAAGATTTTAAGTCCAAAAGAGAGACGAGTGCACGATGAACGTGCATATCTGCTTTCCGGTCTTCGTCTCTTACTTTACAACTTCTAAGGAACTTCAAGGAATAATATAAGCATGGTTTTTTTTACTATAATAAAAAGGACCACGGGAAAATTCGCTAACACGTTTATATTATTGCATCTAGATAAGTTTTTATTAAAGGACGATATAACGAAATTCTAAAATTTACCTGTAAGACTTTCCACTTTTTAGCAACATTGTGAAATATGGTAAAAAAAAATACTGAATCAAAATAACAATTCCCTGGAAATTGAAATTCTCACACTGTTTATTTTTGAGAGTAAATAGTTCAACTTTAGAGAAAAGGGTGTTTGTACTTAGTGTTTTTCTTTTATTCGTTTATAGAAAAATTCAAGAAAGAAGCAAGAGTTGAACAATTTTTTGACTTTTAACGTCCCCATTCATTTTTGGAAACAAAAATTTATCCAGCATTGCACTGAATTCACTGAATTTATTGCTAAACAAATCTGTTGGGCTATTTTTTTTTTAAATAAGGATTTTCCAAAATAAATTGTAGGGAAAGTACCGTTGCTTTTAGTCTTAGCAAAAACAGAATTATATTACATCGGAATCGGACTACAAAATTTCAGAGCTTTAATATGATTAGTAAATAGTAACACTTGGTTATTACCTTTATAGACTTTGTCGGCGCTGCAGAATATTGTGGTGCATGTTTGGAGCTCCGTATGCATTGCCACATTTTCCCGTTTAAGACGACGAATTTCATGTTGACTCTCGTTGAAGATCTTTTTCATTTGCAGGTAGCTTTTCTTTTGAGCCGCCAGCAATTGTTTCATTGCTTGTCTCTGGTCATCGACCTCAGCAAACAAAGAGTTGCCTTTTTGGTCTAAGTTAAATATTTGTAAGAAAGCATTTTACATTTTTTTTATGTTTAAACTTAAATTACCAGCATTGTTGGGACAAGATGTAAGTAGCGCTATTTTGGTATTCATTTCGACAACCTGTTCCTGTGCACTCTCCAGCAAGTGAGATTTCTCGTCGACTTCTTCGCGCTTTGATTGCAAGTTTTCTTCCAAACAAAGGACTTGATCTTTGAAGATTTCAATGTGTTTCTGCAGATAGTTTTAAGAAATATCTATGACATCGAATTTTTTCGAGCTAAATTATTTATATGTACCCACCTCTTTTTCTGCCAAAACCAGTGTAAACTTTACAATACTTTCATGTGTTTCGTCCAACTTCGCAAGCAACTCCAAGTTTTCTGCTTCTAGTTTATCTCTTAACTCCATAAATTCCTTAGGTATTTGGTAGGATATCTCGATGGGGCTTGAAGCTGCATTAAGTTCCTTAATTTCTTGTTTAAGCTTTTCATTTTCCATGTTCAAAGCGGCGACATCCTCATGCAATTCTTCGTTCTCTGTTATGAGCATAGCTTGCCTTTTTTTGAGTTCATCGATTTCGCACTGCTTTTTATGCAAGAGAACATCATCGTGCGATGTTTGCACTGAAGAAAGTTGCTCAAGTTCTTGAGATAGATATGCTTCGGCAGCCGTCGCGGTATCTAGACTCCTTTTTAATTCATGAATTCGTTGTCGGTCTTGTTCGCTCAGTGCGACGAGTTGGGAACATTTTTCCTTCAACTTTTGGTATTCTTCTTGCAGGTCTTCAAAGCTAATGGAACTTATGTCCATGAGTTCATTCATAGTCGATTTGATTTGTTAAATTGCACTATTTATACGGATGTTTGATGTATTTTTTACAAGCGGGCTTTAAAAATTTTCTTTTTTCATTGACAGACCACAGTTTGGAGTTTGCTTGGTTTTTTTTGAACTTAATGCTACCAACATGAAGAAAATTGAAAATTATGAAAACAAAAAAAAATGTCCAGGGACTCTCCAACTGTCCCTTTATTCGTTTAATGCCGCTCTTACACTACCGGCAAATTGTCTTGTCATCACAAAATGTTGTCGATAAAATGTTGTGGTGGAATTGGACAGTGAAAACAATTTAAAGATAGTGACATTTCGCGAAGAAAAAATAAACCGCTCTCATGCCGCATTTACATGTTGACAAAATTTGTCACTAAAATTACAAATATAATATCAAAACATGCGTTTATATGAAAGTTAAATAATGACATTTTGCCGGTCTGCCATTAATTTTTACCATTTTAGTGAGAAAACTCTTTGTATATGAAAACTATAGTACTCTCATGGTCATTGTATATAAATTTGCATAGTACTCTCATGAACACGTTCCAAACGTTGTGTGATGTGGTCGTTTGAGGGCGCACTTGTATATACACAGAAACAGCAACCAAAAAATTAGTAAGTGATGTGATCGCTAGGTGGCCGACGTGTGGAACGTGTTCATGAGAGTACTATCATTGTATATGAATTTAGATAGTACTCTCATGAACACGTTCCACACGTTGTCCCCCTGGAGATCACACAACTAACTAATTTTCTGGTTGCTGTTTCTGTGTATATACAAGTGCGCCCCCAGACGACCACACAACACAACTCAAAAATCATGGTGATGATAGTTACCACGTTTACAAGCAGAATTGAGAGCTCGAGTTGGATTAAGGTCGAATTTTCGACCCAGGTTTTTCGTCATTTGAGTTGAGCACTCCAGTTAGAGTTTAGTTGAAAATATGTTGAGATGACAGCTGCTGGTGTCTCACTCACACAAACCTCAGATATTTTGCCAATGCCATACCAACTCCTCAACTCAAGTTTTTCAGCACAAATTACGACTCGACTCAGCTCCTGAAGCGGAGTCGAGTCGGTTGAAGCTCGTTTCAACTCAACACAGGTATACAAAGGGGCGAAGCGAGCTTGAAGCTCGCTTCAATACCTCTTGTAAACATGGTAAGTACTATAAATTTTATATACAATGGTACTATGCAAATTTATATACAATGCTCATGGTTGAAGTCGAATGGGGCGACATCTAAAGTATGCCGGCAACCCTTACTCTTTTTTTTGCGGAGAGCTTATGGAGGTTTTAATCGATATTTATTAATATTTTTTGGATACAATTATCCAAAACCTAGTCTCCTCTTGCCTCTACCACCAATTTCCGACGCTTAAAGACTCCCAAAATCGAATTTTACACCTCACATTTTGCAGCGCCACCACAAGGGTCTGGGCAACCCTAAAAAAAACTCGCCATGATAGTGCTATAGTTTTCATATACAAAGGAAAATTCAAAACTGCGTATTTACACACTTTCATCAAAATTACTCTTAACGTTCTTTTACTTCCTACTTAGGTTTACCAAAAAAAAAACTCACGACCATTTTTTTTTGGTTAAGTGCTGTTTAATTGAATAAGTTGTTCGTTAAGCGGTAACAACATGTTGTTTTCATTGCAACTTCTTATTGTTACCATTCTATTCGGCCTTGCCGCTACAGAGTCTCGTCAAAAAGCCTTAAATAAAGGGCGATGCGAATTCGTCGCTTCGAAGGCAAAACAATAAAAAAAAAATGTCAATTTTTCAAATGAGATAATGAACAATTTGGATAAAAACAATGTCACAAAACTAACTGCAGATAATGATCAGTCAGCTTACGTCTATATGGATATAGTTGTTGTTGTGTGTCGTTTTTACCCACAATTTTATTGGTTTTATAAGTTTTATATACAATGGACTTGGGAAAAAACTGGAGAAATTGTGTGGAACAGTTTTGTATAAAAATATATGTTTATATACAAAACTGTTCCGCTGTACTTTATAATTTCCATCCACTGTATATAATTTTTCCACAGCTTCCAAAACCGGAAACGTTTGACAGAAACTGTTATTTTTTATTGTTTTTTTTTTGTGTCAATTTTTTTTATTTTTGTAGTCAACTCGTTTCCTTTCAAAACCAAAATGCATAGTGACTTCCTGTCGGTTTTAGAAAAAGAACAATCAAATGTATCAGCAGTTACAACATTTCAATCTGATGATCTTATTGAAAAATTAAAACTCCTTAACTATGAGAAACATTTGCTTAAAGAAATGAAAATGAAACCGCTGACGAAATTTTACTTTGTTAAATCGTTTAACCCAGGAGAACAATTTTTTATGTTTACTTCGGTGTGTGCATGGCTTTTGAGGAAATTGGGTAAAAATCTTGACCAACCGCAGGAGCATGAAGATCCCAATGAGATAATCAATAAAATTTTGAAAATTCTACAAGAAATTGTGAGTACACAAAGCAGATTTTGTTTAAAACAATTTATTATGTTTTGCCTTTTAGGATATTGTTGTTGACGTGCCAACCAGTAAGTTGTTGCAAGGAGCAGGACCTATTTGTTTGTACATACTTGATTCCCTAGCAACACAAGCTGTTAAGGTGTCACAGGTAATATACAGCGGTGAGCAACGGGTGGTTAGGAATATTTTTTAACAAATATTGATTAAAATTAATTAAGAATAACTAACTCTTCCATATTATGTAAGTCTTTCTTCTGTACCTGAAAAAGCAGGAACTGTTAAACAATCTTTTATACTTAGTAATCAAATCGCCGCCTGATAACTTAAATGTCCCCTAGATCACTTTTGGTGAAACTGAATTCACTTGTACTAATGCAGTCATAGGTACAATATAATATAAAATTAAAGCCTGTTTTATAAATACTCAATTAAATTTAAATTAGGTACTTTTTGTTGACCTACGCTTTTTATTCCCAATTGAAATTAACTGCGGTGGCGATAAAAAGCTTGGGCTTTGTTGGTCACACTTCTTGTTTTATATACATATAACAAAAAAAAAGAATTTTCAAATAATATGTAGGTATTATTCAAAAGTTGTATGTATATCAGTAGAAAGCAACTTAATTATTTTTCAAACCAACAAAATTCGTTTTTTGAGTGTAATAAACATTGCCTTACAGCTAGGTTCCATATTTCACTTTCACTCGAAATGAAATAAATCTATATTCAACAAGATTCAATTTCATTTAGAGTGAAAGTGAGATGAACCTACCGTAAAACTTAATTTTTTTTTAAATATGTATTTTTGTATTGGTTGTTAGTTCATTTTATTTCTTTTAAATTTTTTTAACTTTTAAAAGATTCTATATAAACATCATCACATAAAGCAAGAAATCGAATTAGCACCAGAATTCCTGGACGACAACGCTGAAATTATACTTGAGAAACTAGAAGACGAACAAAATACTACCTTCAGCGATGACAGTGACAACGGAGGTAGTTCTTTGAAAGATCTGAATTGGTTTTCATCTCAGACTGTACCAAAAAGAACCAGCAACGATTTGAATTACAGTGGAGACAATTTTACGGAGCATGAAATTTGGCGATTAGAATTAGAACGGGTTCTGCCACAACTAAAAATTGTGGTGAAGGCTGATTCTCGAGATTGGCGCTCACATCTTAATCAAATAGAAAATCTTAAACAAAACATTGATGGAGTAGATATTCCTTTTATAATTTTTTGAATGTACTCGCATAACAATATTTTCATTTTAATTTATAGATTTCTGATGAAACTCAAACACAGTTAAAGAAGCTTCATAGCGAATTCACATTTAATTTGGAGAAAATTGAAAGTCGAGAGAAACATTTGAACAACGAACTAAGTGCTCTTATAAATCAGTTTAAGGATGTGTCAATTGAATTAGCTGGAGTTCAATTTGCTAGCAAGCAAATAAGCCAAGAATCTGAAAAGCTAACAACAGAACTGATAGCAATTGTTCAGGAAAATGAAAATAAAAGGTCAAAAATGGAACAGCGAGGACAACTGATGTCGGACGGCAGTAAGATATGCTGCTTTTCTTTTAATTTCTTAATCTAAGTCATTTGTTTATAAAGGTTCCGTTGTGCATATAAAGAAGGCTATACAAAAATTAAAGGAGGATATTTCTCATTTAAACCTGGAAATCGGTCTGCTCTTACATGCTTATGATCACGACATCATCCGGCAATCATCTTTATTCAGCACATCATAAATGTAGCCTTTAAAATCAATTTTTTTCTAGCATAAAATAAAACTCATCAATTTTCGATTCCCAATGTTTTTTTTATATTTGCTGGATTCTGTTTTTATTAGACACAAAATAGTAAATGCAATAACTTTTTTTTTATTTGGGTCGAATCGTATCTTGGGTATTGCAATGATGCTCCTTGATATTCGATTGCTTTATTTACTTAATTAGAGAAAAACAAAAATTATACATTTTTGGTTGGTCTAAATAATAATAACAAAACAAATAATAACGATTATGTAATTTAATTATTTAGTTCCTATAGTTTAAATGTAAATTTTTAAATTGTTAAACCATTGCCTTGCTTTTTCCTTTCCAAGAATCATATGATTTCTCCGATCCAGAGCTTATTTGTCCTTGAGGATAGAACACAAAAAAAAAATAAACAATGTATAGGTAAATAATTTTGTTGGATTAGTATTATGGAGAAATTTTAAAAGCAGGTATTAGATTTTCATTAAATAGTCTTTGAATTTTCTACTGATTTGGGGTTTTTTAAAAGGTAAATTAATCAAATAATCTTGTTTATTCAATTCAAAAAAAGAGGTGTCGTAAATAACGCCAAGAGGAATACCGCTTTGTGAAAGTGAGAGAAGGCTAAATGTGGATTTTTGGCTTTATTTCTCTCTTACAAAGCAAACATTATAATGAAATAAGACTAACTTCTAAAAGGTTTTAAATTCAAACGTAAGGTATGTATGGGTAGGTACTCATTTTTACATTTAAACATTTTTTTATACAAATTTTGAAAAATCTGATAAAATAAAAATAATTAAAAATTGCGCAATCTGATTTACATCGGGTAGGCAAAATTTTCAAACATGGGAAAAGTGGAAAGTGGTATGAGAGACAAACGCTCACTATACAAAATGGGGTAGTAAAATTTAAAATTTAAGGACTCCAACGTCACAAGAATTGATGTTGGCAAACTGTAGGAAAAAAGATACATAGGCAAAGTCATAGACCACAGTTTGCAAAATTTATACAATTAAAATATTTTACCTTTGCTTGACTTTTTTGGTCGTTCTTTGCTCTGACTGGATACTGTCTGTGGAGGCGGCGAATATGCTTTGTAGCTGCCAGATCTGGATCCAGATCGATGGCTGCGTTCCCGTGGACTTGGTGGTGGGCTGAAATCAGTTTCTGTATCGTAGTTTGATATTAATTCTGGATTGTAAATGTATCTATCTGGTGAGTATCGGTAAGGGTGGCGTGGTGGTGAATAATTATCTCTCCAATGACCACGGCCATTGTCATGTATATCTTCATCATCATCATCGTCATCAATGGGCGAATATCTGTGTAAATGTGGGGCCCCAGGTGGAGGTGGTGGTGACATTAAACGGCCCATTGGTGGTGGACGCATTTCACCTGGCGGCATAAATGGAGGTATACCCATAAAATGCGGAGGAGGTGGGCCCATAAATGGTGGCGGTATGAACGGAGGCGGTATTCGGCCCAGCATTGGTGACGCAGGTGAATCCATGTGTATAGGTGAGGGGGCATTATTTAGGTCTGATGGTGGAAGATTTAAATCCACTGAGAATACAAAAAAAAATGTAAACAAATTTAAATCAAAATAAAAACCCCATTAAGCTCACAATTATTTTCTTTGCCAAGATTATGCGCATTACTCCCAACAAGAGAAGTTAATTTCCGACGTAAAGCTGTGGCATCCGAGCGAGCTTCCTCAAACCTTCTTTCGGATTGACGTGCAGCCAACCAACTTTCGTGAGCTCGATTTTCAAGTGTTCCAATCTGTGCTTTGTGGGCAGCAAGCTGAGCCTCAATTTCTGCCCGCAATGAATCATTTTGCGATCTTAGATTTAAAACAAATTAATCATTAGCATACATTTTCATAATGATGTATCAAACATTTTTTACTTTAAAATTTGAATTTCTTCCTGCATGTTTGTAAGTCTATCGACAGTGCTGGTTGTTTCGCCTTGCTGCTGCAGCCACATGGTTTCTTTTAAACTTAATTCCCTTTAAAAACAGGTATATATTTTTAATACTGTGGTATAATTAAAACTATATTTTACTTTTGCAACTGGTTTTCCTTTTCCTTGAAGTAATTTGATAAAACTTCAAGACGAGTTTGGGCTTCTAGCTTATCCTTTTCAGATTGATTAAAATCATGTTTCAGTTTTTCAACCTCATCACTGAATGATTTAACTTGCACTTCTAACAGTTTTCGAGCATCCTGAGCATAAAAAAATAATATTGAATCCATTCAGTATGTATCTATATGGCTTACCGCTTCAATTTCTAGATTTTCTTTCAATGTCGTTCTCTGGCGTTGAATATCCAAAAGTTCAGCCTGCACATTAGCCACATCCAATATTTGAGATACTTTGATATTGGGATCTCTTTTGACCGTTTTTAAACAATTTTCCAATGCCTTAATAAAGAAGATCAGTTATTTAGAATTTAAATTCAAAATTCTGCTACATCATCACCTACCTCAACTTTAGCTACACTTGTTTGCCACTTTCTGTGCTCATCATCACATTTTGTCCTCAGCCCCATTATATCAGCTTGAAGACGTTTGATTTCAGCATTTTTACCTTCTAAGGCTTTGGTTATATCCACATCGAATTCAGCCTTCATTTCTTCTAGTTTCGATTTAAGAATATTCTTTTCGCCTTCTAGCTCATCGTTGTCTTGTTGTAGTGACGCAATTTCTCCAACGAATTTTGCATTTTGTTCGGCTAACATTAGTTGAAGTTCACTATTTTCACGGCTCTTATCAGCTAGAACAGCATTAATCTCTAAGATTGTGTCTGAAAGATTGAAGATATAATTAATAAATGTAAGAATGGTATTGGTTGTACTTACGCTGTTGTTCATTTAGTTGCCTTTGGAGTTCCTCGACACTACTTATAATCGACTCATCTCCACTTTGATTGTTAAGAAGCTCTGACACAATCTTATTTAATTCCAATCCTGCCTCAGCTGCATTTTCTAATTCCTGTACATCAAAGAAATATTGAAACTCAAACTATTTTCAACTTAATAAATGTTCTTACCTTTTCTAGAGAGATAACTTGCTGTTCCAGTTTAGCCTTGGCCTCTTCACAAATTTCCAATTCCTTTTTAACCGCAATAACCATATCATTCGATCCAAATGAATTATTTTCAATACTGGCCAATTTATCACAGGTTTCACCGAGATCATGTTTCAAAATAGAAGCTTCTTTATGAGAAGCGAGCAAGCTTCGCTCGACAATATTTAGTTTAGCAATTAGTTCGCTCTCTTTGCGGCATTGTGAGAGACAGTAGTAACCAAAAGTAAATACCAATATTGCAGTTGCTGTTATAAACATACAACAAAGTACATCGAATAGCTCTACAATTCTCGTAGATAAGCTTTCAAAGAAATTTTGTTCATCGGGAATAATATTACCTCCTACACAATTGGTTTCTTTTTCGCAAAACTCATTTTCTTGCAATGACTCTTGCAAAATGTTTACTTCTTTTTTGGGGAAAAGTATTCTGTCAAGTTCATCACTGAACTCAGGTTCTTTGACTGGTTCCTGGGATGGCAAAAAGCCTTTCACCGTTCCCAAGATAGTTTGGAATAGTCCCACTTGTGGCTGTTGGGGTGCTTGTATAATAGGTGCTTTGGGATTTTCTGTCGTTATATAAAAGTCAATAGGATTAGGAACAGGATCTTCGATTTCTGGAGTTGTAGGAATTGGTTTTGTGACATCTTCGATTTCGGGTTGTGGGTCGTTCGTAATTGCACTCTGCTGGATTTCGGATTCGATATTTATTGGTAGCTCAAGCTTTGAAGCTTCTTGAGGTATTTCGCTTGCGATTATTTCATTGGCACTTGGGTGAATGACATTCTCAATAGACTGAACTTCTTCTACAATTTGTTCTGATATGTATGTAGTTTGTGTATTTTTAGGAATTTCAGAAGTAGTCTCAGTTGATGCTAGGATCTGCTCTTTAAATGCTTCCTGATGAGGAACTGTTTCATTGGGAGCCTGACCTGCTACGTCCTCAGAAGATATCTGTTCTTGAGATTGAACTTCCTGGATATACTGATTTGATAATGCATCCTGCGGAAATTTTTTCAGTTCTTGCGAATCTTCTTCTGATAATTCTCTGGAATCTTGAGTTTCCAAGGGATCCTTCTCTGAATAGACTATCTGCTTAGAAGCTTGTGTTTCCATGGTATTTGACTGTGGTAAAGCCGCCTGATTGGGAGGTATCTCTTCTTTTTGTCTTTGTGTATTTTTAGGAATTTCAGAAGTAGTCTCAGTTGATGCTAGGATATGCTCTTTAAATGCTTCCTGATGAGGAACTGTTTGTTCTTGCGAAACACTAGCTTCATTGGGAGCCTGACCTGCTACGTCCTCAGAAGATATCTGTTCTTGAGATTGAACTTCCTGGATATACTGATTTGATAATGCATCCTGCGGAAATTTTTTCAGTTCTTGCGAATCTTCTTCTGATAATTCTCTGGAATCTTGAGTTTCCAAGGGATCCTTCTCTGAATAGACTATCTGCTTAAAAGCTTGTGTTTCCATGGTATTTGACTGTGGCAAAGCCGCCTGATTGGGAGGTATCTCTTCTTTTTGTCCTGAGGTTGGGAAGTCAAGAAGTGAGTCAACTGATTTAGTAGTTGGTGTTCCACCAGCTCCTTGATAGTAAAAACCATTTAGATTTTTTAAGTTTTGTACTGGTGGTGTTGCAATTGAAGGCACACTATCTGGAGGAGCAGTAACAGAGTTAGCATAAAAAGTATTTGCGGTATCATGTGTTTGCTGCTGTCCAGAATAAGGTGTATTGTACGATTTAACAGTTGTTGTTGTCTGACCGTAAACATCATTAGCAGAGGTTTGATCGTTAGCTTGTTGTGCAACAGTTATAGTTGAGGCATCTGGAAGGACGGTGGTTGCTTCAGCTTGGAATGTATTAGCGTGTTGATTATTAACTTGCGAACTAAAAATTTCTATTTCTGGAGGTGAAGTAGCTGCTTGAGCATAAAGCGTATTTTCATATATCTGTGCAGGAAGTGGTGTTTCTGTAGGTTGCTGAGAAATGGTTTGTACTTCTTCATAAATGTTGCTTGTAGGATTTGGAGGGGTTACAGGTGCAGGTGCAACGTTATTCTGCTCTTGTGCAACTGCTTGATCATTTATCGATTCTATTGTGGTAGTATTGCCTGGGCCTGATGATGTTTCTGTCAGCGGGACGACAACACTCTCCGTTATTGTTTCTGTATTTATTTCATTGTTCAATGGATTTTCTATAGCTTGGCTAAGTAGTCTGACCGTAGATCCATCTTTTTTTTTTATTATTTTTGGTTTTGTTACTTTTTCTGATTCATTTGAAATTTCTATTTTATTTACTGATTTATTTAAATTTTGTGCGGTGCTGTTGTCTTCATTAGTAATAGCCGAAGGACTTATTTTATTTAAGGCATTTTCAAGAGTTGCAATAGTTTGTTCTTTAGATTCTTTTAAGGCCTCTGTATCGGAAACAGTTTTTGAATCTTCTGAAACTTGATTATTGTCTTGTGTTCTGTCTGAAGATCCAGACATAATGGAAACTAAAGATTCTTTTGCAGTTGAATTGCTTTCCGAAGTATTCTCCAAATTACCTTTGAAGACAAAAAATAAAGCAAGTTTTATTAGAATTTGAAAATTGGCTTCTCTAAGTGGAACAAGGTTCGGTTTTTGATTTTTGTCGCAGTCGGAGTAGGCATTTTTAATGTAACCTATAATATTTAAAGTTTCTAATGAAACTTTTTTTTCTACAATGTTTTTACTAGTGGGTGGAACATTGAAAATTTTGAAAAAAAGATATTCTTTTCAAACAGACACTTGTCAATGTTTCATTAAAAAAAGAAAGAAAACTTATCGAACAAAACTTGATCATCCGAATTGGCGATTCTTTAAATTTTCTTTATATATATAAAAATTAGTTTTTGAATAATTGACTTCCATTGTTCTATTTGAAAAAGAATAATTTTATTAAAAATTTTTCAAAAACGTCGATTTTTAGGTAAAATTATTTTATTGTGAAATACATAGTTTATCTATATTAGCATTTCAGTTTACGGCAATTTTCCAAGTGAGTTCACTGTTATTTACTACAGTGACTTTTTGCATTAAGACTCAACGTTTCTCTGATAACGTAATTTTAAGTGTTAATTTAAAATAATGAGCTGTCTTTAAAAAAAACCGTCAATACCGAACATATTTCAGACGATTTCGATGACAATACTCTAGTTAATGATTTAGGGTTACTAAATCTTAATACATCTTTAGAAATTCTTATTTTTGGGGCTTATCATATTGTCATATTGTTTAAATAAACTTTATAATACATGTAAATGGAATATTTGTAAGAAAATTCTTTAATAAAGTCTTTATATTTTTTATTTATTTGTTTAATTATTTTAATTTTTGTCTTTGGGTGTGCAAACGTGATAAGCCACTATTATTTCTTTTAAGTTTTAAATATTTTTTTCTCATACTAACTACATAATTAAGAAATAATATTATATGTACATATTATATGACTTATGTTAAAAAAATAAATTGGAACAAGAATCATAGTCAAATAATTTGTTGTTTTTTTTTTTGTGTCTTATCTTAAAATGATATTATATCGAGATTTTGAAAACTATCTTATTCTGATATAACAATATGTCCTTCAATTAAAAAAAAAAATTGACCACTCCAACGAATTTCAAAAAAAAAAAAAAACCAGAACGCAATGATTTGTTAGAATGCAGAATATCTTAATCAGTTACCTGTTTTTTGTTCTATTTTTAAGGTTTCTGAACTCTGTGTAGATTGCTCATCTACCTTGGAGTTTACATTTTCCTCTGCTGCTACTTGAAGTTCTTCTTTACTGGCCAGAATATTTGTTCCATTGACTTGATCATCAGCAACATTGAATTTAACTTTTTCTACATCAATTAAATCGTTTTCCTCGTCTCCGTCTTCTTCTTCATCATCTCCATGATCGTCTTCTTCGTCCTCCACTTCAATAAAATGAGTATTTTGAAATATTTCACTGATTTTTTCAATGTTCTCATCTTTTTCGACAGTCGCCTTGGCAGCAGCTCCCTCAGGAAGTTCTGTTCCATCGATAACCTTAGTTGTTGGTGTAACATTCACAAGGTTTTTATCCGAAACTTGATTTTCTTCAATTTTACTCACAATTTTATCATTTTCCAAATCTTTGGTAAGTGGACTTGTTGTTGTTGTGGACTTGTATTCGGGTTGCTTTTCTTTTTCGGAGCCTTTTAGTTTTTTAGACCTTATTTGAGGAGCTGCAATTTTAGGAATACCGGGCATTAAAGAATCGAATTTGTAGTGGACTTTTTGCTCTCGGAGAAACATTTTTGGTGCATAGCCGTCTTTGCCATCGATTTCAACGCCCCATAGTTCAGACTTGGAAGATTTGGAAGGCTTGGATTTTATTTTAACTTCAGAATTATATTTGAAGCCAAGAACACCTTCTTGGACAGGGGCATAGTTTTTTAGGGCTATTGCAATTGAAATTATTCCTATAACCAATTTTTTTCATTAAATTCGCATTGACAATATTAAGTAAAAAAAAAAACACAATTTCCTCTTACCTTCACAATTTTCATCTACACAAAGCCATTTATCTGGTTCTGTTAAAGTATTATTTTGAACTATAAGTGCAAAAATAACTAATAGTTTTAATAGATTTGTGGACTTCATTATTTTAACATTATTTTTTTCCTAAATTTTTATAAAGTAAATATAAAATTCACAAAAAGTACTATCGCCACATCACAAGCAAAATTAGAAAGTTTGAAGGTTGCTAGACCTGTAGAATGACGTTTGTGACATCAGCTGAGTTAGATGTCAGTAGCTACATCTGGTGGTGGGAATATGAAAGCAGAATATCAGAGATTGCAAAATTCAGCAAAAGTGATTAAAGATAATACTTTCGGATTACACAGTACACATTTTTATTGAGATTTTATATAAAGAACAAAAGTGATATGGTGTGTTCGCAGACTTACAGCCCGATTCTCCCCCTTGTGAGAAGTCATAAGTCACAAGCTCTTGTGACTATTCCTTGTGAGGATTGTTGTGATTCGATAACATTTTGGTATTCTCCCCCCAATCGTCACAACAAAACTCACAACGAAACTCACCACTGCAAAGGTGAATTTTTTTGTGACTTTTGGAACAGCTGATAATTAAAAACAAGAACAAATTTCCAAATTGAAAAATTAAACAAAAAAATTTTTCAATAATGCAAGCATTAACATTAATTATATATTTTTAACAATAAAGTGAGTAAAAATACCTTAATATATTTTTAGAAGAAGACTACAAAAAGACTACGGTGGAGTAGTTGGAGAATTTCGTTGTTTTTTGGGGGGATTACCTGCAGCTTTTGGCCAGAAAAAATGACCCAACTGATCCACCGAACTTTATCAATGTCATCCCACAAATGCAAAATCAGAAACTTTTGTACACCGAAATATCAAAACTCAAGTAATTTATGAGTTGTGACCTGCCTAGAAAGAGATCACAGTTTCGATAGTTTTTGTGACTCTCACAAGTTGTGACCGTGGGGGAGAATACGAAAAAGTCACAAAATCAATTTCACCACTAGTTGTGACTTGTGAGGTATCACTGATGTTGGGGAGAATAGGGCTGTTAACTTAAATTGATCAGTTCTCTCAGTCTTTCGACTATTGTGCATAGAAAATTTTACCTTGCTGAAAGCTACGGTGCGTGGCCAAGGGTGGTACAAAAATTAATAATATTTAGCGAAATTCAAAGATTTTTTTGTTGTTTAATAGTCAAAATGCGAGAGAGAACAAATTAAGATAAATGCGCGAAAAGCATAATTAATAATTCTATGAATCCACCACACCATAAAAGAAACGGGAAAGTTTATATGCTCCAAAGCAAAATTGTTATTTTAGAAAGGATGATATGACACTTTCAGATAGATATTGGAGTATTTGCTTATATTTTAAAGAAGAAGGGAGTATTTGCTCCAATTTTAAGGAAGTTAGGAGTATTTACTCCAATAAGAAAATCGTTATTCAAGTAAACGCTAGAGTAGTTAGTAGTTAGAGTAGTTGCTTCAATATTAAATAAGGAACAGCCGGGAGTATTTGCTAGCTGTTGATTTTGAGAGGTCTGTAGAGCGGAGAAAACACTTAATGTTTTTTTAATTCAAAGTGTTAGAACGTAATTGTATAATAAATTGACAACAATACGTTGTTCTTATTGTTTTTTCGTCATCGCGAATACTTTGCATCGTTTTCGCTTTGGTTTAGGAAAGCCTTATGATGTGAGCGCTACAATCACATAGGATTCATTTTAGCAACCAAACAGTCTCCAAACTGAAAATCATTTGTGCGCGCCTTGTTTTTCTTTGAAAAAAAAAACTGTACTTTATCTTAATTATGTTGAGATTTTTTATTCAAAGTACGAGTATCTATGTACATTATTTAACGCCCGAAATAATGCTTAAAATATTTATTCATATGTAGATAAATTTTGAAATTTAAGTAAACTTCAATGAAAATTATAAAGGTAGAGTTACAAAATAATCAAAATAATGTCGTTTTTGATCGGTAAGTGCGAGATATCTGCTGAAGTGTGAGTAAAGGTGCATAGGGAAGCGCCCTAAACCCTTTATTCTTATGGATGTTCTGTAAGAAAATGGATACCGTATTAGCGCGAAAAAGACCGAAAATATATACAGCCCAGTTTTTTGATCCACACAGGCATCTATTGTGGTGAGTAGACATATAATCTCACTAAGCAAAGCAACTCATGAGCGTCATCAATGATTTCTGAACCGGCCAAGCAATCATCCACGTACACATTGTTTTTAACGGTATGTAAATCAGTCAAGTGATCATGAAAAAAATCGGTTGATGAAGAAGAAGATTAATAAACAATTAAAATTGTAATTAATATTTGTAAGAAGAGCAAACAGCAGCAAAAGCTTTCGGCTGTAAGAATAGTGTATACATTATATATATGAATAAAAAATGCACAACTGGGTTGCTCGTACTAGTTCCTTTGTGCGATCACATAATCGTAGGTAGAAATGTATTAATTTATGTCTGTGGAATTTTTTTATTTAATTGTTTTATGTACTTACATAGATCTTTCGTATCATTTTTGAAAAAGAACTTAGTATGCAAATTTAAAGTAATAATTAATATAAAGTTGAAAATTCCACCAA
This sequence comes from Syrphus vitripennis, assembly GCA_958431115.1. NCBI lineage: Eukaryota > Metazoa > Arthropoda > Insecta > Diptera > Syrphidae > Syrphus > Syrphus vitripennis. The sequence continues at coordinate 146,988,454 of OY288108.1, read as the reverse complement.
ACAAAATGTAACCCACACTTTAATAAAATATTAAATTTTAAAAATAAAAATAATATGTTTATTGATAAGCTGTATTAATACAAACATATTTTTTATCCGTTTCCGAAATAGAGAGGGAAAATAAATTGAACCGTACATTTTTCAAAAACGAAATACCTGAATTTGTACTTCTACCTCGAAACCTACAAATCTAAACAAATTCTGTATTTTTTTAAAAAATTCTTAGTAAAGATCTAAGATTTTTTTAATTTGCATTTCTATTTTGTTCTCTTAAAATGTTTGTTTGCTATAAAATTAAGTTATGTTTCAAAAGTTTGGAAGCGCAAATAAAAAATTTTGTGTTACTAAAACAATTTTTTCCAAAAAATAATACAGTTTAAACTATATTCGCTCTGCAAAATAGCTATTCAATTGTTTTTCTTAATTAATTGACATTTTACTTTCATGTGCACTTCTCTTAAAATGAATGTGGTTACCGTATTAAGAACAGTAAATTTGGAGGTTTTAATCGATGAATTTTTTTTATACATAAACAACTCTTCCGGTCCACTGCAATTCACATTTTTGTATTACAAGGTGCAAGGATTTGATTAAAATTTGAAAGAATATAATTGAAATTCGATTTTTGTCTTTAGTTTTAGAACTATAGCTATTCCCAACAAAAAATTTTGTTTTTCAAATTTTCTTGAAATCGCACTTTTGACCTTATTTAAGGATAATAAATCCATTAGAATTTGATGCAAAATTAACAGTATTTTCAATTTTTTTTAACCAAAGTTGTCGGTATTTGCTTAATTTGCTTAATCTATATTAACTAAATCTATTTTCAATACCAAATTCCTTGATCTTTTGCGGTTTGGGAGTCATTTTTTCCACATTTTCAATCTAATTTAACAATCTACCTGAAAGTGACAAAATATAGTTTATTGAATTTTGTTTATAGAAAATCTATATACGCTTCTGGTGTTAGTATTTGCATTGGCTTCAATTAAGTATAGGAATTTTGCGAACCCTTTTTTTTGTAGTTTGTTAACAGAATCCAAATATTTTAATGGATTTTTCTAGTAAACATAGGTATATATACTATCCTATAAATGAAATATTCCAACAGATAAACACTACACAAAAATATGAAAGGAGAAGCCTGAAGCTGCAATCAAATGGCGCAGACAGCGTTGCTACTACAAAAATAAAGTCATAATGTTAGTTCATAAAAATAATAAGTACATACATCCAATTAAAATAAAAGAGTAGCTAAAATGTATACAAAAAAAAAATACGTACATATGTATGTACCTATTCGAACCATGTCCATAAATTGTCTTAATATAATTGAGCTGAAAAAAGAGTTTATTTGTGCAATTGTGAAGAATACATATGTATGTATGTGTTGCTTGATAAATTCATAAGTGATTTGGGTTCAGGTCTCACCTTCCAGGCATTCTTTTCTAGGCCCATATAGATTTTGCTGAACATCATTGGTATACCTACGAGTAGTATCTTATGAAAATTTATTTACGATTTCAATGAGTGTCAAGTTCGCAAAACAACTTTCAACGATCGACAAATTATTACATTTTTATTTGCCCTTAATTTAACTTTAATTAGTTGTGACAGATTAGATTTTGTGGTCTTGAAAAAGCATCTTTCTTAAAAGCTTCTTATAGATCATAGTTTATGGTTTATGAAATTGTCATTAACCACTCATGAATTATTTTGTGATGATTCTATTTTTGCAATTTTTTCGTTCCGTGAAAGTAGTTTCGCTAACTTGTTTAGGATCTTATGATCTCCAGTTAAATATGTCTGGGCCAAAAAAAGAATGCTGCCTGGGAAGAGAGGCTTGAACCCTCTCATGAACTGGTCATATTCCTTAAGATCGGTACTACAGTTTTATTAAGCTTCAGACAGATTGGGTTATGGAAGAAATTAACCAGTTAAAAATATGTTTAGCGAAGTAAATCTGTATTCTTTCTTTTTAAAAGTATAGGTACCTTTGTGAAGCAAAAATGCACGAGTCGTAGAAAACTTAATAATATATTACCTTTTAGAACGAGAGCACTTATTTCTCAATCTACGAACTATGGACAGCGCGAGCCCATTACTCATTGGTGCAAACTTTTCAATATATATGCATATTATTATGATCGTGGTCTTTTTCTATCATGAAATTTATACATTTTAACCTTATTCAAAAATTCTTTTTCAAACTAAAATGTTTAAGTTTAATTTTGTAATCAGACATACAATCTGTAGATTAAATAAGTAGAAAAGAAATTTCGAAATCTATGATGCACGAGTTATACCCATACCCATTGTATATAAATTTGCATAGTACTATCATCACGATGATTTTTAAGTTGTGCGCTGTGGTCGTCTGAGGGCGCACTTGTATATACACAGAAACAGCAACCAGAAAATTAGTATGCGCTGTGATCGCTTGGGGCCGACGTGGTGGAACGTGCTGATGATAGTACTATGCAAATTTATATACAATGCCCATACCTACATTATGTACCTACCTATGAACATATTTAAAAAAAATATATTACGTATACGCCACAATGACCGATTTTTTTTTAACTGATCGGGTACGTTATAATGACTTTTAGAAAATCCGATTCAAGAATAGGTATCACAACAGTTTTTGATGGCATATTGCTGCACCATTTAAAAAACAAAGTCAACAGAAGTGCCAATTAAAATAATTCACTGATGCGAATATTTGACTCCTGATTATTATGTGTATTTAGATCTTAGAGCATTATATGACATGGAGTGCTTGCGTTCAATTTCAAACGTGAAGCTTTTATAGGGGGAGCTAGTTTCAGGTCCGCGCTGGTGCTTCCCGAAACTGTAAAAAAGTAGATACTAGCGCCACCTATCTGTGCTTCTGGCGTTACAATGTATTTGATATAGGAACAAGCACTCCATATTATATATACTCTAAGATTTAGATAGTATTTTTCAAAATATTTTAAAAATAGTTTTCAATACCTACTTAAATAGCTACACATACACCTCTACCTATATAATATTTTTTAGGATCGCAAGTATCCATATGCTTACAATACAAAAAATGTTACGTGTTATTAGTAGGTAGGTACCTAAACAATACAATTGATACCCACATTTTTGTCAATTTCTTGTTTATCGCTTATGATTTAAATATACCTACCTACCTAAGCTCTACTAGCTACAACTTTGGCTATTATTTTCGAATGTCAAATCGTTTGTGGAGAGGTACCTATACCTAGGTAGGAAAATTAGTCCAAAACTAACTAGAGGCTTAGCTTGATTGTAACTTTCTGTTACAATCAATCAAAAAATAAGTGGGAACATTAAAATCGCAACATGAGTTTTAAAAAAATGAAAATAAATAAACTGTTAAAAATTCTTTCTAAATGCCTAACCGGAAGAGCAATACCAGAAAAAAACAAAAAAAAAAAAACAAAAACCATTATGAATCTTTGGGTAAAAGCACCTACAACCTACCTTTTTTGCTTATCTTTAACTTCCCACGTCATGTGTGAGTGCAGTGTAGGCTCAACTTAACTATCATTAGGGTTAACTTAAATATGACAGTTTTCTGACACGTATCACTTCTGTTGGGCATAATATGTGGTTAGCGTTTCCATGGGTTTTCCAAAGCCATTTCCTATAGTCGTATTTTATTTTACACCACAAAGAATCCCGCTTACCAACAAGCAGATGGGGAGAAATTCTTAGAATTGCGTTTATAGACATTATTCTGCTTTACTCTGACTGTCGGTAAAACGTCAAATGACAGAAAGAGTTTATTTGCTTCGCGACCATAAAATTCAAGTAAATTAAATTTACTAAAGGTGGCCGCAGAGCGGTGCTGAATGTGAAAATTCCATTTGTCAAAGATGAAACTATGGTTGATATTTCTGAGGTGATAAACTATTTCCATTAACTATCAAAATTCCACGTAGGTAGGTATTTAATTTATTGGAAAACGCATTCAATAATTCCAACAGAATAGGTTTTTTATAGTAATATAATTAAATAGATGTGTTCCTATAGAAGGTACCTACCTACATATTAAATACATACCTAGGCATGTAAACTTACGAGTAAACTTCTCCAAAAACATTCTTTTATTGTAATTTGAAAAGTTTACCAATTTGATTTGTGCTAAACCTAACCTAAAACAAAGATAGAAAGACAAAGATACTCAAATATATGTGCATATTTAAGTGTTTCCCACGGCGTTGCGTAACAATGGAAGTCTCAATTATTAACAGAGCCACGGCTTCCCGTGTTTACCTATGCTCACTGCTCTTCACTCAGTCTCATTCAGTATTTTCTTTCTTATTCTTCTACCTTATCTTGGACCCATTCTGACTGCCTCTCAACGTCAACACTGCCTCTGCCATAGCCATTAAGCTGAACAAATAAGAAAATTACTCACACCATTGCAGGGGGTGTGTGCCGTTTGTCGTTTGCTGCACCACATACAAAATACCTACTTCCATTCATATTCCTATACAGTATGTGCTGGCAGCACCACAAAAAGAAGAACAGAGAAACTGAATTCCGGCAGGCCACACACCGTTGCATTTAAAACATAATATATACACAAACGGATGTATATACAGTCACTTTATTTCAGATAATGGGGAGCCATTGAAGTGGCCACGCCTTCTTGTTTATGAGTGTGCGCCAAAGGGGCGGAACTTTGGAAAACGTGCTCTCATCAACCCCCAAAGATGTGGTTTGACAACTACTGGCTACTGGTTTTTCGAGCACACACCGCAGATACACGTAGCTTGCTACTGATGTCTGACGGTTGACAATTGAATCTTACGGCCCAGTGAAGAGGAAGACCGCCTCCATGTTGGATTTTCTACTTTAAAAATTCATCGCTTTGAAAATCACGAAAATTTGGCAGCACTGTGTTTCAGGTTGCGCAAAATACATGTCCATGCGTAATACAGTAGTACATGCGTAGCAAACACATCCTGACTTAGAACCGCCCTTCACACTCGATCGCGACTCGATCGGGACGTAGCGCCGCACTGTTGTTCAAGTTACCAGAGATGAACACGCCAATCCGGCGGCACTTGCAGTACATAAACGAATCGCCGAATCAGGAAATGTAAATTATAGGTCCACTAACACTACTACCATAAATAAGACCTGCTGTATATGTGTATACTTGCCGATCTGATCGGGTTTCCCAATGCCAACTCCAGCTCGAAACTTGGCTTCTTCAATGCTCGTCTCAAAGATCTTCGACTGACTAATAGCAAGAGGAGGAGGTATATGTTAAAGTTTACATTTTTATTTATTTATATCGGTGTTGTGTCTTCATACATTTTACTTGTTTTTTTTTTGTTCTCTCTTGTCGTCGCTTTATCGTATGTCTGTTTTTTTTTTTTGCGGTCGCAGCAATTTGGAGGCAAACCATCTAACCAGAGCCAACCATCTTAGCCAGCCCAGAGCAGCAAGTAAGCAGCAGCAGCACCAGCAACATCAGCACCAGCAGCAACAACGGCAGCAGCAGCCGAACGAACACAGGCAGCACTTAACTATCAAGCTGAAGTTGAGATCGTAACTTTGCAGTTGGCCGTCGTGCACGGAAGCGTTCGGAAGTGGAATATACTTTATTAATAATATTTCGAGTTGATACAGATTTGAATAATTCAACATTTTGAAACCAAATCTTAGCGGATTGAGACTAAATTTTCTCACATTCACATTTATTGAATTCAAATTCATTGAACTCAAAGACTTTTTAGTGATTTAGATGTTAAATAAATAATTTTTGTAAATGTTCTAATTTTTACATCGCGAATATTAGAACTTTGGTTTTAGCTACGTTTTGCGTTTTACCGTCGCTTTGTTGTGTCGCGATATTATTATTTCGAATTCCAATCAAATCGAACACTGCTGATTGTCCCATTATTGACATCGAGAGCTACATTTTGTTTCGGATTCTAGAATTGGTGAGTTTTATTATTCTTTTGTGTTGTAATAAAAAGTATAAAATGGTAGATATTCATTGTGTCGCCAGCGCCACTGACTGTGGTGACGCGTAACAACCAATGGTAGCCCGTGTTTCGCACACTCGTGATTCCAAATGACAGCTACTGTGTAGGGAGCTGTCATTTGGAGCCCGATGTGTATGTACACAAGGAGATCGTTGTTTTGGACGATGATGTTGGTTGATTCGTCAGTGTAGTGGTGAGGTTCGGCTACTGGGCTTAAGCACCTCCTTCTGCGGGTAAGACGAGTAGACACCACTGCACACAGGTCGGTTTCTGGGTCTGGCCTCGTCTCACTTATGTGTTTCTGTTTACCCAGCAGCAGTCCATTCATGGGTTTCCTTGTGCGTAATTTATACTTATTGGACGAGTACCTCTCTCTATACTTGTGTGTGTTGGATGAGCGCATTAGTGTTGGTGTTGATGAAGGAGATATATGGTGTGTTGTGTGTTTGTTGTATATTAACCAGGTGAGGACGAAGGTGAGGAGATGAGGCCGCACAGCTGGTGGCACTTCGAGGCATTAGTCCATTAGTCTAGTCGGTGGAAGTGAGGCATTCGGAATTATTTCATTTTGCTCCTCTTGTTCGTGAGCAACACAACGTATACGCGTGACGATCTCTTCTTCCTAATTTGTCAGTCAGTCATCGATGGTGTGAACCCAATCTTATATGTGATTTGCAATATATTCTTCTAAAGAGTATCTTTAAGCCTCGTGTATAATAATTTAGTCCAGTTTTAATCCCAGTTGTGACAGTTCTGAAGGTGATTGGATTGTGGTAAGTCTTCTTTGCTTATTTTTATTTTACTCAATGAATCTACCTACCTACCATATTGTGTATGGCCACTGGTTGTGCGAAACCCTCTATCATTTGGTTGGACATTCTCATTTCGTGTCCGTAACGCGGTAGCGGCCCCCTTTTTTGTGTATATGCGCGATATATAGTGTGCACTTAATGTAAGCGCGTCTATTGGTATTGGTTAGGAACTACCGGTTTTACGCGTTCTTATTGGCAGTGAGCGTTCTTTTCTTCCTCAAATTAAAATATTTCCATAAAAAAAGTCGGGCAGCAGCGAACACTGTGGCCTGGTTTATGAATTTGTACAGAACGTACCTACTTTTGTGAATTTAGTTCGATTGGTTTGAACAATTTAACCAATCAACTTGGAGCCGTCAAGCGCATGTTGAGGCTTAAATCGTTGGTCGTCATTTTTTAAACTTTCCGGGAAAATGGTTTTTCCTCAATTAAAGATCTGTCTTTCAATAAGAAGGTGGAGCTTGCGGAAGTGTGGCTAAGGGCCCAACCGTAATATAACTAAGCTCAGGTCGCTCGGCGATAATTAAATTGAAAATTTCATCAAGTCTATGCGGGATGCTTTTGCAAATTAAGGAAATTTTGTTTAGGTTTTTGACATAAACTTATGTTTGCTAAAGCTATAATAGGACTTAGCGAAAATAGATGTTTTACTACCATATTATTCAGTCTAGGATTAGTAGGAACTTTTAATACAAAAATTAATCCAATTCAGACATAACATCCAAAAATTGGATTAATTTTAGGATAAAATGATTGAATAATACGGAATTGGTTTAAATGCATTTAAATAACAACGCGGTTAATGTACTGTTTGACAAATTTAAATATTTAAACCTGTTACTCATGTATTTAGATCTGTTTGCTAATGCCTACGAAAACTACCAACTTATGCTCTACTTAAAAGACATTTTTCTCAGCATAGATAAACTCTCTCTCATAAAGATCCGATTCAGGAAATGAAAACAATAACTTTTTGAAAAAGGAACGACAAAAGAACAAATTATAAGAAAACTTTAGATTGGGATTAGGTACCTACCTATTTGATAATTTTAAATAGACAAAGAGATTTATCAGATTCCATTTCAAAATATAGGTAACCTATACCTTCTTATTACTTTTAGCTATCAAGGTGTTTCATGTACAAAAGATTTTAAAAAAGTGAGTCAAAAATGAGGAGTTTCCTTTCTATAAAAACCTATCCTACCTACATCATTACAAATTCAAATTCTAATTATTTTTGCGAGATACGATAAAGCTCGATAAGTTTCCTAAAATAACTTTAATAAAGTACCTACCTATTTAGCTAGGTTTGTTTCTCTTGTTCGAACAAGTGCAAAAAATATAAGATAAGGCTTATCCGTAAACTTAACTAGGTATAGGTACCTATTTAATTATTTTGTTATATCTAGATACAAATCTACTTAAAAAATAAACAGTAGCTTTTACAAAAATTAATATAAACTTGGCAGCACTTTTTTAACTTAAGAAAGAAGAAACTGTCAAAAATATATTAAGTTGTCAGAAACATAGACAATTGTTAATAAAATTGATTTTTAATAGACATACGAATTAATAAAAATGGTTACCTAATAAAATATTTTTAGATAGATATGTAGGCAGGCATGTTTTACTAATCCTTATTATAATACAAATCGTTTTTAGATTATTGTTGATAAATAAAGTTAAGATTTTTGGCTTTTTAGATTAGAATTTGCATAAATTCATAATTCAAAGTTTGTTTTTTTATTTTACGATCGAAATTTGTGTGATCCATACACTAATATGGTAGCAAAATAGTTAATCGATAGCAACATATAATTTGAGTTGTCTTTGAAACTTTGACCGAAATTTTTGTTAAATAGGTAATAGGTAGGTATGTATACCTATTTAACTTAAAATATATTCTCATGTTTTTGATTTCAAAAGCCGAAGAAGAATTTGTCTCACAGAATACATTACATATGTAAAATATGTAAAAATATCAATGGAACGTGTAGGTTTGTATATTACCGTTAAATAATATTTAAATAATAAATGAAATCATTGAGGGATATTTTATGAATAGATCGAAACTGAAAGATTTAAAAAAATGCAATAAAAGATCAAAGGTATACCTACGTATACCTATATTTCTAGAGCCAATTCAATACGAATAGATGAGTTTTCCGACGGTTTTGCAACGCGACAATTTCAAAAGAACGGATAGTTCTGTTAACCTTAGCTTATTGGTGAACAACTGCATTCAGATTATTTTGGCAGTTAAATTTCTCGATTAGATTTGTTAAAAAAAATGGCGCCCGGTTCGGAAGCAATATTTGTTTTGTTGTTGTTAATATTATTTTGACCAGATAACTTATAAAATGCTATTTGCCGGATTAAAAAGGCTTCCAACATATACCTACATTAACAAGTGTGACAATGATAATGCAATAGAATTATTTAGAAGCTATAGGTACACAACGAAAACACTTAAGGAGGTACTTAAAAACATGGTAGCACTTTTCTACACTCGATAAAACACCAATGATCGAGATAAATGTGTCTAACGTCAGTTGCACCATGTCCATCAATCATTCAATATACCTAGTCGCACAACATCCAAAGAAGTGCGTAATTACCACCTTTATATTTCAGATCAAAATCATTTTGTTTTGTGTGAAAGATAGATAAAGGTAGACTTAGATATACCTTTAACCTTTCTTTTAGGCTGCCAAAGTCAACAAAAACACCAACAATATGATCTCAATTTTGATTCATTGTTATGTGAGTAGGCTCAAACTCGTCAGTTTTCTTAGAAAATCGAACATTAACAAAAAAAATCAAAATTATCTCACCAAAGACTCAAGTCCGAGTGGCTCGTTGATGGTCCTATGGTCCTGGGAGTTTTACCTCAGAGTTGTTTTTCTCATAGTTCATTTTTTGTTTTGTTCCTTTTTTTTTGTTAGAGGTGAACAAAAGAAAAAGGAAAGAAATGAAATTAAACTTGTTTCTATTCTGTGTCCGATTGCCACAGATCCACCTCTAAAAATCAAAATGCCTATATCTATGAAAAACCACACAAATTGGTGGCATCGGCGACACTCTTTTACTTATTTGGATTGTGACCAATTTCTTTTAATAGGTAGGTGTACCTTAACCCTGTGGTATGAAAAAAACTACCCTGAGTTTAATGTTGGTGAGGGTGGCATTTTGAAAAATTCATAAAACTCCTAAAGTGGTAACCATGAGATGTTTTGGACCAAATAAATGGCTTTACCTGCTGAATTGCAAAAAACAGCGCATCAACGAATCCCAGGGATCTTATAGGTACTTTTTGTTGTGAGTTTCTAAATATTTATACCTTCATCTTGACTCCCTATGGAGAGTGAGGAAGGAACCAAAAAAAAAAAACCATGAAATGTGTTGGAAATGTTCACTCTCTGTCATTATGTATTTCACAAATCTAATTTCACGCAGCATTAAAAGAATGCTGGATATGCATAAACAAGAGATTTATTTTTTGTCTTTTTTGCTGCTTCCTTCGAGGAAGCTGTAGCTGTTGCACCATCAAGTCCAGGATTACGATAATCGTGGCATTTGCTTTCAAAATTCTCTCAGTTAGCCTGGGCCTGCAGCAGCCAACAGAGCAAACATCGAAGACAAAAGCGATGTTTGGAAATGCTTAATGGATTTTCATTAACCTACCTTTAAATTTTTGTTGAGTGTCAGAGTATGGTCCATTGTCGATTGTCCTCGTAGATGATGGTCAAACAGAAACATCGGATTAAGAGACCATCGAGTCCCATGTGGTGATACCTATTTCTCCAGCTTAATTTAGTTACCATACAACAATCGTATACCAGCGACCGACACTATACGAATGACGACAAAAACGAAGGGTTTTGTCAGTGCTCAGTGGCTGCCTGATTCAGTCAGTATATTTCAGGGCCCTAAATGAATATGGCTTTAGCGCCAGTGCCAGATATTAACTTCATCTCACTGTACATAATATGGGGGCCTTTTCTCAATCCCTGACAGTTCGAACAAAGAAATTGACAATGACAACAAGAAAAAAATCCATAAAAAGCACTGCTGCAGCCAATAATACTATAAAAATAAAAAATTACACAAAAGTTATGAACATAATTTGAATATTTTTCTTCCTTCGAGTGTCTCCCCCCACTATCCAGCTGTGATTTCGGTAATAATTGCGCTGCTATACGACGTCTCTCGATGCCCCGCCCGCGCGCGGTCTCTGGTCTCACAGCATTGTCATCATGACATTCCACATTATACATCGCACAATATTATGATGATGACCAAAACGTTCTCTCCCAAGACCATGGGAACCACATCGTCGGGCTTATTAATCACCAACAAAACGTCAGAACAAAAACTAAAAAAAAAAAAAAAACCCAACACACTAAATCTTCAGTAAATATGTCAGCCGCAGTAAATGTCAATACCTGGATTCAATTTGTTTTCGGTGTCAGCACCAATAAAACACAACGACGACCAACGAGAGTGACAAGCCTGCAAACCCAGTCTCTAAGTCTCAACAATAGACCCACTACCAAAACAAAGTTCTTTTGATTGTGGGTTGATAAACAAATTTAATTTTTTTGAAGAACAACACCAAAAAAAAAAATGCATCAACCAAACCTAATTGAAATTTTGGCAGTTTCTGTCAATTAATATTTATAAATATGGTGGACTTATGGATTTGTTATTCGCTAGCTTAAAAATCGCAACTTGTTGGTGCTATATGATGATGCGGTGAAAATTGCTTCCCTTCTCTTGCTGGCGCATATTAATAATCAGGTAGTTATATTTGGAGCGAAGGCGACTCGTTTTATATTTTGCCGCTCAGCAGGGGGTGCTGATGGTTGTCTGATGATATAGGAGGCCCTGGGTCGGGTATCGCGTTCCACGAATCGCAATTAGTCGATCTTATGGGGTTTAAGCTTTTTTTTTAAAACAATGGCCTTGGGGTCACATAATTTTCAGTAAACTGCAAAAGTTATTATTATTAATTTTTGTGTTCATATTTATCATCATCGAATAGGTATAGTGAGTATTGAATTCCATTGGAACAAGAGTAACCGTGTTTACGTTGCTTTGCTAATTTTTTTATATTATGCGAACTCAATCATTTTAAGCAGTCTCAAGGAAAGATTTACTAATGTTCTGTTATAATCTCACTAAAATACCTAAGTGCAAAAGAATTTGATGACTCATTTTTTAATTGACTTTTTTTTCCTTTACAACGATTGCGATTTACAATTTGTTAACAAGTTTTTTTTTTAATTTTTCTTTGCAGAAATAACTAAATTAGAAAACTAAAATTTTCCTCAACAACAATTGATTTGAGCTGTGAATTTAATTTAAATAAACAAAAACAAAATGTTTGCTGTAATGCGGATTGACAACGATGACTGCAGGTCGGACTTTCGTCGTAAGATGCGACCGAAGTGCGAATTTATATGCAAATTCTGTCAGCGTCGTTTTACCAAACCCTATAATCTAATGATTCATGAACGCACCCACAAAAGTCCCGAAATTACATATTCCTGTGAAATTTGCGGGAAATACTTTAAGCAACGTGACAATCTTCGGCAGCATAGGTAAGACAAAGAGCGTGAAAAAATGAGAGAAGTTTTAATTTTGTAATTGGTTACTTATGGTGAAATTTTTTGGTGTGACTTGATTTATTTTGGTATATGTTGCATAAAATTGAATAAAGAAGAAAAGTAATAATTTATTTGCTTAAAAATTTCAAACTTTCTAATCATGAAAATCAAATGATATTTAAGAATGGGACTAAAAATTTCAACTTTCTTAATAACTGTCCGAGAATTAATCGAATGACATATTTAAAATTTAAGTGTCATAAAAAAAACTTTATATTATAGGTAATCATTTTGTACAGAAAAAAATCCTTTTCGCAGATATTCAGTGCTAAAATAAAACTTTTTTGTTTACCTTGGAAATTGTATAAAAAATGAATTGGAACAACTTCATAAATATAAAACTTTTGCGCTTAAAAATTCTGGTTCACAGCTATTTTATTTGCAAAGATGGCGCTTACTTTTTGAAATATTAAGCAAGTCAACAAACAATCATTTTATCATCCTATTAAATTGTTTACAGATATCTCCAATGACAGTTAACTGACAGATTGTGTCTGCCGATAAGACTCTAAACATTATAAAATATATACCAAAAACCGAAAAAATCACACCAAATATACCAAATATCAAAAATACCTTTTAATTTTCCTTATCCTATAAATTCATGATACACTCCTTTTATCTCTGATGGTCTAAATGAGTCCTTCTTATCCCTTACTGTTTATCTTTTTCTGGATAACTGAGCTGTTTAACACTGCATGTCTAATTGGTTTAAATGTAGAGACAAAGAAAAAGGACCCAATGACCAACATCAGTATAATACATAAATTTTCTTCCCACACATTTCAAGGAACTATTAGCCTGTTGCCTGATGATGATCTTTATCAAACCAACTTCAACTTATTCATACTTATAATTTCATTAAAACAAAATGTATCTATTTTTCTCTTTTTTTGTAGATGTAGTCAGTGTGTTTGGCGATGAATCTTGCACAAAACTTTAAAAATAAAAAATAAAAAATATGTTGCACGCACTACTACTCATAAGAACACTGATGTGAACACTGATCTCTGTCTATATTGGTGATGGTGGTGTTAAAAAAATAAAAATTAGTTATTATTAAAAATTAAAAAAAAAAAAAAAAAATATGAAAAATTAAAAATGAACTTTATTTACATACATAAAAAAATTTAATACTTGTTAAAAAAAATTAATATGCAACGCGAACTAAACAAACAGATAAAAAGTAATAAGTCTTGATGACCGATTTGTTATATGTAACTCTTATATAATAAATATTTACAAATAAATTTGTTTTAAATATATAATTAAATTTAAAAAAAAAATTATTACAACAAACAATAAAATTAAATTTAAAGACACAAACTCTTCCTTTGGTGTGGCAATAAAGCACAATAATATAATGAAAAAAAAAAACATTTATTTTATAAGCAAACGAATTTTTAAATATTTTTTTTATAAACTATTCATTTAGAATTAAGTTTTAGTCCACTGTAGGTATAAAAAACTGATACTGATAATGATTGTTTGTAAAATGAAAATGTTAAAAAAGCAAAATTGTACATAGAACTTTCTTATTTATATATTTTATAATATACAAAAAAAAACATTTAATACTAACAACAAAAAACTGTTTATTACTTTTTTCGCATTTTTCTACGTTTCTATGCTTTTGGATGGACGGTTGGGTTGTGATGATATTTTTTTTGTTGCAAAATTTGACAATTTTCAAACATTTTTTTTGTTTTAAATTTGGTGGTTTATTAAATTTTTCTCTTAGTGATTTCTATTTTTGGAGATACACAGCAAAATTTTGGATAAAAAATAACAAAACAAAAAAACTGGCAAAATTTTAAAATGATTAAAATCTACTTTCAGAACGATACACGTGGATGCGTATGGTCGCACTTACTAACCACATCGGCCTGCAAGCTTGCAACAACTTCACTGCTTAGTTCTTAGCTATATTATCATATACATATAAATATATATAATAATGTTCCTCTCTGTCTCTGTCATTCTGTTTACCATTTAAGGATATAGAATGTTATATTTATAAATACCCTAAACCTTCATTAGAAAATCAATCAATTAAATTGAAGATTTTTTTGTTCCCGATAAAAAATTTCAAATTTAATACAAAAATAAATTAGGTATGGATATTTCACTTTGCGCAAAAATAAGACAAAAACTTATTACTAAAAAAAAACATCTCTAGAAAAAACCAATTAAGTGATCCTTTTTGGCTTTTTTGTGATGAGAGTTTTTGAAAGAGGATCGCACAAGGAAAAAAAGAACAATTACAATTCATATCAACGCTGTTTATTATATAGGAAATCATGCATTTAATATACTCTTCTGCTTATTAATTCCCCCTCCCATTTATGCCAATTTGAGTATTTTTTTATTTTAATATTTATTGACTTTAAAATAAAAATTCAATAGATATGCTAATTTTTTTTTCTAATATAAGAAATTTTTATTTTAATATTTTTAATTACGAAACTTACATAATTTATATTTTATAAATTTGTATGCATTTGTAATTTAAAAGGATAATACAAAAAAAAAAAAACTAAAAACCAGTATAAGTTTGTAAAAAAACGTAAACAAATATTTATAGATTTATGTATTAAACGTTTGTATTTAATTTTATTGTTTGATTTTTATAAAATAAAAATTATGAAAAATTGAACAGAAGTGCGTTTTTTTTTTGCTTAAGTAGGAAATGCATTGAGGACTGCACAGTCTGCACTTTGGGAGACATGGTAAGATCCTTTTAGCAGTTGTTTAATCCAGTGGACTCCATTTAGCCTGCTATCACAGGACGAATTGTGAAGTTTTTTTTTTAAATTAAATGACTGATTAACTGAGATTAATTTTTTTATAAATAAATGACTCAAATACCTTTCTTTGATAGCAGATTAAGAAACTATTTAATTTTAAAAATTTTCAAAATTCTTAAAAAGGAAAAATTGATCTGTTACTCGTTAACAGTTAACATACTTAAAAATAAGTGCACGACAGAGTTATGTTTGAGCTGTTCGACTGGTTTTGGCGTACTTTTTTATGCAAGAGATTACCTACATTTCAAAATTAGGTATATGGTTTTCAAATCCCTGCTTACATTCATTTTTTTTAAACACATATGTAAAAGGTACATACATATGTAGGTACATATATAAAATATAAAATATTTTTGAACTTGTTTAAATGCTATTTTTTTGAAAAATTTAAAGCGTTTTGGAAGTATGCATGATACTGATCCAAAGTATTACGGCTTTCTCGCCGGAAAACATAGCAAAGTAATTCAAAATATTGGGTGAAATCTTACTGCTAATAGGTATGTCGTTTAATCCAGATTCGAACAATAATCCAGATGGTATTTAGGTAATTAAAAAGTCTTTTCAATCCAAAACTACGGAGTATCATGAACGGAAACGGAAACAGAAAAGCGAAGGCAGCTAACAACCAATAAAAAATCTTCCTAGGTAAAAAAGTTAAAATTGACTATACAGTTTGGTTTATTGACCAATTGAGCTGTCCACATTATGTTGATTCGTGTAATTCAACGTCGTCAGTGATCAACGATGTTGAGTAAGTGCTGCAGACGTATCTATCAACTGTGACAGTCAACTTTTACTGACCCGAACTCAACCCGATTGATAGTTGTGTCGAAAGAACTATAACTATAACTCGTTCATCAACACAATTTAATACATTTCATATGAATCCATTCATTTTTCTGCTATTGTCAGATGGATGAATGAATGAATGAATTATGTCGATGATGTACATAAGTTGACAATGACAATAAGCAATGTTCATTGGCATACTCTTTACACAGCTTAATACTTATAGCAGCTTATGTACAAACTCGCATTCAATAAATTAATTTAAACTTTTTGTTTATGGAGGAAATCGCTTAAGGGTTTGAGAGCACACCAAAAGATGCATGTTGTACTTTTATAGAATTCTAGCGTTACTATTGGTAAATCTCGACCTAAAAATTACTATTTGTGTCTTTATCTCGTCTCGGTTGCCTATCAAATCTCGTTTCTCCGTCTCGGGTGAGTCCTAATCAAAAGTTTAAGATAAATTTTATTTCGAAATTATCTGAATCTACATTTTCTCTATGAATGTACAAATAGAAACAATTATAGGTAAATTTTTCGTGAAGCAAAACTGTGTACATTTATACATAATGTTTTTCAATTAATCCGAATGTTATCCTCTATCTATATTTTGAGTGTATTTTATCTTGAAGTCCTTATTTTTAATAAATGCAGCCAAATCTATCAATTTCCTTAGTCTACGTTATTGTGTGTCTCTATATGTTAGAAGTTCACACGGTCTATACGTTATCAAAAAGTAAAAGAAAATAACATCAAAACAGACAGAAAGGGATTAAAAATTAGACAGAACAAGAACAAGCGAAGACAAAAAAAAAAAAACAAAGGTATTTGAAATGGGCATACAAATTCAACCGAAAAATACTCCCAATTAGGACTGCTTCTGATACGCAGAGACCAAAATTGAAGTCATCATTCTAAGCGGTCTGTGGAATTTTATTTAACCCAAGCCGAGATGCATTATTTTCCTTTCTTTTGACATTTTAATAACAGTCTTCGTATCCTGAAGAATAGTAAACACAATTTCCTACGCGCCCACAATAAACAGATTCCCTCTCGATATATATCTCGCTGATGATGGACTGAAGAAGATTGAAGCTGCCGTAATCGGTAGGTAGGTCCCAAACGTTGAAGATCGATGCTCATGGGGGCGGATGAAAAGTGAAGAGATCACGTTCCAAAATTAAATATATTTTTTTTCCTTTAGACTGGACATGGATATTAGGGATATTTGATGGGATTCACCCAGCACTCTGCAATTACAGGTTTCATGGTCTAGCATCATATAAATGCCTCGATTATTCGATATTAACTGCTGGAGCTCCTGTGTGAGGCATATGGTCAGTCAAACCAATTAGCCATCATCCACACACCTATGATGCAGACATTTTTATAATCGAAATAATCTTCCTATACGTACATATCTGAAATATATATGCGCGTCATGTTTTAGGAATGCTTATATTATTATCATGGCCTGAATATATCGACCGCAGATTTACAGCGAAAAAACTACTGTCAGTTAATTTTCTCTCACCTCTTGCGAAAGACAACGTGATTCAGCTTCTGTTATATCCCATAATACCAGAAACTTCATCAACCACGAGATGACTTATTGCGTAACTACAATGACTCGGATGCGATGCGTAAGATGACGCCAACGAAAACGACAAACCTCAGGTATGAGCAAGCCTCATCTTAAAATTAATCAATCCAAAAACCTTTCTTTCTATCCGGGCTAGAGATTGAGAAACTTTTCCATGAATGATACACACACCACTTGTGATAAGGATCATCGACAAACATGACGAAGACGTGAGTGACAGCTTTGGCACCAATGTCCCACAAAATCGCCCAGTAATAAAAATGGCATATGGGTGTATGCCGCCATCATAATATGGAATGCCATTTCGTAATTCGGGGTTGGTTTTGTGCGACCCAAGTAACATAAGTCACTGTCGGTGTTTATGATATAGCTGTCATCGGAGAAGCTTTAATCTGATCTGATATGACTTTGCTGAAAGCATGCCATGGCCTGGCCTGGAATCGACTTTAATTGCGCTGTCCGCCCGAACGTGCCAGTTGATGCTAACACTGAGCTTCCTCATTAGATCTGGTTGGAGCGATAATGAGATAATTTAATGGCAATTCTTCGGATTTTACGAGTAATTTTGCTGCGCTTTTACTCTGCTAAATGATGATTATATTAGGTGGGGTAATACCCAACGAAACGTAGGTGCAAATTCTGTGGTATTGGGGTACCCCGTTAAGCATTTGCTCACGATGATCAAGATCAAGACATGTTTGTTTATAGATCAAGAAATTTTTTTATGTGATAATGAGTTCGAATATGTAAACATTGAGGAATTTGTTTATAATGTGAAATATTTTGTTTGTTTATTTTGAATTGGCCACTGTTCTTTTAAGTGCGCTTTAAGCTAAAAGCTTTTAACTCGTAACTCATAGACTATATTATGAGTTTGAAAGATCTTTTTAAGTGGGCTGTCAAGGCTTGTTTAGTCAAAGGTAATTTAATTATAGAAATATTTACAGTTGCAAGCCAGCAGGGGCGGATCAAGATTTTTATTTGGAAATTTCGTGGGGTGCGAGTAATGTCGTATCATTTTCATTCCTATATCAAAGCTTTAGAGTGTTAAGAAGAGGTAAAATTGAGGAAAAGTATCAGAATGAGTGGTGGTTATTTATGAGTGTTAAACTAGCGAAAATACATGTCAATCGAAAAGAAGTTGTTCGGTAATTACCATTGATCAGTCCTTACTTTGCTGTAACATTTGGGTATGTAACATTTGACGTTGCTGTTGGGAAAACAGCTGACACACTTAAACCAATATAAGATCCATTGTGATACTACATGAGAAGAATGAAGAAGTTATCCTCTTCTTCTGATGAAGCGAGCGAAACAGTGTATGCCTAATTTGGTAAGATCGCTTATATCTGTCAAATTATAGAAGTCTCTTAAGTAGATTCTCTACCTCCGTGAAAGAGCAGGGTATGTGCAGAGAAAGTGTGGAACTGTTTTCTCCTCTTTTTCATCTATGCAGCTCCTACAGAAATTGTTTGAAAATACGCCAAGTCTTGTAGAATTTTAACTAACAATTAGAACGCTTAGGATCCAGCTCTACGCAAACTTCACAAAAAGTCAACCTTTTATTTAACGTAAAGTAAAAAAATTAAAATTATAAATAACTTTGTAATCTTGGGAATCTTCAATCTCCATACACTACACATAAACGCAAGGAAATCTATCAATAAAATCTCTTAACGTGAGGAGCTCTAACTTTACCTGCCCTTCTCTCTGACCCGAGCCTGGTTTAATTAAAAACGAATAACGTTGAATTTGAAGTAGATTGGTATACCCTAATTATCACCATCAAGCACCATTCTCGGTCAATGATCAGATTCATATTATAAACATTGATGACTCTTAACAATAAATATTTATTAAGGAAATTAGAAACAAATAAAAAAATTTCATCATCACAATATAAATAAAATTAAAAAAATGAAAATATTGAAAGACTTTGCTAAGTGATGTTGTCACATTATAAATGGTTTTTTTTTTACCAGTAGCGTGTTGGTGATTAATAAATAGATATCTCCGCTAAGTGATACCCAATTCTTCTCCAATAAAAATTATTTCTTGTGGCTTAAGCTTTTCGATTCATCTATACTGATTCATCTTTCATCATACGGATTAGGCCGAATCGTTAAATGAGTGAGTAAGAAGTCATCTGTTTTGGGAAACAGCTTTATAATGTAAAAAATTATAATTTATACCAAAATGATTTTAAAATTAATTTTAATTTGACAAAGCATAATTATTCATTGTTTTGGTTGTTTTCTTTTGTCCAATGGTTTAAATGTGGAGATTTATTTTTATTGAAAAGCGATTTATTAGTGCGGTTTAGCAAAATCTGCAACCGCATCCGAAATTATTAAGTATTCATTTCTTGTGATTCATTTTGATTCTAAGCTTGGTTCATTATTTTTGAATATTTCATGGGTTGATAATCGAGTTACCTGTTAGTTTAACAATCTTTGAAAATAGATTAAGAAAGTTTTCAAAAGAACAAGAAGCAGAAATAGAAAATAGGTAAACAATAATGTTTTCGGTTTCTATTTCCAGTGTTTTTGAAGAGCTGTATCTTTGTTGAAAGTAGTCGTTGAGATGAAACAAAAAGCACTCTAAAGATCCATATTTTACTCATATTTTTTTTATTTTTGAATAATGCTACTACTACTGTCGAAAAACAACTCAAGGCCAAAATTAAAAAAAAGGAAAAAAATGGAACTTCTTTTTTTTTTAATTTGAATTGACAATTTTTTTTTGTTTGTTCTGTTTGTTACGGTTTTATTAACACTTAACATAGTTTTTCAATAGTCCGTTAAATTCCCAAAAGAATAAATACCATTGCAATATCAGGAACAAATGTTTGCGTTATCTAATAATAAGTCTTAGGTGACATTTTATTGACTATTGAAAAATCAGTAGGATCAAATTGAATTTTCATAATAAAAAAAAAAACTGATTTTATTTGAATAACATGTTTTTGTGAAAAAAATGATACCAAAGTCAATAAACAACTTTAAAATGCTAAAAATATGTTTGATCAATTTCGAGAAAATCGTTAACCGGATAAAACAAAATTCAAGATAAATAATAGTTGAAGTTTGGCAATTAAATAGAATGAGAATATAAATCATAAATCTGATTTTAGTAGAAAAGAAAGCAAAAACGGTGAAATTGACCTTTAAGTTTTTCGATTTAATGACTTCTTGGTTTCTGATTGTTAGACATCATGTGTAACAATCAACTCATTTTTTGATTTCGGGTGTTGAAAGGACAAATGTTTTCATTATACTCGTAGGAGCTGCTACACTACTTGAAATTTTCAAATTTTGAAAAATTAAATCAATAATATTTTTATTTCTATTTTTGAAAAACTTCTTGAAGGCATTAAATTATGAAACTGCCAAATAAAATTTGAGAAAAATGCAATTAACATTTTTATGCAATAACTCGCATACAGGAATGGTTGAGAAATAATTGTTAGTAGTGCTTCATTGATTGTAGCGCCACCAAATTTTATCTATTTAATTAGAATTAAAGACAATACCTTTAATAATTCCAATAAACTTAGTACGGACTATGAATTCAAAAGAAAATAAAGCAAAAGAATACAAAGTACTAAACTATTGATGTACTCACGACACGTTAAAAAAGAACAGATGCTTTATTGTTTAAAAAAAAACTGTTTAGTTTTCATTTAAGTAGGTAAGTTTAAAAGTAGACTTCAAAGCATCTATATAAGAATTCAAGAGTTGTATTCTTTCACACAGCTGAAGCTTAATTAAAAAAGAGATGTCATAAAAACATTTTTATACATCAAATAAATACAGTAACATTCACTTACAAGTACGTATATGGTGGGGGCAGACTCTAAATATTAAGAGACCTTGAAGATACTTTAACTGTTCCTTAACCCGATATACCAGCAAAAACCAATTGAAAATTAAGCCTGATTATATTCTTTTTTTTGTATGTGATGCAAAATCGCAGTCTGGCTCATATAAATTCTATTTCGAATGTTGGCAACCAATTAAACATTTTTTTAATATAAGCCACCACCATCACTACCCATTCATAAGAATATCGTTTGTCACAAAAGCCCAAACAAAAAAGACAAAAAAAGCCAGTTACCCATAAGCCATAACAAAACAAGCGTGGCATTCAAACGCTATCGCAAATGAATAAATAATCAAATGTGTTTGACTTATCTTTATTGCCAAGTTGGGGACGAAACAAAAAAAAAAGAGCCCAAAAAACGAATTACTTTTCACTCAGCGACCAAATAAAGAATACCCCAAAAATTGTAACCGCTTTTGTGTTGGGAGGATTTATGACCACCGAATAACATTTCTTCCTGCATCAGTCCTCCAAATTGAATATCGAAAGATTCCTTGCATCATTCCGGAGTCGACTTGTTGAAGACGAAGGCTACTTTAAGAAAAGGCATCATCATCGCGAGGACGAATACCAAGGGAAAAAGATTTGTCGTCACAAATAAGTTGAGATCGCTTATCGCGGGCGGTCAGTTCATTCTTCTTGGCGAACAGTGCGAACAAATATCTTTGGATCTCCAAGCTGTTGGAATGCCGATAAGTATCGGTTATAAACGAGACGGAGTCGACGACAACCCAATATGGTAGATGGTTGTTGGTGGTTGGCATCAGGCAACTGTTGATGACAACGAGGTGGACGCGCAGACGAAGACGAGGCGACGCGGACGATTTGGAGTTGGACTTCGACGACAACTAATAAGATCCTTTCTGTTCGCGCTCAGAGAGTGACGTGTGCCAAAGCAATTTCGATTCCAGCATGTGCTTCGAACTGCGGTCGCCTACCGGTCGGTGGTTATGGTATGCTGATGGCGAACCCACATCAGCAACAGTGTATATATCAAGCTTGAGGAATCCGGTGGTGAGGTATATGAATGAAGCCCCACTGGATGGCGATGGCGGAGAGCTCCTAATGGGAATAGTATGTTAAGTATGCCCAACCCAAATGCTTGCACCGTAATAACTAGGCTCTGGGTTGTAAGAAACAAGGATCAAACAACATGCAAGACACCCAGAGCAAACAAGCTCACACAGGTAACTCGCTCCGCTTTTGGCGAGCGAAATGCAAACGCGAACCTCCCGAACCGCCCCGGCACGGCCGAGGCCCTCCGCGTATACACATGGCCCATGAGAACAAAATCCAAATTTCTTGTTAGATGAATTCCGACAAGATGTTTTCTGACACCTTTGGAAATTTACTTAACAACACCGAAACACATGCCCGCAAAGTTGCATTCTCCTTGTCAGGTTTTTCTTGCTCCTGTCACGGCTTAACCTTACGGGGATGTTTTTTTTTTTTTTTTGATTTTGATGTTTTTTGTTGTCTTCTTCTGGACTTTTTGCTTCTTTTCTTTATTTAGCTTGTTTTGTTTTAAGTTATTTTTACTTTTGAGCCAATTTTATAGCCTGCGCCGATTGACCGCTTGCGCTTTGTCTGGCATTGCCCTGATGCCATTTCTCAATGAAGCCAACAGAATATTGTATTGTCCATGCAATATCGGTGTAAATGGGAACTGCCTTCGAAACGTCAAATTAATTATTGGCTCTTAACGTCGTAGTCCACACGCTTGATGGATCCTAGAGCGAGTCTGTGTCTGTTTCTGTAAATTTGTTCTATTTGTATTGACTCGTCTGTGCTGCGGTTGGTATTTACATGTTTGGTTTTCAATTTGCCATTACGCTTCCGGCGAACAGTTTTAGAGAACTTTATAGAGTGCATGTCGCGATTAGTTGGCTATTTATCAAGCGACACATTTGCCCGCGGGAAATGTGTAAGTCACTGCCTATAAATTATGTTTGCAATCTGGGAGCGCAGCAGTATATTATATATGTATCTATGCTTGCACCTATACCTTCTATGCGGGACTCCTACACCTATATTCATTGGACTTTAACAACAGATATGCCCAAGGTTTATAGTGGCAATGGCATATACAGATACACACAATGGGGATAAGTTAAGGAAAACAACTTCTTTATAATGGTGCATAAATATCACCCGTTGCGTCATAGATGGGTGTTTCGTGACTATTTTTTGAGTTCATTTTCGAAGGTGTTGGCAAAACTAAGCAAAAATGAATAAGAATATCAATAGTCGATTGGTTTTAGAGTGAAGCGCGTTTAACTAGGTACCTTTAGAAGACAGATTTATATCACATGAAAAGACGCCCGTGATTAGACTAGCTTTAGGCTAACATCAGAATCTGTCTTTCAAAAACAATCCCCGCTAAGTTGTTAATAAGTCCGAATATTTTTTCCTTGATTTTGAACTCATTTTTAAAACAAGCTTAAAGTAGCTATTGTGTTCAAGTTTTTTTACAAGCCATGATGTAGGGGGTTTCATCAGAATCTACAAGTTAGAAAAATAGATGAGCTGTTGATCAAATAAAAAATTTCTTGGATCTGAATTAATTTTCTTAAATTTGCAAAAAAAATTAAGAGTTTTTTATAATTAAGATTAAGATATTATTTTATCAATAAAAAAGGCGAGTTACAAAAAAATTTTTGGTTTGCATCACTCAAGAAAATAATTAGTGCGTATGACTAAAAATGTATGTATGTATATATGCAAGAAAAATTTATGGTTGCTTTTTTTAGTTTATACGAATGGAATTTTCTAAATTGTACAAATATTTTAACGGTGAAAGAAGTAAATGCATATTTCTAAATACTACGAAAGTTATGTAGGTAGGCATATAGTTTGAAAATGTTAGAAAAAAAAACTTTAGTTTAATTTACGCAATATTTTACAAAATTCAAAACATTTCTACAGGTATAGAATATATTTGTTTTGGTTTTTGAAAAAAAAAGAATTTAATTATTTTATAATAATTCTAGTTTAAATAGAGATAATAAGTACAATTATTTTTCTTAGGTATTATGTAAATAATTTATAAAAATAAAATATATAAATTTTTTTCCAGATTTTATTTCGTTGCCCCAACCAGAAATAATAATACCCACTTTTTTAATAATACTTCTTTTTTTATATAAGACTTCAATATTTTCTTACAAAATTTACAAAATAAAATAATTGCTAAAGAAAATAAATGAAACGATAAGAATATTAAATAGATATTAGCTACACGAAAATTTAGTACAATAAAAGAATACTTTTTCGTATAATTTACAAAATCTTTGTACTACAAATTAAAAAAAAATGTGTTTGGTATGAATGCTTCACACATGCTTCATTCGTGCCACCCTACCCTACCTATCAGAAAGTTATAAAGTTGCAGATTTCTATTATTTTTTTATTAAATTTCTTTCAAAAAAAAACAAATAATAATAAATACAAGTATACGCCCGAGTGCACGATTTCTATTATATTGATAGTAGTAAGATAGTAAGCATTAAAAAAAAAACTTTGGTGATCGATGTAAGACCCCAAGTATACTCCAGTCAAAGTGTAGTGAAAAAGGGCCAGACCTCGAGCGCAAAGGTATGGTCTGTTTTTTTTTTATGGATCGAAATGGTGTTTTTAAAAAATCTTTTAAAAACTTTTATTAACGGTACCTGCCATAGAACCGGAGTTTTCGTTTTCAATTTCCTCATAAATGGTATGGCGGATTGCGATAAAAATTTGTATGGAAGCATGCATATAATAATGGGGCATTTGTCGATAGCAGAAGATGGCATATTTTTCCAGCCCCATTCAGCCTATCCTAATCGCAAGATCTATCGATCTAACACATTTAAACTCTTAGCACTTGGGAACCACTATTACAAGTGGGAAAAGTATTTGTAATTTTTATAAAGTCAATTAACATTTTACTGCCATTTTGTTGATAAATTAATTTTATAATAAATAACATTTTCATTGGTCCATATTCCCCGACTTTATCTATAGCTTAAGTGGGTGGCCCAATTGGCTTACTTATTGGATTACCCCCTAAAGCTTATTTACATGTTTTCCTCAGTCATAAATTTAATTCATCAACTTGTAATATATCACCAGATGATAGTAGCACTCCGTTTCAATATTTTGCCAAAAATGGATAACTAGTAGAATTAGCGTTTTGCATTTTTAACAAATTTATTGTTGTTTCTATTTCCTAATACATCATTAATTTAAACTTTGTGTCCTTTTAGATCACATTACTTTTTACAACTTAACTTGTTGCAAACTGGTTCAGAAAGAGTAGCAGTATTTATTAGTTTTCACGAAAGTGAAAAAATCAGTTGGAACAATCTGGTTCTCATGGCCTTATCAATGCAATGTATTCAACTATTTTATGATTTTCAAAACAAGCTCGACAATTTTTTTTATAATGCTTCTATGGAAGCAAAATCAATTCAACAGATGCTTTCTGGTTCAAGATTAAAATAATCCAGAAAAAAACTAGAACACTGTTACATACGAGTACGTCTAAAACTGATACGTAAACTGGCTTATGATTATAGCGGCATGTTAGTACGTTGTCATCATCAAGCCAGTTTATTACTTTTTGTTTATTAAAAAAAATCTCAGCGACAGAACATTAAATCATCTTCAACTATTAACACAATTGACATTTAATTTTGCACAAAGTTTCAGAACAACTTTTTATGGTATATCCATAGCACTATTTCTTCGATAAAAGATGAACAATTTGACAGTAAGGCCGCCTTTGGCCACACAACTGTCGGTCGGTTGCTTGGTTGCGTCAACCCGAAGCAGCGGCAAAAAGCTAGTTTATAAATTATACTAAAAAAAAATACCTTCATTTTCAGGTATAAATATTTGTATTCGTATAGACCTAGGCAAAGGTACAAAACTATAAATAATAATCATCAACATTATTTTTCGTCCTCCAAGTTCATTTGGGATCTGATGGGGTCTTGGAGTAGTATAGTAAGTATGGACATGGGGTATGAGATAGGTACACAAATAAAATACCACCCTATATGCTTGGATCGACAAAGAGTTGTAGATCAGAGAGACGCACAACAAACGCAAAATCGTTTCAAAAGTGCCGATAAACCATCGAACCGAATATGATGAGGGCAGTGCCGTCCCGGTATGTTGTCTTCGTCGCCATCGCAATCACCAACCAGTCCAACATGCGATGATCACGATTGCAATCCTGATCCGATCAATTCGACTGCGAAGAAAAGATCGATGCAAGATCTCGCACTATCTGTGCGCGTACACACCGAACTGATGGTCCAGTTAGCCTCCTCTGTCCCCTTTTCATCTTAACGCAGCCAATGCCCGCCATTCAATCGAACAGAGTCCCCAGTGAAAGATTTGTCACATGTCAAAATCAATTAAAGCCAATCCTCTTCACAGGGGGTTCGGCAATGGCTCATGGTCGTCCCTCATATCGCATCGCACATTCGAGGATAAAATTGATGAAGTTAGGTCAGCATGCTTACACGATTCATTGAACATCGGGGCTGTTTAAATCTCAACTTATTCTCCGGATTACTTGTTGGAGAATCGAGAGTAATCCCGCAACCATCATCCAGTAATTGAGCCAAGGGAGCAAGCCATCACCATATCGATATGCATGGCCAGGCCCAGTATATACCTACCCAGTCTCCAGGGCCACCAGCACAACCACTTCACTCCACTGTCAAATTATTGTTCGCGCCCAGTCTCCCCCAAAGCAGCCAGCAGTAGTATAGCCAGCCATACGTCAGTTGAATGAGGGGTTTCGCAATCATCAGAGTTAAGACTTGCCGCTGCCGCTGCCACCGCATACCAGCTCCGTCACCGTCGCCATCATCGTCATCGCGCTTGCGATTCAATTTAACATTTCAACATCGCGGATAATCTCGCTATCACATGGCATATTTAGCCCACTGATGTCCACGTCGCACATCGCTTTCGGAATTTGGAATTTTATCTGTCGTTCCGCAGTCTATCCCGCCAATGCCATCACCATCGCAATTCCCTTTATGATGGACTGGATGGCTGTCTGGAATTCCGTTTTTTAATTAAGTGCGTTTTCACAGAATTTTTGTTTTGATTACAATGATTTAAATGAAATTGAAAGGCAAAATTTGGAGATTTGATACCACTACATCATCTTCTGCCGACCCGCTGCCCCGCTTCGGTATGTTCTGGGTGGCCGCTGTCAACGGCGCAATCGAATAAAGGAAATCGTTATTGTATTTATGTGTAGATGTTTTTTTATATTTATGCCACATCAGTCGTACCAATTTTTAAATATGTAGCTGTGCTTGGTATCATAATTTCACAAACTATACACTGATAGAAAAATTATATTCTAGAATTTCATAAAGCCCAAATGACTCAGCTAATCAGAATCAAAGGATGTAATAAGGATTAGTTAGCTCTTTGGCTTGATCAGATTTGACTAAGGCCAATTGATGAGTTTCATATTGTTTTTAACTAGCTATTTGACACGTTCATGTATGGTCAGCTTTTAGAATTTGCTTATCCTTGTAAATGGACTTCAACAAAAAACTTTCTTCGACCCAGCTCACAATGTTTCCTAGCTATGAAGCTAACACTAGTCCTGAAGGTTCTTTTCAAACTTGCACGTAAGTCACAGGCGTCTCTAATGTTCACCTGCCCATCCTGACTGTTGGTCATGGCCCAGTCACAGTCCTAGGACTTTAACTTTTTGAGGACAACTCGCTCTTTGTACTACTCATTCGTTGTTCTTTCTTTTAACTTCCTCTTCACCTCTGACATAGATCTCCATCTCTCAAGATATATTTAATTATTCAAGAACGATAATAAAGAAATCAATATGATAGCGTATCTCGCCTCGTCTAAGACATTTGTTGCGTCTATCAGGCCAATGAGTTTTGGAGTGATGCCAATACAATACAAATTTATAAATGTGTAAAAATTGGTGGATTCCGCTTTTTAAGCAATTTCACTACGTGTGTTTACCGTTGGATCCTTAACCTAATAAAGTAGGTACCAGCCCAGTTTTGTTTAACGCATAGTCCGTCAGTTGAGGCTTTGTATTAGTTATGTCCAATTGTTAAAAAAATTTTCAAGGCAAGATATTACAATCTTCTATCGTACCACTTTGAACTCTTCTTCTTCTTTTACCAAAGATTGCTGGGTTCTCAGCCCAGAAAACTTCCGCAGACTTTTCGGTTGTGGATTGCTCCATGAATGAAATCAACTCAATGCAGGTTTCGATTGTTATTGTAAAAAATTGTAAAAGGCTAGATTTAGCTTTTTATTGCTCCACGAAGTCTAAAGAAACAAAATCAGTGTGCTCCCCATCATAGCGCTTCCGCCCTTTTGTTGCTTTTATTTTTAAGACAACAAATATTCATGTCTTAAGTCTGCCTCTCTGTAGTTCATAGCTAAAGATATAGAGGGCGACAAAGTTCCCAACCATTTGTTTTTCATGTCTTGACATACAAAAATAATCAAACCAATAACATTGGAATTACAAAAATACGCAATTTTGTATATCTAAGGAAAAGTCTTAATTTAGTTTTGAAGTTATTTAAATTTTTATCGTTCATACGGAAAAGGTTTGCTGGCAATAATATTCAGCTTAAAGTTTTAAACATGTAAAATGTATGCCCTACCTTCTATTGTGTGTGCCTAAGAAGAAAGAGGGTGAAAAAGCTCCCAAGAACATTTTTTTCATGTGGCAAAGAAAATAACTGAGAACAAATTTAATAAATGGCGCCCAACATACATTATGTTCAATCGAAAAATCAAATTTTTTAATGAGTGTTATTATTTTTAACGCCAAATTTTTATCAGTGTAGACATTTTACGATTTTCGGTGATTTTGATTTGCACTGGAAATATATGGGGTCACAATAGAGTAATGGCGGCACAAAAAGCCCATGACGGATGTTCAAGTTGGTACTTTTATTCCGATACGGTAATTACCCATTGCTTGCGAATTGCTTTCGTATGCGTACTGTGAGGTAGGTATAAGCTGCATTAAATTACCAGCATGCGTATATGCATGTGTGTATATTTATATTAATGCAAAAGCGACGTTTTAATCGCATTTGGCGAAACTTCACTTCATTCCGTTTAAATCGTTTAAGACGGACAACTGCGCTGGCTGACCACAGTGCAGCGCAGTGACCATCTCAAAGAATACGTGCATGTCATTTTAGTGCGAGCACCGTAATACTCAGAGCAGTCAAAGCAGCCATCAACATCATCATTGGCAGGCATCGTGTCGTCGTCGTCATCGTCGTCGTTGTATAGTCGTCTTAGCTAAGGCATCATGAATCAGGCATCACTATCCGCAATCCGCATCCGATCCGCCAAGTGACTTAGTGCGGAGATGTGTACCGATTTAATTTAAGAGATCGTGATTAAAGTTGGAAGCCGCTTGATTTATTTACCTTTAACATTTCAGTTCTCATCCGCCGCCACCGCCGCTGCTGTTGCCGACATAGGCCATTCGCATTAGATGCCGGTTCAATGGGCTGTTTGCCAGTTTGCCCACAGCCATATTAAAGAGATAGGCAGAGATAGAGAGGGAGCGAGAGAGAACGAGAGCCTAACTCAGAGTTATCCATGGAATGCGCCCGTCTAAATGGTGTTGGCGCTGAAAGTGTATCTCTCCATTGGTGATACAGCTACTAAGTACATATCTCCAGCTGACATCTGGGGCTTGATGTCTTTATACGAATGCCATAAGCTCTTGGGATGCATGTCCGACCTATCACATATCAACGCGCTTTAGATATCTGTAAGTCTCTGTACAGTTTCGAGTCGCATTAAGTCGCATTCTCCACTGTGTTGTTATATGCTCTTGGCCTCTGCACCCCGCTGCTGGCAAAAAGATATTAAATTGGAAATGCGTGCTGCGCAGGGCTTATGAGTTGCTACGACCGACCGAACGACGTGTTTCTCGTTTGTTGTTTTGGTAGGTAGGTACCCATACCTACCTTCTACCTATGCCCCATCATGAGAATGGGGTTCTTGTTTCTGACTTGGTTTAAGTCCTTGGGCTCGATGACGGCTGAGGGAGACTAAATTACAAGGATTTAGCTTACATGTTTATATTGATTGCGATAGGCCGTTCAATTAGAGTTCTTGTGAGTCATTTAGTTGACAAGTCAGGGGCCCACAAATTGCAACAATTTACAGTGTGTGAAGACTGGTGTGGCATCTCTCTGTCTTCTTATTTTTTTTTTATTTTTGCGAGACAAGCTAGCACACCAGTGATTGGGGGTAATAAAGGTTATCCGCGTGCACATTTTATTCCGACGCGATTACTGCGATTCGATAAGGAAACCGCATAGAATTGTTGCAGCAGAAGCAGCAGTAACATCAACCAGCTAAAGCAACATCAGTGGCTGGCTCGGCGCAGTGGCAGCGGCAAGGCAATGCCAAAGTTCACCAGCTGCAGATATGTTTATGACATTTGTTTCATCTTAAGTGTGTGGAAAATATAGTTGACGTGTCAAGTGATACAACACGCGATAAATGTCGTAAGTTCAATGAAGGACGACACTCAAAGATCTGAGATTCATTTCACCCACTGGATATATTATATTATGGATGAAGATGTTGTTGTTGGGGGTATGATTACAACACATATCACTCGCAGTGACCAGTCAGCTACTCAATAAATTATGGTAAGTTATATCGTTGGCTTAGAGCAAAAACCAGCTAGCTGATTCCATTTTTATTTTTATCATTATAATTTATTTCAGAAACTATTTAAAAATACAAAAAGCCGTACAATTTTATTAATTCTTTAATATCAAATGATAAGGAACAGTAAGAATGACTTACCATCTTGGATTTATTCAAACATTCACATGAATTCTCTATTTAAATATATTTTTTTCTAAAAAGTGCTAAATTGAAGGAAAAGCTTTTTACATTTCATATTTTTTAACTTGCAACTGTAAGTATCTAATAAATATAAGGCAAGTTTTGGAGTCGCAAGAAATTGAACTCGACGTATTAAGCAGACCCAATATTATGGCAATAGCGAACACGAAAAAAAGTGGGTCCTGCTATTTTTTTAATTTGTCTGACACTCTAACGGTTTGTCTATCTGCCTACACCTCGACCTACAGCCTAAACTACTGAAGTGATTTTCTTCAAACTTGGAACTCAACGTTTTAAGGTAATTCCTTGGAGGTGTGATTGAAAATTTTTTAGCTTCAAAACTATAAACTGTCATATATATGTGACTGTAAAGAAATATTTATCTCGAAAACAATTTTAACCATTTAAATTAAATTCTTATTTATTAACGGTTTCTGCCATGCTTGATTTTCGATTTTTTCATAAGCGGTTTGACAGAATGTGATCAAAATTTTTATTAGAGTGGTCTTATTTAATATAAGAAACATTTCGTGTAAAAGTTTTCAAAACTAATGTTTTTTTTGAGTTTTTGAAAACACAATTTATTTATTAATTAAAATTTACTAAATAAAATACTCTCAACTTGCCTACCAACTTTTTTCTTAAATACTTGATTAAAACTTCTTCTTAAATTATTGTTGCGGCAACAACAAAAGTACTTCAACCAACATGACACAATTATGTTGTGTTACATCCAAATAAAATATTGATGAGAAGGCAGTGTTGGGTAGGTTCACTCGGGCGTGTACGCACTCTTGGTTTTTTTGAATTTTGATGAAAATTATGTCTCGGTAAATGCCAGGGGAAACGCATTGCAAGATATGTCTGCACTAGATTGTGTGACATCGCTTCAATGCAATTACCAAATAAATTTTTTATTTCATAAAAATAAAGTCGTTTCCAAGTAAAATAAGTTTTGTGTTATGGGATTTATTTTGACAAGTGGAAGTAAAAGCTTTACTGTAAATCATTAATTGCAGGGTTTGGCCATAAACTGATTTCTTGGTTTTGAACTAGCAATTGAATTTAAAATATTTGCTCTTAGTACACCTATATATTCAACACATTGGCTTTACTTTCACACTTTAAATTGGCAGTTGACAAAACAGCACGATCTCATAACATATCGTCTCGTAAACCGCATTCCTTAAGGGCTCCACTATATAAATCTATTTTTTAAGTATCTAGTCGAGATTTAAATCAGATCATCGCCTTAACAAAATATCCCTTGTGGGCAATCGTTATACAAAAACCCATAACAACTTCACATATTCAAATTGAATCAGTTTAGCGAATGCATGCATATAAGTTAAAACAAATACTGCCCGCTCACTATCGCAGTGCCCATCTGCAATCTGCATACACGTATCCGTATATATGGCAAGATGAATGGACCTTTTAGTTGACACTATCACTTGCTAAAATCGGATTCGTTTTGAATGAGCGAGAGAGAGCCCGTTTTGGGATGCATACTTACTCGTTGGATAGATATATTGAGTGCTCCTCAATAAAAATCTATACCCAATCACTTCTCAAGCGGTATAATGGATTTGACGACAAATTGCCCTCAAATGAATCTGGTGCGGTTGGCTCTTGGCTCTCTGTGTTTGCTTGGCGGAGTGCGCAGGACTGCAGCTTCGTAAGAGTTATTTTGATTTCGGTTCCAGATATCGCGTCACCGAACCGATCGAACACGATCAGGCTTTGCGATGACTGACTAACTACACCGGAGCTGACCACATCCATCCATATGCGATAGGCATCGCATATCGTCCCGCGATGGATGCATTGTAAGCTTTTCTTCTTCTAGGCCTGTGTCTGGGTCTGGCCTGATGTTCATGGAAGAAGCTACATCTTAATGTTCTATACGTTGACTT
Organism: Syrphus vitripennis; assembly: GCA_958431115.1. Classification (NCBI taxonomy): domain Eukaryota; kingdom Metazoa; phylum Arthropoda; class Insecta; order Diptera; family Syrphidae; genus Syrphus; species Syrphus vitripennis. Next base: position 146,955,071 of record OY288108.1, on the reverse strand, counting down.
CTTCTTTGTTGTCGTAGTGGTACATTCCGTCCGTGCGTCGGTCGCGTCGGGTCGGGTCGGGATGGGTAATTTTCTTATTTGCTTGGACATGGTAACTTATTTCCATTGCCCGCCTCTTCAATCAGGTACGTATAGCTATTTTCCAACAAGCCACCATAATTACGTGTAGGTCTATAGGTACGATGTGTACCTGATGCGGCTGTGACTAGAACGTGTGATTTATTTCAGTTCCTTATCTCTTCGGGAACCTTTTAATTAATTTACCTCCGCACTAATAGTTTCTCTGTTTGTCTGATGATGAAATTCCCTTGTTTGTGCGTTTTGTGGTGGTGCTTCCTTTAATGCGTCTTAACATCAGGTATAAGGGTTCTCTGTGTGATGTTTACCCAAGGATTGTGCATATTTGCATTCTAATCCGCTGCGCGTGGTTTTGACGTTTATTTATTTTGTTTTTTTTTTTTGGGTCAATGTCAATCGACATTTCTAATGGATAGTCTATTTGTCATCGCGAGCCGACCAACACGACTCCGACGACGACACGAAGACTAAATGGACAAATGTCCTTTCGACACCCAACTTCCTCTGGAACACAGAATAAATAATTGACTATCTACGCATAGTTTGTCAGCAGATCGCGATAACTTCTTGTGTATGGTATGTTGTATATAAACCGCCTTTTGAGCGGGCAATCGATTAATTATCCCTTTTGGCTTCGGGACAGTTTTGGGACAAATGCGCCTTCACAAGGTGTCACCTGACAAATTGAATGATTCGATAATTGCGTGAGAGCTGTCAGATTAAGGTGTTTGTCGTCCATTGTGTCTCACATCCCGCCGCATCAGTGACCAACAAAAACAACCACGATGACATTCTCGTTGTAACCGCATAACAATGAGAGCCCTTTGACGTTCGTCTGGCGGCAATTTGTCAGTATGATGACTCTGATGGTGCAATGCAACGCACGGTGAGAAAACCGAGTCGCTGCGCCGCCGCCGGATGAGCGCAGAGCAGCAGAGTGTATTTATGTTCTTATTGTCAATCAATTACTCATTGCGCCTGTGCTTTGCCCCTCACTTGCTTTTGTACCGAAGATCTCTCTGATGTAAAATGTTTAATCCTATGCTATAGATTGTGTGGAAATTCCTGCCCTGGAATCAAATTTCAACACCACACAATATTAAAATAATTTGGCTAAATAAAGAATTAAATATTTCACATTGATTTACGAATGGTGGTCGGCTGCTTGGGGCTATCAAGATACTTTGCGCTTTTGACGCCCACTCAATTTAGCGCGAGCCTTGCTCTGCACTCACGGAACCTGCATAGTTCCGTATTCAACCCAAAGGCTTGGTGAATGAAACACATTTTAAATTAACACCATTAAATTCAAAGTTATTTGTTTTCCCCCCTAATGTTTTAATACACTGTTAGAAATACCAGTAACTAGTTCACTAAGAATTTGCATATTTAAAAAATCCTTAGATATAGAATAAACACTTGTTGTTCTCGATTTAAATGACTGACGAACTTTTATAAACGCTACAGTTGCAGTTACCGATTATGCAAACGAGCAATCTGCAAACGTCAGAAATATTAACAACAATCCTGCCAAATAAACAGAAACTCCCATCAAGTCGGTTGCAAATAATCACTTTCATAGAATTAAAATTTCTGTTCGTTTTTTCTGGATTTTATTTCGAAAATCTTTAAAAAAAGCCGTTTATCCAATCATTCGGTTCTTCGAGCCGGAGTATAGGTAGGTATATAACAATATGTTATAACTTAAGTACTTATAGTTTGGGATATTGGGATATTGGAAATTGGTTTAAAATTTTTTAAATTATTTTTATCAAAATTTTAAGTAGTCCTAAATGACCTTGTGTACTGTTTGCAACTCTTCCCAACTTATGCTGATCCTGTTCGGGGGTACTTCACCAAGTACTTCTAGATCGGCACACTTGTCTGCTTGTGAGAAAGGATTCCATTGCATCGGTTTACTGACAATTATCGTTTTGAAGCGTATGGCCATAGCCAACCCAATTTTACTTCCATATCCGTAAGATAGATCAATGGGTTCCTGACTGTTCTCGCAAGAAGTTCATTCTCAATACGGTTGGTCCAGAAAATCCTCAAAATTACGTAGAAATCTATTCTAATGAGAACGGATTTGACTTCCAAAGTGCTGCACCAGTTGGTTCAAGGACTGAACATTCTAATGGAATAGGAACTTGGTTTTTAAGTTTATCGAGCTATTTTCCATATTTTGGACCGCATTCCGATTGCAGTCTTTGGTTTCCCCATTCCGCTGTTAATATCTAGTTTGGTTCCGTCATTCAAGACATTAAAAATTTTCTGCCTCTACTAGTTCTTCCTTCCTTCTCCATCCTTGTTATGTCATATGATGTAGATTTTAATAGATTTATTAGTATACAGGCCTACTACTTTGGATTTAAAAATCATTTGGTAGTTTTTTTTAAGGTCCCTACCTGGTACGTCCCATTAAATTGTCCTATCAGTGTAGACTTGTATATTGCTACAAAAGTTTAAGTTCGAATAAATTCTCATACCAATAAGAGGAAAAGTGATTTTTTTTTAAACCAGCACATTTTGGCCAGATTGAGCCTCCTGGGTGCGAATGTGCTCATTGCTCTCTACTTATAAATACGCAAAGCCTAATCTTCAATCTACACGGCCATAGGCGCAAATTTCACAAGGCAATAAAATTTCTCTTGTCGCCCTCTATTGGACACTGAAATGAAATCCATGTTCACAGTTTGTACATTTAACACAATCATCTCATCAATGGACACCAGTTAAACATATGTGAGCAATGGATTTTATGCCCCAAAAAGACGAGTACGACACAAGTCGTTCCTCGACAACCACTGACTGCAACGACGCGACGATGGTGACGATGAAGACGGTGGAGACCAACCAACGAACGTACAACACAAGGTGGATGCAGTGGAGTGGAGCTAGTGAAAAACTTGGTGAGACGGTCGGTGAGACCATTAAAAGAATAAAAAAAAAAAAACAACGTAACGTATTATACACACATGATGGGCCAACAATAAAACGAAGGCTGTTTTATGTGGACTCGCTGATATGGAGGAACAAGTTTTCTCCTTTGTTTGTGCAATCGAGCTATGAATTTCTGGAGTGTTCCGTCTCCCTGTCTTGTACGGGATTGGACTCAAGCACAAGCCCAATCCGAATTACCACGAAGTTCCAGGCTAGGGCAGAGCGGAATAGACCAACCTAAAACTGGTCTATTAATTGTTTCGAAACAAGAGTAATTACATTTGAATTGAATTTCGTCTAGTGTGTGGGGTAAGACATTTAAGATTGGAACTATTTGGAATTTGAATTGGAAGTGTGGATGCTATTGTTAATCGGCTATTAAAATACGATTGAGTTACATGTGTCACTTGATGTCATTAAATCGATTGGTATAGTGCTTGTTTGTAGCTTAAGAGATAGAGATGGTATAATAATGTGTTTCTTTGAGGAATAATACTTAAATAAGAAATAAGTATGAATTGCTTTGAGAAGTTTTACATTATGGAAGATGATTGGTGAAATCGATTGGTTAAGCTGTGCGTGGGAGTCCATGGTGATTTTGATCTAAAGAAGAAGTGTTTTTCATTTGAATGATGAAAGAATGTTATGTTGATTGAATGTACCCTCAGCAACAATGGCTGCTGAATGATTTTGGAAGTGTATTATTCTTTTGATTTTTTTGTTGTTGATTTATGAGGTTTGTTATTACTGAGTTTGAGTAGAAGTGTAGTTTTTTAGGTCTTAATTTTTTTTTTACGCCAAAATAACGGCTTTTGATTTAAATAAGAGTTTTTCTTTGATTGCCGATATTTCGGACCTTTCTCTTATATAACGGCAATTATTTAAAAAATATAAAACATATAAAAGTGGTTGCTCTGATGAGCATTGTAGGTAGGTACCTACTTGTCATTTTAAAAAATGCCCTCAAGTTTTCGGAATGCGCCTAAACCCATTTTTTAGCATTCAGATTGTTGCTCTTCTGGAGAGAAGAACTAATGCTATTTAGTTTAATTTATCAGAATCGAAATCGAAAAGCTGAAAAAAACATTGCAAAAAAAAACCCAATATCTTTATAAACAATTATGTAAGTACATATGCACAAATACTTGCGGTTGCTTCCGAAATTTTAACATGTAATTAGAACCTGAGTTCTTGAAATGAAAATGAAAGCAACTTTTAGTTTTTTGGCGTTCCGGATCGAAAATTTTTGGGAATTGACAATTGAAAGGGCTCTAGGCAAATCATTCCCTGTCCCCATTTTAGCTCAGAGTATCTCAGCTTTCATTCAAATTGTGGCCCCATACTCGCTCTAATAATAAATGAATTACATGACCTAGTTTACAGTTTTGAGGATATTATTAATTCAAAAAAATAGTAACTGCAGAAATGTAGATTAACAACTGCTGATTCTATTTCAAAAATTGTAGAAATCCTTACAATTGCTAACTGCAGGGCAAAACAGGCCCTGATCAGATTACATACATACATACATACATGTATTGATGTGAAATTTCATTTATTTGAAATTCTTATTTTGGTAAACCGAATACAAATCATTGCATCATTGTATCATTCTAATTTGTATCCTGTTTGTTTTCTGAGGCTGCGAGTGTACAAGTGATGCCATCACTACCTACATTTCATGCATCAAAATCTTTGTTTGACACAATTACTTACATATTTTTAAATATCTAAGTTTTTCAAAACTGTGACATAATCACCTATGTAAAGTCTGATTTAGTAACATTTTAGAGCCGCATTAAAGACCAACAAAAGTATTCAGTGAGTGAGCCTCATATATATATATAAGTACATTGTTGCTGTAAAAATCCTATTTATAAAAGTCTTAAATTGACTGGTAAAACCTTGAACTCTTAAGCAACATTTATATGTAGTCAAAAGTTTAGTGAATTACAGTTTTTAAAATACGTATATGTCAGAAAACAACTTGGAACCCGCGAAGAGTGCCAGGCAAGGTTCTATTGATTAAAATGCCGAAGCCGATAAAATCTAAAATTTTTGCATTTCGGCTTCTTACACTAACACATTTTATTATTATGAAATATCCAATGTGAAGCATGTGTGTTCGATTTAAATTTAAGTGATTTCGATGCAGCAAATAGAAATTCACTTTCACTTTTGAAAAATATCTGAACCAACTCAAACAAAAAGCCGCTTATCAAATTATTTAATCATTCCCATATTATATCCATATATGAAACCATTATGAAATCTTATTTCACAGCCTTGTCAAAGATTAAACACCAACATGAACGTGACATTTCGCACATTTTTATAAACAAGTAAATTTTTATTGCAGGTAAACAAAGAAGAGGGGGATTCCCTTTGCCTTTGCCTTAATCGTTGTCGGCGACAATTATTGTTATTATTAAGGCATCTGGTTTGTTGACTTTGGAGATCTCACTGTAAGCCTTGAAAGATTATCTTTATAATGACTAGCATTAGGCAATATCATGATAAATCTTAGAAATCAGTCGGTGCACATCACGAGTCAAAGAAGATGTACACATAATAAAATATACTGTCAATATTATTGACATGGAATTCTAGAACCTCATATACGCCTCTGTTATTCCCCCATGTTTGATTTCCTAAAAACCTAACACAAAAAACACCAAATATATACATACCTATACAATATCAGCAACTCAACCATAAAAATAATAATTCTATTCTTATCTGGGTTGTATATCAAAGTTTTATTGGCTCTAAATAATTTGTATTTGGTCTAGAGGTAGTTTAATGAATTCACACAATGGTTAAATTCTCCAACTAATTCAAATGTAGTTTAATACGTGTCTAGAGCTACATAGCGTTTTTTTTATTTCATCGTACATACGAGTATTTATATATTTTTGACTATTAGGTATTATTATTATATTATTATCACCTTCGATGCATGCTTTTGGGATAAATAGGTAGTAGACGAAGTATTCATATACCATATTAACTAAGGAATTGTTTGCCTTATGAGATTTTTTTTTATCTTTATGATGATTCAAACGAGAAACCGTTCAATTTCTGTTTTATTCGTTTTCTTGGCAACGAATATTTTCCACTAAAAGAATTCATAAAGCTTTCGATAATTTGGTTTTTCATTGTTTGAGGTCAGTCTTAAAAGGTAAGTCAATAACACCCATCAACAGTTATATTATTATCGTGGTACTAAAATAGGCTATTAAAAAAAAGCCAGAAATATTCAATTTGGATCTTGATTAAGTTATATAGGACATACGTGCGGCGATGAGAAGCACATTGAATGGGAGTTCTCTGATTGAAAATTGAATAATTGAATAATGCAATTTGGGAATTATGCAACTATAGCTGTTTTTGGGCTTTATTATTCTCAAAAAATTACTTATTCTCAGAAATGGTGATTAAAAAATAAATTTAGGTATATACCGCGAACCAACTGAATGTCTTGAGCCTCAACACAGTGAAGCAGTTAAATAAGATGTTTGTGGTCCAGTCGAGATCATTTGAAAATTGGTAAGTGAAGAAAAGAAAGAATTTTTGTACATACACTCACGATACAATAAAATAAACCTAGAAATGTCAATGTCAAAGAAGTTCCTATTACAAGCGGCTGCTGAATAAAGACTATTTACTGCTAACTTCACAGGCGATTATACCCACTTTTTGATGAATTGCAAAATTTACGTTACATTACAATTTTACAATTTTGTAAGAAAAATTTCTTGTAAATGTAATGTAGAAAATTCCAATATACAGTGGCTCCAATGCATAATCGGACAATGATTTCTTAAATTTATAAAGTGCTGAAAACTTAGAAAAAATTTGCTAACTGTAAATTTTTTTCGCTTTTATTTGAAATATTACTCTTAATTATCTTAATAACATAAAAAATAACAGCTTTTAAAGTGATAAATGTGAATTTCAAGAGAAAAGCAAAATAAATCGAATTTCCCAATATCAACGTATTATCGGACAAATCAAAAAAGTCAGTGAAAAATTCGGTTATTCAGTTATTATAATTGAAAAGCCAAAAATCCATCGTTGAATACTTGGTGGCAAATCCTTTGTTGTCCAGAATGACTTGTAAGCGTTTTGGGACAAATTTAACCATGTTTTGGCATTCTTCTGGCTTTATAGAGTTCCACGCTTGAAGTAAGACTTCCTCTGGCTGATTTAACGTGTTAAATTTTTTTTCTGGTAAACTCTTCTAGCCAATTCTTGCCAGCGATGTTTAATAACGTTCAGGTCTATGCTCTGCACTGGTGTTTCAATAAGTTTGGGACAATTTTGACTCGAGTAAAGCCTTGCAACACCTGAGTTGTGCTTGGTATCATTATCATGATAAAAAGCAAAGTTGTTTGATTCCCAATTTCTCCACGCATTGCTTCACATTTCCTTTCAAAATGTTGAAGTATACAAATTTGTCCATCAATAAAATGCGACATGCAGCCGCAAACTATGACAGAGCCTCCTCCATTTTGTAAAGTTGCTTTTGTGTTTTAGTGCTGAAACAATGTATTTGGCTTACGCCACACAAACATGTCTCCATCTGATCTTTCCAAATTAAATTTGCTCTCATCAAAATTCACATTTATCACTTTAAAAGCTGTTTTTTTTTTATGTTATTAAGATAATTAAGAGTAATACTTCAAATAAAAGCGAAAAAATGTACAGTTAGTTTTCAGCACTTTATAAATTTAAGAAATCATTGTCCGATTATGCATTGGAGCCACTGTACATATTTCACATAAAATAAAGCTAAGATGACACCGAAACTATCAGTATAGGTACTTGCTTTGTAAACAGCTTAAATTAATTAAAAAGTAATATAATCTTATTATATTATTTAATGTTTGTATAACAATTTCAAAGCCCAAATCAGAAATTTTTCCAAAATATAATATGTTGAATCCTAACACTATCATGAACGAAAAAAATCAGTTGCTGCTTTGAAAAAATGTTCAATACAAGATTTGTCGTTAATAAAAAAAATGTAATTTCAAGTCTTATTTTAATTTTAATTTTCATGTTATCCATGAAGAGAATTTAAGCTTGCGATATTACGCGAAATAAAATTCAAAATTATAAAAAAAGAGATAAAGCTCAGACCTTTGAGTTCCCAATGAATACATTAGCAGTCCTATTAATAAAAAAAAAGAATACATTATATTTTCAGTTTGTCAAATGCAGAGGCTAATAGCTTCCTGCGCTCAACTGGAACAGTAAGCTATTTCTTTTACTTTGTACGGAAAAATCTTGACCCATAAATTAGTTGGTTTTCTATTAATAGATGAAATTTTTGTGGTTCATGAATGTGTTGAAGATTCAAAACAACGTTATCATAGAAATTTAAAACCGTAGAGCCTCAAAATTCTGTCAAACTGGGAGCACGGAAATCATAAAAAGACTACGAAAACAAACTTAAACTTGCTATTATAGACTCCGAGCTACATCTAGAAATACATGCAAAATTAATGTACAAGATGGTATAATACGGTATAATACAATTGTCCAGCATTTCAAAATATTAAATTAAATATTTTACCCTATCATTTATGTTGCTTTGCGAATTGCTTCTTAAGTATCAACACTTTGTTTAACTCAGCTGTTCTGTGTTGATTCAATTCTTCACAAACGATTTATGTATGTCTTCTCTAATTGCTACTGTATTTACTGCAATACATCATTCATTGCAAGAAAAAAATAGCTCCTACGTGTCCAAAACCGCCATCAACCCCAGTCAACACACATCTTCTTGTAAAATTTATTCCTCTAAGATTAAGTATTTGTATAGACCAATCTGCATGTACTACACGCGTGCGCAATGCATTTATTATTATTCGCATTCCATTGCTGTGCTAAAGCTGATCTACCGCCAATCGGCAAAGGCGCAGCACAACAACCAGAAGCCCCAGCACCAACCAACATAGACACCCGTATACGCACGTCTAACATGGATCGCAGTGGCAATAAAAATCATTCTCGTCCCAGTCTCAGCTCCAAGTGGTCCAGCAGCGCCTGCTGGTGAACTGGTGATGCTGGTGCTGCTGCTATTGCTATCCATAGAATCCCAGTAGCGATGTTCGCTTAAGAATTATATTTATCGTTCGCCCAGGCAAATTAGTAGTCGTAGCCGGACGTATTCCTTTGCGAGGCACAATTTTTTGATTTGACTCTTAATTTATTTCGAAATGCATTATTGCCGCATGTTTCAAAAATCATTAACAGGAGTAAGAGAACTCGCGATATCTGATCCCTCCGTGGGGGACCGGTGCGCCAAACTGGCCCGACCTGATCTTATGATTTATGCGGGCTTTTGCATTGCAAGTGTCCAACGCTGCTGAGTGCTGATGCCCCTTCCATATCCCTGGATGCTGCTGCCTCTGCCACCCTTGGACTGAATGCGTCGCGTCGTATACGCTTACAATTACGGCTCAATAAGAAAGTGTTAATTCGCTTCTCATGTGTACAAATTGTGTTCATTCGCGTACAAGTGTTTAAATTTCACCTTGCGGACCAACGATCACGATGAATGGCCAATAGCCGGCTGGTCATACGGGCGGGAGATGTGTTTTTTTAGTCCCTCTAGGACGTTAAAGAAGGTAAAAACATTGGGTTTCGGTAGGACCTATGTTCATTCACTTGGCTGCGAGCTTAGTCAGCGGATAATTATTTTTACTTCGATAGTTCCCCATGTGTCCATATTTTTAATCATGTCCCAGAATTTGCGGTGGCGGAGGTGTATTGGCGAAGCAGTAAGAAGCACGTATAACGAGCTTCGCGTCGCCGACGCTGAAGCTGCCGCCGACGGACGATCTGTGGTTCATCCCGTCGTATATATGCATTTGGATATTGGCAGGCAACCCCCGCTGCGAGGACATTCCTCAATCCGCGCTGAGAAGCAGAGAGTAGGTCTTAGAGTAAGCCACCATACTGTGTGTGTTTGGATCACCCCCAAGACACGATATTATAAATTTCATAATTCACGAAATATGTTAAAATGAGTGCTGGGCTATATTTTCGCTGAAAATTGCTTTGTATGGGTGCGAGGCGATAGGTGGGCCATTGCCAAATGTCAAAACGAATAACAAAAAGTACAGGCAACAGAAACAGCAGTATATGGATTGGATATGGAATGGGAATCCGCCGCATATCCGAATCCGAATTCGAATCCTACCAATTATATTGTATACCTAGTGAGTGCGCCGACCGTTCCGGAGCTTATTAGGGCCTTCTCCGATATGGGATATGGATGGATATACTGTCGAAAAACACCCCTGCGGTTTTTGTTTCCGCGCAGCGAGACAACCACTGCGCGCACAGTCAAGAAGGAGCTGCTGAACAAAAATGTCCGAGATGAATATATGGCAAAATAAATAAAAACATCATTTCCGTTTAACTTGCATTAATGTGATGTTACCAATCCTGGGTTCTCAAAGATGAAGCTGAAGTGTGTTTGGGGGACCGCTGCGCTGCTGGTTGCAGTTTCAATATAGCCACAAACTGTTTGGTTTCGTGCAGCAAAATCGAATGCAATTAATTTACCCATCGAGTGAATATATTTTTGAAGTCGAAGTTTAAGTTTGGCATCAGTCAAGATTCAAGAATTGTTTGTTGTATTTTTCTTAATATCTATACGCCAAACTAGAATTCTTGTGGTTTTTGATAAATTACGTCACGAGAACGGATCTATAAGCTGTCAATGGGTCTATTGGAAAATCTGCACACATCTACATAAGTATGTGCGCCTTGAGGAAAAGTAATTTGAATTTTGAATATATAATAATAAGTACATACTTATACGCTTTCACTCTTGTTGATTAATGTAACCGCATTCGGGATGGCACAGTCTGGTTATTTTGATAGACGCGTATTTGACTCGCAAAATGATAAAGATTCGACTGCAGACTGCAGGTCAACATCAGACATTGGTAGTTAGTTAACTGCATAAGCTTCTTTAATAATGTTGATGCATGATTTTAGATTTGTATAAGAATCTCTAGCTGTCAGATTGGAATAAGCATGTAGCACCTTTAAAAATATTGTTCGAGAAGTTTATATTTTAAGAATGAACCAAGCCAAAATTTGACAGTTGTAAGATAGTTATATATGGTTTTCTTCTTGAAAAGAAATTCAATTTTGAATGATCTATTATGATTTTTTTTATAGGTACTATAAAATTTTGTATTTATTTAAATGTATTTGTTACTTTTGCTAAATATTCTTATTGTTCTATAATTTTTGAAAAACTATCTATAGAAAATATTTGGCCCTGGACCTTTTACAGATGAAATATTTTAAGAAAAAATAATGGATGATGTTTTCTAAACTATCGAAAATACTTGCTGTTGAAAACTGCAAAGAAAAAGTGTGATGTCGTTGAGTTGTATGGGGAGAGTATGATAACCGGGGCGCCGAGAAATGATAACGGATTTTTGCAGAACACGGCAATACAAGCATTTTTTACTATGGGAGGGGGGGAGTCTATCTCTCCCCGTTTAGGCGGTAGGGGCAATTTAAAATATATGTACGTTAAATGGAAAACAAATAATTAAAAATAACGGTAATACTTACAACTAAGTTTTATACATTTTTTTAAAGCCAACACTTTTGTCTATTAGCCAATTTTTGAATCAAGTCAAAACTATGCATAGTTTTTGAAAAAAATTGTTTTAAATTCAGAATTTGGGCAAAAAATAGTTAAAAATAAGGTTTAAAGTGTAATTTTTCAAAACTTTAACATTACCTACTGTTATTTTTTTTTTAGAGTTCATTGCTTTAATTTAATTTTGATCAAAATCTGAAAACTAGATGATTTTATATCTTCTAGTTCTTGAGAAAATTGAAAATTACCAAAAAAAATATTTTAATTAAATTATTTTTTCCTTGCTTGAGTATTTACGTAGTCTTATTTTGATATAGTTATAATCGAATAATAAATAAATAAATAAATAAATAAATAATAGATAAATAAATTTTTCTTAAATCCAGTTTATTTAAATGCAAAAGAAAGTTTGCATGCACCCCACTTAGCACGCACCCCAAATCCTATAGTGAGGCCAAGCAGGGGGGTTGCACCACCCATTCACACCTCGGTGTGTCATACACCCAACCTCGCACCTACCCCAAATCCTACAGTGGGCCCAAGCAGGGGGGGTTGCAGGGGGGCAGCATGCCCCCCCATACACACCCCACTGTTGCATACATATAAACTCGCACACACCCCACTGTTGCATAGACTCAAACTCGCACCTACAATTATTATTACTATCATAATAAGACCACTCAAGCACAAGACCAAAAAACATAAATAAATTAAAATAGTAGTTGTGGTTATTTTCAATTTTCTTAAAAACCAAAAGGCATAAAATGATTTAGTTTTCAGTTTTTGATTGACTATTAATAATAGCAACAAATTATTAAAAAAAAAATTATTTATAAACTTATGGTTGTGAAATATTGAAATTTAAAACTATTTTTTAACTTTTTTTTACTCAAATTTTGAGTTTAAAATTAAATTTTTCAAAAACTATGCATAGTTTAGACTTGATTTAAAAACTGGCTAATAGAATAGAATGTTGGCTTTGAAATAACGTATAAAACTTAATTTTAAGTATTACCGTTATTTTTTAATTAATTTTTTTCCATTTAACGTACATATTTTTTAAATTGAAGAAGAAGAAGATTTTTTGTTTGCAGAAGGCAACTCAATACTCAAGTTTGACACTTTAAGTACAACCACATATTTATGTTTGTAAAAATGGTGGTTCTTACTTCGAGGATATAATTTTCTTTGCGTTTCGCTTGTATATTTTTATAGTCTGAATCAAATTTTGAAAAGCTTTTCAAAAAATTAAGTTGGCGGAATATTGTTGCCGTTTTAAGTTACGTATTTTATATTTCGAAATTTTGTCATTTCGCTTTTACTTATTTTGCAAATTTCGCATTTTTTTTTATATTGCATTCAGTGTTTCGTACTTCATTTATGGCATAACATTACTTCGATTGTTATTATTTCGCGTTTTAATATTTAGAATTGCATATCTAATATACATTTATGTATGTATATTGCCTGGCACAATTTATCTTTTAAATTCCATTTTTTTTAATCAATTTAATGCGAAATTAATTGAACTCATTTATTAATAGGTACTTAACTTAAATGATTAAATTCCGTGATGCAATATGCAATATTAAAAAGGACGTCCTGAGAAAAAATTTCATAAAAAAGAGAAATACCTTATAACCTCTTTGTGAATGGCATCTTTAAAAGTTGAATTCAACAAAAAAAATTGGTAAGGACAATGCATTCGCAAGGACTGCAACCTTTCACAACCCTGCTAGCTAGTAGTATTAGAACGATAAAATTTATCATTTTAAATTCAGGAACAGTTTCGATAGCATTCATACGTTACGTCAAACGTTGTTTTAAATGTGATGTATGACTGAAATCGACACAATTTTGGAGAAAACAATTTGAATGGAGCATTCAGCGGCTTGTCAAAAGGTCTGCATGAATTTCAAAAAGTTTTGCTGCTATTACACGAGCTTGTGCTAATGTGAACGCTTGTCAAGCTTGAAGAATACATTATTTTCAAGTGTGTTCTCAAGAAAAAGATAATTGGAATACTTTTTTGGACATGGGCAATTGGACACAGAAGGGGTAGTTTTTCAGTTCCAAAAAATATTTTCGGTAGACTTGGAAAATAATTGAGATTTTCTTCAGCTCTTAAAATTTCATTGATATTCTGAGTAGGTGTCCTTAAAATCAGAAAGAGAAGTTATCTATATATTTTTTTGGAATATTTTTTGACTCCTTTTGATATTTGATAAATGAGTCGATAAATGAGTCCACTATTTTAAGTTGACCACGCCAAATAATGTGAACATCGTATTGTGAAATGATACATTCAAGGCAGCCTGTTTTTCCTTGGTGCTTGGACTTCTGTTTGATGATAAGGTGACGAATTCGAATGTGATAGTGATGCCTTCCTGCGATGGAGCCAACGTAAGTGAAGATCCTACACGCTAGCAACGAGACGTATGAGTGGATGTTCTGGAAAGAAATTAGTAGTTGCGTGTAAATTCTGACATCTTGTGATCAAAAATGCCCCCTAAGCTGAAAGGAAGCAAGAAAGCTGGAGTTTTGGTAAAAAAGAGAAGTGACATAGGTATGCTACCAATCGGCGGTTAAAAGAAGATGAACAAGTGGGTAGTTAGATATAAAAAAATTCAAAGTCAATGTTCAAAATCAAAGTAATTTTACAAAAAAACAAAATTTCATTGATTATTTTTCTGAAAAAAATTACCTAAGATTGTAAAACACAGGTATTGTTTTTTTTTTCGATTTAAAACAGAAAGCGTTCGTAACTAACAACATTTTACTAAGCAAATAAAAACACAAATCAAACAATAAAAATCCTACCTTACCTATTCCCATGCAGCGAAGATTTAAAGTTCACCTCATAATTCAAGCAAATTCGATTTCATTTCCATTTTACCATTTTACTTCTGATGTATCCATATAATTTACATATTTACAAAATAAATGTTAATTTGCATGTTAAAGTGCCCATAGCTACATTCAGTAATTCGATACCCTGAGACATTGATCTTTATCTGTCTTAACACGAATGGGACACATATCTCACATACTCGCCTATTACTTCATTAGAAAGCTTAAATCTCCGTCGGAACTTGAAAATATAAAAAAAAATGCTGTTAACTCTGAAGCCTTGTATGTATAGTTTATAGCAAAAGATTGCCCGTATAATGGAATCCATTGCCTTTAAAAGAAAATTTTAATAAAGAGAACTTGAATGAGGAATTGTATTGTAGGAAGGAGTGTTTTGCCGTATATACTCGTATAGCCGCCAAGCCCCTTTTCAGGGCCACGACAATTTCGCCTGCCACTGCGTTTATTGGCGCTGCTGCAGGAGAACGCCAACAAAACCAAAAAAAATTATCTACACCGCACACTCTTCTGTGATTTGAGATCGTGATGCAGTGCGCGAGTGCAGCGCGATCGTCTTCCGCTGCCATGTTAATGGTGACGCTACATCCACTTCATCGGCAATGGCAGCTCTTAGATGCTAAACAACCCCAGCCAGCCAGCCAGCCAACCATCCAGCGACGACGACCGACGACGCAACGTGGGCCACATTCCATTCCAAACAGCACCCAACGATCCAAGTCAAGTCATCGCGCGGGTATATTCATTCAATTTGCTAGGCGTGGGCGTCCGCTTTGCTGTATAGCTGTAAAGCCTGCGGGCATCATAGCCGATTGTATTTTTTGAGGAATACGAATATGAGAAGGCGTTCCAACGTCGAACAAATCTCGTACACCTACGACAAGAGAGTGTCCTTTTTGCAAATAGCTGGAGCTGGAGTTAAAGTCTAGAGCTAAAATGCCATAAATCCACACACACTCTTACTATAGTCAAGTCGCCAGCATTAATCCTTCCCTGGCGATGGCGATGGGATTGAGGATCAAGTCAAAGGGTCACATCACATCCGGGTCATTCGTTCTTCATTGTATCGCAGCTAGCAATCTTTCAGCCCGATTCTGGGTATTCAGATTGACTTCACCCATTTGATGACAGATCGCCTGATATATCACCCCCAGACTGTGATCGGTGATGGTCCACTGTCCCGTTTATTTTTTGCCACCTTTTGCGGGACAGAATCAAATGTAAATTTGCCTTAATCGCGGTCTATCTACTACATATATGAGATACCTAGATATACGGATAGTCGAACTGTTATAAGAAGGAGCCTTGTTAGAGCGGGTGAATGATCACATACCGCATGCGGTTTCAATGGACATTGGGCGTTTCGAATTAGATTAAATTTGCATTCAAATTGATTGAAATTTGTACGGTGCCTGGCTTCAGAGTTCAGATTTAGATTCAGCTTCAGATTTTCAGGTTCCAAATGTTTAATAGTTATGTTAAATTTGTCTACGCGGGGTTTCGGAATTATACTTTAAAATATTGCTGATCCCTGGCATTCCAATTTTTTTTGTGTCTCTGTTTTTTTTTTTTTTTTCTTCTATAGATATAGGTATGTACCTACGTAGAGTTATAGATATATTTTATTATTTTGATTTTTGTGTGCGCGCTTTGTTTTGTATCTTTTCTTGTGTTTTACATTTTCTTGAATAAACTTGAATCCGGAAACTTGGTTTTTTTTTTATATTGTTAAGTGGAAATAGATGTTCTTCTGGGATCTTTGTTGAGGTGTCGCCTCGTTTGTTAAACAACAAAATATTTTCATTTAGCTATCGCGAGATGTAGGTATAAGATACTTCTATAAGCCTTATATTATTTTTTTTTTGTTTTATATATTTTTGGAGGAGTTGAATAGAGCAGGTTGTAGCCATCAGCCATATAACCGATACCGCACCCCAATTACCATTAAGTGCGGACGCATCTTGGGTGGGCCGAGCAGCCCGTTGTTCTCTTTCTCTTTAAATTTTGGTTTTAATGACTATAGCCTCATCAGTTTTTTTTTTTTTTGAAATACTTATTGTTTGAGAATAAAAATGATCAATAACTAACCAATATTGTTTTCAGAAAGGCGTAAAATTTGATTTGATTCATAAAATAAAGTTAATTCAACGATCGAGCAGTGATATAATCTGTTGATGGTTTGGAGCATGACGCGAGAGATTGTTATGTTTATTTTTGTACACAAAGGGTTTTGATGAAATTTAAATAAGATGAAGATGGCCTTAAATAAGTTATTGTTGATCATAAATCAAAAAGAAAAAAAAAATATTATGACGTTTTAATAGATTGGTGTAAAGATTGCGGATTTTTTTTTCTATTTTACGTATGTAAACTACCTGTAGGTATATGTCTTGTCTATTGGGTAATAATTTTATGAACTACTTTGATTGATTTTATTGCTTTACTAATTTAATCAATTTATAGCCGTGACATGTATTTGCACTTTCGCAGTTGAATTACATATGTATTTAACCATTCAAGTTAAACCTAACTTTTTTGAAGCTTTCACATCGATTCAAATGGATAATTCCTTTTTTAACAGCAATTTGTAAGCAATTTTGATTTTTTCAATTGTTTTTTAACAATTTAATTTAAGTTAATTATTTTAGTAATTATTTTAGTAAATTGCCCTTACAACTTAAACGGGCGAGGAACTAAAGCTTATTTCATTCGACCTTTTTTCAGATCTTGGTTTTACCTGAGTACCTATTGTACTTTGTCTGTAATTAATGAAGCACGTTAAAATAAAATATTAAAAACAAAATAAAATGTTTCAAAATAATAAGATACATTATCTTATGTTCTCTAAGAAATCAGCAAAAACTGGTACAATTTAAGCTATTACGATATTCGCTTTGGAAATTTGCTATTTTGTCAATTGTTTTGTTTTATTAAGGTGTTTTGATAAACAATGGAGCTAAT
This sequence comes from Syrphus vitripennis, assembly GCA_958431115.1. NCBI lineage: Eukaryota > Metazoa > Arthropoda > Insecta > Diptera > Syrphidae > Syrphus > Syrphus vitripennis. The sequence continues at coordinate 146,937,580 of OY288108.1, read as the reverse complement.
GGTTAAATTTGTGTTCCATTGATGTTTTAGAGAACGTTTTTTGATCCTTAGGTATCTTAATAGTTATGATCAGACAGTTCAGCAGATTGTTGGTGTAAGTAACGTTGCTAAAATGTTATGCAAAATTCCAAGTTAAGAAGCGTTAAAAGTGTCTGTATATGAATTTGGATGAGAATTTCAGAATATATTTTTTGAGGGATCAATTCGATTTTATAAAGAAAAACTGAATGAAAGAAGATTTTCATATTATTTTAAGAAGAATATCATGTAACATGTGCACCAACGAAACAAAATCCTTATTGTATTAAGAAGATAACTTATAAAACAAAAGTCAAATCATTATAAATTATAAGTACAAACACAATACACATTCAGTAAAAGGTTTCTCTTGCCTGTCGGCTTAAGGTTGAAATTCCCTTATACGACTTGGCACATCAAAATCAGATTGCTCCACAATATTACTAAGCTAATGGCAGCATAAACGGAGCACAAGAAAGCACACTTTTAATATTTTTGGTCAGTTTCACATAGTTAATTTAAATCTGAGTTTAATTTATATGATACTCCCAATCTTCAACCCACTATTAAAAAACAGAATACTTAAAATTTTCCCTTAATTTCAACATAATCCCTAAAATGCACTCCATTTTATCATTGAATTCTGAGTTTACTCATCACTGGACATTACATGGATAAAAATTATACTTTCTTTCATCCGCCCTTAAAATTATTTAAAAAAAAAGAACAATAATCACTAGGTACTTTTTGACAAGAGAAAAAAGAACCAACAACCTTCATAGTATGACACAACAGATGCCAACTTTTCTTGAGCGTATACCTACAAAAAATAGTTAAATTCTACAAAATGCTATCCTCAATGATCATCGCAGGAGATTTTCCGCTTATCATCACTTCAGATCGGTCTCTAATCTGACACTTTATTCGCTATTAAGTTAAACCAAAACGGGCAATCATCGTCATTCGAAAGAATAAATTACCAGTTCCTTGATTTTCCTTTTTATTTATTTTTTGATTTTCTTTTTTGTTGTTGTTGAAGAGAAATAGGCGTGTCACAAAAAATATTTAAAATATGCAAACTCTTGCAGAGATAATTGGGTATCAACTTCACAATACCTGCATCGTTTTGTTGCCCTTATAAATATCATCAGAGGGGTTGTTATTTTTTTCCCTGATATAAAAGTAGTTTCCCATCAGATTAGGGGTTGAATGCTGTAATACATGTCTAATTAAATTAATCTCACCCTTCTGTGAAAACGGGTAGCTTTGATGGTAATCCTTCCAAGCAAGCAAGCTCTCAAAAAAAAAAAAAGAAGATGGAAACACAGAATCAACAGACTATTCTAAGAACACCCGTTTTTGTCACACAACAAAAAAAGATAATTTTACTTTCATGCCGGCAACTATACTTTTGAAGATATTCAATCAAACATTTCTATTACAAATTGGCGGGGTAATTAGCTTTGATGTTGATTGTTTCCCAGTTCGGTTAACCAACACGGCTGCCGCACCTTTCAACGCAAAGGTGTACCTCTTCAATAGCTTGTCACATCCTTATCAGTCATGTAAGGCAACAATCAAGATAAGATATCAACTATTGCTGTTTGTCCTATTATCAACTGGTAATAAAATTCTGATGACTCGCTTGGACTCGCTGTGCGCTTCAAAAGATCACCTCGGGTGTCCACATCCATCCGTCAAAGGGGCCATCATCATCATCAGAGTGTGTAGTGTATGTACACATTTACATGCCTTCTATATTTATGAGCATATCATATCATCGTGAGCAAAGCAATATAAAACGCTCCATTTAGCAGAGCGCTAAATAAAATTGAGAAGATGATTCTCAGCTACTCTGCTCTGCTGGAGGGATTTTCCAAGAAATTTTCTAAATTCAAACATCAAATTACCCCAAATTAGCCCTACAAGCTATACGAAGAAGCCAGCGAGCGGCTTTCGTTGTAACTTTGCGTCGTCGTCGTCACAATCGTTTACTCTTCCGCACCGGCACGATGATGACAGTTTGTGCGGCATTCTTCAAGCCTAGATATAGACACTCGAGAGTCATAATTGTTAGTCAAATACAAATATTGAACTATCATAATTTTCTCATCGCTGCGCTGTGCTGTGGCTGGCTTCGGCCGAAGGCGCAGGAAGCCCTGCCTGCCTTTTTATCTTTACCTTAGGTTCGCCTCACCTCGAAGAAGGAGTCAAAGGTGTGCGAGCACGACCTGCGCGTTCTTCATTTGAACGTCAAACGATAACGTGGTGTGAAAAAGTATGACCCAGCCATGATGGCGATGGGCTAAGGCAGTGGCGTAATATTAGGCTGGTCAAATTTTAAATATGTTAGAGGCCTCGAACTGGTGGGGGCCCTTCGGCTAGGTCACTTTATGGGGCATAAATTTACCCCGCATAAATAATAAGTCATACCTATGTCAACTCTCAAAATTTTTTTTACAAAGAACATTGTTACCACTTAAAGCCAAGTATAAAATTCCTCCACAAAAAATAATTATAGAGTTCAGTCTCTTAAATAGCTAGGCTTAGGAAACCTCTTATAAAGAATACACCTTTTCGATAACAACTCGGATCATATATGTATGTATTTGAAACGATAAAACATTCTGAACAAAACTCAGCTGTCAAAACTACAGTGACAATAAACAGTGTTACCAAAAATCTTTACGAAAAAGCAACCTCTAGAATACTGGCTGAACAGAATGTAACGGAGCCACAGACAGAGCTGGAATATATAGAAATAGATGTCAAAAATGCTGTTAAAAAATTGTTCAACTCCTGCGGCTCCCGATACACCATTTTGAACATTAACTCCAGTTCTATCTGCTTCTGCAAGAACTAGGAAAATTTTTTTCAGCAGATAGCTGTCAAATTTACTGTCATTTTAAATTAATTAATTACTGCATGAAATTTAAACCCAAAACGTTCAAAAATCGTTTTAATTTTTTGCCTTTGTAGTTTATAAGGTTAGCTATAACAAAATTTGTTTCATAAGGGCCTCAAGGCTAAAATAGACCATGGGCATATAAATTTGTCACTGCACCACTGGGCAAAACCAACAGACTGAGATACTTTTCGATTTGAGCAAATAGTGCGCCTCGCGCTAGTACCGGATGATATAGATAAAAACACAGTCGGCTAATTGTCAGATGTCGTAGATGACACAAGAGGCCGACAATGACGGTGAGTATCAACTGACGGACGTTCGCATGTAATTTCCCAAATTGTCTCATTTGCTTGCTTTTCCCATCCCCATAAGGAAGGTAAAATACACAAATTCAGTAATATCAGTACCGGGAAATATGGTTCGGTTGGTTTTAAATCTTTTAAGTTTTATCTCGTCGCAACGGAACGGGATGCGGGACACACCTTTCCGCAAAAGTGTTATGTCGGGCGCAAAAAAAAACCTATGGAATTTTTCGAATTTTGGTATTTTTTCAAAAAAAAAAATAACCAAGAAGACAAGAACCGATAAGAGACATATCCCCACTCTTATTGCTTCTTCGTGTGATGATATTTGTAGGTATGTGCGCTTAAGAATTTATGGGCTTCGGATATCAGAGACACTGATGTTGTCGATGCCCTGACGACGTATTTATATTGTTTGGTACGAGCGGGCTTCTTCCGTACCATATGCCCGTACCTACTTACAACCCACGCATGGGTCGTTTCGAATCGTCTAACACGACTTTTAAATTAGAGTTTCTTTGTTCATCGTCGGCCTGAAAGCTCTGCTCCAAACACACCATCTTAGCCCAACCACTTAGGAAGAAGATTTGTGACCCATGTTTTCGTCGTTGCGCGCTATCGGACGGCTTGGGGAATTCGCAATTACGTAGGCCCCACATATGTATGATTAAATTAGTCATACAAAATAAAGAATGAGTTTTTGATTCCTTTGGCTTTGGGATGTTCCATCAGAGACAGGTTTAGCTGGATTGGATGCAGCTGAAGTTAAGTCACCTTTTCAGTCATCATCATCATCACAATGAGAGGAACATGGGCACGTGCTTAAAAAGTATCGAATTTCAGTAAATCGAACGATCAATTGGCTTGTTTCCACGAAAAACCAATTCTGAAATAGATACACTGATGAGAAACCACCCGAAAGCAAAATAAAAAATAACAGACAAACATCTTTAACTGTAAACATATATATATATTTTTTTTTAACTTATAATCTAAATAGCTTAATCTAGAGGATACTCTTAAAAAGCATTCCATGTTTTTTTTTTGTTTTTTTTTTTTTAATCTTATACTGTGTAGCAAAAATTTCATTTAGTTATCTCTTTCTAAGTCGATGCGATAGAATGAGAAGGAAACAAACAAAAACTATATTTACAGTCTACGTCAGCTTTATAATGCAATTGATTCCAAGTATCTATGTATGACATATTGAACGATCACAATATTGAGAGTGAGATATTTCGAGATATTATAATAGTATGATGAGGATGGTCGAGAAGGGTATTTCGAGAACCTTTGTTCTACTCGACATGTTCCTTTTCAAGGGCAGCATTTCTGTCACTGATAATGATCGCCTCTGGCGGCGACTCATTAAGACCAATAGCACCCGAAGTCAGATTGTGAGTTAGACTGTGACGCCGGAGGTCACAATTCCTGCGGAATACCTTGCCACAGGAGCCACAGTTGTATGGCTTGATATTGGTGTGGGTTAGGAGATGTGTCTTCAGATTTGAGCGCTGGTTGAAGCTGCGATTGCACACTGGACATTTATGTGGAGATTCTTCCATGTGTAGAATCTTATGGACAGCCAGGGTTCTAGATTGACAGAAACCCTTTCCGCATTCGGTGCATTTGAATGGTTTCTCTTTTGAGTGGATGTATCTGAAAAAAATATAATAAGTTATGCTCATGTACTTGAATATTTTTGAAAATTAGATTGTATAAAGCTGTTAAATTACACACACTGTGAAATAAAAAAACTTCAATAGGTGCTATTGAACTAGTTTTCCAAGATGAATGAAAATAAATCTTAATTTCAAAATTGCGACCCTTAACTCCGAAACCTTACGATAGAATGTTTCAGATTTTTATAGGTAAAATGTCTTCAGTGATATATCTAAAAACTAAATTTATGATTATATAGAAAAACAACCGTACGAGTCAAATTAATTTTGGATTTTTTCTACGAAAATTGTTGAGTTTACAATAACATCAATAAAATCAAGCATACAATTCCTATTTCCACATCAGAAATAGATGATTCTAAACTATAACGTACTGAAATCAACCTAATCAACGACTAATCAACAGCTTTTAAACCCCAAGAAAGAAATTAATGTGAGATGTTGTTTTGATAACCTTGGAACAAGTTTGGGAATAAAACTTAAACCAAAAAGAAATAATTGAACAGAGAAATCTTCTTTATAACTAACCACAAATTAACGACCAATTATTGAGCAATAACCAATTCAATTCAAAATGTTCGAAAGCTAGAATTTTGACTTCTTTTTTTCCAAATCAAAAAATTATTTACGACAAAATTGAAAGCAAAAGCATTTTAGTTTTTTTTCGAGACTTTGCTTTAGCTAGATAACAAGCAGCAACAAAATTTAGAAAATAATAAATAAGAAATTGTAATAACTTACATTAAGCTTGATATATGTTCAGGGTATTTTGCACAATCCTACTACAACCGCATTGAGTAGTTCTGACCACCGTAGAAAAGCGTGTTCAATCAAAACAAAATCAAGCAAAGATTCAGTTTTACCTTTGAGTTGAAAAATAAAGAATAAAACTACTAATTCTGGAAAAGGTTTAAAATCAGATATTTTTTTCTGTTAGAAGGATCCCGATTCTAAAAACCCCACCCGAATACCTAATTATGGCATCCGAGTTTCTTGAAATCAGAACATTTATGTTTCAATTCCAATGTTCGGGATTTTCACACTCGGAACTCTGGTGCTCGGCGGCGTTTCGTACGCAACTCGCAACTTCATCTGTTGCCAACTTCAAGCTATAGTAAAGAGTCCAAAAGCTAAGGTTCTTCCATACCAATATGAAAAATTTGGTGACGACGACGAAGAAACAACAACGAGGTATTCTAATGAATTATAGCAGGTGATCTTTAAAAATAAATACATTTCTTTTGATCAAAAGTTAATGACAAACAAAACAATTATAGTAGAGATAAGCTTCTACTCTGTTCACCATATTTTCAAAATTAGTATCACACTGCTTCTTGAATCGCTTCTTGCAGTACCTACCGTGCCCACAGCCTTTATCAAAACAGAAACGAAAACAAATTTATAAAAAAATAACCATTGGGAAGCCATATAGGAATTCAATGATACAACTGAACAATTTGATATATACGAGAATCTCGCATAGCATTTTATTTTTCGCACGGAACTGTAAAGTAGGATTAAAATCATTTATGACAATACTAAATGAATTCAAAACTTTTTTTTATTGAAATCGTTAACTTATTTTATAATTTAATTTCAGAGTGCTCCTAAAGAAATATAAAAACCTTAACTTGCGAATTGATTCCTTACAATAATGAAATCCAAAACAGTGGACATTATAAAGAGGTGTCATTTAGCAAACATAGAGTCGTCTCCAAAGTTACGCTCTGGTGAGTCCAGAAACGTTCGTATATTTACTTGTCGCGATAACAGGTTTGAGGCGGCAATAAATTCCCCGAGTTATTATATAAAAGCCAGAAAAAAAGAACTGGGAAGGCCCCCTCTAATCACAATATGCGTGTGTGTCCCCGGGATACTATTCTACTCTATAAAACCTCAAGAAAGAATGAAGAACAAAAAAAAAATAACAAAAAACTCATCTCCCGATGGCGCCCCATATGCTTCGTAGGTGTTTTCATTTGAAAATTTATGACCTGGACCATCTTATGAATTCTTAAATTTTTGGAAACATTTTTATATGACAATTATTATTTTTATTTATTGGACACATCGGACAACAAGCGACGTATAGATTCATTCTCTCCTAAAAGAAAAATGGAAGCCCACTTCGAGGGGAGGACTATGGTCACATGGATTTTTATTGGTTTTATCCACGGATGCCAAAGCATAAATAAAATATCTCCATATCTCTCGGCATGTTATGCCCGAATCCTGTCCTGACTCATTTCGGACTCTCTCTCTTTGGTTTCATTTCAGGTAAGATCGACCAGCATCGACCAAAAAAATCAGATTACTTGGCATTCTAACAGTGATGATGATTTAAGAAGGATTAAGTCTTTTTCTCGAAGGCGACATAATGACCCAAAACAACTGGCGGACAATTTATTAGGTCCGCAGATACATACCTCTCCTGGCTGTTTGTTATTTATTTTTTTTTTTGTTTTGTTCGGTTTCACAATCTCTATAATGAGCTTAAGATTTATGGAGATCTTGAGAACTCGTTTTGCCGTCGGTACATTGAACGTGATAACAAACCAGCCATCCCAGCCATCCCAGCCATGCAGCCATATAGGCAGCCAGCTTCGGCAAAAGAGAAGAACTTTCAGGTGAGCTATTGTCAAAATCAAACAGTGCTATCTCAATTTCGACAGCTCATGTTGGAATAATGAACACAATGAGGAGATTAAGCACGTTAAGACCTTGTTGTTTGCTGTGTGTGTGCCCAAATTGATAAATGTGTCGATTTTGTGGAGATAAAGGCGCAACAAGTGCCGTATCATCTGACACGACGACACGACATGGCTTTCGTGATTTATGCGGCAGTAATTATTCGGCTGTCTGGGGTTATTAATGGGGAGTTATGTGGGGGAGTGGAAGGGTAAGCGAAGAGCCAATAACCAGGAAAGCAAAGCAAAAAAAAAAGAAAGCAAAAACAGATTTAAAGTTAAAAGCAAACAAAGGATTTGCATAACAAACCTGTGGTCTCTTAGGTGATCCTGCCGGCGGAAGGCTTTGCCGCAAATATCACAAGAGTAGGGGCGTTCATCGGTGTGGGTGCGTTCGTGAATGAGGAGGTTGTATGATTTTGTGAATTGTCTATTGCAGAACTTGCATATGAATTGCTTCTTTGAGCGCTGCTGTTGGTTGCCCGTGACCGCTGTTGCTGCAGCAGACGCCTGTTGCTGCGTCGTCGCCGTCGTAGCGGTTGATGTTGTGACAGTTGATACGGACGACGCCGATGCGGAGGAGGATGATAGACTGGGCAGGCTTTTGACAGATGACGTTGATGATGAAGAAGGCAGGTAACGTTTCAAGCTGGACGACGACGACGACGCCGATGACGACTGATGGGTAGTATTTAGAAGCATCTTGTCGTGCAGCATTGCTGCCTGCAAAGTTTCTGAATGCGATGGATTATATGATGAGCTCGTGGTGGCGTTTATCATTAGATTGTTGTATGTTGTGTCGAGTCCTTGGAGGCCGTCAACAGCTGTTGCATCTATTGTTGATTCGAATGACAGTTGTTCGTCTGTTTCCAAGAGATTGAGATCATCACAATCTCCGAGATCGCTGGCTAGCTCTGACTTTACTTGCTCTTGGTTACTGTTGCGAAATACATCCGACTTTCCTGTGATGCGTTGTAGGGCTAAATAGGATTCAAGTGCCTGCAAGTTGAGAGCAGCTGCAGCTGGAGAATTGGCAGGTAGCATTGCTGCCTGCTGCAAACTAGATACCATCGTTCCTTGCAGCGAGAGCACAACTGCAGCAGCTGCTGCCAGGTCATTCGATGCATTGTTAGCCATTGAATTGGAATTTGTTCTCGACGACGAAGAGGAGTACATTGTGGGGGAATCTGAATCGGAACTGGCTTCAATGCCAGCGGCAATAAGCGCAACAGGTTCTGCAATTTCCACCAAAGACGAAGCAAGAGTACTGCTGCTGCTTCCTGTACTCCCCAAGTTGTTGCGTATTTTTCCACCCACAATTGATAAGCAATTGTAGTCTGGTGAGCCTGAATTGCTGGTCGTAACCAAGCTGGCTGTGCTCTGCTGGTGCTGCATATCGCTCACGGCAATTTGCTCCATAATGTTCCGCGCACAGTGGGATACCACTTCTTCGTTTCAGTTCAGTTCAGTTGGCTAATACTACACACCTACGCATAGACAACAAAACGAACGGCCAGGACGATATGAACGAACATGAAATTCACAGATGACACGCGACCATAAATCACTCTTGGTCGTCGTCGTAAGGCTGAATGGTTATTCAGCAATAAGGGGTAAAACGTTTAAAATATAAACTTCCACACAAAATCAATGAAAAAAAAAAACAGAATTAATACAATAAGTGTTTGTTTGAACTCAACAAGTGTTTGTTTCTTCAATATTACAGCAAAAAGTATCTCAAATAATATAATTCATCTGCATCTGTCAAACAAGATCTACCTCATCATAATCACCATCATCACAGAGCAACACAAGTTAAACAAAACAACAACAACAAAAAACAACAATAACAAAAAATAAGTAACAACAACAATAAACACGACACACAACGATACGATATATGATCCCACGAATTATTATGAAGACCAACACGAAAGCAAACTTAAACAAAGCAAACAACACCCTATTTATTGACTTTTGTCATCGTATTATCGTGTCGTTGAGTCTTGATCTTAAGTTCGTCGCGTGTGAAATGTTCTCTTGAATCTTGACTCCCGATCCCGACAGGCTCGTGGACGTCGTCAGCAAAATAAAATTCAATGAGACAACAAAAACAAATTAAAATTAGCCGGCTCTGAAATTGAAGATCTCGCTAATTAAATGTGCGCACAGTTATTATTATTTTTTTTTTCTTAAATGGAAATCAGTGTTGATCATCGGTTAATGTTAATTGTTGCCACGCACTGGGGCCGCCAACTTTGATTCTGGAGAGCGTCGTCGATTCTGTGTATATGCGCGCGCAATGTTAACAAAGTCCACGATACAACTAAACGTCCGTCGCACCGTGTACTCTATACGGACCTGTGCTGCCCCCTCTCTCACTCACACACCTCTGCCGCACTGTAGTCGCCTCGCCTTCACCTATCGCCTTGCCGTCATCGTTTGCTTCATGGTTGTCGTTGTTGTCGTCGTCGATCGGGATCGAACCAGCAACGAGCCGCAATAACATTTAGTAACCAAAGGCACTAATACTATCATATAACATAAAATAACCAGTGGTGCATCTAGTTGTGTATACCGGCCGTTTTTTCTTTTTTTTGTATCCACAAAAAAATAGATTTTTCAAAAATTTAGTAATATTTTTAAAATTTAAAGTTCTTGGTAAAAATTGGCGCATTTGAAAAAACAATATTGACAATTTCTTTAAAAAAGCCGTAAAAGTCGTTTCTGAACAATATCGCATTTACATCTCACAATAAAAAGTATCGCAAAATATCCATATCTAGCAAATTAGCACTTCGCAAACTAAAATCTCACGTTAAAAAACAGTAACTTACGCCATTAAAAATAAAAAATTGAAGGCTATTTATTGTTTTGAATTGAATTAACTATTTAACTTTTTTATATTTTATTGATAATTGAAAAGCTCGCATTTCAAATAAATTCGCCTCTTGTAAATAAACCTATATTTTATTATTAATGCAGATTTTAACTGTCGCGATTTTGTAATCGCGAGATTATGAACAGCGAGATTAAATATGGGATTTTCATTTCCAAGATTTCTTAGCCATCCTTATATACATATATAATATAATAGGGGTATTCATGCAGAGGTGGAAAACTCGGATAAACCTCGGAAACCAGATAATTTTATCTCCGCAGAAACGAGCTGTCAAAATTTGTATGGGAAAAATATTCTGCAAACCAGATAAATTTATCTCACAGATTTGATGCAGAAAGCGAAGAAATAAATCTCATAAAGTTTCAAGAAGTAATTTGTGACGTCTAGTTGTGACAGCTGATTATTTCTCACATTTATGCAAGAATTTTTATGGGGTGCTCATGCAAAACTGAAGCGGAAAATTATATCTTTCTGCAAAGCGAAAAATTATCTCGTTGCATACCCTTAATGGCTGCGTTCATAATTGCAACATTGAATGCACATACCATGCCATGAACAAAGTTACCGACTGCTGTTATATAAAGATAATGCAGTGTATTTACAAATCATGCAAATCTTGCATGAATGCAGCATTTTTACATTTATGAACTCAACAATATCTCTTATCTGTATCAATCAATTCTTTGTTGTAATAAACAAATAATTGATTGCAGTTTTGAAAACATTCCTCCTTCTTTTAAATGAAATAAACAATTCATGCTAATACAGTTAAAATTTACAAAAATCGTAATATGAGAGTTCGATAAATCACTAAAAAAAATTTTGTTTTATTAAAATCAAGTCTTCTTACCTATGTACATATATAGTTTAAGATAGTTTCAGAATATAGTCAATTTGACTTTTTATTCTACTTAATATGTATTTCAAACACAAGGCCCGTCGGCAGCGGATATTTTTTCTTGCAAAAGCACCCATCTCAAATTATATGATCCGTATGGAAAAAAACGCGTTTTAGTCTTGAAAAAGAAGGGTATTCGTATGCTTTTTTTTGATGTAAAGTTTAATTATCTTTCTTTCTTTTATGCTTACAACATTTTTTTATAGTACTTATGTATACTTTCACATTAAAATGGCCTAAAAATATAATTTTCTCCAATTTCTTTCATAATTATAACATTAAGGAAGATAAAAGCAAAAAACCATAGAAAAATCTAGCCACGCTATTTTTATTTTAAGCTATCAAACTACTCGTCTATCGATTCCAATCATAAAATTTTAGATGGGTGATTTTGCATTATTGACATTTATTTTTGACTCTGCCGACTCGACTGACGTATGTATCTATAATGGAATAATTCTTTTCGGGGGCGCGTTGTATTTAATGAGCTATTCCGGCACTGTACAGAACCAACGATCGTCGAACAAACTTCCAACTATCTTATGCGCTGGCCAAAGCAAGAGAAGATCACTTTTTATCTGGTTTGTGGCTGTGATGGTGGGTGTATTAGGGAGCATTTTGAATGAGTGTGGGTTAGAAGGGGAAGGTTTATGTTTAATATGGCGATTGCCGATTATGTGGATAGTGGATGATGATGGTCGATGGCTCGATGGCTCGATGGTCTTGGTGGTATTTTCGGATTCGAATTTGAATTCGAAGCGATCGCGCTTCTCGAAACTTATGGCATTCTGCAGATATTGCTCATGTCCACATTTGGGCACCTTGACGTAGGTAAATACGTGTGTATTGAGTGTTTTACACGTTTTCGATTCGATTCGACAGGTTGGTTGTGTCTTTTGTGCATACTTACTTTGCCCCAAACAACAGAAACCACGAGAGACGGCTTTAAACCTGGCTCTGACTGGATACGACTCTTTATAGCCAACAACGTAGGCCGAGTCGTCGAATATTCAAGTAAGCCTGCGAACAAGCCAAACAATGCCAGCAAGCAACGGTTTGAAGTGTGATTCGAAGCGGCATGAAGAATGACATTTCTAAACAAGTTTTTTTCCCATCTTTTGCATAATATATACGTATAAGCACTTAATGCGGTCTCTGAGAGCGATCTTACAATATTTTTCCGACTTTAAGTACGCTGAATGCACAATTTGTGCATTTTTATGCGCGCAGTATGAACAGAGGACAAGGAATAGGTTATTTTTTTTCTTCACTGCAGATGTTGATTTGATTTAATGATTTGTGATGAAAAAATGTACATATATGTATCTATGAAAGGGAAGCGGGAATCACACACAAGTTGATCGTTGATGTGATGTGTGGTGTGGAAGTTTATTCATAGAGATTCCAGATTCGGAATCGGATTGGAATCATCATCTATGGTGATTTTGGTTGACAGTTAGCAGAACATTGATCGCTTTGAATAATTTTGAATTGCAAATTGATGTGTGAATTGGATGTTGTTAGTAGAGGTTGAGCTGTGTTTTGTTGTTTTGTTTAATTTGCTGTAATTTATGGGCAATTTTTGTTTTAGTCTATCGCATATGTACTATGTAGTTCTTGATGGAAGTTCTTTTTTGAGGAATTGTAAGTGGCTTAAAAAGTGGCCATAAATTAGTGAAGAGATTGTATTTTTTATTTTTTTATTTGTTGAATTAGGGAAATTCCATTTTAACTAAATGGATTGTAGAGGCGATACAAAAAAAATGTTTACTGAAAGTATAGAGTTACGTAAAAGGAATGGCTATTTTGGCCAGCGATATAATCAAGCACCTGTGTGTTTCTTTGTTTCAAAAGAGAGACATAAATAAACAAATTAATTGTCAAAACCCATCATGGTGAGAGGTTTTTTTTTTCTCTTTTTGTTGGATATAGTTTCTTATTCAGTTTTGACACGATATCACCTGAAGAAGCTATAATTTTTGTACTTATCATAAAGTATTTAATGAATGGTAAATATTAAAATGGGAAAAGTGTAATACGTATTGACTATGTTATACTAGACGATTCACTTCTGTTTCTTTTATATTAGTGTGAGAATTTTGAAAAAAGATTAGATAAATTTATTCGAAGATCACTCTTTTTAGCTTCTTTCCGTTTATGTTTCTTTATGAAGGCTTCTTAAACATATTTTAACTATTTTATTAGACAATCAAATTTAAAGTTAACTACTTAGATTGAAAAAGTATCAGTTTGTTGGATTCCTGATGAATCAATTATGGAATCGTTAACTAATCTTATAAATCGTCGTGTTATGTTGCAAATCAAAAGTAGTCAATTTTTTCGATGCAAGTGCCACAAATAACATCTAACTATTCATATAGATGGGGGTGGTGGTAAGAGTGGTTATTTGCACTCCCACTTTTCTCTGGAAACACTCTTAGTTTGCTTCTGTACGACCGTCAATAACTCATGTCCTTCTTCTGGATTAGTTTCAGAAACCCAAACAATTGGGTTTTTTTTTGGACGCATCTACATATATGTAATATAGATTCCTTTTCAGTATTCTGATCGCTTCCTTTTTTGAAAATGATCAAAAAAAGTGAGGTCAAGAAGAATTTAACATAAGGATAAAAGAGATGAATATTTATGTAGAACAGCTTTAAGGCCAGATCGTAATAATAAAACGAGGGCTGTTGGTGATAGTAAAAAGCTGCTTTTCCGTCTCCATTTGACTGTATACTATATAAATTGGTATCTATCGTATTTGCATCAAACTATGCTGCAATTTAAATACAATGCTATACAGGAATGTTATGAAACTTCATAAGTGACGCTATTTGTGCATCACACTAATTTTAGTTGGAACTTTTCTAGTCGCAGAGAAAACTGCCCTATCGGTTTTAGAATTTCTTTATTTTTTCATTGCAAATAGGTATTATCTCCAGGTGCAGAATTGGAGGTTTAAACCATACTTTTGCTGTATTTTTTTAGAACCAGTGCTGGCAGATTACGGAGATACAGATTGCAAATTCAGTCCTTGGACTTAATCATATACATTTTCCTAAAGTTTGTAAAGCTATTTATCCGGACCTTAACGCACAACTTTTGCCAAGGTAATTATATGTATGATTTATTTTTATCAAAATTCCCTTTCTTTTAAGTTAACCTTCGTTTTGTATAGCAATACAATTTTTCTAAAAGTGACAAGTTCAACATTCGAAAACCAAAACAAAAATAAAAGAACGAAACAAAATAAAAAAAAAAACATTCCCCAAATTGGTATACCGAATCTTTTATAAAAATTCTCATAGGTATAGGAATTTCAGTTAAGCACAGCAATCAATGGTAATTGGGATGCACCAGCATCATAAGCAGTGGGAAACTGGGAATTCATTAAAATCAGGACTAAATTACCGAAGCTCTTTTGCTGTTTTTCTCGTTTTCTCGCACCACCACCAACGACTTACTATTCACGTCATTCCACTGACCGACCGACTGACTGACTGACTGAGTGGCTGAATGGACTAAACGACTACAAGACTATAGCGCTTTAGCCATTTAGCAACGACTGAAGAGTGAACTGAGTGCATATAGCAGAATTCTGTGTTGGTAAATTGGCAAATTTATGTGCCACAGAATGGAAGTATTTTTTTTGCTCTTCGACAAGCAAAACGGTGACTATAAAATTTATTTTCAAATTAAAATGCCATTTTGTTGGAAAATAATTTTTAATTGATGGTGGCTCATTTTTTGATAAATATGACATGATCATGGCATTTGGTCATTTAATCCGCAATATGTATATGATTTGCCGTAGTATATTAAGTTGTAAGTGTTTTTTTTTTTTGCATGCATATTTTCTTCAATTCCTTTCAAAATCACTTATAATAATGTATAGGAGCTGAAAACATTTTGATTTGTTAATTGTGGGAGATATATAAAATTAAAATGTTGAAGACTTTTTTTATAGTTTTTTGTTTTGTTTTTTATAAAATTCTCGAAAACTCGAATTCAGGGGCGGAACTTCAAACTTTTTAATGTCATTTGGGTTAAACTTTAGAGCTCAGACCAAAAAAAAAATTAAGTATTGGCTTGGGGGCATCTCGCGCTGAGCTCGTGTGGGAATTTTTACAATAATTCTTTTGATGTTTTGATTTTCGTCCGGCCAGGTGGCTTTATATTTCGTCGATGCAAGTGGTGGAATTTAGAATTGAGATCATGTGATCAAGTTTTATGTTTCGAGATCAATTGTAAATAAATAAAAATATAAAACACCAGAGAGAGGAAAAAGAACCATGATATATAAATACTATAGAAGAAAAACAATAAGATTTCTCTATGGCTTTCATAAAAAAGGTTAAATAAAAAAAACTGAGGAAATCTAAGTGACCCTTCTTTAAAATAACCAAATAGTTTAATTTTGTTATTTGAATAAGATTTTAGCTTGTTTCTTTTATTCTGTAAATGAATACGAATATTCCGAAGTATCTTATTTTGCTATCCATAACATATATTTATTCATGGCATGGCTTTTAAATGAGGAATACAAAAAATAAATAGTAGTATGGTGTTTTGCGTTAGAGACAAAAATCTAGGGTGATGTATAAGTTAAAATGAAAGAAGAAAAAAACTCTACAGTGGAAAAAAAACTGTTAGAAAAAAGGGAAGGTTATGTATACTACTGTACAATAGTTTTGTGTAAAGCTGTTTTGTGTTGTTGCTGGATCTAGTTGTTTTCTCAAATAGTTTGATAAAATATGCTCAAATGCTTAATTCTGTGCATCAATATTGATATTTTCAGGTTTTCGTTTTGAAGTAGCCTCTACAATTTGCATACAGGCGTTTGCCTGTTTCAATATGCGACAAGTTGAAGTTACCATTTACATATAGAAAAAAAATGCAACTAAATGATACATTCATTGTTGACAGGAAATTTTAGGAATGAAATAAACATCTTAGTCATACATTGAATTAAGAAATAATAAATTGATTCAATTTATTTTTTACGAGCTAATTTTTCTTTCAAAAAAATTTCAATTAATATCGAACATGATTTGTGCAACTAAACAAAATTATGTATTAATTATAGTCTTCTCTTAATGATTTATTGAAAAAATTACGAAAATGTAATCCTAATCTATGTGCAAAAGTGTAAAATAAAATTAAATTTCTTTAAACAAAAAAGCTGATGTACAAACTTTTTTTTTCTGGTTTAGTAATTTTTTCTTAAATTTTTTTGATGGATGTCAAACATAAATATTTCAATAAAATAAAATTATTTGCCAATGATTTTCTTGAACAACATAAAAAAATACTCAAAATCTATCGATAGGAATCCAAATATAAAACTCCATTCCATTTCTTTCCTTTCTTTGTATTTAAACTGTGGCCCACCACATTCGTTTTGTTATCTATTCTTTCGAAATAAAAAAAGAACTGAAAATAAAGTAAAATAACATTTTGTCTTTCAATGATAATACACACTTTGACCATCATTCCAACATACATTCACCATTATAACTCTGTTTGATTTCGATTAAAAAAATGTTCCAAAACTATTTGTATGGTTTTCTATTGTTTGGCACCCAAACAATATAAACGTTTTTCGTTATTGCCATTGAATTGAATTGAATGAGCCCTGTGATTCGTTTTTTTTTTTTGATGAAGAAGAGAAAAAAAGAACTTTAATTCAATTCAGACTCTTCTTCTTTCACTGTGTGATAAATCACAAAAGAAAGAATAAAAGATTATTCCTTTGAACAAAAATAAAATGATAATCAACTCATGATGTGATACAAACAAAAATAAAAAACACGACAAAAAAGAAGAAGAGGTGACGAACAAACGGCACTTGGAAACTTCCAAGAAGAAAACGACGACCAACAATCAAGTCAAGACACAAGACCACCATTCAACAACTTATTTAGTTACGTCGAGACAAGGTGGTTGGTCAAGGTGGGCAGAGATGCATTCTATCAATCTGCCAATTTGACGCTTCACTTAGTGCCAAACTGCTCCTGCTGCTGATATGAGAATGCCCTTTGCTGGGATTGACGTTTTTGTTATCGTATATTTTTTTTTTCGCAGACTATCCTCAACCAAAAGGAGCGGCATAGGAACTTTGACCATTTAAAATTGACATCAATTACAATGGATCACAAGACGATTTCCTCTGCACTGTGAAAAGTAGTCGCGGCACTCTTCAAAGTGTGTCCGATCCGCCGTGCTGCCGTCCCGTTCCCGTTCCATCGTCATTGCGCTTAGCCTTTGCAAAACACTTACGGACGAAATTTCATCCTTTTGGCTATTTGAACGTCGAAGTCGTTGTCGTTGTCGTCGTCAGTCCGACAAGTCGATGTCGTAGTTCATGTTGTGGCAGGCGGCCACTTCGATGCAAATTTTATGTTTCCCATTTATTTATTTATTTATTTATTTATTAAAAAGGAACTTAATTTTAAGACTAACATCTTATAGATAATTAAGCTTTTTCATAGAAATTTCAATTTGCGTTAGTATTTAATATTTACATGTATTTTAAATTTAAATTTACTTCCGTTAAAATTTATTTATTTTCAAAAAAAAAAAAATTTGCAAAATAAAAATTAAAATAAAATGAATTCAAATTCAAAAAAGATAATAAATTTAAAAATAAATATAAGTATAAGTATAAAACGTTACCAATAAGTTAAATCTTGTGTAGCAAAAGACTGAAAAAAAAAAAATTTAGGTATGTATATGTAGCAGTTTGAATAATCTGTTCTTCTGTTTTTCATAGTTATATGGCAATTTTAATGATTTGAAACATAAATGAATGGCAAATTTATAATTTAACTCGTATTTAAACTATGAACCCGAAAAATGGGTATACAAATTTCTTTGAAAATTGTTTAAAGACTCGAATCTTCTTATTTCACGGGGCAGATCATTCCAAAAACGAGCACCATTAACGAAAAACTGTCTCTCTGAAGTGAGACAAGTAAACCTAGGAATTAGAATTTGATCTGCTCTATTTGAATTTAGTAGTTGGATTTCATTGTAAAGGTAAGGAGGTTTTTGCGTGTGAATTATCTTAAAAAAACTTATTAAGGTCCTTATTTTGAAAAGATTGGCCAAACTAACACCATATAAACTTTTTGAATAGGCCGAGATATGACAATATCTTCCTAGGCCATAAACATAGCGGGACACGTTATTATATAGAACGTTAAGACGCCTCTGACTCGCAGCATCACAGTTTGTGAAGATTTCACACCCATATGTCAAAATCGGGACGATAAGTGATTTGGCTAACATTTTCCGCGTTCCGAGTGGTGTGAATTTTTTGAAAGCTGAAAGATTCCTTAAGGCTCCATATGATTTGCCCACAATAGCATTTATGTGGTCATTCCAGGTCAAGTTCCTGTTAAAACAAACTCCTAAGTACTTTGCTCTTTCCACATACTCTACAGGAGTTCCATTTAGTTCAACAGAGGGGAAATATGACAAATCTAAAGTCTTTTTGGAAATCACAAGGCATTTCGTTTTAGTAGGATTAAGAACGAGACCACATTTATTAGACCACTCAAAAATTGCATTTAGGTCTTCATTAATACTGCAGACACAATCTTCTATTAATCCAAGATGGGAACTCTTAACAAGTTGGACATCGTCGGCAAACATTCTTGTCTCACAGTATTTAACTAAATGTGGTAAGTCATTTACATACATCGAGAAAAGAAGAGGTCCCAAAATAGATCCCTGAGGAACACCATAGCTTAGTGGGAGTAATTCGGACACCTGATTTCCTGAAACCACTGCTTGACTTCTCCCATTGAGATAGGAAAACATGAGTTTCACTGCCTCAAATGAAAAATTAAACAGACAAGAAAGTTTTCTGCACATTGTATTATGATCGATGGTATCGAACGCCTTTGAATAATCAAGCAGAACCAAAAATGTAACCTTATCATCCTCTATTGCTTTTCTTACTTGCTCAACGACTTCTAGGAGTGCAGTGGTACTACTGTGGTGTGGTCGAAATCCGGATTGTTTAGACGATAAAAGGTTGTTTGTGTTAAGAAAGTTGGAAATCTGTTTATGCATAAGCCTTTCGACAACTTTGGACAGGAATGACAAAATGGATATTGGCCGAAACTCTTTATTGGATCGGTTTTTGGGTACAGGTATGACCTTTGAAACTTTCCATTCTGAGGGAAAAATGCTTTCAATCAAAATTGTGTTGATTAAATGAGTAATATATGGAAGAATAAGTGGCAGAATTGCTTTAACAAAAGTGGGATGTAACCCATCAAAGCCCATGGCATTCGATTTTATAGAAATAAAACTTTCAACAACATCTTCTGAAGAAACTCTATCAAATTTAAAAGATATTTGCGATGTTGGAAACAGAGACGAATCTAGAACCAATGAATCCAATGAACCCACCGATGATGGTCGAGGAACAGAAGATATAAATGTTCTGTTTAAACTATCACAGTCAACATAACATTCGATAGCTTTTTGCTTGCCAATACCAATCTCACGAAGATTCTTCCAGAGCTTACGCCCGTTGATGGAAGGATTAAGTTGATTTGCATTCCATCTGGTTTTTGAAGCGTTTATCAACCCCACACACTTATTACGCAGCTGCCGGTATTGTTGGCGATCTTCGGCTATCCTAAAACGTTTCCACTTGTTATATACAGCATTACGATGATTAATGGTTTGACGAATTTCATTGGTGAACCAAGGATTATCTTTAAAAGTAATTGTTTTGGTCTTAAGAGGAACATGGGAGTCAAAAAGTGAATTCAAATTACTCTGAAGAAAATCAACTTGCTGATCAGGAAAAGGCAATGAATATACGTCCTGCCATCGTATTGCTTGAATATCAGTCTGAAGGGCACTGATATTTAGATTCTTGAAATCACGATACTGATAAGTTTTACTAGCGCTTGGAAAAGAAAAATCGAAAGAAATATAAATGAGGTCATGTCGAGAGAATCCAGGTACAGATATTTGATCATAAAGAAGTACCTTCAGTAGGTCGGTCACAAAGAAGGCATCAAGAAGCGTGCTGGAAGTAGGTGAAAAATGAGTTGGATTTATGATATTCACTGGACGTAGATTGAAAGTTCCCATGATGTTTGTTAGAGCATCATCAACCAAGAGGTTTGAATTAAAATCACCACAGAGTATTATGTTTGAAAAATACATTGAATTTTCTTCCAAAAAAGAGTACATTGGTGCTAAGTCGATGAAAGAATATGGCCTATAAACAACACCCAACAAAAGCTTTCCATCGTTACTACAAGTATCAATAATCTCAACGCAGAGAGATTCGAACGCACAGTTTGAAGAGGAACTAAATATTACCTTAGTTTTCAACGACTCCTTTACATACAAAGCTACTCCACCACCGGTACGACCATATCTATCAACTCTGAACATTTTATATCCTCTCATTGCGTAAAAGTTATCATTAATGTTTTTAAACCATGTTTCTGAGACACATACCGCATCAACCCCTGAACCTTCAAATAAATCTCGAAACTCGTCAATTTTCTTAAAAAGACTTTGGGCATTAATATGACATACTTTGAACCCTTGGTTATGAGAAACTAGAATTTTTAACAGTACTTTTGTAATATTAACAGTTTGCTCGTTGTTAGAATGAATAATTTCATTGCGTTCACCCGACATCATAATAATTTAAGATGAACTTACGTGAATAAAGAGAAAGAGTCCTTATATTATTGGAAAAAATATCGCTACTTTGGTTAAAAACTTTTGCTACACAATTGCTAGAACTTAGAAACATTGAGAAAAAATTGAGATAATATAAAAATAATTTTAAATTATATAGACATATAAGCAACATTTAAATAAAAGCTAAGAAAAGTTTTACTAGAATTTTTTAAGAATTTTGAATTTTTAAAGGATTGTAATAAAAATTAAAACAAAATAAAGAAAAATATAATTTTAAAATCGAAAAGCATATAAAAGTCCTTACAGATTTAAATAAGTTCACTCTGCCTTATCGACATCAATGGTGGTGAAGTATCGGGAACTACTGGCAATGATGGAGTAGCTGCGATGTTTTCTATGTTTAAACTATTCTCTATCGGCAAGCTTTCAATGTTGTTTACTTTAATTGCTTCCTCGTGTATTTGACGTTTAATGTAAACGAAACCTCGGAAAGTAAACACTGTTGAAATAATTTTTTTCTTTTTTAATTCGAGTGCGGCATGTAGAATATTTTGATTTTTTGATGATAGGCATTCACGAATAAAGATTGGCATATCAGAATCAATGCCGACGTCTCGCAAGTTAAGTTGCCGTTTTTTTGTTTTCCGGTACTCTCCTATATTTCGTAAAAGAAAGTTTCGCTCATACGGTGAAAAAAATTTAATTATAATAGGATTAGTGTCATTTTTTCTTCCCTTTCGGCTTACGCGGAACATATCTTTGAGTGTCGGTGCCATTAGATTAAGTGTTAGACATAAATGATTAAAGAGTGATCGCAGATTTTGATGGTCAGATGGAATGTTATACAACACAGCATCTGTTGAGATGTTGTTGTGTTCCTGGTCATCAATTTTGTTTTTCAACAGTGCTATTTCTAGTCGAAGGTCGCTATCGTTGGCATCGTCAATGGATTTTGATTTTATAGCGTTTAGTTCCATGTTGACGTTTAACAGTGTTTGCCTTAGATCAGTGATTTCATCTTTGATATTTTTGTGTTCATTTTTATATTTTAGGTGTTCCTTTTCCATCAGTTCCAGTCTTGAGTTAACATTTCTAATTTCAACGCGAATTCCATTGATTTCATCATTGATTCTGTTGAGAATTGATGTTTCAATGTTGGACATTTTATTGGACAGGTCGGTGAGTGTTTCTTTTTGCCTTTTAAATTGTCTTTGCATCTCAGCAATTAGATTGGTTTAAGTTATTCAATTATTTAAGATTTCAGCCATCTTGGAAATTTGGATTTGAAACCGTCGGTCGCGTCGTCGTCGGTCGTTTTTCGCTAAATGTCTTGGCTGCTTTAGTAAACATTTGTCTAAACGACTTCTAATACGAATGTGTGATGGGTCCTTGGATATAGGTACAGTACATACATTCACTGGCCTGGCTGGCTGGTTGGCTGTCGCTGACCGAGTGAACATCTTAAATGGCGAATTAGTGCATAAGATGCGTGCACAGAGTAAGTGCGTGGGCAGAAATTACATGATCACGACCGCTAAAATTGAAGCCTCTTTTTGCAACATGTGAAGGCATTATATCTACCAACGACCGACGACGACCAAGATGAGGGCAACTACGACGACAACGACGTGTATACGACGATGATGGTGAAGAATTTCGAAGTTCGATGATCATGGCTGTACGCTTGTGCTTGCTGTAGCTTGATCGTCACCATCATATCCATATACTATTGCGCGCACAGCATTGTCTTGTAAATGGGCTTGAGATTGCATCGACTCGATGTTGTTTTGTCTTTAACTTCAACTTCGACGTGGAATCGTTGTTGTCGATGATGACGACGAAAACGACTACGACGCAAACATCCCATCATTAGATATGGTATCTTTTCTCTGATGCTGCATCAGGATGATCCCATGCGAATTTATCAATGAAATCGCACTGATGGGCTTGCCATTGTCGTCTTTTGGTTATAGGTCTTAGGTTTGGCTCAGAGGAGGGTGGAGGCCTCTTTTTTCTTTCAGGGAGTGTCTCCAAGGGTATATTTCATTCGCCTGCAGGCACAAATGCATTTCGAATTGTTTTTCTTGCCATGTCGCAGGGTTACATTTTAATTAAATTTAAACGCAAACAAAAAAACAGAGAATACCTAATAATAAAAACGTTTTTATTCTCGTAGAGTACGTACACTGCATGGAATTTCTTTTCTTCATAAAATACACTGGAAAAATAATATTTTTCTTCTTTATTTGAATAAAAACATCGTGGGTTCTTATTATTAAGACATAACTGTTTTTTCGTCAGGGCAAAACTGGGTGTGATTTATTTGGGTGAAAATTTTGAAAAATGGTTTTAGAACAAACAATGAACATATAACTTTGAAATAACAGAAAATAAATAGTAAAATAAATATAAACCATTAATTCATAAAAAATAATTTGAACAATAAAAAAAAATAAATATAAAACGAGAGTGAGAAGTGTTTGTGCTTTAAGATGGAACAACTTATTAAATATACCTACATACATATGTAGGTGAAATTTGGAATTAAGATCACAAAAGATGATACTTTCCTGTCCCTTGATACTCGAGCAGAACCTACAAATTTTCAAAAAATGTTCGTCATTTTATTGGAACCATTTATATTAACATTTAAGAACTATTTGCTCTTGTATCTTCTTAGAGTATCTCAAGTTATTATTGATTTAAAAATACTGGCAACAAATAACTTCTTAACAGGCTACGAACAAACTCTGAAATCAACAAGGAATCAATATTAAGGTTGTGACTTTTCCATCAGTGTATGCATACATTTCCGAATTGTATATTTGGATACTATACTTCAACGTCGACGGCCGGCGCGCGGTGAAGACAACAAACATAGTCGGCAGGAGGTTCCGCATGAGATCAATTGATCTTCACCGGAGAATAAACAATCCATGCTCTAGAGACAATCGAAAATACCCAAATTGTGCGGTCATATCTACATACATACCTGCGATGATGAGCAAACTTTGTGCGAGATAAGAAAATCTTTCTCTAATAGGCGGGTTGATCATTTGATCCTTGATCCTTTTGCTTGCGCTCTAGCCACTTCGCACGTGTTTGTTAAAACTAAAAAATCTAGTGGTTTCCGATATTTGCTGAGCCTCTGGTGTACCTCTACCTACATATATCTAAAGGGAAGGTAACCCCAAGAGCACAAAATAAACCTTACTATTTTTATGTCGATTAAATGAAACCAAATAAATAAAAACAAAACAAAAATAATACAAAAAAAAAAGGAAGAAGAAAAGAAAACAAGTCCTTTGCGAGTATGTCAGTTGGGATCAACTGATCAATAATTTTCCTTGCATAATGGGCGAGCGCGCATAAAATTTATATGGCCGGATATAGACACGACAGCAGCTATAGCATCAGAGCAAGATGCTCTTCCTTTGACTCCTTGGCCATGAGATGCGACGACGGCGACGATCGGTGGTGATGGTGATTGTGATGATGGTGGCTCTTAGTGCATGCACTTATTTATTGATATTTTCGACAGCAAAAGCGCACTGCTGCATTGCGCGCGCACCCCGGAAAGATAACTCAGACCAAAGAGACCAAGACCCATTGCAAAAAAGATATATTGATTCTAAAATGAACATCGACTGTAATCACGTCCAGCATTAGGCTTTATTTTTTTCGCCGCGCTCTCACACACAGCGAGTGCATGACAACGACGCTCCATGACGACAAGCAGCCATCTCAAAGCATATTTGCAAAGAAAGGAAGCACATCTACATCCAGAATCCAGATCCACCTACCTACTCCACTATAACCAGTGAAGACTGCGTTCACTGCAAGGGGTTGACTTATAGTCAGCTAAGTTAACTCCGTAAATAGCCCCCTATAGAGTTGTTTGTAAAGTACTCTCAAAATCACTGATGTCCACACTAACAGCATAGACCCACCAGAGGTCCTCTTTTCGGAGTATCAAAAATATGACGTTTTTCTAAATGTTTTGTGTATTTTGTATTTATTGGCTGAACATAATGTTGTTGGTACATTATGTATCTAGTTTTTCACTGGAATAAACTCAATCATGAAATTGAACAAAATAATTTAATTATAGTTTCGAAAAAAAGAGCTATTTTTAGATTTACAATTCAAATATTTCAGATTGAAAAAAAAATTATGTGAAATGACATCAGACCATTTTATTTCTAATCTAAAATGGTTGAATCGAAAACCCTATTAGATTAATGGTCCCATTCAGCTAAGTCAACCCTTGATGTATCATAGAACGGATGGGCGAAATTTAGATTTAGAATGAATAACTTGTATGATTTTGTATTCAGTTCACGGAGTTAACTCCTGGAAAGCATATTAAACTCAACTTAATTCAGAAGCACCACTCTAGAATTTAGTTTCCAAAAACGTATTCAAATCAAATGGTGATACTGAGAGAGTCATGATTATCATATCATAATTTTTGAAACGTTTCTGTGAGAACTTTCTATAATGTCTAAAGACCTTAGTGAACTTCTTCGTTTTGAAATGAAACCGAGAACGTTGAGGTTAAGTAAAGATTAACAGATCGAGTTTTGATTTAAAACTGGGCTTTAACCCAAGGTTAAAGTTAAATCCAAGTTTACTTACTTAACATGTCAAGTCTATCAATTTACATGAAGTCATAAACAAGTTTGTACAACAGCCTCTAAAATATCGGCTCTTCTCCAAATTTCTTGAGTGAACCCTTTTTTGAAAATTTCTTCAAATAAAATAATAATTATTCGTTGGATTTTTCTAATGTCAAAATATTGGATATCTGGTCACCATACCCAAGAGGAGGGAGCAAAGATGGTTGCAAAATGCAATCAATGAGCAAAGTGAGCATTGATCGCTGAATCATACATCGTTGAGCGATCATAAGTTCACAACGCGATTCTCTAGTTTTGTCGTCGAGTCCTTTAATTTATGCATTTCACTCTCATTGCATTCGGAATAATTTCTATATGACAGGGCTTAATTCTTATTTATCATCACAGGATCTGATCTGTGACCACCAGCACCAATGCGCCCGCGCATTGAGCTGTGTATAAAGCCGCCATGCCATGCCTCGACCATAATATATTTTCACCGCAAACGTTGGCCATCGTACACAAATAGAGAAATAGGGAGAGAGAGCGAAAAATTCTTGGAAATAATTGCCTGTTGTAAAAATTCAGAGCAATTCGGTTTTGATCTCATTAGCACCGACCAAAGATCGAAGAAACTATAATATATTTGAAATGGTAAAGGTTCCCCATTCTTATAGTCTTAATTCAACAAACTGCACATCAGGTAATCCTTGCTTGGGTTTTCTGAGACACACAAAACTACTGATAAGAATCACCTTTCGTCCTTTCGTCGTCGTGCTGACTCAAATTAGAGCCTTCCCGCCCGCACAGTGTTTATCTCGGACCGCAATAAATCCCTCGGCGCGGCCGGCGGCGGTAATGGGATAATTTTGGTGTTAGTGCTGTCAAATATTTGATTCGATTATTTTCGATGGCAATTCACCACAACAATGGAAACATCCTTTCCTTTCTTATCTCCATCTCTCTTACTCTCTCTCTCTCTGTTGATGATGATAATGACCCGTCCATTTTTGGGTGAGAGCAAAATGAGGATAATGGAACAAACAATCCGAAGTGAGCCACTTATCGGGTGTAAATATTATGGAAGAAGAAACTTTTGTGGGTCTTTTACTTTCTGACATTGTTGGTGTTTTTTTTTTTTTTATTTTCGAAAAGATATAAATGTCACGTTTGGGAATTATTTTTCTGCCTTAGTTTACACATAATATAGGTATAGTGTAATCCATCGAAAGATGTTTTCGACCAGATTACGCGGAATTTATCGGGTAGATCAAGTGTCTTTTAAATATATTTTGAAATACTTATCTGGCATTTCCGTGTAATGCCGATAGATGGATAGAGCCTTAATGTGCTATGGTCAATGAGGGTTTTATCCTTAAAATGAAATGAACCTAAGACCGACTTAAGGGATTACACGCTGAAGTCACAATTAGAGTCGGATGATTATACATTTTGTCTTTATAGGCTTATATGGGTCATGTTACAAGGTCAAGAACATTTAAGAGTATACAGATGAAGTCATTGATGAAGGAAAAGCAGGGAATTTATTTGTATTTAAAAATTAAGTCTTAAAAGTTTTCTCAGGAGTTAAGATACTAATTTTAAATAAGAAATTCATAATTTTTTAATATAAGAAAAATTGATGGAGCATTAAACAGATTAAACATAACGTTTTCAAAGGGTAAATACATAGTTGTAGTTTCTAGTTTTCTTATATTATGACTGCGGAATCGCAAGGAAAAAAAACAAGCCAAAAATTGAAGATCAGCTTGCTTTGCTGTCCATTTCCGATTTTTGTTCTTAGAAATTTTTGATCTTGAATGAAAAAGGCACCCTTGATCATACAAAAGATCTCATCAAGTATTGTTGAAAATATGTAAATGGAAATTTTGAAAAATTAAAAAACCCTTTTTCATATTTAATTTATTTTACACGTTTCGTAAGTTTTAAGTGGTCGCAGACCATTTTGTAGACTTTTAGTAATTTTTTTGAAAAAATTGTTCAATTTAAAAAAATGATCAATCACAATCCCATTATTATAGGTTCTTAATGAAAAATTTACAAAAACATGAATTTTTTATTCAAGATCAATAATTTCTAACATAAAATTTCTGCTAAAAAAAATACCAAGGCCAACAAAAAAGAGTCAAATGTAAGTTAAAATATTTAAAGAAATTGGTTTTTTGTTAATTGTTGGCTTTCAATTTCTTGAGATGGCAAGTTACGCCATTTAAGCATAAAGTAAAATAACCTTTAAATGGTTTTTGATTCAGTTGTGGCTGTCAAAAACAAGCTGGCAAAAAGCAGGGCAATTTTGGTGAAACTGGAGAACAAAATTTGGAATGGAATAAATTTAAAAAAAATATTTGTTTCAGTCTTCGCCATTAACTTAAAAACTATTTCTTCTTTTAAATGTTGTCCAAGTACAACTGAAGGTATATACAATTTTCTATAAATTCTATATTAAAAGCTTTTATTATTCGTCAAAGCGTTTTTGAATTTTACTTTAAAATCTTTTTTATGAATTATTCACATAACTACTACGCAAAGATACCTATCTATTTTTTCCGGATGCTTATAGTACGACCTCATTCATTTAAATTCAATATAAACAATTCACTTTAAGTTTTTTTTTTTTTATTGAAAAATGTAAAAGCAATAAAACTCCTGCTAGCTTCCAATAAATTTAAAAATTCATTTAGCTGACCAACTTTTTTGATAAGCACACACAAAGCTCTTAATAGAAAATGTTTTAAACATAAATGTTTACCATACAACAAGTAAAAAAGTAAGAACTAAAAAAAACCTTGTGTGGGTAGTTAAACTGTTTGAAGTGTCAAAATATTAGTATCTTTATTGAGGGTTATAACTTAGTTCAAAACCTATTAACAGAAAAAAAAAACCAATATAATAGAACCAGAAACATTAAGATAACGAATTTTCTTAAAGGCATAAAATGATCAGTATTAGCAAGTATCATTTATGTATCTGCTGGTTGTTTTTATTTTTATTTTCATTTTAATTTTTTTTTTGTGATTTGAGAATGTTTTATAATATCAGAAAAAAAAACTGGATATATATAGAAAAAAGTCAGTTAAACCATACCAAACCATTAATCATTATGGAAATTAGCTTCAAACATTTTGTTGGTATGGTTAAAAATCGAAAACAACAAAATAATACCTTTTCTCCAATGAACGGCTGAAGCTATAAAATTATTCAAGATTTACGAGATTAGATACCGAATTGTTTAATTTTGTGAAAAAAGATTAGTCATGCGAATTCTTTCTATTATCGTTTGTTTTTTTTTTGTGTTTTTGAAATATTTAATTTGATTAAAAAACGTTTATTGTTTGCTTGGAACAAAGCATTTAACAAAGAACAAAAGATTGATCTTCTTCGGCAAAACTTGTTCCAAGCTTCTTATCCATGAATCAATGATTACCTATTTCTAAAAAAAATTATATTGTGAGAAAGTACATGAAAACATTGAACTCAAATTTCTTTTAAGGAATCGCGAAAAAAGAACAATTTTTAAGCATTTCAGAGTTATTTTTAAAAAAATGGTTAATATTTATTTTTAACAAAAATGAGAGCCCTGTTTTTCAGTGCTGAGTTAAACCAGAGTTAGTTATTCAAATATCAAATTAAATGATCGATAGTTAACTCCAAAATCAATTTTTAATTGGTGAACGAATGCAGAAAGGCTTTATTCTCCTTTTCTAAATTTTCCCCCACCCACGAAAAGATGAATGAAAAAAAAAATTCACCCAAACTTAATTTCAAACCTCAAAATCATTCAAAAATAGTTTTTTGAAAACATATGATATTGCATGTTTCAGTTTATATACTATATAGCCTCGCAAATCAAAATGATACCGTGACAAGAATGAAATTGTTCAATTTGACGAAACCAAGACGAGACTAGACTAGACTTTTTAATGCGTACTTTTTATATATTTTTCTCATTATGAGAAAAAAGTATAAACTACTAATGCACTTTTGCCTCTCATAATAAAAATTTAAAAAATTTTCCCAAAGACACATACTTCAAACATTTGAAATTCCATCTTTGGGCACAAGTAAGCGCCTGGATGTGAAAATATAGCAAAACAACTCTCAAATACACCCAGGCCCATCAGGCACCATACGGACAGATGGATGGCAAACTATATAATATGCAGAAAAGTGAACTTTGGCGGTTTGGCGGTCCGGACTTCGAGAAACATTTCAAAAGTCATCGGGGTCAACTTTATGTCTTGGGGCACTCAATTCACAGCAGGTTCTTCCGCTGTTATGATGCGCGATGCTGATGATCATGGAACTTCATAAAACTGTGATGGTGGGGATTACTATGCGACTGTGGTGATGCGCATCCATATCGCACACAGCACGAATGTGATGATGCCAATGGGTTCTCGTTCTTCTTCTACTGTGATGATGTTCCATGAATTCCAGAACTATCTGTGAAATGTGTCGCAGAATTTAATTTTTTTTTTGCAATTATAAGAAGTATGTACCGGCCATAAGAATATCGTTTCGCATCAAGTGCACACTCGACGGGGAATTTAATGGTTGTAAAAAAAATATCATGAACACAGCTCATAATTGCTTTTATGAGTTAAGATTAGCTGCGGGTTTTCTTTCAGGGAAAACAAAACACACAAAAAAACTTTTAATGGGTATATGGGAAGAGTCAACGAAGTTTTCATGTTAGAGAATTAAGTTTAAAATTATAGAAAAGGTATCTGAATGAGGAAGTTTGTTTATTTTTAACAAAACTTTACGAACCCAAATGAAATTACTGGGGGAACGCTTTTCTATAGAAACCTTAAACGCTTTTCTATGGCTCCGCGAAATTAAGCCCCAGGAAATAAGGCCCAAAAGAAAAAATGAAATAAGGCCCCAATTTATTTTTTTTAAATAAAAGTTTATTTTGAAAATGAAATAACAAAACCAAATACTTGGATTGTATACTGTAGAATTTTACTGTTGTGGAACTTGTTGAAAAAATCAATTAGTAGCACAATTGAGTGATCTTTTCTCCTCATTTCCTTGTGTAAAGATTGCGCGATTTTTTCAGCTATTGTGTTGCTCCCTGATGGTTTTCAACACAATCTGATTTTTTTCATCTGATGGGAGTTCAGGGAGTAACAGAATAGCTGCAAAAAATCGTGCGATTTTTTCAGCTATTCTGTTACTCCCTGATGAGAGTTTAAGGAGTAACAGAATAGCTGAAAAAAATCGCTCCTTGATGGTTTTCATCATCATCATCTGTAAAAGACAATGTTATTTTAACATTATCAAACAAATTATGAAATAAGGCATGAATTGTTTTCTTAAAATAAACTAAGCTTCAAAAACAATTTGAGATTTTATTTCATTGGGGCCTTATTTCATAATGAAATTATACCCCACAAAAAAAATGAAAAAAGGCCCCAAGAAATGAAATAAGACCCCAAAATTTGAGAAATTTTGTTGTTGTTGGCTTATTTTAATTTTTTTTGTGGGGCCTTATTTCCTGGGGCCTAATTTCGCGGAGCCCTTTTCTATATCTCGAACATTTACTTGCTTAGGCAAGAAGTCTGTATTTGGAATGTTGGGCTTTAACATCCAACTCAGATTTACCATTCGTGACGCTTGGGAACTTATGAAAAATAAGAAAGCTGTCCAACTGATGAATTCAGAAATAATAAATCAAAAAACTTGCTATAGTCGATAGTCAACCACTTGGTTTGAAGTATGCAGATCCGTTCTACATTTTATTTTACTTTGAAATGAAATTGAAATCGATCTGGAATGGAAATAAGTTTTATTGATATCAATTTCATTGTTTTAGAATTTAAAAATAAGTAAATTTGCGTGTTCCACACTTCGATTCAAACATTTTGTGGCGATTTAAATTTCAGCGTGGAAGGAATTTATCTATAAAAAAAAGTTTTTTGGCGTTAATTAGCCAGAATTGGATTTAGTGTGGATTTCCATAAGGCCATGAAATTATTAAAACAAGCTTATGTAAGTACTTGGAATGTCAGAGATTAGGACTACGATTGTACGAGTATATTTTAAAATTTATTTTCCAAAATAACTTATCGAAATAGGAGAAAGTACAGTAGAACTCTCTATGAGGCCCAATATTTATCATTCCCACGGAAAGGCATACAAATTTTTTTTCTGACAATATGAGTTGAAACTTTTGGCTCTGTATTTAGTACCTATCTATCTTTTCAATCATCTCTGAAAGTTTCCTTCCGCAAAAAATAATAAGCAGCCAGACCGATGCTATTCTGTCGCAGTGACGATGAATTACAATAACATCAAAAATGCTTGTAAATGAAAACAACATATTGTTATCATTCTTTTCTTTCGAGTCGCGCAGGTTTGGGAGAGGTTTAAGTACAATTGATTATGTTGCTGATGAATGTGGCGCAACGGATTCTAAAAATATGATGAAACATTTATATAAACATAATTAAACTTTTGTTAGCAATACTTTATATTTTTTTTTTCTACATTTTCTAACTGTAACTGTTTTTTCGACTACCAAGAATGCAGCAATTAGGAACACAATTTATTTTGTATTTTATAAAAAGAACAGAAAATGCGGACTTTATTTTATACAACAATGACAGATGTCATCTGTTTTTAATTTCATAACTATGGAACAACATAAAAACCAATTCACTCAATTTTCAATTCCAATTCCAATTTCGATTTCATTTCATTCGCTTTCTGAAACCGAGCTGATAAAAATTTAAATTCTTTAACATTTATGTTGCTCTATTTCGAAATATAAAAGTCCCAAAATTAGAACGTCTTAACAGAAAAAAGCAATTACAAATGCAAATGTCTTAAAATTAATAAGAATACTATATTTCCTGTCTAAGATGAAGACATTTTCATTCAAATATATTTTTATGAAACCTACGTTTAAATTTTTGAAAAAAAAAAATTGAATTTATAATCGAATTACTGTCCCAACCATTAAATGTCACCGAATAAATCAAAACATCAAGCTGAGTTTTCATTTAGCAAAACGTTTATCAAATAAATTTGAACTCATTAAATATTCAGTTATAATTGCTTAAAATTAATATTAATTATATGCCACCAATTTATTTAAATAAAATAACGATAAAACAAGTTCAACAAAAATATTGATTTACAGAAATACGCAGAATAAACAAGAAATCTTATCTAGAAATATAAAATAAATTTATAAATAAAATCTTTTCAAATGCAAATTTTATAAGTGTTCGTTTAAGTTAGCATCATCGATAAGGAGGAATTTAATTAATTGACTAAAGTCATGGTTTGCTGAAGGGAAAGACATGTTTCAATCAATCAGACATTTCGGTTCCCATACACATTCTAGGTCAGAACAACAATACAAAACATATTGTGTGTACATGAAAAACACTTCAACTCCCATGAATCATCATCATCATCATGGTCCGTCCGTCGCGTCGCGTCGGTCCCATCGGTTGTTCGTGAATAACCCCAATTGAATTTCAATCCCAAAATACCAATATACCGGAGAGTTTCCGCCGAACCCATCTGCGAACATGTCAAACACCCAATTATTCAATTCGACACGTATACATGTAAATTGCTGGCAATTCAATCACAAACCGTAGCGTCGCATCGTCCGTCGGGAGGAACCTCTCGCAGAAAGGGTTCACTATAGTTCGTTTGCTTGCCATCATGTTTGACTGACCATCCAATCCACAATCCAGAGAGACCTTTAGCTCAATCAGAGATCGGACACCGATACCATTGCGGACGATCTATTGTTATTTCCATCACAGATGGCGAAAGACGGCCACCAAACCTTTGCTCAATTGCCTCAAAATCTTCCCAACTGTCCAAAATGTTTATTTGCTCCAAATGGGGGACTTCGCTCCGTTTCGATTTGCGATTGCGAGCAACACAGCTCACAGCACATTTCCCACGATCAGTTCAGGGCATGTCATGATCGCGTCAGTCGCGGCCGGACCGTGTTCGGCCTGCCAATAATTTGCCACGTTTAGCCATTTTCGTCGGGGCGGTCATCCCGTGTATGTTACGTGTCATTCCATTCGGTGAGTTATCCAAATTCAAATATAGTTGCGTTGTTGTCCGAAAATTCAAATCGGAATCGGAATTTGGAATGCGAGAGGAAGAAGAAAAGAATTATCCTGGTATGGCACATCCATAACTGGCTCCACGATTAATAGCCTTAATTATTGACACAGCTTGGTAATGATGCGAGCATTTTTTATGTGTCGATTGGAACAAGGCCGAGAAAAATGATTCCAAACGAACCCCAAAGCCGAAGGAAGACAACAAACGTCAGACCAGACAACGCAGATGACCCGCCAACAAAACAAAGGAAAAATGTGAAAGCATCAGAGAGATAAATTGTATTGGCACAGTCGCGCAGAAGTATCAACCTAATGTAAATTTCATCCGTGGGATGTTAATGTTTAACGAATTAACGAGGAGGAACAGCGGCGACTGATCAGATCATCACTTTGTCATACTCGGCGGGGGTTATGATGGAGCCCCTTAGATCGACGACGATATGACGGCACGGAATCGGTATGGCAAGTATGAAGGCATAACGTATCAGTATATAGATATGGATACCTATGGTTATACCTTCTCTATTACGGTGGTGCGGTGCGGTGGTTGCTGCGGCGGCGGTGTGTTGTTGTGATCGAGGAATTCCGCTTTGATTTTAGATAGATCACTCCTCCCCCCTCCCTCGCTCACCAAAGTCTACGACCGCTATAGCGACTGACATAAGCATATCATTGCAACGTATTGAATTACAATTAGCATACGGGTTGTGCGTTTGCGGTATTTCCACGCGCTAATCGTTAGGAAGGCAAGTGGTTTCGATTGATAGATTCATAGATTATTTTTGTATAATATAAGCTGAAACTAGAGATTTAGTAATAATAATTTCTGTTTAGCAGATTTTTCGATAGGGATGTTTGAAATTTATCTGTGACTGAATTCGAGGTATTTTTATGGAGATATATAAAATTTGGGTTCTGAGTCATTTTTGTGTTGAAATTCGGTCTTAAAAATTCCAAAAGTACAATCAAAAGTCTATTTGAACACACGTGAATTTTGTATATTCAAAATTTTGTTTTTTCGGTATAGAAAGTGTACAATACAGACGTTGAACTCTTTAAGCTAATTAGTGCAAGGTTTCCAAAAATCTATTTTATTTTTTATTTTGTGGTGTTGGTTCATATGTAACCGTTAATCCAATAGGCAATTTCGGATCAGGGAAATGCTACTAACTTCATGTTCATTCGAACTACACAATTACGATAGTAGAACAGTGGTACATTAGGGCGTATACGCACTTTTCTTATATTTTATTGAATTATCAAATTTCTATAATGCAAAAATTTGGAACTCAGTGTTATTACAAGTTCCTATATTTTTTACATATAAAGCTAAAATTTTGAAGTGAATCAAATTATAAACTGATTTTTTAAACGTTTATGAAAATTTAATATAGGGGAAATAGTTATGACCTAATGAAGGAGGATTTTATAGTTATCAATGAATACCGAACCGATCTCAACTATTTTTTTGTATTCAGTTTACTTGAGTTATCAGCTCTTTTTTGAGAAGTCACAATATTCGTGATGGACAGTTTTTTTTCTATGTTCCGTGACAAAATACTCCTATTGTGAGATATTGTAATTTGGTATTTTCAAACCCAAACTATTTAAAAAATAAATCATGCTTTCATTGCTAATTATCAATTTTCTTCTTATTCAGAACCATCTTCACAACATTGAATTGTCCTACACTTATCTATTCAATTGGCTGGTAAAATATTAACAGCATTGATATATTTCATTTTAATAGTTATGACAATTACAACTATTCACACGACGTGCAGCAGGAAACTTTCTAAAACCACCCCACTGCTTGCATAAAAAAATTATATATAACAAACTACTTTCCAAAACTAGCTTTAATAAGAAGCTTTATTTAGATTATATGTTATTTCAACAAGAACGAACATTGTAGAAAAATATTTCTACAATGTTCGTTCTTGTTGATTCTCACTTGTTTGAGTGATAACATGTTTTGCAATAAAATTTGATAATTCATTATTTTTTTATAGCAAAAAACAAAATAATATAAACCTGATGCTCTTGCTTAAAACAAACCAGAACATTGATAATAATTGAATTTAAATTTAAGTTGGAAAACATAAATAAGTATTTATTTGGTATTTTGCGATTCTTTTAAAATTATGTACATATTCCATTCTTCCCTTAGGTATAACACAAAAAGAAAAACTGATATTTCCCACACACATAATCAGAGGCTTTGTTGGACGAACTGATTGTATTTCTCTATTTCATAGTCGAGTCGACCTCATGACAAGCTGACTTCAAGCTATCCATTAAATGGGTGCCATCCCACGATACCTTCAAACAATGACCATTGTACGAACAAAAATGTTTGGTCATTTCGATTCAATAAGATCCCTTGCCATACAATGATGGATCAATGAAAGTTATTCCCTTCTTGACCTGGGTGCCGTGTTCAAGAGTCTCTGACTTGGTTTATATGGACGTGAAGGTAAGGCAGATATTAAATTGCTTTCAATCGGATGACAGAAATTAGTGAAATTTATTGTAACATGCATTCACTCGACGATCTGATGGTCATCATTATTATTGTTGTCTTCTATAAATGCAACCTCTTGAATTTGGCCTAAAAAAGAAAGAAAGAAAAAAAAAAAAGGATCCAGAAGTGTTTGCTGGCGGGCGCATTGTTCCATCATCGTATTTATAAATGTAAGCGCAAGCGGGTGCTTGAGAGTAGCACCCTGTGTCTATAGCTGTCGAATATGGTATAGAAGTAGAATATGTCCATGTCAGGGCCGCACCGTTTTTTAAATTGTTAATAAAATAAATAAAACCTAGTTCATACAATGTGATTTTCATTTCGTGTGGTTTTTTCTTCGAAATGTTGAATTTTTTTTTGTATATTTCTTTTCATCTCATACATCTTTTGATGGCGGACACTTGTTAAGGCACTATGTTTTGTGTTGTTGTTGCGTGTTGGGATTCGGGGAAAAACATAAGCATTACAAGCGATTGAAATAACACACAACAAAAGATCGATCGCGATGCTCTCTCTTCACCCTTTTTCTACACAATATCATATAATATCTTCATTACAAAGCTGAACTTAATTGAATCAAATTTCAGTTACTTATGCCATCACCACTAACCATTCAGGCAGCAGCGGTGGCAGCAGCAATGCTGCTTTTATATCTCTATCATGCGGCAAATAGATGAATCATGGTATAACTTTGGGCAGCCTGTAATTAAACGGTGGCCTTATAATATGCATAGTTATAATTTGAATTATTGTATTGGTATCAAAAATTCATTAATGGGTCCATGTTTTTAGTTATTTATAATATTTAATTGAAATACAAAATTTTGAAATAAAAATAAATTCTACAACGTAAAAGTTGAAACTCAAGTCTGAAAAACATAATTTTTGTTTCTTGCTAATATGTAAAAAAAGTCATTTAGTTGATGAGGGACCTCGATCTAAAGTTTTAAAAAATTTAAATTCGAGTTTTTTCAAAATGTTGTGAGTGCAATGTTTGACAGGTCTGTAAATTAATAATTCATCCTTTTGTGTTATGTAACTTTTCAAATTCTGGAATATAAATACGGTTTCAAAAGATTTTACGATGGGTGACTTCGGCTTATCTAAATCATAAGAGTATATGCTGATGTCTTAACCCATCAGTATCAATTTATTGAAAAACCAAGAAGCCGGAAGCTACCTTTGGCTAGCCTCTATAATAAACTGATAAAGAATACCCATAAAATTTCAGTGAATATCCATTGAACACAAAGTATATTTTCCAATTAGCACATTGTCGTTGAATCTCGGTATATTCGGTGTACGCTTCCATCTCCGCACCTAGCAATATATCCACTACGATTATATGTGGTTTTGGATAGATGTCAATTATTCCACTTGGTCTATCCATCGAATCGATCGAATATTATATGAGTGTTTTTTCATTCTGTTACTTTTTGTGTTTCTGTAATGGCATTGGGTTACGACCACACGTCCCACTCAATTTTTGTTTATTTCCTTAAATGAAATGAAACCTCACACATTGACCGCAATATTTTTCGACTGCACCCTATACCTCTATCTGCGATGGATGATATGGAACCGGCCACCGCCGCCGCCGCTGCACCGATGCCGCTGCATGCGTTGTTGAATAAATTGCGTCAATAAAACGAAGACTGATGGCCACAGATCAGGAGAAAACCGCAGCGCCACAATTTAGGATTTTATGGCGGCAAAGCACTAATTGCTACAAGAGGCAACCATGTGATTATCACATGTGGTCACCTGCAACGCATATCAGCTCTCGTCGAAAAACGTTGTCTGTCGTCATCTCCTTCGTCATCGTCAGCCAGCCAGCCAGCCAGCTAGCCAGCGTGCGCGGATGATGTCTTCTGTGTGTGGGCACTGGGCATGCACGCGTACATCACAGACCGCCATCCAGCATCGCCATCAGCCAAAACCGCTATGAGTCAAAATCAACCTTTGGCATCATTCACCCAGCCCTATGGGTGGAGTGATTTATTGGCCATGAGCTGCAGAGCTCACACTTGCATTTTGGCCAGCCACTTGGTTTTGGACCATCATCATCAATCCGTTTGAGAATAAAAAAATATTGTTATATTCGTCGCCGTAGTCGTTGTTTAAATATGAAACTTTAATATTGCCAAGATTTTATGAGCATATGTATATAACTAACCACTAGGAAAACTAAATATTATATTGTTGCAAGTATTTAAATAATAATAATAATACACCTGTGGCAATTTGCAGCAGTACATAAAACACAAGCTTTTTTTCTTTGAATTACTGCTTGTGTGGTTTATTTGTAAAGCAACTATTTAGAATTTAAAAAATCGCTTTCAATCCATCACAAAAATAAAGTTAAAATACAAAATCTTTATTTTGGGTTATCACTTAGATCATCTCTTACCTACAAAATGGATCTTACTTCCTTGATTGTTTTCAAAATATCAAAATCGGATTTGAAAATATGGGAGTGGAAGAAATTGGTACTGATTTGCTTATAACTTCAACAGCACGGATCTTCGATTTGTAAGATGTAAATTTAACAATTTATAGTAGCTAATTCTAATTATAAGACGATTAAAATTAGTAGGCAAAAGAAAAATTGGTACATATATTTCCCATGCCAATTTTGCATACCACTTAATGGGGAAAGTTCTCACCGAACCGAACATCGCATCGGCTAGAAACCAAATGGTGATTTTGGTTAAATCTGTAGCTTGTCCTCTTCCGATTTGTTGTATCTTTCACCTAATTAAAGGTGCTCAAAGGTCGATAAGTTACAGTGAATAGGAGAGTTGATTGCAGTTCTCAGCCGCAAGTCAAGAATGCTAGAAAGTTTGCAAGGGAAAGACGAGCTGCAGAAACGGAAGTTGTTGATCTCTTTGATTTTCAGCAACACACTTAGCAAGGTTAAAGCGCTCCATCTTGCCTGATTGTTTTCTTAAAATGTTTAAGACGTTCAAAGTTGTGTTTTGCGTTTGAAATAATTAGGGCAAATTGGAGACTGAAAATTGTAAAGTAAGTAACGCCATTTTCCATTTTACAAGAAATGAAGAATGCTCTGATGCGAAGTAGCCAACTTGTGGCGTCTAATTTTTAAGTTTGCGATTTTTCAAAAACGAAAATTTACTTGTACTGCTTTGTGGTCAGTTTGCCTTGAAAAAAAGTCGTTCGAAACTTTTTTGGCACAAATAATTTTTATATATTCATAAGATCTTGAGTAAAAAACAACATTCTTTTCAAAATGTTCACTTTTTAATTAAAAAGAAAAATGATTTTATTAAAATCCAAAAGAAGAATCCTAGTTTGAAGAAAATCGCTTCCGTAGTTTTTGTATTTTTTGTATGTTCTATGTCGAGGCACAGACAAACAGACAAACAGACAGAATTGCAAGAACCATTTTCTAAAAATAAGTTTTGCAACACTAGTAACTTTATTTAAAGTAATTTGACTTCCTTTTTGGTGACGCTGATCCACTCATTCCATTGCTCTGCTTCGGGTACGTTAATTTTTTTTTTTTTTGGTCAGAAGTACATTGTTTGGCAACTCGGGTTCCAAGCAATTTTACTGGTGGAAA
The DNA here is from genome assembly GCA_958431115.1 of Syrphus vitripennis. NCBI lineage: Eukaryota > Metazoa > Arthropoda > Insecta > Diptera > Syrphidae > Syrphus > Syrphus vitripennis. The sequence goes on along the minus strand of OY288108.1, from coordinate 146,897,647 downwards.
TGTATTTTTGATATGGAAATTTACTAAACGCATTATGTTAAAAGACCGAAATGTTTTTAAAAAACCGTTCTCAATTTTACCACGGATTTTTCAGGATACTGAAAAAAAGTTTAAAGAATGAATATCATCTGGTGCTGGTCAGTGGTCACCTTATTAATATTTTATTGATGGGCAGAAATGTGTCCTATACCCACATTAATAAAATAAAATCCTACAAAGCTCTCTGAAACATTTTCCCAGATTTCCATCCTTTTATACTTCATCTAATAAAAAAAAATGAATTTTAAAAAGAACATAAAAGAATAAATCGAATTTCTATTCAAAATCAAACAAAAGGCACACAAACCACTTCTAAATTAAATGGATATTTACTACCGAATGCTAACAAGTATCTGTCTCAGCGAGGTCATGTGGCGACTCCACAGACCATAGATATTGTCCATTCGATCGTTTATTAAATAAAAAACGAACAAAATAATAATAATAAAAAAAAAATGAAATAACTATCCAACATTTATTAGAGAAAAAAAAACAGGGTTGAGGCACTGATGCTGGGAAAAGGTTCACGGCTTATCCCCTAAAACGCCATGCCACGCCATCCATCGCGCCAGCCTTGGTAATTTATGTCTTCTTTATGCCCACTTTGAACATTTTTTTATGAAATGTTTGATTGCACCCTCGTTATGGAGGTACCGCGACCGCTGACTACCATTTGTACGTTTAGAGAATGACCCGCAACTAGGACCCTAGATAGAAACAATAAAAATATGATCGACCCGCGGTGTCCTTTTGTCTTGGTTGAGAGTGGCATACGAGCCAGAATATGCGTATAGGGTTGAAAGATCGAATACCGGCTTTTTTAGGTGGAAACACAGTTGGATACTCATATGTTTGGTTTTTCCATTTTCCACCATCATCGTCATATATGTATACATATATACTTATGATGGACCCTCATTAATCGGATATAGGTGTAGGCCGGAGAGCCTCAGCATCTGCCGAAACCGATATGTCCTTACAAATGGATAGCAACGCCTTTCAAATAATAAAATCTTTTGATTATTATTGTTATGGTTTTTTTTTCTGTTTGTAAATTTTTTATTCACCGGCCCGGCGCGATCCAAGCCGAGAGCGAGGGAAGAAAATATTATTATTAAAAATCGCACGAAAAACTGCATGGATCGTGAAATGGTATAATCCGCTAAAAATCGCCATAACTGATTGTCTATTAATTTGGAACCCAGATAATGGAAGATTATGCGAGAATCCGCAGGGCTATCACACGGGCATAATATTTACTTAGAACTCCCGCTGTGCTTCTGAATTGAGTATAAGCCCGGAGGCAGAATCCGAAATGAATTCTGCCATCGTTTTTATTGTGTTGGCCAAAGGAGTTATAAGTCGCGGAGCGGGCCATCGCTCAGGCTGGGCAATGAATGAGTTATAAGACAGGCGGCCAACTTAGGAGTCTATCGATTTTTAATGAGCTTTCAGGGTATGTGCGCGCTGAATCGGAGACCGCGTCAGACCAGTCAGCGTGTCCTCCTTTTCTGAATATTAACTTTGCGATCGTATAGCCATATCATGGTCATAGCCATGCAAATATGTTTTTTCTTAATTTAACTGGAAGCTGTGGGGATGGGCTGGCCGCTGCTACCATCTCTCGCAGCAGCAGCAGCAGCCTCTTCATTTTCTGTCCGCAACATATTTCGCCAAAATAGCCGACACTTTTCTAAGCCGCTGGCGGCTGTTTGGGTTGGCATATGGTTGATTGTTGTGCGGTTGTGGTTACAACCAGCGTGGCATAAACAGAGCAGAGAAGCACAAAAAATAAAGAACAAAATGATCCCAATTCCAAGGTGGGCATGGCAGGCAGGAACGCGCAAAACCGCTGCAAGGAATCGCTGAAATGAGGATGGGTGCAAATATATGCAAAGTGGAACCTTAAGGCTGACATATCGCTGGCCCAGATGAAATATGGGTACAAGAAGCCAAACGCATATGCATATTTTAGGGCCACCGTTTAATTAGGGGTTTCATATTAACTGGCCAGACTCTGGTTACTCATCAGACCTGTGCGAGAACCCTTACCTCTCCCTTCCGGCTTAATTTCAGACGCAAGCCATTTAATCGTTGATATGGGCAGTTTTTTTTACTGACCGCATATTAGACTTAAATATGGTTGTAGTGATGATGGTCATGTGCTGAGAAAAAGGCGATACTGATGATGACTTAAGTATAACCAGAAATGGAATCAATTAACTTTTTTAATTTATTCAAATATATGAACTTTTGGCTTGAGGTTTGTTTATAAAGCAATTAGATATATGGCAAAGGGGTAAGCTGGCAACAGAGCGAATATCAAATTTGGGAGGTACATTAACCAAATATATTTCTCTTAAATAACGCTACATGATATCGACACAAAAAAATGGGAACAAAAAGAGATTTGAGTAAATGATTCGGTATAGTTAATTTCTAGGATTTCGTTTTGTTTTTCGTTAAAGTTTTTTTACGTTATAGTCCACGCTTAGAATTATTTGTTTACCTTTTATCACCTCTTATAGTCTATGTGATATGTATATCAAGTTGCCATACTTTGGATGGACACTAGCGTCATACCGTAAAAACTGTTCCGTTTAAAAAAAAAGAAGAATATTTATTTATTAATTTTGGATGCTGTATACTTGGAGGTTTCATGCTGTTTGCAAAGTTCTGTATCATAGCATTGCAGAAATGACTGAGTTGCAGGCACTTGCTCATATGTGCGGTAACATCGTCTTTTATAATGTCTTAATTTAAGTTTTTTATTCCAATTTTTCATTATCAAAATTGTCTGTATTGTTTTCGAGAAATTTAAAATTTTGAAAACGTTGTTTTTAAAAACTTGTATGGGGGATACCGTTATTTTTAAATTAAAATTAGTTTTTGCTTGAATTGGTAAAGATAATATTAAAAAAAAAAAAACGATTTGTAAGAAACTGCAAAAATGTGTAGGTATCGAGCTGTTTTTCAAATGTTAAATTTTCAAAAAATATTTTATTTTATTTTTCAAAACTTAAAAACTTAATAGTTTTTTTTACCGTTGGAGCTTTTTTCAGGAAAAATCGTATTTTTCAATTTCACAACAAAAAATTACAAAAGTAAAGTTTTTACCAGGCATGATCAGAGATTTGCTTAAGGAACTTTCCATTCTAATGGCACTTCAGAACATTTTTTCCAAGCTCGTTTGTTGTTTTTTTTTTTCTTATTTTAAAAACCAACACTTCTAGATGCAAGAAAGAAATTAATACACAAAAACGTATTTAATATTTTGTTAAACGGTTACTTGTTGATTTTGCGAATAAAAAACACTGTTGCCTTTCTCAAAATAGTTAAATAAATTTGGTGAAGCGACAGTCCATGAATAACCAGTGCTTGAGTGACTTACAACACTCAAGCATTCCTATGCATGTGTGTCTAATTGTCTGAACACAGAGGAGCTACAATTTTATACCGAATTTCAACGCACCCTTGCCGTCGGAATTCGGTAGCACTCTGTAATTGACAAGTGATACTCTTGGAGAAAGAAGTCAATTTTTCTCTTTTTTATGGATAAAGCTGAGTATCTTCCTAACAAATATGAATTCGATTGACGTAAGTTGAATAAATCGACCATCTTGTACTTCAAAATCATTTTAAGTAATTAAAATAAATATTCTTATTGGTTCAAACAAAGTAATTGAAAATGCTCATAACTAATATCAATACATCACCAAATCTGTATTCCTGGATCTCGGAATTAATCCCAGAAACAGTTTTGGAAAACCACAAGCCCAGTTATTTTTCTGGAAGTAGTAAGTATTTGATATTACACCACTTTCTACAAATCTGAAAGTTTCACAACACGCCAAAACTTCTCGAAAGTTGCCCTAGTTCATCGGCTCCTATTATAAAAAAAAACCACTCCCGTGATCTATAAATTTACTTAATCTTAATCCGTCAGGTCAAAATGCAAGTTTTAGGTCCATATAACAGCCCTACTATTTCAGCCGACGAGCATGGCATAAAAAAGCAAAATAAAAAGCTAAATTTAGAATTCATTTCCTGGATTTTATCCTTCTTGGTTTAAGCTCTCGTCTTCAATACGCAATTAAAACTTTTCAAAAAATAAGTAATTTTAATTCTGCACAAATGCATACCAATACGCATTATGTATGTCAAAATGACTGGCATGCGTGCAAAATTCCAACTGCACAAATGGTTGCCAAATTTAATAGCCGCCAAACAGGCCGCCCTCAGACTAAAAATCGATAAGTCACTATAATAATAACACCAATTTGCTTAAACTTCCATCAAACAGAGTCATAAACTTCAGCAAGTGGGGATGTGGGTCAGTTTAAAAGGAAAAAAGATGCGAATGCAACATTCCTTTGTCCTTTGTTGAAAACCGCCAAAAAACCTAAGTGCCTCCCGTTTGGACAATTCCGCGTAAGCAAAAGCCAGCAACTGTCAACCGTCATCGTCATCATCATCATCAGGAGCGTATCACAATGACGAATGTGGTACTTGGCAGATTGGTCGGAATCAATTCGACACAAAAGGATCGGCCGGCAATTTGAGCCCTCTGAATCTGAATGGGTTGCGCACATTTTGAGAGTAACAGAGATCACTCTTGAGGTTGATATCAATGGAATGGCCCTTCCATTGTTCTCGGATCTCGGTGCAGATATATTCAGTGACGTCGATGACGATGTCGACGACGACGACGACGACAGACGTAGTGCTGAAGTGGGAGTGGTGTGTGCGGTACCAAAAGAATGATATATGGCAAGAGGCAATCGAAGAGGTCTGCAACCAAGAAAGCAATACTCAGACTCACATCGCAGTCTCGGCCTCCCCAAAAGTGGATTTGTTGAGTGAGCACTGAGCAGCACCTTTTATCTTTGTGGGAGATTTAAAGGCTTGGTTGTAAACGATGATGACTGGGCAAATGATCGTGATCATTGGCAGACAATTTGTTTTTCTTCATCAGTCAATCTCAAAGTCATAGTTCGATGTGTTGACCTCTCGCATTGAAACATCAGTTTCTCGGTTCATCGGAATACAAAAGATGAATTTGTATTTCGCTTTCGAGTGTGACTCCGTTCGTTTCGGATTCAAAATCATGCTGCGCACCAAAAGATCCTAAAGCCAGCGCAGCGGCTGCGGCTATGGCGGTGATGATGGCTAGAAGGTGACAGGAATGTGCCACGTCATTGTTTCCAGTCATGATCCACCCGCTGCGCCTGTTTCGCCAAAAAAAAAAGTATAAACAACAACAACAAGAAAAAACTCATTCTCATCAACAAGATACCTCGAAACTTCAATTAAAACATAGCTCAACATTTTACGTTTCTTGGGCTTTGTCTCCACCTAGTCAGAGTCACACCATATAGGGGCATTCGGGTTTTATGTGACACTGATGTTCAGGGCTGTAAATAATCCGGCATGGTCAATATATATAAAAGTATGGGGGAGATCCGCATTTGAAATGGTTATATGGGAAATAAAGAAATCTATTGTGACATTGTGAGGAGAACATTCAAATGGAAATTATATTTGAACCTTTTGATAGAAAGAGCGCCACTTCCAGACCCTCCGATGCGGTGGTCCATCGGCGATCGATGGTGCGGTGGCCATAAAAATAAACTGGCTAGTTATAAATTATTGAAATACAATTCCAACACGGTCGAGTAGTTTATTGCTTTTTAAGGTGCGCGTACACCACCGACACCGTGGAGAAAAATGAATATTCCATAGAAATGTTAACAAAACCTGTTAGCGATCCCCCGCCACCATATCAGCGCCATCAAAACTGCCACCACCACCGGAGAATATGGTCCCCAAATCAACAAAGAAAAATATAAAAGCTATAAAACTAACAGTGATTCCACTTTACTAAGAATACCTAAAATAAATAAATATAGATTTTTTGGTCTTTCATATCTTCAGCTTTAGTAATGATTTCAAGAGCAGTTTTCGCACAGTAACTGTATTGCAAATTATTGGGCTTCAGACAAAATTCTCCGGAAAGTTTCTTTAGAGAAATATCTTAAATACAAAAATACTACTTAACCAATTTGAAGACAAATTTGAAAAAGCTCATATTAATCCGAGAAAATTTATTCCGAGCATAATTAACTACAAACATGGTTGTAGAAAAAAAAGTGTCATCACTGATTGCTACCACTTATTGAATTTCAATTTCAATAGACCCTTTTTATACCTGATAGAATTGGAATATCATATGGATGGGATTAATTCTAAAATGCCAGCAATTGATTTTTAATTGTAATTGTTATGCTGTCTTTGAAATTGAGTGTTGTGCCAGTGTGCACAGACAGATCAAGATCAAGAATCAGAACACTCGTAATCCAGAAAGGAAATGGGCATCTAACATGGTATCTGACTATACGACTCAATTGTATGGCAATAAATTAGATTGGTACTTAGATAGAGCTGCTGCACTACTTGGGACAAGGGAGCACCACACTGGAATTCCAGTAGATAACGTTTTCAGAACCTGCACACGATCGAACTTCGTATCATTTAACAAGAGAGCGTGGGGTGTCTTAAAGTACATATGCTTCATTATAGAGTGAACTATTTCTTGCGTGGAAACGCCCAGCACCACAAACTTCAACATCAGCAGGCATATTATGGAATGGATGCCAGAGGCTAGTAGTGGCATATCAATTGCGCGTATTCACGCGGATATGAGACACTTATTCTTGCTTGCTATACAGAAATTGCTGGCAGTAATGATATTAATGGCATGAAAGATATTCAGAGGCTTTTTGCATGTGAAGTTAATAAAAAATTGTAAAAAGAAAAGAACAAGTTGGACTCTACTTGTCGATGGACGTTATCAAGTTTACTAGACCAGCATACTGTTTCCTTCCTACAAGAGGCTTCTTGTCAGACAATCTTGCAGACATACAGTATGGGTAGAAAAGACTGGATGACGTTGTTTTATTTATAATAATTTAGATAATATTTCACACAGAATAACGTAAAATTTGAGATTTCAAGGACTTCGTTTGCTTACTGTTAATTTGTATTTGAAAGCTAAATAATATTATGCAAAACGTAAATATACAAAATGATGAACAGTAGAAGAATTGTAAATAGCAATGTAATATTATAAGAAGCGAAGTAATATAGTGCGATAAAGAAATTGAGAATAAATTATTTTGCTAAAAAAATATAAAGAAGTAAAATTAAAACTTTATGCAAAATGATAAAATTTCATAAGAAAATATGGATAATGGTTGTTAGCAAATAAAAATCCCCTCGAAATTTTTTTCATAAAAATTATAAGTAGTCCAGTCAAATTATAGAAAGATGTCTACAAAAATTGCTGAGAAGAAATTCATTGTCTTATTTTAAGAAGCATATAGCTCTTGCCCTCTTGAGGATTCTATTATGAAAAAACCCTCTGCGTAGTGTACCATTTAGAAAATAAAGTTAATTCGATTTTTTCGGCTAATATTCATCGAATATAAAAAATTTTCTGATTTAGTCCTTTATTTGAGAAAAAAGAGAAACGACCTTTTTAATCTAGATCTAATATTAACATTGAAATATTCTATTTAATTTTTTAAAAACACAATACTGACATTTTTTTACTTGAAAACACCGCAAAACTAACCGAGGCTGGTCTTGTGGTTAGCTTAATTATTCGCAAAACAAAACTAAAGTAAAGTCCGCTTATAGCTACAAGTCTGCCCAATAAGGCATATCTTTGCCTCGAAAACTATTGGCTGTTTCCCGAAGTGCAACTGAAAGCATTCAATTTTTCAAAAACTCCATATTTTAGGTTTTTTTCTCAGAAAACCGGTTGTTCTGAAATAATATTATTTACACATGCCTTCTGCAAGTCTTGCTGATAATATTTCACTTAGCTTAAAGTAACTCCTCCTTTTTAAATCTAATTAACTAATGCCAGGTTGCACGAAACGGTTTTAAATATTTATTGCTTCGATAAATTTAAATGCACATTATAAAAAAAACTGGTGTTAACGGAATTTGAAGTAACTGGCCATAATTATTTCAGCCAATTTTATTAAAATTTTATAGTAATTTTCTTTATTATTATTATCATAGTTCTCAACAACGAGAAAAATAAACATTGGGAATGAATTTTTAGAATATTTAATAAAGGCTGTTTAGTAATTCCCGTTGTATCTTCAATATTCTTCACGAAATTTAAGTTTAAAAGAGAAGCTGGATTCAGGATGGACATAATTGAAATGTGTAAAGCAGACATGACAACGAAAAAGTAATGCGCCCAAAAGGACTTACAATTTGAATTTGAGAAAATTTACTTTTACCACAGACTGTGACTGTGTGTCTATCTATATATGTACGTTATACAAATACAGATACATAAGTACATTAAATCAAGACAATACTACCTGTGTACAACTATTTTTATCGTCAAAACACATGAATGTATATCTAATTCGTTGTAGCCTAAAACCTACACTCTTGCCCATAGCTCTCAACTCTCCCACTTACCAGATTTAAGCCATTCTAGAGTCTGAGCCGGACATTAGCCACAACTAATGGGAATGATGATGATAGCACTTAAACATGATATCCGTTTCAATTTGTTTGGATTTCTTCAATTTAAAAGGTGATAATTTTCTACTTTATGGCCCCTGACATGTGGGCCACCCATAAAACTGATATCGCAACTCGATGTTATTCACACTTACGAAGATTGTCGCCGATACTCCTTCGCTGGATATGGCTGGCTGCCTGGCTGATCGAGTCGTCGTCCGTCGTCGGTCGTCGGTCGTTGTCGTATAGTTCTCGTTACGATCTGGGCAAAGCGCGCGATTCAAACTGCTTTTGGGACACCACCACCGCAACCAGACCATCATGACTATATAATATGGCAACACAAGCCATACAACCGACCCAGCAACTTCGAATTTACCAGATAAGACCCTCGGCCAGGGCTGTTCCTTAGGAATTTTATTGGGTATATGGTGTTGTTTCATGGAATTGACTTCATCATCAATATACGGCTGTAAAGCCCAAGTCGATTGACTTCTCTAAAAGGTGCACTTTCTTACGGGCAACTGCGAGGACGTGTGGTCATATTTTATCTGTGGTGACGACATAATGTGAAATAGGAATGCGCTGCTATATGATTCAGGAACTACGACTTTCAGTTCTGGTTCTGGGGATGATCATGATCATCATGATCATCATGATCTTGTTCGAGGTCAATTCAGGAATAATTAACATTTCGAAGATCTAGTTGACCTGCGGGATCTCACTGCTCTCCAGATTTGTACTTCTGATGCTGCTGTGCTCACCACATGCGGCATCCACCAGAGAAATGATAATCCACCAAGTCAAGTCATTTCTTGATTGTTTTGGTTGAATTGTGGGTGATTTGGTCGGTGATTAATGACAGTTAAAAAGCAAACGAACCCTTTCTCGTATATGGTCGTATGGACTAAAAGAAAGAAATATTAATTAAATTAAAACCATTCTTCTCAGATTGTCTGCTCGATGGATGTTTGATGATGCGACGCAGCAGGGCTCTGAACTGAATTGGTATTTTTCGAAATTTTGTAATCTGTAAAAATCTTCAAAAACTGATTTACAAATTTTCGTTGTATATTTTATATTATTATACTTATATACATTTCGAAGATCATATCACGCAGATCAATTGCTTTTACAAAGGTGTGGATTTTCACGCGCACTCTGGGGTCTCGGAATCAATTGAAATCGCCATTAGATCTCGATATGGATCCCACTGTGGTCTCTCTAAAGAAGGCAATCAATTTTACATTGTTGTGTAAGATTTCTCACGAATTGAATATTTCTTTTGGAACTTACTGTTAAGCGTGTTATTATATCGAACAAAACATTGTTATTAGCCTTTCATTTGTCAATTGAAAATGTTTTAGTGTACGAGTAAACAAATTTATTGAAGATTTGCATTCAAGTTGAAAACTTTTATTATGTGGGAATTAATGTGTTTAAATCCATGGCATTATGCTTATGCAAGATGCTTCATATAATAGCCTGTGGGTTTTATTTAGCATATAGATTAGGGTGGTTCAAAAACGTATTTGCTTCCCTGCCACTTAACACATTGACCAAGACCATGACAATCCAACAAATAGGTATTACATTTTTTAGAATATTATCGTTTTAATTTCTCTACATTATTTATATTTTGAAAAATCTCAGAAAATCCGTTAGTTGCCTTTTATATAGGTATGTAGGTCAGGTCGAGGTATAAATCTTACCTTACTATGATGGAGAACGCTAAAAAAGAGAGTCTCGTAATTTTGTCTGTACCTCGACCTGAATGGACATCAAGGTGAAGTAGGTACCTATCATATAACTACTAAGACAATTTTTTTTAAATTTGAAAATGGCTGTAAGGAGAATAAACACTTTTGTTTATGTTAAGATATAAACATTACCTCATTTGACGTTTATGAGTCACCTTTCACCAGTACAATTTTCTTCAAAAACTTCAAGACATTGCAAAATAATGTATGCAATTACTAGTGCTTGCAATTAAATGCATGATATTTTGTTTTATTTTATTTTATTTTATTTTATTTTATTTTATTTTATTTTATTTTATTTTATTTTATTTTATTTTATTTTATTTTATTTTATTTTATTTTATTTTATTTTATTTTATTTTATTTTATTTTATTTTATTTTATTTTATTTTATTTTATTTTATTTTATTTTATTTTATTTTATTTTATTTTATTTTATTTTATTTTATTTTATTTTATTTTATTTTATTTTATTTTATTTTATTTTATTTTATTTTATTTTATTTTATTTTATTTTATTTTATTTTATTTTATTTTATTTTATTTTATTTTATTTTATTTTATTTTACATATTTTATTTTATTTTATTTTATTTTATTTTATTTTATTTTATTTTATTTTATTTTATTTTATTTTATTTTATTTTATTTTATTTTATTTTATTTTATTTTATTTTATTTTATTTTATTTTATTTTATTTTATTTTATTTTATTTTATTTTATTTTATTTTATTTTATTTTATTTTATTTTATTTTATTTTATTTTATTTTATTTTATTTTATTTTATTTTATTTTATTTTATTTTATTTTATTTTATTTTATTTTATTTTATTTTATTTTATTTTATTTTATTTTATTTTATTTTATTTTATTTTATTTTATTTTATTTTATTTTATTTTATTTTATTTTATTTTATTTTATTTTATTTTATTTTATTTTATTTTATAGCAACAGCGTTTTTGCCTTAATAAAAAAGGATTTAAAATATAAATAGAATATTGTAATTCGAACTTAATAAAAAAAATTTGAAACCAAACTTTTCTTATTTTATTGAGTTTGTACAAATGTTCTTATGTTATTTTTGTTCACTCGTTAATCTAGTTCAATGTTAACAATTTAGAAATTAAAAGATCATAATTAAAAAAATATGTGAATTTCTGAATATGTATTCAGAAAACAATAAAATCATTTTGAAGAGGAAATTTGAAGTTTCTTACTTCTTTTTTTGGTGTTTTCTCAATTTGTATTAAGAGGAGTGGGAATGATGGAGATGTATTAAGAACGTTCTTATCAGAATAACTGAAAATTTGTAAAAATATAGTGCGATGAATTTTTTCCAAGGATTTAGCTCATTTTTGTTTGAACGATTAAAAGAAAATTTTGAAAGAGTTATCTCTTCTGACTGAAAAAAAAAAAAAAAACTTGTTTGTCATATAAAACAAATAATGTCTTCATTAAATCAGCACTGTTATCGAAGTCATCTAAGTTATTATTACAGTATATTCACATTTTCTTTATGTAATTGCAACAATTCGTCATTTGAATTCTTATACAATAATTTTCTCAGGACGCCCCATGTCGCAAGTTGTTTGTTGACACTATCCGAATCCAAATCAAAGAGCCAACTCTACCAAAGGTGGCGTGTGCATGTGCATCTTTGTTTCGTTCCGCTTTGATACCTCTCTAGCTCTAGCCGATCCCTGGCCCTATCTACTGGAGTGGTATAGCATTAACAATACAATAATTGAAGTGTGTGAGGCGATTATTAATGTTGCCCTAGCTTGGGACTTGTGTTAAGCGCGAACATGGGCTTCACCAAGATAATGCGCCTAATTTGTTTACACGACGAGACGCATCGCACTATTTGCATTTTGCTCGCGATTAGCGGTGACATCTCCTATATATGTGCTATGTGATGTTGCCAAATGAGCTCACTCAGTGGGTGACACCGACGACACGCCGAAACTCTTCAGGGGATCGTTTCTGTCGTCAGTTTGATTAGCTTTGTTGGCAGATATCTTCTGATGTGAGTTTTCTTATTTTTGTTTTCGTTCATAATCTAGACAAAGATGCACAAACAGCCGCGCATGCATCTGACATGCACTGTTCACGTTCGGTGCTTAGTAATGCGCAACCGTGGCTGGAGTTGCAGAGCAGCAGATCCGTGGGAAATGACGTGTGCCCGCGAGCGTGTGCCGACCAATTTGACTCTTTGCCAACAAGAAGTAAACGAAGGTAATAATTCAAAAATCGTTGATGCTCTAGCAGGCGGCTCCTTATGGGAATCTGTTCGGGATCCATTCGGCCAGCCCGGCCGGTCTGGTGAAATATTTTATTTTACTGCCCCTTATAAATAACTCTGTTCCTTTGAACTGTCTGGATGCTGGGCAACTTCAGTTTGGCTTGTGGGATGTCAGGTGGTGAGTGGGGGGAAAGATTGGAACCCGATGCGCCTCTGCGCGTTCGTGTCTCCGTTTCGATCATCTTCCTCATTTTGACCTCTCTTCGATCTTCGCTGCTGCTTCTGAGGCTGCGACTGCGATTAAAGCTGAGGCTGCGCGGTATGGAAGGTTGGCCATTCATTTGGTTGGCTGCTGCCTAGTGGACCCGCGCATAGACAGCAACTTCGTTCCGAGCGTAACCAGTAATAAACTTACTTCAAGTAACCATATTGCACTCGCCAATCTGATGTTGCAGCCCCGCACAGCTCGGCGCAGGCGCAGCACACAAACCCAAATGGTCGGTAGAAATCGCCTGAGGGTGAAATCGTCGCACGTAGAAGAATTTCAAGTTTTTGAGAGCCAGTGTTGGGGTTTTATTTGGTGTTCTTCGCCGATTGTTGCAACATGATGATGATGACGACGGTATATCTAGGTGGTGGTGGTGGTGGTGGATGTTGTTCAGTTGTGCGTCGTCCTCGTTGTTTTTCTTATTGTTGTTGTTAGTTGAATCTCTTCAACTTCACAACAACCAAGAGATGGGGTATGCAGTAAATGTGCGATGTGAACGGAAAATTATATTTAAAGTACCGTGAGAGTTTTTTAGGAATAAATTACGTGACTTTATTCGCAGTCGGCTGTTGTTGTATAGCCGGAGATACAGAAATTGCATTCCTTTTCTTGTTTTGACTCTGTTTTGTGGCACAGGAATAAGTTGTGATTAGCTTCTCCTTTCATTGTGCCCATCGCCCAACAAAACACTCGTCATTTATTATATTTTTATTTTATAATGTTTGAACCTGTTGTAATACTTCAACCTGAAGTAGTGCAAGTTTGTGCATATATATAATTCAAGTAATTATTCTTCATTTTCATGTAAGATGTCCTCGCATATTTATGTTGAAATAATTAATTTCAAAATATCTCTTCTAAAATCATAAAATGTACATCAGACTTTTAATAATGTGCTGATTCAATTATCACTATGTATCTATTAGTACTAATCTTACATGCAATTTACACTTTAAACACCACTTAATTAACAAGATTGATTGAAAAGTTACTATGCAGACCCGACTACAGCATGCCGACATGCGGGTTAGGGTGAACTACAACGGAGGTTGTTGAATGCAATTCAATTAAAATTGTCATAATATTCTTGATAAACTTTACACATACATGCGTACATGTTACTGTAAACTGTCGAATTATTTAAATTCTTTGAAATTCCCTACAATTTGTCAGCAACATTGGTCAATTAGTATTTTCTTTTTAAAGTACCTTGCCTAGATACCCTTAAAGGGTTCCAAGGATTTGAACTCTTTTTGGAGTTAAAATCCGGAGTTTCGTGAAATAACGGTAAAACATGTATCTCTTAGAAAATGGAGGTATTTATACAGTTAGACTATGTTTAATTTTTTTTTTTTAAATATGAAACATCTAGAGGTTTTCTAGTAAGGACTTCATTTTTAAGCATTTTTTGATGAATACTGAACTATGCTTAGCTTTCAAAAACAATCCTAACTCTAGTAGATACAAACAATATGAACAATACAAGCCTTTGGTACACTCTGGCGTATACGTAATTATTGATTTTTTTAAAAAGTTCTTTTTTATTTGTACATTTTTATTTATTCATGAATTTTTACTGAGCGATTTAAACAAAATGAATAATATAAGACTGAAGACACAAATATCTCGGCTTCTAATAGTGAGAAACCTTTTTTCTTAAAAAAACTATTTTTTTTTCTTAATCGGTATTTTTGACAAAAGAAATGGACACTCCTGAATGTAGGTACCATTATTAAAAGCTTAAAAGATTGTTTAATAAGGCAAATACATGACTTGGCTCTTGATTGTACTGACGCTAGATATCAAAGTTTATGTGAAATTTTTGAGTTCAATATTTTTAAACTTTAGGATATCTAACAAAAAATGAGATAATCAAAACTTAATTTCTCGTTCTAACATTGCTTAGTTTATACTAACCTTAGAAAAAGGGACTGATAATAACCTGTAACCTATATACCCTACAACCACTTCCGCATTAATAGGAGGAGATACAATACTTCTCCAGCAGAACAATTTTTGTCTCAGACCATGTCCATAAGTTACTTCCTGTAAAGTTTTTTATGAAATAGGCGACACCCTTTATAGTACGTTTTGAAAATATAAGGGAAATAATTTTATCATGATACAATTATACGACAAATGTGTTCCAATCCAACTTCAAATACTTCACTTCATTACTACTCATAACCCTAGTTCACACAATATTTAAGTTAGAAATATTTATATTGAAAAATTACGTGTCTCTATCTACAAAGCTCGTGACCCCGGGGTAATAGGTATCACATTACACAGTTCTTATTTTACATAATATTTCTCATCTACAAAATAAGTCCATTACAAGCTTTCTTAGAAACTCTTGAAAAATATTATTTCTTTAGTTGTGGAAACAACGTTTGACACTATTGGGGGATGTGTTATATCTAGCTGAAACCTGATATTCCAATTTTTTTATTAAATCAATATCTTATTAACCTGCATTGCATTGTAGAGAAACTTTCAGGTATCGTTTTAAAATCTGCATCTAAACAGTTGTATCGGCTCAGAGATATGGTGAATTTTTACTAGCGTGGGTACAGCTATGTAAAATCTTAATTTGAATAAGCACTTCCCTAAATTGGACAGTAAGCAATCAACATCGCACTGCAGTAAATTATTGGAGTTTGAGAACTTTTAAGAATCCGAATCTTCAGCGTTATCAGTTTTTTTTTTTTTAATAAAATAACATGTTACTATACGCGCGCATACAAATGCCCAGCAAAAGAAAACAAAAATGGAAAAAACGACATTAATCACACCCTTTTATCGTTTTCGAATAAATTACAAACGGAACTATGAAAAATCTTCCTTGTATCTCCAACAAAAACTAACCACAAGTTGTTAGTGAATCGAGCTCGAGTCTATACTAGGCATTTCCAGCACCACCTCACACCTCAAACACATCACCATGTATTGAGAGAGATATAGAGAGATGCGCGCGCGCATTGCCAAAGGATCACCTGCATCCGTAATGCTAACCACCAACCTTTAGATCCCTCCTGATACCGAAATGGTAATTGACTTCTATATAAGTAAGAAATAAAATGAAAACGAGGAACTGATGCATGGCGATGGCGGAAAGATGCATTTAATGCAGATGCAGATGCATATATGAAGTTGGGAGTGCGTCAAATGCCATAAGACACCAGCATCATCCAAGGAGTCCACGACAATTAAGTTTTTAATGTGATTGAAAAGTCGGACCTCCACGGCAGTTGGTGATACTGATTCATCGTTTAGATAAAACAGGTGACACTTTCCACAACACAACCACTGCCTGTTGCAGCTTCTACTCTGACTGCATCCACGCAGCATCCCGATCCCATATTCGAAAGTGTGTGGCAGCACCAAATGTCAACTATTAATTCTCACGTCGCTTGGTCGGCTGGTCGAACGGTCCGTGTGGGCTAATTAGGAATACGGCCTACGAAAGTGTTTAGTCGTTAGTTATGGCCAAATAGTTGCCTCAATTTAGAATTGTTTCCCTTTTTATTCTTTCGGGTTGTGGTCGTGGTGGTCATCTCATCTCAATAAAGTCGTTTCCCAGTGCCTCGTTCATGTATATGTCTGTCTGTCTGGTCGGTCGTCGGTCGTGTTGTCGCTGGGCAGGTCAAATTTGCTGTCATCCTTTGAGTGTTGTCAACCATGAAAATAGCAGACGAAAGGCGAAGACGAAGACGACCGAGACTGACACTGACACTGAGACCGATACCAAAAACGACCGACCCATCGATGCATGAGAATTGTGTTGATCTGTATCAGGAGACAAATTTAGTTGTTTGGCCATCAGGGGACTTAATCGACAAATCAATTTGGGGACGTGATAATGAAATTAATTGAGGGATGCTCTTACTCGAAGGCAGTTTGTGTCTGTTTTATCTCTCAACTTGTGTCGTCGTCGTCATTGTTGTTGTTGTTTTAGCTGATGTCGTTTTCGTTGTCTTCATGGTTTGGGGTTTATCAGAGTGCTTTGCAGTCGGATGGATGTCCCAAAACACATCATCATCGCGACAACCAAACCAATCGACCGACCGACCGGCCAAACGGTGCGGCGACGACCACGACCAACGATGAGACCACCACCTTTGTTTGAGCAGTTTAATTCGTTTTGGTTTTGTCAAAAACGAGATACTCACATAAAAACGAAAACATATTGAAGCTTCTTCGCGCCTCACTTTGACAATGGGGTTTTTATTTTCCGTGGGTGAGTGCAACGGATCGAATTTCAGTTTCTATAACCATTATACAAAAAGACTAGTTGTGTTCACACATGCATCTGTGATGCATTCGTTGTACATATAGCTAATGGAATATTGTTTTGGCTAAACACGTTGTCAGTTTGACACTAGGTACTTGGGATTTCAGGAGAGTCCTGTTTTGTCACTTTTCCTGGAAATGTTAAATTTATGCTTCTTCAGAAAAGTATAATATTTAGCTATTGATTCAGCAATGAGTCTTGTGAATAAGAACATTAACCAAAAACACGGATTTTTAATTTATTATTATACGAGTACTCTTAGGTTTATACATTAAGTGATTAAGAAAATATAATTTTTGTTAAAGCAATATTATTTGTTTATAATTTTTTTTGCGAATAGATGTAGGGACGTGTGTCAAGCGGAAGTTTTTGTATATATGTATCTGCTTTTACGATCGTGCCTTAATTTTAATTAAAATAGCCGTTGACTTTCGAAAAATTAAACATTAAATCAGTGAAAGTATTTACTTCGATTCTATTAAATTTTTAGTAATATTGGGTGGAAACATATCCCATCCCAAGAAAACACAAATTTCATTTCAAAAATCAAGTATTCTAAAATGTCAACTCCCATAGAATGTCGAATTTCCAGCAATTCCATACTAGTTTCAAGCTGCAATAATTTTTCGGGATGATCATATAATGACCTAATGTCCTAAAATACATAGGTGCACTTTCTAGAGTCAGCCAAAAAATTAAAGGATCAAAAGTTTTTTAGAAAAAGGTGATTTTTCAAAGGCTGTAATCTTGTCAAAAAATGTAGTATTGAAAAAATTATTTTGAAATACTGAAATGAAAAAATTTAACTCACATCGTACAAGGAAGAGTAAAAATTGTTTTTTGTAAAATTTGTTCAAGTATTTTATAACAAAAAAATTTAATGAGACTTGTTTTAAGCTCTATAAAATATTAAAATATTTTAATACACTTTTTTAAATTTTCAAAAAATATTTTCGATTTTTTGCTCAAACAAATATCGTACAAGTCATTGCTGCTATTGATTTTGGGGCATATTATTGATTGATGTAGCTTTCAAAAAGATGTTGGTTTTGAAAATTGGCATCATTAACCATCGTTTCTCTATCTACCAAAGACCAAAGTTATATGAATATTTGAAGCAAGTTAATTTTTGTAATAATTCATGTTTTGGAATACCTCAAGACCATCAGTATACTTGTCCATCGGCAAAATGAAACACCTTCGGAAGCCTGCACAAGTGCATCACATATAGGAAAAGGTTTGTTACCTATGTCCTTTCTACTTAAGGAACGCAAATGGGCTTTTAATGCTTTCTACTTAAAAACTTCAGTTATACATATATATATATGTATGTAAGAAACATCCTATACAACGTCGCTGAGGATCCTTGAATATCTGTCAGATCTTTTGGCTAAGAAAAAAATAAACCAACAAACGAGTGAGAATTGAAGCAAACCATGCAAAAAATCATCAGTTCCTTTTGTTTTGTTTTGTTTTAATGCTTAACCCAGAAAGGCTCTATAAGGAAAGTGAAGCACATAAATGCCTCAGCTTCGGAGCATTCCAGACCCACAACACACCTATAATTAAGGCAGTTGCAAAATTTTCAGCGTGGGCTGAGCCTATTTTGAACATTTTGTAAGAACTTTATGATCCGCAGCGATTACATTTTGTGCCTTCGCATCATCATTTTGGTGAAATTATAGCCCTTGGCTATTTGGATTTAAAACAGTCGCGCACAGGTCTGTTGGCTTGCTGTGTTTTCCAATATACAAGTATCCACTCCACATATATACTTTACTAACCGACCGGGTATAAAGCAAAAGGCCTTAAACGAATACCTGAATACCGAATCGCCCCCGACAAGCTCCGCAAGCATTAAGATTTGCGTCCGTCCCCGCTTCTACTATATAGCTCATTTGGACAATTTAACTCTTTGTTGTTTTGTTATTATGCTTGATGCAGCCTTTTTCAGAGTTCGCGTTTGCATTCGCGTTCTACGAAATCGCCCCCAATTTCGACTGAGGCCGTATAACGCATTTAAAAGGTCATTTGCTCTCGACTCGTATCGCCAGTGGCATTTTTCGGAATCGACAGTGAACAATTTTGTTGCCGTGTGGTTTGGTGCTCCTACACCCATATTGTCTCTGAAGTAGCGTTGAATATAGCTGAAGGCTCCATACCGCCGTTGCCGTCGCCGCCGCCGCTGCCGCTGCTCAGCAACCTGTAATTAAAACGAAACAATCTTGTTCTTTATGGGAAATCGCATCGCGCAACGCAAAATTAGGCAATTCGGGGTGGATTCTACTTCCAGAGTGTTTATTTCTTTCTCACATAGTAACATGCAACATTGTGAAATGTGAATGCTATGCCAGATGCACGTTTTATGACAAATGCCATTCAATTGTGTTTGGACGATGACGGCGCGCGGCGACGAGATGTTGGCGATGCATGGTGACTGGTGATGGCTTGGTGGTGGTAAACTAAATCGCTGAAATTTGCGTTCGCGCTATGCAATGTGGTGGTAGATTGTTTTGGGCCAACCATCATGCAATCCCCAATCGTGTATCCGCATCGCCATCCATTCTCCGGCACAGTCCGTCACTTAGCGACTCCCCAGCACCGACAAACAGAAACAGCACCGGCCGGCATAATTACCCAGAATCACTCTGGCTCCCATCAACCATCACCATCAACAGACCAGCGAGTAGGCAATCAAAGGCAATCTCTCTCTTTTTTGTGAGCATAAAAGTGTGGGAACCTTTGGTCGGTGTCCGTTGCCACTGCCGGCCGCTCCGAAGCCGAAGGAGTCAGGAAATTAACTTAACGTTTTACTCCAATAATGCACCACCACCACCAGCAACCATCACCGCTGGTGTGTCGATTGGGGGAAGGCGCTCAATTACAGAAAATCAATCCCGGACTTTGATTGTGCACACACAAATTGTTGGATTCCCGGAGGGCTAACAGCTAAATGCATGGGCGGAATGCGCCTCTGGAATGCTGGGCACACTAGACACATCTGGAGCTTAAGCTTAAGCTGCAGAGTTGGAGTTGGGACCAATCATCACCGAACACTTTGTGCAGCACAAAATCAGTTGGTTGAATTTGGGTGCATTTTGTTTTTCGAATCATTATCGCAAGTAATGGTGCATGCATGGTGCCTTGTAAATATAACATTGAATTCCTTGCTAAACCTGATGCAACTTTCAATTCAGTTTTATTTAACAACACCGCACCGTGGAAAAGTGAGAATGGGTAATAATATGCCCTGATTGGAAGCGGTTTTGAAGAGCCAATGGGATTCTGTTGTAAAATAAAATGCACTTTTCTGTAAAATAAAATGTATGGGCCATGGATGACATTCCGGGTCTTTCGGTGCCATTTTGTGATTTCGAATATATAAAAGTTAAAATACAAGAATATTGAAAAATAAATTTAAGATTCCTGAAATATGAGACTCTTGAAATATTTTAGTGTTTAAGGCCAATAAAGTTGTAGTACATTCTTTAGACTGTAGTGTTTCTTCAATAATTTATTAAACCGAAAGAAAATAAACTTCTTTCTATCTTTGACCATTTAAAAATTGTTTTTGAGTTTGATTTAGTTGAAATCATTCACATTCAAATGCATAGTTTCAAAAATTAATTTTAAACTTTTCTATTTATATGTACATATGTTCACTAATCTGAAAAAACTACGTATATCACGTTCTTCGTGACAGCTACAAGCAGAGCAGACGAGGTAACAAAAATGGCTGCTCCAGCTCCTAGTTTAATAATGACTTATTCGGGGAATCATAATATTAAATAAAAGCACTTATATTTATTTCCAAATAATTTGTGATAAATAACAATTTTAAGTTAAATAACAAAATGATTCCGAAAATATGGCGCAGTTTTATTCTTTCTAAAAATTAAAGCCAGAAAATGAATGGGAGGTTCACTTAGGCGTATACGCACTTTTTTCGGTAGTTAACTTTTTTTTAATTTTCTTTTCGTCAGTTGAGATCGAGATATTAATCAAACCTTTCACTACGATGAGGTAGTGGCTTTTTGTATATAATTGAAATATTTGGTCAAATGTTAAAAAAAAATTTACTAACGGTAGATACCTATAGAAACAGATTTTTCATTTCGATTTTTTCATGAACAGTTCAACGGATTGTAGTATACTTTTTTTATGAAAGAAGTCTTAAATAATTAAAAAAAATCTTTTTAGAACTTTCAAAATCCTGTTTTTGAATTGATAGAAAAAAATTGATTTAAAACTCTGTGTATTGAAATTGGATGAAAATTGAATTTGAAATTTTGTTTTTTGTTTTTTGTATACAATTAATGGTATACAATTAATACCAATATTTTTTTTTTGTAAGTGTACTTAATGGAGTATAGAATTCATAAGCTTGAAATGGCTTATAGCTGAGAAGAGAAAGAGAAAAATCTTTTAAAGTCTCATCGCGTTCTCGTCTGACTAAGTCTTAGCTTGGCCTCGTCCTGCTATCAACCCCAATTTCTCCAATTTAAACTTTTTTGGTGAGAAAAATGAGAAACAGCCATTGGTTGTAGAGGTTATCTAGTATTTACGACGAAACATTCAATTTCATGTTTTAAAGAACACATTGGCGAAAATTTCGTGGACAGTCCTATTTATGACCTTTCTAAGCTGAAAGAAAAAAGCAGAACAAAAGATATGGATATTTTTCTTCTTTTTTTTCAAAACTCAATTTTTTTTATTTGTGCCAAAACATTAGTCGTAGAAAATTTTTAATAATTATAATTTAAAATATAAATATATTTTTCAATGCAAAATGTGGATGAAAATAATTTTTGAAAAAGTTTAAACATCCCTGGCATAAACCAATTCATGGATACCGAGTGACTAACTACATTAGAGTTCTTTGCACCGGGGGGCCTTGGAATTGTTTCTCTACGAAGTTTTTTTTTACTATTTAAACTTATGTTCATATTATACTTTAAAAAATAAGCCAAGTAGAAGACATACCCCTAATTGATTTATTTTATTCGTCTTAAAATTTTACAAAAGCCAAGGAATAGTTTCTATTAGACAAAATGGCATCATTTGTCTTCTGGTCTTGTGTATCTTCAAGCAGATACACCGATGTGTTTAAAATTCTAGGAAAAAAAAGAAAAACAACGAAACAAAAAAATATGTTTCTAGATCCACCCTTAAGATAACCCACCGCTCTAACTTTAGTGATAGAAAATTAAACCCTCTCGCGCTCATTTCGCCGATAAGAAATCTTAAAAAAAAAGAGATACAAAGAACTGTCTTCACTTTCATCTTGTCGACAAGGGGAGTCAAAAATCAGCAATTTATAGCCACTTACGGTTTCCACACCTGTACAATTAATTTCCCATTTGATCACGAACAAAGAACTATCCTACCCAAGCGCATGGGAGTAGCCACTTTTTGTTCGCCTAAACGTTGTGACCATTCCGCCATTGTTGTTCTTTTGTTTTGTTCTTTTATCCAGAAAACTGAATTTTTCATACATATTATCCTGGTGCTCAGCTCCAAAGTCAAACAGCAAACACCGAAATTCACCAGACTTAAAGGTGTCTTTGCAGAACCCATTTATTTCGATTTCATGACGCAGTGATATAATTTATTTCCAACAATATATCAATCTGCACACACGTTTTTTATGTGTTTTAGGTAGGGTATTGTCTTTGATGCGTGTACCTGCATGCAACTTTTACGAGTATTACACCAGCTGAATGCGCGCCTCCTAAGACAGTAGATTCGGCTTGAAAGGCAATTCGTTCCGAACAATGAGACGTCCGGGCCGTATGGGCCAACAAAATAAAGACATTTACATCAATAGAGAACAAGTGCGACAAAGGTATACCTGCCACATTATGAGAATATGAGAATCAGTATCTGTCGCTATTTTGTGGGATACAAGTGTAAATTTTTTGGCCATTCCACTTCTTTGTCAGCCTTTTGTTTGCTCCTTGCCGCCCATCATATAACAACGCATATTCCCAGCTCTATAATAGGCTGGGAAATCGAAAATTATGAGGGAAGCAACTGCGGTGCATAACGAAACGGCTTTCTTCAAAGAATCCCATCGAGGGACCAAGTGCAACAAGAAGAGCTGTCACAGACCTACAATGGTGTCACAATGGCTAATGTGGATGAAGTTTGATTTCACGCACCATTCTTGAGCGTTATTGCTTATTTTCTGAACTCATCATTTGGTGTGTCAATCGAACTCTGATATGGCACTGTGAGAGATCTTTCCGGAAATTGGTCTGGTTCCAATCCAACTCCAGTTAGGTAAATCATAGCTTTCTCCGCACTTCCATACAACCCACCAGTTTTTTTTTCTTTTTGGAACACCCACGCTTAGTGTGTATAAATTTCGTTTATAGCTCCCGATCAGGCAGCTAGTTTTGATGATGCTGGTAACCAGCATAATGACTTATAGAATTGACATAAATTCCATTTGAGGAAAACAACCAAAGCCCAAAGAATCGTAAAATAGCTTGAAAAAAGGCCATACCACCTCCATAGAGTACGCAAACTGGTTTGCCCGATGCCGTGCTGCTGCTGCCGCTGAATTTGTTGTCCCACTAATTGGCGGATTGCTATTTACAGCACTGCGCCCGCGCCACACTGCTGCTGATCAAAATCATCGAAGTTTATGACGTTTATCCATAATTATCGTCCAATTAATCAGATAGCCAAGTTACGACCATAAGACTATCAAGAGGTTCTCTTGGTCTTCTTGGCCATCAGACTACAATCATAATGTCGAATCAAGCCAAAACAACACAACAGCCATAATTGCCGGCCGCGACAACAGCTGCTCCTGCTGTCAGGGCAATTAAGCAAAATCGAAACAGTGGGACAAATGTGAACTTAATAGAAATTATTTATTGATTTTCTACTTTTAATGGACACCAGTTGCTTGGTATGGTGAATTGGTGTCATAACTCAACATAGGCGTGATTGCAAGTCATTTGGTTTATTGTTGCCTTGTTGGTGTTGCTTATTTTTGTCGTTTGATACAATTTTTTGTTTGTGTCTACACCACGCACTCTGCGCTGAGATTATGCTCAAATCATTATCTTTACGTAGACATCAGACACTTGGTCTCTCTGTTTTAGTATAGTTTTATTATTTTAACAACGCCAACACAAATCGTAACGTTTTTATCTCTGATTCACCATGAATTTTTGACAACTTCCTGCATGTAAATGCATGATTTTTATATCACAAAATGTCATTTTGATGGTTTTTTGATGAGAAATATCTACAAAGTTTGGGTGGGAAAAGTGTTAATAAGAATGGAATTTTGGACTTTTTGATTTGATTTGAATTTAGCGCAGATGTTTTAAGGTAGGTTTGGTAATTTATTCATTTGAAATCAAAAGTTGGTAGTAAGCTATGTAAATGTGAATACTGTAAAAAATATTAAAGATTCAAGTGGAAGAATTAATCAGTCTTGTGAACAAAAAAATATAGAATGTGGATTTTTTCATTTATAATTGGAAATAATATTCGTAAATTAATAATTAAAAATTATTAAATATACGAGTATATTCGTAGCTTCTTTTTCGAAAAAAACGATTTTTGACAAAAAAAATAAATCAAACGTCAAACATGTTTTTTGTGGTACATTTTACAAAGTTCACATAACGCAAAAAGTGGAACAAATTATATACTGTTGGAAATCTGTTCTCCAATCGCAGTGCCGATATTAAAAATAAATTTATCACCGAAATTTGTCTAAAATAATTGTTTTTTATAATTATAAAGTAT
The DNA here is from genome assembly GCA_958431115.1 of Syrphus vitripennis. NCBI lineage: Eukaryota > Metazoa > Arthropoda > Insecta > Diptera > Syrphidae > Syrphus > Syrphus vitripennis. The sequence continues at coordinate 146,872,725 of OY288108.1, read as the reverse complement.
TTTTTAAATTCCCCCCTAACTTGAACCGGGGAATAGAAACCCCCTAAATAATTGAATATTTAAAAAAAGGCATCTTATGTCATTACCAAGAACACAAGATTTTAAGATTCTACTTTTAATTTTTATTTTGTATTGTATTTTCTTGTGCGATTTTTGTTTCAAATGCCATCTTATCATGGACAAACTCTTTTCGGAAAATTAAAAGAAAATGAAAAAATACACAAGCGTTTGCCTGTAAGAACTAGGGTGCTTATAAGTTAGGCAATGCTAGAAGCAATAAGATAGGACCGATTTTTGTTGGCACTGTGGATGAAATTTTTGAAACTCGATTTTTAAAAAATTATTTCCATATGCTTTTGATACTCATTGTATTTTTTTGCACCTTTGTAAGCAGAATTCAAGAAACAATGTTTTTTTTTTTTGCTTTAAAGTGGTTGGACGAAAGGTTATTCTCTGTAAATATTTGTCTGACCAGTATATTTATAAAAAAGAATTAGTTTACCTTTCATCTGGTACCTACCTAGTATTTCATCAATTTTCCGTTTTTTTTTTTTTTGTTGGTCCGACAGACATTCCCTGGTTCTGTTTTCCAACCAATTATTAAAAAATCTACAATTAAGACCCCTATTTAAAATGTTTCAAGGCAGATAGAAGAAATTTTGTACCGCAAGTACACCTCCTCCGCTGAAAGCTCACTCAAAATGAGTGGTCTCTAATCTATCCCTGCTTTATTTCAAAGAACTTTTTATTTGAGTTATTTTCAATTAAATTATATTTTTCTATGTTCATCAAAATACATATGTACAAAAAAGATATACATAAGTATAGTTTATTTTCTGAGGAAACTGTACATTTTTTTGGATCTCAAACTTTATCGTTTGGGAAGTAAGTAAATATTTTTAATAGATCTTGACAAAATCGATAAAGAGTTGAAAGTACCCAATTTAATAATTCCCTTTTCAAACTTTTTCTATTGTTTAATTTAATTTGCAATGTCACAGCGTAATTTTGTTATCAATGCGAATTCCACATTTCATTTAACTCCATTCATAAATATCGTCTTATCGTTCTCATTAATTAATAGCAGTTTTTAAAATTATTCCAGTTATATTATCGATCTTCTCCGCATTAGGAATTTTAACGTACGATATCGTACGGTATTCAATAATAACCACTACGGGGTTATATTCCGGTTCAATGATAAACAAATAAGTATTTTTTATCAACCGATTTTCCAACAACTTTATTTAACATAATTTTACCCAAAATGTTGATTTTCACTGCACAAATAAGTTTGGTATGATAAATAACATTTCAATTGATAAGTTTTTAAAAGAAGTTTTAACATTCAAACAGAACAAGTATCGCAAAATTGCATAAAACTTTTCATCGTATTTACCACTGAAATCAAGTTTAACTCAGCAATTCAGCCCATAAACATATAATTTAAGGCATTCATGTGATAAATATAGATACCTACGGTATAGGTAAAGAATTTTTATCTAAGAATTCAGAAATTCCTTAAAGTAGTTCGATAAACCTTATTCTTTTTCCATCGGAAATCGATAACAACAATACAAAACATCATAAAACTTTTGGTGTAAAAAACCCAAATATTTATGACTTAGTAGGCTAATCATATACTTACATACTTAAAAAGCAAAATTGTATTTCTAAATATAGAACCTTATTGAAGTCATAACTAAGAATCAAATGCTTACTTTACACACTTTAAAATATCTACATTTAGGTACCTACTTAATAAAACTTTTGTTTTATAACAAAAATAGAAAAACTAAAACACACGCGTTATTAAAGAACAAAAACAAATCACCCATATTCCTATATCAGCATTATAAAAGATATCAGATAAAAAATGGCTGAGGAAATTGCAATAAAATTTACTCAATCGAACTACTGTTAACTCAATAAGTACTTGAGGCTTCAATATAATTATGAATTCCGCCGAAGCCGCTTTGATCATCCCCGTCATCAAAAATTATATGTACCTACTTGCACATGTGGTTAATCGAAGCCCAGATAAAAACCATATTCATTTATAGGCGACACATACCTACACTGCCTCGGCGAGCATTTATGACCGTATAAACAAGCGAGTAAATACTATAGCAAGACTATCAATAGGGTATCCTAGCAAATGTCAGTCTTTTTTTTTTTTGAGAAAGCAAGCTGTTACCACCTAAATATCACCTTAAAGTTTACTAGGTATAGATGTATAATTAAAACGTCTGTCAAATTCGTACGCATGCCACAATGTGAAGACATTTATTTGTTTGCCCTCATTAGTTGCGAACGTGTCTATTCTTCTAAAAATCAGCAAGACATCTTGATGATGAATGCACTGCATGGAAAGAAAGGCAAAGGAGTCTCTATATAGGAACTGCCCTGCCGAGACGAAATACCACCCTCGTTGCGGAGAGAATCCTTTCAATGCAACACCAGCATATTTGGTGACGGAACAAAGACTCATCCTGGTCTTGTTGTCATTTGTTTGTACATACAAATCTGCATGCATTTTATTTTTAAGCAGCTACCAAGGGCACACTCTCTCTGTCTCCTTCGCATTGGTTACCTGTGCTGGCGAGGCTGACGCTGCGCTGGGCTAGAGGCATTTTTAGGGAATGTTTATGTTGATGTGTAGCTTGATAAGGATATGGACTCTTAATTGTTTGGTAGAACACAAATTGCACTCACCCCCTGATGTGAAATGGCATTTGACCCATGGGTGGTAATGGTTGTGGATGCTGGTCCACCATCAGAATCATGACATCACGTCCGGACAGATCCCATTAGAATTTTCGAAAGGGACAATATTCACTGCTGGAAAACCTACAGCACGCATTGTTCATCTTTCCGCCTTCTAACTATTCGAGATTCAAATGGTAAGCCACAGTGTGGGTGCAGCAGTTTCTTCCTTTTTTTTTGTCGAATGTTTTTATATTACTTGAAAGATAGGAGTGACACAACTGCTGTGATAATCATTGAGGAATCCTCCTGGATTTGCATAAAAATGCAACAAAATAAACACCACATCTATGTATGTATATATTTTTATCTCACATACTTAAGAACTATATATATAATAGATACCTAGTTGTATTATACCTATATACCTATTTTTTGTATTAATTTTTCTTTGTTTATAAGAACCTTTTAACCCTTGCAAGTTGCAACTGAAGTTCCTAAATAACATCGAGTATAATTTCAAAATACTTTTTGAAATATGTTGAATAAGTACACCTGTATTTAGATGCGGTTTATTATTGTTTGCAGATTCGTACATACTCGTAACTCATCTTTTTCTGATTTTGTTTTGATTTTATTACATTACATTTACATTACGAGTACAGTCAAATCTCATGTTATAAGTAAATTGTTTCTATAAAATAGTTTTACACAGTTTGAAATAGTTGCAGGCAATATAGCAACACTGAAAAATGATATTGTGTTTCATAATTCATGTGTTTGTTTTCCAGATACTATTTGCCGATATCGCTCAGGATAATTTTAGCATTGGTACGCTCTTCACGCCTGGGAGTTATGTATACCTACGTATTTTTCAAAAAATCTTGCAATATCTTTATCTTATTTCTTTTTGGGATATCTTCTATGCTCGAAAGAAAATTCAGATGAATTAAATTAAATAAAATTAAATGTCTAAATTTTCTAAGTTAATTTTACCGATTCTGATAAAATAAAATAAAATCAAACAAAATAAAATAAAATAAAATAAAATAAAATAAAATAAAATAAAATAAAATAAAATAAAATAAAATAAAATAAAATAAAATAAAATAAAATAAAATAAAATAAAATAAAATAAAATAAAATAAAATAAAATAAAATAAAATAAAATAAAATAAAATAAAATAAAATAAAATAAAATAAAATAAAATAAAATAAAATAAAATAAAATAAAATAAAATAAAATAAAATAAAATAAAATAAAATAAAATAAAATAAAATAAAATAAAATAAAATAAAATAAAATAAAATAAAATAAAATAAAATAAAATAAAATAAAATAAAATAAAATAAAATAAAATAAAACAAAAATAAAATAAAGCTTAAGGATATGATTTGAATCGATCTCAAGAAAACTGAATCCAATCACTTAACACTTCGATTACAGAATGTTGTGTTGATTACCTACTGATTAGTCCTATGGCTTATTTGTTCCATTATTTTTAACCAAAAAATACTACTCAGTTGACAAAAGAATTTTTCAAAGAATAATATTCTAAAGCGACAATAACTCGTTGTTATACGCACTTTTCTTAAAAATCAAGCTTATCTTGCCACCTTCAAAAAAGGCGGAACAAAGTCTAATGAGTCAGACAAAAATACCAATAAAGTTTTTAACCATTCAATCATCGTGAATTATTTTTTTAAGTGTCTATTTTTCAATTTTTTTTACTTTTAAAAAGTTGTTTTACTAATTTTTTCTTGACTCTAATTAGATTTAAATACTTCTTACAAAGAAAATATAGTAAAGTTTTTTCCATACAAGAGCGGTCCAATACATCGTGACTTTAAAAATCCTCAAATTTCCAAAATAATTCTTAGCACTTAAAAAAGTAAAAACAAAAATAAGTCCAATCTGAAGATTTTTATTTTTAGCATAAGAAATCTATTGACTTTACAGTTCGTTGCCATACTGTGTGCATTTGAAAATTTATTCAAGGTCAAATATCAAAAAGGTCTTAAATAAGGATAACATAACACTGACCTTGAAAACACTTTATGCTCATATGATTTGACATATACTTATAACAAAATGTATGTGCTCGTACATTCGAAAATCTTCGCTTGTAATTATTCCGTAGATTTGTCGTTTTTTGAATAGGTACATACTTGTTGTTGGACTCGATTACAAACTATTCATAGGTACCTATTATGTACATATATATTATAAGCAAAAAGCAAAAAACAAGATCCTCATCATATCTTAATTAAGAAAAAAAAAGAAACGGTGTAATACAAGAACAATTAAATTAAAAACGTAAAAAAATATCTACATACATAGATAACTTCACAAACTAAATGACTTCAAACTGAAGAATTGACATAACAATTTAAAAAATGGTGGAAAATACTGTTTGCAGTACTGAATAATAATGAATTGAGTCAAATGTCATCTTCTGCATTAGAGAGGGTTTTCAAAAGGTTGAATTTTGAGATCGGAAGTGGGGTTAGGGATGGCTATATAGTGTTACCGATACTGTTCCCGTTGGTAATTAGAGATGTACTGCATGAAAACCTTTATAACTAAAAACGGAGGAATTCTGTGGTCCCTGCAATCATACCTCAAACACCTGGACTACGCAGACCACGTACGCTCATATCTCATAGGATCATGGATCTCCATCAAATGAAAACAAAGGTGAAGAGGGAAGCTATTTGTTCAAGTAGATATTTCTAGACAACCAATTTAGGTGCTAGAAAAATTTCAATATCTTGGAAGTATTATGTCTGCTGATGATGGAGCCGATCTAGGCATTAACATTCGAAACGGGAAGGCAAAGTTTGCCACCAAAAGCATGTTTTAAATATGTAGAAACAACCCTTCTTGGGGATTGTCTGGCAGAACCGTATCTCCAATGACGAAATTAAATGAGAACTGGTCAGGAACTCATTGATTATATCATTTGAAGACGTAAGCTGCTTCGAAAGGGCTACGATTGCGTTGCAAGTCAAGTAATGCAACTTTTCAAGCAATCAGACTGTACACGATAACGAGTAAAGAGTACTGGAGGCCCTATGCCCCGGAAAGGGATACGTTCAAAATATTCTCATCATCTTCTCAAGCTGTATCTTACTGAACAGTTCATCTTTCCGAGATTCCACTGTAGCATTTTTTTTATTAAATAATACGTTGAAATAAAAAGTTGAAAGTTTTGCATTCTCGTATTAAAGACAACAAGTACACATCCAACATTGTCATTGTTGTACTTCACCTTATCAGCTAGGTTATTGAATCCCAAACCCGAACTCTATAGAGTTAAAGTATCATTTAATTCAACCACAATATTTAATTGCAAATACGTAGATTTCTTTAGATAGGTACCTATACTCTCTCTTCAAGCACTAATGAAAACAAAAACAAAAATAATAAAACTCGAATCAAATGTGTGTTATCGGAGAATACTTTTTTTATGATTACACACCTTCACCGACAATTTGCCGTCTCGTCTCAGGTCTAACGATCAAAAAACATAGCTTCCGCTGCCGTCCGTCGCGTAGTCGGTCGTTTTGTTAGGTAGGTATGTATGTATATTATCGTCATTATCTCGTATCTACAACACACCTCTCCCACTCGCATATTTATCTACAACCTTAAAACAAATTAAACAAACTAGGTATATTTTCCGTTATTTTTGCATTTTTCTCTTTTTATTATTATTTTTGACATTTATCTGATGTTTTTGTTTTTGTACCTGCGAATAATGTACCGTTCCAAACGGTAAACACAAAAGCCGAGGTACTTCAATAAAACGGGATGGGAGCTATATATAATTATAGTTATAATAATAATAATAATAATTTACTACAATAATTTTTGTATTTGCTTACAAGCTATGTAGGGCTTAATAATTTGTTACTACTTAAACATCTAAAGTTTTTTTTTTCTAGCTAAATCAGTCTTGGTGAGCACTCTGGGGGGAATGCTCCGCCATTAAGTTAAGGTACACTATAATAATTATAATATAATAATAATAAACAAGTTGCTATAAATCTAAAACAGCTATAATCGCATATAATACTCGTTATAAAAACTTTGGCATAGTTGTGTGTCGAATTATTTTTGTTGTTGTCGCTACAATTCAGGTGGATATGTTCGGGGGCGTCTCGGAACGTTCCATACAGCCTGATGGCGCCTGATGAGGGCGAACTCATTGGCATATTAATGAACCAAACAACAGGAACAATGAGGTCACTGGAAGCTTTGGTTTCGAATTTGAAGCCTTCATTGATGTCTTCCGACTTGAGCGGGAAGACCACCGCGCTAACGGTTTATCTCTTCATGATTTCGTCAATTGTGAAGCCGAGCGCCTTCTTTGGTGGTTGAATGGTTGTCTTCTGTGAGAGGTCGAGTACCGGCGAAGGAACTTTGGTGTCCACATGTATTTGGGTTTCTTGTTCGGGCATGCTGTGACTCTGCATGTGCGTCTTGAGGTTGGCTCTTTGGTTGAAAGTGCGATTGCAAATTGGGCACTTGTGGGGTGCCTCTTCAAGGTGGGTGACTTTGTGGACGGCGAGGGTGCGTGACTGGCAGAAACCCTTGCCGCAGTCGGTGCACTTGAAGGGCTTCTCTTTGGAATGGATGTACCGGTGATCGCGGAGATGGTCCTGTCGACGGAAAGCCTTACCGCAGATGTCGCACGAGTAGGGTCTTTCGTCGGTGTGGGTCCGCTCATGAATGAGTAAATTATATGACTTTGTGAAGTGGCGATTGCAGTATTTGCAAATGAATTGCTTCTTTGGTCTGGTTCCATTGGGTCCAGCGATTTTCATTGGAGGCATACCACCCATCACTCGGGCAGCTGGATGCATCCTTTGCATGTCCGGATAGGGTCGAATATGCAAATGCTGGTGCTGGTGTTGGTACAGAGCAGCGCTGCGAATCCATTGGTTCATCAACAAAGCTTGGTGTTGTGCGGCTTCAATGCTAACCCCACTTGGAGCCTGGTTGTAAACCATGGAAGGGTAAGTTTGGTGTTGATGGGGTTGTTGTTGATGTTGGTGGTGTTGAGCTTGCTGCATTTGAGCTTGCAACCACAAGCGATGCTGTTGCTCCTGTTGAGCCGCCTCAATATTCTGATGCACTGGCACAGGAACGCTATGATAGTGCATGGGGTGCTGTGCCGACTGCATCTGATGTTGTTGTTGGTGTTGCTGCTGTTGCAGCTGTTGCTGGTGATGATGATGATGGTGGTGGTGTCGCATTTGCTCCATCTCGTACAACGGACTGTGTTGGATCTTTCGAATGCGATCTTCCGTCGGCGTATGAGGCGGCGTTAAAATCGGAGAAATGCTCGCTGAGCGTTCTTCTTTGATTGTGATGTATTCCGGTGAGAAATCTATAAACACAAATTAAACTTTCGTTAGTCACTAGTTAACACTTGGCATGAATTTTTCTTTAGAACTTACCTTGATCTCGAATGTGGATTTCGTCGACTGTGATGTTGCTGATTGGTGAGGCAGATGCAGATGACATAATTAATTTGTTAATGCGTGTATGATGGGATTGATTTTACAGAGGTACACGTAAACACTGATTTATTTATCTTATTTCTTCACTTTTTCACTTAAAATGTGCGTATGTATTTTTTTTTTATTTTGTAACAAACGTTCCCAACGAACTCAAATGCACAACTGAAACTGTATTCCAAAAACGATGGCAGAACAACCCTCGAACAAAGCAGAGTGTATGAACGACACAAAAAAAATATCTATCTATGGTTAAAGTATCTGTATAAAGTATGGAATTCTCCTCGCACTCTTCGTCGGATACCGTGAATGTGGACTAAATGAAAAACGTGTCTTGCCGCTGTCGTATCTTGCTCAGTAATAACCACTTATCGGCAGTTGCGGACCCGTTTAAAGGCACTCAGCTAACGGTGGTGGGGGTTGTTGGTGTGCCTTTGTGAGAGTGTGTGCGAGGGCTAACAAACGGTTTCAGTAAAGATGGTGACTGGGATCCGCCTACCTGAGTGCAAACAATGAGACGATTCGAGCTGGGATTGGCCAGTGCTGCCTGCTGGATGGTAAGTCAGTGGAAACTGTTGGGCTCCTGGATCGACAACTGAACCGGGTGGCAGCGCACAATACACACGCTTTGAGTACATCAGCTTCAGCTTCACAGCCAGGCAGCCAGCGTACGTCGAGTTGATGAGAAACAAAATGTGTGTGTGAGTTTTATAGGGGTTGACTTGATGGTTGACGTTGGCTGACGACGACAATGATGAAGATGCGCGTTTTGTTTTTACCCCGGGAGTAGTTGGTGGCTGTATCTTCAACCCTCTTTCCTAGATATATGTACCTACCTATAGGTTCATATAAAGTCTTTGTGGTTAGATCCACCTATTGAAATTTGTTTTCCCTTGATGATTGTGTTTTTTGTTTGTTTTATGTTATCCTTGTTAATTCCACGTGTCGCTTCTTAGGAAGACGTAAAAAGAGCTGCTGACGTCTTGCTGTTTTATGTGTTGCTCTCTTTTGAGGGATGAGTAGATAGCTAGATGAGATGGTTTCTGCATTTTTTTTTTCAATTGATATTATGGGTGTAATAAGGCAAACATCTGGTACCTAATAGAGGGTTGATATTAGGATGTCTGATTTATCCTCAATTTACTAGGAAAGCAGGTGGTAATGGTGCTTAGTTATGTAAGGACAGAACTAATTGGTCAATATCAAAATGTGTCTACCTATTGCTATGACATAACCATGGATTGAACCATGTATACTTTAATAATGTATTTATTTTTAATTGGAGTCTGTAGTCAGGATACCTATTAAATAATGGAAAAAAATATGGAAGGACATCAGGAGCTAAACGAAATTATAGCTTTCACAAAGTCAGGACCTACCTAAAGGCTGAATGAATCAATCGATCGACATGAACTAGGAGTACGTAGGTACCTATTTATCAAAAATTATATTCACAAACATTTTTTTTAGAAGTAAGGTAGGAATCTACAAAGTAAAATTTATAAACCTATAATTTTCCTATCTGTCTGGTAAACAATATTTATTATGTTGAAGCCAATTAAATAGTTTTTTAGGGGCGTTTAGTCTAATAAATAAATTATTCAGAGAGTTGAATTTGGTAGCAAGTTAAATTTTGTATTTACCTAGATTTTAAAAACCACAAATACATGGGTAGGTAGGTACCAACTTAAATATTTCATATTGTTCGTAAAAAAAATCTTTCTATTTATTTAAAATCACCTGATAGGTGATAGGCGATACCTAGAAAATTAATTAAATTTCAATAAATTAATTTTATTTTTTTTTTTCAAAATAAGATTGCTGCAAATTTAAAAAATTTTTGAAAAAATATTTTTATTTTGTTTTTTTTTTTCATCGACTTACAAAATGGCAGTAGGTACCTGCCTACAAAACAAATGAGTTTTTCAGAGTTAAATGTCGATTTTTCAAATTTTTAAAGTCAGTTCATTATGGTGAAGATTATAGGTAGTGTGGATGGTTAGAAAAAGACGAAAATTTCACAAATTTTTCTTAAAATTTAATTTAAAATAATAATTTTGAATATTTTGTAATTATAGATAATATCTTAATATTCAAAAAAATATTATTTACTGCAAATATATACCTATTGAAAAAATACACATTTGAAAAAAAAAAAAAATATTTTAACTGGCTGAAAGAATTTTATTCAGGGGAATAAAACATATTCCCGTTTTGTTATTATTAATTTCATTAATAATGCTTCGCTGCCTTATTCATAGAAATCAAAAAAAACTGTCTTTGACATTTTTTGGCTTTTTTTAGGTTACTTATACAATATTTAAGCAAATTCCTTTACAACGTTTTCTGTGATATGACTGCATATATCGTTCTGTATAACGAATGTAAATCCAGGTAAGAAGTACTAGAAAAAAATTTGAATACTCAAAAATATCTACAATAAAAATTCAGCAGCTAAATAATATACCTACCGAAATAGGACATTTTTTTAACGATGTAAGTTTATAGTACCTACTTCGCATTTAAGGAATCATAAAAAAATACAAAAAAAAAAGAGTAGGTAGGTGAACTAGGAATATTTTTTTTTTACTGCCGAACAATATTTAAAACGTTCCTCAATTTTTATTTGAAGGTACGTGCCCTACAGCAATTAACCTCGGAACTTCTTAAATGTAACATTTTCTTTTTTTTTTTCAATTTTCCGCGAAAAAAAGTAGGTGCCCTAAAAAATTTGAATTTCGTTTTTTGTATGATTTGTATTTTGTGTTTTATTGCAGACACACAACCTTGACCATTTGTTCCAATTTGTGTGGTATTATGGTTCAACTTTTATGAGTTTGCACGACATTTTTTTTATTTGCCATCATATAAATGAAAGATATAGATAACTTACTATTTATTTTGGTTGAATGTGTTTATAAGGTAATAGGTAAGAACCAACGAAACAAAAATATTAAATAAAAATACAGAACTCAGTCGCATCAACTATTAAAAAATACATTTTTATTAATTTATAAAGATGACTAGATTATCTGCTTTCCAAAATGATGCTTTAAAATTGTTTCCATTTTCATCGAAACTGGAAATCAAAAAAAACATTGTTTTTGGTTTGGCATCTTCTTCATTTTTAGCCAAAGCTAGACTATGGACTGGAAATCACACTTTCTACAAATTTTAACTCATAACTGGAAAAATTTGTGTGAATTTCCAAACAACAAACACAAATTTTAGGTTAAATTAGAAATAATTATTTGTTCGCAAGGCTATGAAAACTATAGGTAAATGGGTTCCGAATTTTCGTTTCAGTTGTTTGGTGGCCACGAAGGATATATTAAAATACAGGGTGGCGCGTTGCAGACACATGGATAGATAAAACTGGTTATTTTTAAGCAGTTTGAAAATTCATATTTTTTCCTGGTTTATTTACATTGGAAATTTAAGTTTCTGCAGGGTTTAACAATTAATAGGCTAAAAAGCGGCCCTTTTACCCCAAATCTTATACTCCAAACCTTTGTCTCAAGTTTTCGTGCATTCTTTCAATCACTGCCACAGGAATTCGGAGGTTGAGGGCTTCCAAAGTCCTGAGGCTATCGTTTTTTTCAATAGCAATTTAATTATTTTAACTTAACGAGATACATATTCCATAAAAAAACCTACCTTAAAATTAAAAGTAGCAATAAATAAAGTGTTACTTTCATTTTCGCGGAACATTTTGCAGTAGGTAATAATGCGCATTGCGCATTCTGATTACTCCGGAATGCTTTTTATTTGTGTTATTAAGAAGGTGAGGCAGATTTCGAATGATATGTGTTAACTTTAATTTATACCGCCTTTTATGACGGCTGATCAAGCTTTAAAGATAATATCTACAGCAAGCACACCCCTTTCTATGTATACCTACTCGTATCAATAGAGAGTTTTGCCGCATTCTAATAAAAGAAACAAGCAAAACAAGACTGATTGCAGATCCAATTTTGATATTCCCATTGTTGCTGATCAAAGTGGTAATAAGATACAAGCCGCTATAATTAAGGAGGCCCAGTCTGGGTTGGGTTGGGGTTTCTTATCGTTATCAGTATATGTCAAAAACAGGTGACAGTAAAAAGTAGTTTTACCCGCGTAAATGGAAGTACTAGTGAATGTCATTCGCGACATCTTCAAAAAGGCCGCCATTATCTTTGCGTATCAGTGAGTTAAATTTGTTCCATATTTTATTTCCGCGAGAGAAAATCGTTTTCCGTTGTCATTTAAATTATGAGATGTTCAATCGCAATTTTGGTTGTACATACAAAAATATAGAAAATCATTTCGGTTTTATTTGAGAGCGTGGAAATACACATCAGCAGGAGATTAATAAAAGAAAGCATACGCACTTCCCTGGTGCTTGATAGGTACGTTCGTAATCCTTTGCAGATGCGCACACGCATGGGAATTTCAATTTCTGATTCAGTAGTGGAAATAGAAATCTTTGAAAAACCAATCATATTTGGAAGGAGTTGAAATAACAAATTTTTAACATCTTACGCCATTTGATTATGCACTCAGGTTTTCGACACTTGAACACAATTTCTATCTGCAAAGTAACACCTTAAAATCTCCTCACATATGTGCAAAGTTGACATGGGAATTCAGTTTTTATCTATACATATGCATAATATACATCTAGGATTCAAGTGGAAACGGGTGTGGAAAATGTGTTAAGTGTTTTGCTTGCGGGTGTTTTTTGTTTTTTCTACGTTAGTTTACCTGGTAGCAAATAAGCGGCAGATTCACCTGATTGAAAACCCACCTTAAAACACAACACAATATTTGGAAAACCTGGTGTTTTATGCATCAGAGAGTTTGTTTTTGTTTGCTTCATGCAAAGTTAAATCCCGAACAGATTTTGATTTTTGTTAAAACAATTTTCGGGCAAGAAAAATTGTGGTTTCCATATGCTACTTTTTGGTGGAATATTTATATTTATATATAATGTATTTTTTATAGGCTGATAAGGAGTTGATAGCATATAAATGGTTATTAAGTAAGCGCATTTTGATTAGATTATATTTTATCTTCATATCTTGAGTGCGAATTTGAAAAGAGTTACATTTTACGGTTCGACCTTAATTCATATTTACGTATTTCTCCGTCATACAAAAATCAAAATAATATTTTGATCAATTTTGGTCAAAGCTTTTTTTAAGTTCAAAACTATTTCAAAAATAAAAATTGAAGTATTCAAACAAGTTTTATTAATTTGTATGGTTTTTGAATTTCCTGTCAGCTACACTGTACCAGAACTTTTGATCAAAAGCAATTATCGAAAAAGTTTTTTTATAATTATTTGTAGGAAATTAGATTTTCTTCAAGTTTGGTGCAAAATTGTTTCTTCTTAGATTAAAAATACCCGGAATATGATCGAAAACTTAAATTTATACTAAAAAAGCAAGATGTCGGTTAACCGGCACTCCTGTTGATGTAGGCACAAGAACAACTCTTCCTTATATTTTTTGTTTAAGTCATTCAATTATAAAATCTAAGTAGTTTGTGAGTTCAATAATTTATAATTGACAAATTGACAGAAGCCTTAAAGAACTTATCGTTTAAAACTTTTTTAATTCAAAATCTGGCAACCCTGCACAACAAAAGTTTTATTGTTTGGTAGTTTTTTGCCCCGATATACAGGCTGAGGCCTACTTAACTGAATTCATTCTCTTTAAAGTTGTTCGCTGATTTCTTGAAAACTTCACACTATTAAGTACTTTTCACATGAGAGCGACCAACGAACCACGAATGAACGAACATTCGTCCATTTTGACATTTCATTTACATGGACTTTTTTTTACTCAGCCATGACCAACCACGAAGAAAACGAAAACAAGAGTAATTTGAGGTTAAACACGCGCGAACAATTAATTCGTTGTAGTGTGGATGATATGTGGAACACGAATAGAGTTTGACAATTCGTAACAAAAAATTGCAATTCGCGACGAACAATTTTATTTATCAAATTTCTCTGATTTTAACAATTTAAATGCTAATTTTACTATCTTAACATTTAAATAAATAAAGTTTCTATCATTTTTTCTGGATATTATGCAGAATTTTGGTCTAGGAACGTTTTAAATCCAATTTGTTCGTTCATTCGTCGTTGATCGTTGGTCGCTCTCATGTGAAAAGTGCCCTAGGTTTCAGTTTAACGAAAAATTGGAGCTTGAATGAGTTTAAACTTATTTCTTTACAGAGTTAAAGGACGTTAGAACTTGGATTAAAGTTTCAGTTTTCAAAATTACCTCGAAGTATTTGTGTTCTCCAATTTTGGGGGCTTAGGGACCCAGAATTTGGTTTATCAGGATTTTCATTTCTACGAAAAAAAAACATACTTTTGATAAAATTATAATATTTTTTTTAATGAGAGCAAGGGATGAACAGAGAGCAATAATCCACTGCAAGTAAAATCATACATAAGTAGGTAGGTATCTACTTTGTTCAGAAAAAAATGTATGTACCTACTATATGTAAAAATTTTTAAATCTATGATAAGTCTACGATTAATTGGTTTCAATGTTTTAAGTACATATTAAAAACTAAACCAAATTTTTAAATATTTTTGTAGGAAATTTAGAATCTATCGAAAAATTTAAAAAGGCAAAAAATGGACCATGGGCACTTTTGTATGGATATGGTGCTAATTTTTAAATCTATCGAATAGTAATGCACCAAGATTAAGTAATTTTCAATTTTGTCAAAAATTAAGAAAAATAAAACTATTTAGTTTTCAGCGTTCGGTTAGTTGTAATATAAAGTTTTTATTTAACCTTTACGTAGTTGTGTAAAACGCACCAAACCACCAATTTCCCGCTCAATTTAAAATGAAAAGGATAACAGCCTTTGATATGAAATAAATTTCATCATTGTTGATCAATGTTGGAGATCAGACCCAAGGACCTTTCATACAATTTTTTGTGAGCAAATATAATCTGTGGCAACAAGGAAAAACAACATAAGTCACTTTTTGTAGTTTTTCAGGAAAGCAGTTTGAATTTTTGTGTTGTTTTTCCTTATGCAGTTTTGTAAATGTTCTGATCTTAAGTCGACTTATGTCGTTTTTCCGCATTGCGCATTCCGCAAAAAAATAAATTATTTTTATTTGGAATAGCTACACAAGTGACGACACAAGTCGACTTATTTTTTCAAAAGGAATGCTATAGTTTTGTAAAAAGAGCATATGTCTACTTGTGTTGTTTTTGCTTGTGCAAACTGAGCATAGAAAACGACTTATGTTGTTTTTTCTAGACTATAATTCAGAAACCATAAGAGATACAAATACGAAAAAAATATTGGAGGTAGAATCGCTCGTTGCGCATCCGATGTTATCCAAAACTCAATTTCGACATAAGTCGACTTATGCTGTTTTTCCTTGTTGCCACAGAATTATACAAACCAGGCTTAGCGCAAACTGAGTTTGAACATCTATCAAATATGTTTTCTTTTAATTAGATCTTATTAGAAATCTGAATTTTGATTCAGGGATTTATAAATTAAGTAACATTTGTTTACCTACATAGAGTAGCGATGAAGTGAAATTTTTCAACAAATTTACCATCGCATTTTGCAGACATATTATTTACTCACATCTCAATTTTAAGCAAAACTTTATTAACAATCTTGTAGATACACATAATTTAGTAGACAGATAGACTTCAAGAAATATTACCAGAAATTATTTATTTTATCTTACAAAAACTAATAACACAAAAATAGGTATATAGGTAAATATTCCCTACATATCAAAACTGATATGGGACACCTAAACAATTTGTCTTATTCCAACGCAAAGACGTCATTAAGAGGTCGAGTCTAAAAAAAAATATAAAAATTGGTGGGCGTCACCTTACTAATGATATCAGATTAGGCCAGGCACCCATTATAAAACTTTTTATGCTGCGCATACAACCGTTTATCTTCATTTTTATATTAATCTATAAAAAATGGCAATTTCCCAGAAATGATTGTCACCGCCATGATGACAATAAATAACCACCGGTTCCTCATACACATGTGTTCGTGTGACCACAAATATTTGGGGTAAAACTATATCAAACAAATAAAAAAAAATAATAGTGAAACATCAAAGGCGACGACGACGTTCACGAAGACGACAAACCAATAGAAATACATCCCTTTTCGAATCTAAATTCAAACATCAAAATCTATATACGAGACGAACCGTAACCCTTTTATGGTAAACCTAATACGGGCATGGGCATATCTTCAAACTTAATCCTTTGTCCAGGTAAAATGTGTGTTTTGTAAACAAATCAGAACAAATTCACCACAAATGAGTGCGCCCTCCAATTTTTATTTTTGAGTGTATCCAGAGATGAAAGGATTAAAATAATGATTTGTCAAAATGGTTAACCCTTCTTCAAAATATATTCCTTTAAGAAGATGATATCGCGCACATATACCTAGACTTTTCGCTGACCTAGAAATTCTTCTTGCAAAAGGGGTGTATGCGTGTCAGATCAACCAGAATTTGCAAGGATAATAAAAATGACCATAAATAGGTTCGTCAATATTTGCAAAAGTTGTTTCCCAACAAAATGAATGTAATGAAAATAAAACAGATTCAACATCTTGATTTGCATTTCAAGGTTATGGCAATTTCATAGAATTCGATAAAATCTTCTCACTATAAGGTAGGTTTGTATAAATTAGGACGAAATGGCGAAAGGATGCGAACTTCAGAAGAAGATAAACCTGTAAATTTTATTTCAGGCAGCAATTGCTCTCATTGTTTGGATACTACCGGCCTAAAGGGGTGTGCCGTTGACAATGGTAATTGGCAAAATATTTCCCGAAAATTTCATTGTCCTTTTCTAATATTTGTTTCATATAACTTCATACCTGGTTATCCGATATCTACCTGATTGAAATTTTGGCTCTGATGCAAATTTCTTCATAAAACCTTTTTTTTTTTGTTGAAAATATTTATCCTGAAATACCTGATCCACTGTTTACTTGTAAAATAATTTAAATAGTCGCTCTTACACCCTTTGATTTGGAAGCGTATTTGGCGTTGTATTTGCAATCTTAACACCCCTTTTATATGGTTGCAATAAAATTAATAAAATACATAAGTTGCAGTTTGTTTTGGGCGAGGCCGTTTCTGCCTTGTTGTCAAATATTTACTTGTCTATTCAATATGTGTGCATAATATTTTTAAATGACATTCTAAATTTCGTATCTTGAATAGTAATTGCTGTTGTTTTGCAAAATATCTGAGATTCCTGAAATTGAAAAAGACTTGACCTTGAGTTTGCGTGATAATGACTTAACTCTTTCAAGGACTTCAAAGATTGGTTGGCTATCTTTATTGAAATAAGAAAACCATAAGACATATATTTTTGTTTAAATTTTTCATAGAATTTATATGTGAGATAATGCGGTTTGTTATTTGGAATAAAAACAAAGTTTTCAATTTGAAATTGTAACTTTAATGTTTAGGACGTTTGGAATTAAAAATTTGGCCTTCAAGTAGAATACTCTATAAGAAGGATGATTCCGGAGACGGTATAATCACGAATTGTACGCAATGGCAATCTACCTTGAAGCAGACATAGTGACAAAAATTAAGCTCGGTAGACTTGCGTGGGCAGGGCACCTAGCTCGCATGAGTGAAGCCCGAGTAGCACAGAATTCGATTTATAACAAAAATTTGGTTGTATTCGTGTTTTTTTAAAGTAATCTGAAATATTATTTGTTTTAACTCAATTTTTCAATTGTTCATCGAAAAAGTTTTGTAACTTTGTGAATAAAGATGCTACAAATCGGTTTCGTAAGAGTTTGAACTTGTTTCCAAAAAAATTGTAGTTGTCATAAAAAGGTTATAAGTAAGTCAAACAATTGAAAGTTAATGAAAAGTTCTAATTTCATCTATTGAATTTGTTTTTCGTTATCCCCTTATTTCAATGTTGAAATAACTTTCTTGCAACAATCTTTAAAAACATTTGGGCAACTTTAATACAACTTACAATTAAGAAGCGGAAAACAAATAGCAAAAACATTTTTGTAACGTTTTTCCGCTTGGAATGTATATTTTAACAGAATTTCAATGAACCAGTTTATAAAACCTATATATAACATATACATATCTATACATATATAAATACATAATATACGTATATTATATTTATTATATATATTAGAATAAGTTGATTGGTTTTGTCGGTATTCACAATACGATAAAAATTATTTATACTGTAATGAAATACCTACATCTTTACTTGAATACCATACGAGTCTGTTTTTTTTCAAAGAAGTATTGGTATGCATAAACCTTCACAATTGTTTCTTTTTTAATTGTATGTCAAACATTTTGTTACTACGAGTATTAACAACACTGAAACACAGATATAACTCTGAATGTGTTCTGTTAGATTGTTCTTTCGTTGTATTTGACATAACGCGAATGCAACATTCAAAAAATTTTAATAAATATAGTTGAAACAAAGTTGCAACATAAGTGCTTGTATTTTGAATGGGTGAAGACTTTGTTACCTTTTGGTTTCTTATTTGTAAAGAAACAAAGATTGCCACGACATTAAAACAAATAAGTAACCAAAATACTACAATTGAATAAAAAAACATTTGGTTTGTATCTGCTACAAAGCTTCAACATTTCTTTAGATTCACGTGTTGTTGTAATTGAGTTTTTTTAACTTTAAAGGTAATAGAATTTTTGACAGGCAGCCATTTTTTCATTTCATCATTTCAATTTTCAATTGTGAGCGTGTAGCTGCGAGTATTGTCTAATCCGCATTTGTAAAAACAAAAAATAATTATGGACAAGAAAAACAATATAAAATATAATTTTTTAAATTTCGCGTCATGGAAAAAAGTGAAATCCAATGGAAACAATCGAAAAAGAAGGAGGGAACTGTTGAATGTAATGATGTCCTCATCTTTAATTTGTACTCGCAACAAGACGATGACATTTTCCAACCTCGCTCAAAGCAAAGAAAATACTCCAAATCAAAATAATGTTGAGTTGTATAGTCCAACTCTCGAAGAAAGCATTCAAAATTCTCATAACCAGAACCTGGATAGCTGCATTGTGTTGGATGATAATTTGGAAGATGAACTCGATGAAAACAGTTTTCCAGAACTGGAAAAAGAGATCAAAGCAGAAGAAGGTAGAGTATCTATAATCCAGGATTTGAGAGAATGGAGTGCATTGTATTTAATCAAGCAAAACGCTTTGAATGCTTTGCTTGCTTTGCTGAACAAGAACTTGCCAGAGTTCGATCTTCCAAAGGACTCAAGAACAGTCATGGTTACGCCAAGAAACAAGTGCGATATAAAAAACGATGAATTTGGAGGATCGTATTGGCACTATGGGTTGGAAAAAGCGCTTCGAAGTTGTCTTGGAAAACCGGAAAATGACATGGAGGTACAATTAAACATTAATGTCGATGGATTGCCCCTTTTCAAAAGTTCTCGATTCGAATTTTGGCCCATTCTTTTAAATATTCATGAAAAAGCTGATATAGCACCCATGGTAGTTGGAATTTATTATGGAAAAGGTATGATTTGAAAGATATCTTTGTATAAAATTGTATAATTTAAATAAATTTCATAAAAATTTAATTTTTTTAGGCAAGCCAAAGGACATTAATTTGTTTATGAAACCTTTTGTGGATGAATTCTGTTCAATTAAAAATAAAAATGGGCTAGACATAAATGGAAAAAAAGTTTTAGTCAAAATCCGTTGCTTTATATGCGACACACCAGCCCGTCATTACTTGAAAGGTGATAACATAAAAAACTATAATAATAATTATTGAAATCAAATGATTAACTTCAATGGTACATATATGTATCTTGTTTTTTAATACAGGTGTGATAGGCAGCAATGGTTATTTTGGATGTTTGAAGTGCGAAACAAAAGGAAAATACTCCCATAACGCAAGGACAATGATTTACACAGACATAAATGCTGTGTTGCGAACAGATGAAAAATTTCGTTCCGGGATTTACAACGATCATTGCAAACTGACCACTATCTTAAGAGAGCTGCCTATAAATATGATCGAAGATTTTCCTATTGCTGATAGCCTTCATTTAATAGACTTAGGTAATGCAATAATTTGAGTCCATTATCTTCTTGATTATTTTTATTTTATTTTTGCCCAAAAGGTATAACAAAACGTTTTTTAATTGGGTGGAAAACTGGAAATTTAAATAATAATAAAGCTCGCTGGAGTATTCAGCAATCAAATGAAGTTTCTTCCTTTATTGAATCATGCAAGCTACCAAAAGAATTTGATAGAGCTGCTCGGGGGCTGAGTGAATTGGCACACTGGAAGGGAACCGAGTACAGGACTTTTTTATTATATCTCAGCATTGTCGTGGTAAAAAAATTTTTCGACGATCCAAAAATTAGCCAACATTTTTTGCTCTTTTATTGTGCAGTTGTTATTTGTATGAGAAATGATCAGTGTGACAATAATTATGAAGTAGCGGAATCTATGTTTAAAGATTTTTTGATTAATTTTAAAGCATTATATGGAATAGATCATTTTTCCAGCAATTTGCATAATATATGTCACGTTGTAAATGACGTTCGGAAATTTGGACCACTTGACACCTTTTCTGCTTACGCATTTGAATCTAAATTATATTATATAAAAAGATTGCTCCGAATGGGAAGAACACCTCTAAGCCAAGTAGCCCGAAGAATTTCCGAGCGTCAAAGTTCAGGTTTATTAAATATGAAGACTTCAAAGATAAAAGTTCCTTTTCAAGTAAAAGATCCTATGAAGAACTTTGATAATAGTGATTCATCACTAGTTTCATTTTTATTTGCGCAAAAAGCAACTATTTACAGCCAAGTTCACTTGTCAAATTTTGTATTGAATTGCCATCAAAACGAAAATAGGTGGATTTTGAGTAAATCGTTCAAGATATTATGTGTGAAGTATATTATAAGAACATTTACTGAAAATCCTGGTATTTTTTTCTATGCTGAACCATTATCAAAAATCAGTGACTATTTTGAATATCCTATTCGTTCTTCAGAAATAAATATTTATGAATCTGATTGCCAAATGGAACCTCCTATTTTTTCGCCTTTATCAGATATTTACTGTAAACTTGTAAGAATAGAATATAACAAAGAAAAATCAGTCTTCATTCCGCTGCTTCATACTATTGAAAAAAAACAATAAACACTCATGCATTTTATTTTTTTTTTTTTATTAAATGTGTTATGAAAATACAAAATAAATATTTGTATAATAAAAAATGTACATATAACTAAAACATGAATTCATTTGTGAAAAAATAGTTTTATTTCTTATTCAACTTCATCATTAGATCCGGTTTCACTTTCAAACTTATATTTCAACCCTTTTGGACGGCTGCGAGAAGAGGGTTTCTTCGAAGGTTTTGTTCGCAGAACTTCACGACTGTTATTTACCTTTTTAAAACGCAGCAAGTTCTCGAACATCTTGTCGACATCGGTTTGGACTTTGGTGTGGTCAGCAATCCTTACAATGCGAAACATGAATGCAGTGAAAATTTTATGCTTTCCTTCAAAGCTTAAATTTTGCGTATCTTTGCGGTGTAAGCCTTTCCAGGAATATGGAAGAAAAAGACATGGTTCAGTTAGAAGTCGAATAACCATAGTGAAAAAAGTTTGGCCGTTTTCGTGAGAGTTCATTTTAAATTTCGTTTTCAGAAATTGAATGAATCGAACTTGGTAGGACTTAGCTTCCAACAATCCTTCAAAATCCTCCAGGTCTTGGGATGTTTTAATCTTTGGCCTCGATTCCAAATCAGAAAAATCTTCTTCAATTGGTTCTGTTAATATTGCCTCACGCTCAATGGACTCATTCGTTTTTTTCAAATATTCCGTAATATATTTGTTGACGTTGTTGGTTTGCGCTAAAATTTGGGAGAGCACATCTCCCAGACCCTTAACGGATGCCTTCAACTCCTCAACATCATTACGCATCTCTCCGACAGAAGTACAAAGATTGTCAAAATGTTGATTGCAAGCACAATGAGATGGACTTTGAATGTTGTTTGTTGTCTGTACATCTTGAACTTCAAAAATCTGCTCATCAGGCGATGACGAAAAATTTTCAGGTGCTATGTACATTGTACTTCCATCTGCGCCTTCGATGACCGAATAGCTTTGATATTTCTGATCTGTGTTCTGGCTGTTTCCATTTTCCATGGTTGTGGGTGGGTTTTCATTTTCAAGTGTATCCTTTAAAAAAAAATTCATATCTAGATATTGTTAGAGCAAAAACAATATTATGCTTACCGATAAGGAACTAGAAGTTATGGCTAGAGAATATTGCGTTTTTCGGGGCAATGATGCGAATTGAGGAACAAGACGTTTCTTTGCCCTTTCTGTTCGCGATAGGGTGGCTTTGTCCCATTCGGAATCATCGGTTTCGGTTTCTGATGTTTTATTTATATAATGTTCCGTCAATTCATCAGCTTCTTGAAAAGACAGATTCTGATGTCTAATTTTAAACAATGCTTGAGGAATCCAATCTGATTCGAAAACAGAATATTCCTCATGCTGTCTTTTCGACAATAATTTCGACCTTGGCCAGTAGACGATTGAGTTCACTTGGTCTACCCAACCATTTGGAGCAAAACTGAACTCCCTTCCGAATCTTGTTCCTTTTTTTTTTGCTTCCAACACAAAATATGGCATTTTTAATGTTATTAACAAAAATTTTATTGCACGAATGATGCGATTCCGACTCAACTCTACAATTATGAACTACAAACTGTCGACACATCAGTGCATGAAATAAATAACTGTAATCTTGTCTGAAAAAAAATGTCAAAACAAATTTAAGTTGGCTCAATGTTACAATAACGTTTTACGTAAACGTTTTCGGTATCAAATTTTTAACAAGTTATAATGAAGTTTTATAAATGTTAATGGTATTTATTTATTCATTTTATCCAAATCAGCCATGAAAAGTTTACAAAGAAAAATTATTGGTCAAACATGAAAAGATTACAGAGTTGCCGCTAGATTGAAAAATTATACAAAGTCAGATTAAACAATTCGTAGCTTTTAAAATAACCATAAAACACATAACGAAAATAAAAATAAAAAAAATTATTTCACGTCTTGTCATTATGACACGTTCGTCGATTTATGAGTAATTCAATCCAAATGTCAACATACTCTAGAATTCGTGTTTTTATGAAGCATTCAGAAAAGGGCAAAACAAATTGACGGTTTCGAGATCCATTTTAATCGTAGCCATCCTTGGATGCAGTTTGAAGTGTGGCATTTTGAAATATAGAGGAATAACTATATTTTGAAGTTTCGGGAATATTTTATTCCGAATGTCAACATGCTGCCTAGAAATCGGTTTTTTATGAAGCATTTTGAAAAGGTATTTTGAAAGGTCAAAAAATTGATTTTTTTTTAATAAAATTTAATCGTAGCCATCCTTGGATGGAGTTTGACGTTTGGCGTTTTGAAATATAGAAGAATAAGTATTTTTTGGAGGTTTCATGAATAATTCGTTCTAAATGTCAACAAGCTCCCTACTAGAAATCGATGTTTTAGAAAGCATAAATGTTGAGGCAAAAATCATGTTTTTGGTTTTTTTAATTCATATATGTAGTAATAATAGAAATTTACAAAAGTAAACCTTTGGTAGAAATTTATTTCCTAGAATTCGATATTTTAATGAGTTTTTGAAAACAGAAAGTTGATATTTTGACATTCATCATACGATTTCTGCTTTAAAAATAGGTTTGTTCGTTGAGCCCTGAAGTCACCCTGGGGTCGCCCTAAAACATTTTTTGAAAACCTGAACTCACCCTGACATTGAAATTCTATGTTTTTTGAGAACTGGGGTCGCCCTGAACTCGCCTTGATGTAGAACTAGGTTATTTGCTGTGGCGAGTTGAGGTAAAGAATAAACTATCAAAGTGACACGAGTTCGAAGCATTTGTTTTGTTGTGGATTTACGTGTTGCAGGTAATTGTTTATTATTTAAGCAGAAATAAATCGAATAAAGAAATTTAATTCAACAATAATAGAAGTACAAATGAAAACATTTTTTGTCGACTGTGCAACGGGTGAACCCGTACAAATTTCAATTTAAACTATTACAGCACAGAGTACAAAATTCATTTTTTTATGGTTTTAATGTCAAAGAGACAATTGACAACCCTTAAGTGTTTTTTGAGAAGTAAAGAACCCAAGTTTTTTTTGACAACTCTTGGGGTTGTCAAGAAAACCTGGGTCAACCCTGGGTAAAGTTCAACAAACAAACCCAATATAAACAAAAATAAATACGGAAACTCTGGCAAGCATGACGAAAGTCGAATGCAAGTTTTTGTTCAATATCTTTTCCCGCCAGAAAAAAAAAGATGTTTTATTAACTTTAGAATTCTAGTTTCATTAACAAAGAGTAGAAAATATGATAAAAAACTATATTTCTCTGTTTCTATTTTTTTGTATCTTTGATGTATGTAGTAACATGTAAGTTTTAATTGTGAGAGACAATGTTTTATTGATATTTTCTGCAACAAGCGCCATATTGTTCACAATCAATGAATTTTATTAGAATTTTATCTAAAATGCGAAATTGTTAAACTTATTTTTCCAGTTGGTTTCACTTTTCCCTTAATAAATTTGAATGGAAATGGGTGAAATTTTCGCTTCCTAGTGTAAATCACTAATATTTTTGCAACTTAAACCACTAAATACAAATATGAGAATTTTCCTATTTTTCTAATTTTCGCCCAATTTTAATATTTTAGGTGGCGCGTGAATTTTCCGGAAGCAAAACATCAATCTTTATGATAAAAATGGCGTTTGTATTAGATTTTCCCTCCATAAATACCTTAAAATCGCATTTGCAATCATAATCATTGACGTATTTATTTTATTCAATGCTTTGAAGTTTATCTTTTTTGTAACAACTTAAAAGTATTATATATTTCAAATGAATTTGAATAATAACTTTTCAAAAACATTTACAATGTTTTCGTTAACAATATTTCTCATTATATTATAACATAATAAAAGTAAAAAAGTTGAAATAAGAATTAAAGCAACTTCGAAAGAACATTATTCAAGTTATTGTAATTTGATTAAAACTTTTCTCTCTTGTTTTCTTGTCATGTAATAAAATAGCATAGTATCTTACATAAACATTTCAGCAATATTGGTAAGGATCGTCCTCGAGTTA
Organism: Syrphus vitripennis; assembly: GCA_958431115.1. NCBI lineage: Eukaryota > Metazoa > Arthropoda > Insecta > Diptera > Syrphidae > Syrphus > Syrphus vitripennis. The sequence goes on along the minus strand of OY288108.1, from coordinate 146,847,262 downwards.
AATTAATGTTGCACCACTGTAAGATTAAGTTACAAGTAACACTTCTTAGTTCAAATAACTCTTATATAATTGAGAAACGACAAAATTATACTTCTATGAAACGCAATTACTACAAATTTGTTCTAAATGAGAGGGAAAATGCGGCTATTTGGGTTACACAATTGTATCAAAATATGTTTTTGAAATAAATGGAAAACAAATTGGCTGTTTTACTGAAGTTATATCTACCAAATGACAACCCGTTTGTGCTACTCGGGGAGGAACTGGCTCAGAAAGTCCTTTGTCATTCTATGGTAGACGGCAATGTTGCAGACAATGCTTGCGCTGGAGAGATGGCATAGACCAGGACGTCCGAAGCCTTGGGGTGCACAACTGGATGGCGTGGGCTCGAGACCGGGATAAGTGGAGAGAAGGAGACCAGGACAGGACCCCGGTTGTCGAGCCGATGATGATGATGATGACTCTATAATCACACTACAAACCGTATTTGTGCAATATTGTGCCACATTAAATTTTTTGAATACCAAAAATTAAACGTCGTTAACTCCTTTTTTCTAAACTTTTTTTTTTGAAGAATTAAACTTGCACGCAACAGAATATTGAATATTTCAACGTAAATATTAGACAACATCTATAGAACAAAATAGTTGTATCTAATGTTTGTAGTTGTATCTAATTTTTTTCACAAAAGAAGACGTAATCAAAGAAATTTTGAGCTATTACTAGAACGAGATCAAGACGATTGTTAGTCACAAAAGAAAAAGACAAGAACGAGACGAGTTAAAATTTTTTTAAATCTTACGAAACCGAGACGAGACGTTACAAGTCTCATTCTTGTTTCTTGTTCAGCCCTTCTTTAAGATTTGTTTTAAAAATTAAAGAATGATAAAAAAGTAGGATACAGTGGGGCAAAATGACACGAAGATATCTTCGCAAATTGTATTTGGACATATTAATTTAAAGCTTGTACTTACAATTAAAAAAAAGAACAAACACTTTATGGAATTGTTCACCATTCATTCCCCTAGTTTCAAAGTGAAAATTAGAAAACAACAAAACAATTACAACAATACTACAGTCGTAGTTTGGGCAAAGCCTGATATCCATTATTTCATGATGTTCCTAAATCACGTTGTTTTTATTAATATATGTACGAGTATTTTGCGAAAAAAAAAATTTCATATTCGATGTAAAAATTTCAAAACAAAAGTTGAATAAAATATAATTGATTTTTTACAAGTCCATGCTCCTTCAATCTTATCAACTCTTATACAAATACAAAAAATTTATACTCTCTTTACTCATTTGAGATTTTGAGAAAATAAAAGAAAAAAATTACAATAACAACATAGGTAGGTACATACATCATTCTTCATTCTTGTAAATTCTGAAATTTAGGATTCCATCGCATGATTTTGAAAACATAAGGACCTATCTGACTGATTTCAAGTCAATCACACTTTTAGATTTTTTCTTCTAGGTTCTACAATCTTCTATGGATTTTTTTTGAGAACATTGAAAAAATCATTATCCAACAAAACTTTAAAATATTAAGTTTTGCAAATTCCAAACAATATTATTATTCTAGTTAACGCCAAAATTTTAAAATAAAGAAAACAATTTAATTTGCTTTCAACCAAACTATTGAAACTTAAATATCCAGATCTCACTAAAAACTGAAATCCCTTCATGCAGATTTGTCAATTTTCAAATTGCCTTCTTTTGAAGTTTCTTTCTTATTTTATTTTCTCCAAGAAATCATTCTATGGGAAATATTTTTATTGCACACAAAATATCTTAAACGAAAGTGGTTTATGTTTTGTATTTCATTTCTTTTTTTTTCCATCTGAGGTCTTCAATTACACATCAGATTAGGAAGCCATTTGAAGTCCCCTCCTTGTTTTCGTTTAGTGCATCGTTTATCTGTCAGCAACGATTGTATTTCCATGTGGCGTTATGGTAAAATTCAATAAACAGCGTCCTTATCCTTAAGAAAATACAATTTTTTTCCCAGAACATTATTGGTGCGTTTAGTTACACGGCCCTCGCACAGGTCCTTGAAGTAGAAATGAATGTGTGATGCAGACGGAGGCTTATGCTTTGCTGCATTGACCGTCAACACTTGTTGCCATTATGTAAATTTATTCGAGTGCGCCAATTTGTCTCTCACATTACTCCGCTCCGTCTGCGCAGGCTAAGATCCATAAGCCCGTTCGTCGCTTCGATGTCTTCTGTGTGTAGTGTAAACAAATTTCAAGGGCTTAGTCGGAACGCCTCGGTGGTGTGGTGTATACGTACAGATTTATGAGATTACGAGGTCGGGTATTTTTACAAAATATCCAAACCGCTCCTATTACGTTATTTATGAGCGAGTAAATGCCTGGTATTTTGCTATTGCAGGACTATATGGAATGGAATATGTGCGACCACTTCTTGTTTGAGTGTCCAATTTCATAGTGTGTCACCCTCAATCGTGTTTCGTAGGCGTCTTCCGAAAATGCAATTTAAGTATTGTTTTTTTTTTTTTTTATTTTTAATTTGTTTCTTCTATGCCTATCTATGGAGACACTTGAACTATCACACTTGCTTAAGTGGCGCTGAGGGACTCTAGGTCTACGCGTTCCTGGATCGGGTGCGTTTTTTTTTTATGTTGTTGTTTGGTTATGTTTGGCCATATGTTGATTTGTGTCCTACATAATATGCGCTTATATAGTGGGATGCAAGTGTTTAAGGTATTAAATCATTGAATTTATGGGTGTGCGCCGTCATGTCTGTTGGGCAGTTTTTCACACTTTGCATTCCCATCACAGGTTAACCGGACACCACTATGAAAATAGATTATTTACTTCGAAGTCATGAATTGGGTTAGTTCTGAGGAATTTATCAAATAGAAATTTAAACCATTTTCTTGACTCAAACGAAGGCAAAACATATAATGAAAAAAATGTCAATGCTGCTTTAGAAAAAAAAGTTTAGATTTAATTTTTAAAATAATAATCCTTCATATTCATCTTCTTCATCTTCTTTTTCTTCATCTTCTTCTTTTTATTTAACGGCGTATATCATAATTTAGGGTAGGACCGCAACTCCCACTCAACTGCTGGGATGACCTCAGCAAACCTCGACACTGGTTTTAGTTTAGTCCATGTATGTGGCCAACTAAATGCAAGTGTCGTTGCAACTCATTCTTGAGTTTGTGCTCCTTCCTTCCACTATTCGGCTCTCAGGACTTCTTCTTTTTACATGACGGTAACAGCTAAGTTGGCCATGCTTTGTAGCCTGTGTAAGATGGTATTTTTGACGTAATGCTTCCTTGGATTTTCTGGCTTATTATTCGATCACTCCTGTTGTCATTTCAGCTGTCGTCAATTTGCTCTTATACTTCTTATACATTGTCCAACACCGTTAAACATACCGCCGAGTATAGCTTTACTTTCAGCTTAGGGGACATACTAAAATCACAGCAGATGGCAGAGTTTTTCTGCCACTTCATTCAGCATATGTGTGGATCACAAATTTTACAGCATTGGTAGGTACTCGGTCTTTTCCACCCCATTGCGGTATCCAATTCCCTCCAGAATATGCACCCATACATCAAGTTCTCGTTTCAAGGATAAAGGATCTTCACTTATGATGGCTCCATCTACAGCAAAGTTATTTGGAAAAGTCTAATTAGTGTCTTAAGCATGAGCTCCATCTCAAAACTTTCCATAACATAATTCCTTGCTACAGGAATATTTAAAATTCTTGAAACTCAACAATTTTAGTGAAATTGGTCTTATTTCTGTCAAAGATGATTCTGTTCGCGTGTTTTGTTAAAAAGTGTAAGACTTTTCATCTTAACTAAAGCCATATAGCCTTTCAGTAAATTTTTCAATTGATACTAAAATTTTATGAAGGCCCTTGGCAGTTCCGTCAATATAAAAGATACATAGGTCTACGTGCATAATAATACCCTTCAAAAAGCTACCGCCAAGAAATCTTTTATAGATTTATTTTTATGATATCTAGCTGCTGTTGCGTACGACAGTTTTTATTTTTTTATTATCCCCGCGCTAAATAGCTAAAACTAGTAAAACGCGAAAAGGTTGGCATTCAACACTAAAGAAACATTTCCATTATTCAAAAAAGCAATCCCTAGTCGATAGTGTTCCATTTTCATGGACTTTGACTCTCAATTCAAAAGGTTTATGAGTTCCTTTGTTGAACTACTATCTTTCCTGCTTGTTGCACCTATGTAAAGATATACGATAGCTTCTTTATATTTAAAATAGAGGATTTGGTACACGCGACCTTTAGCGTCATTTAAGCAGTCCTCTTAAAGGTAAAATACATAAATTTTTAAAGTTATAGGTTTATGGCAAGCGAAAATTCCATTGAAGGCGAATCCATCATACCTCATCATGGAATTGCTTTATGAGCTAATTGTGAGAAGTGTCAAAAAGAATGTCGTCGCGCACGTTCTGTGTAGGTACCTATGTATATCAATTCAGCTGCTTATAGATTCTAGGTTATAGTATTTGCTTGTTGAAATTATTTTCAAGGACATTATCGTTTTGGTATTTTTGTTTTCTTCAAATTTGTCTTCTACTGTATTGGATAAGAAAAACACATTTATTAATATTGGTTCTCAAATTGATAGCCGATGAAGTGCTCTTAACAAATATTTCTTGCTCAATTAAATTTTCTATCAGAAAATTACTTATTCTCAAGTGTTTATGTTTATGTTTACCCTACCCTTTAGTCAGGAGCGCACTTGTTTATTTTAAGCGTTTCTTTTTTGAGTTGATGTTAACAAAATACTTGTTTTGATAATAAATACTTGTTATGTCTCAAAAAAAAATCAGGATTCTGTGACAATGAGTGTAAATCGATTCCAGTCGAATCGAATTAAATTTTAACTGACTCAAATAGTTTTTTCGTTAATTTTGTTTTTTAAATCTACCCGCAAAACGATCATTTCGTAGCAATTTTGTGTTTTGCTAAATTTTTTAAACCGTCGTCGCGACGGTTAGTTTGGCTTTTACTACTTATCTCACAATTTCATTCACTTTGTGGCTGTTTATGTAAACTAAGAGGATATTATATTATTTTGTAAAATGAATTTTTATATATGTATTTATTTTCAATATCTTTTTAATTTTCTAGGGGAAATAAGATTGTGAGGTTAATATATAAATTGGAGAAATTTAAATTGAATTAAAAAATAGTCCTTTGTCATTTTCTTATTAACTGGCATTTTTTCTCTTTCATCTGGTACTTTGTTTTTATAAAAAAACTATTGTTTCCACATTCGCCACTTTTAGATTTTTTTCTAAATAAAACCGTCTTATACAAGTAACTAATAGTCTTACATAAATTTTGTGTCAACAAGTGCCTTTAAGAAAATGAGAACTTTAATATATCAAATGATACAAACAAAAACGTAAAACACAGTTTTTTAACTAGAATATATAATTTTATGTTATTAAAAAAATTCAAAAAATGCTATAGTCTTATTTTTATTCCCTTCGAAAAATTTATATTATGGCCTTCCTTTTATTTTACAAAGCAATAAACTAGATTATTAAATGTTTGTTCCAAAGATTTTTAATAAAAGTTTTTTCTGGATTAAGATATCTTAATCGTTATGACCAAAAAAGTACACACTTTATAATCTTAAAACAAAATTTAACAAAATTTATCCACGTTATAAAAAAATAGAGGAAAAAAACCTGGCGTGATGGAAAAAATCAGAGAACGAACATCTGTTAACCATCAGTGCAATTTTGGTGTTGCAGAATCAAGGGAAAAATAATTATCGCGATTGAGCTATGATGATTTAGCTGAGTTTTTGCTAACTTGAGTAATTTTCCCTATCAATTAGTTCGTTATCATAAAATTTGCATTGTTTTTCATTTTGTTTTTTGATTCAATAAACTAACAATTTCAATATTTGTTCTTCTGTCTTTGATGTCCGAAATTCAGATTTTTGACAAATATTTACAAAAAGGATACTTGTTTGATAAAAATGGAAATTAGCACGCAAATAGATTCATGGCAAGAACATGGCATCAAGAATGGTAATATTTTTATTTTAAGTGTCAATATTCACAACACTGGTAAAAACGAATGTTCTAACAATAATTTAATAACTTATTTGAATTTTTTTAAATATTGTTAAGTCCTAGAAATTTGATGTAGCTATAGATAAATAAATGCTCGTGGATTGAAGATTCAGAAAATTCTTGTTGAACTGCCCTATAATAATATTATTTTGGTGATTTTGTCATTACATATTCACACAATTGCGGAAGAGAGACAGCGTTGGAGCCTAATGATTAATTCACCATATAGAGAACATTTACTTGAGTTTTGATATGTTTTAAATTTGGCGGCCATAAGAAATTCATATAAATACAAGACTATTTAATATGATAAAACAGTAGTACACTATGGCGTATGTGCACTTTTTTTTTCATTGAATTTATAAACAATTATCTCATTTTTGCTCGTGCTAAAAGCGTTTTTATTTGTTGAAATATTATTTAATTTTGTCTTATTTCGATTATGTAGTTCATTGTGTTCCTGCGGATTCGATAACTGGCATAGTGAAATCTATCTTTAAAATCATAGATAAGGCTTATTCTTTCTTTACTTTTTATTTCAACAGTTGAAATGCAATCCAGCCCTGTAAAATTCCCTCGCATGTAAAGTGAGTTAGTTGCCTATCAGTGTTAATTAAAAGGGGCAGTCATCACGCAGATAGATTGTTTGTATTTTGGTTTTGTGGTGGGCGTTTGTTTAAAGTTTCTCATGAGACTTCACTTCTTCTGACTCGATCAGTGATTCTAATTATGAGAATCTATATATGTACTGCTCCCAAAGAGCCCTTCACATTTGCACCCGATAAGAAGCAATCCAAACTAAGTACATTTCCCCATTCCATATTCACATCAACATTTTTTCAGATAAAAATAAATGAGTGCACGTTCTGTGTATATCCGCTAATTTTTAATAATTTCTTATTCAATTTTGAATACAATGTCTGATGCTTTTGGAGGATTCGGTTCACACACATCGAGTTATCTCAGAAACAGAATCATATCATCACACCGAGTAATTGATGGCGGCTTTTGTCAGTCCATCACCTATCTACGTCTCTGTCTCTGGGCTTGGAGCTCCAGCTCAGGCTCAGGCTCGGAGTGATAAATGAGGGACTTTGTGTCATTAACTGGTGAATTATAAATGTGTAGATACAGCAGATACACACGGTTAAAATCGATACGCTCGCATTGTGCGTGATCACTTTTTTTTTGTGTGTTCAAAAATGTACTATGATGTTGTATCTTATATGAATTGATTGTATAGTGTTGTGTATATTGTAGGTTGCTTTTGTTCTCTGCGACCCTACATGTTGACAAGGTGGTATAATGTTCAGCTTAGCTTAGCTCTGTTGAACAATATCGGTACGTGTCTTGAATATTATGAGAGATCTATTGAAATCGAAACATCAAACATTGAGGTATAACTGATTGATGAATTGTTGTTGAATTTTTTGTTTTTACTTTTTCGAGGAGCAAGAGATATAGATCGACTTCGACAGGTCTATTAATTTTCGTTTAAACTCTTCAAGCGAAACATGCCAGCAACATCATTTTTTTTATCTAGTACATTGTTTGCGCTTAGTAGCAACCTCAGGACATGCATTCCTACTGTAATTGGAAAAAAAAAATCTCAAGAAATATAAAATGATTGAGCGAAATCTTAAAAAAAGGATGTGTTGTGTTATCTTTTTCTGAGCAAACATTTTAGTTCATATACATATGTATAGACTAGAGAATATACATCTCCATCAATCTTATTTTGATGAACAAGAATAATACAACAACTTGTAATACAAATTAGTTTCTGTTGAAATATCATTATCAAGTGGCTTTAAACTTCACGGCTCACACTCGAAGAAATTATTTTCCTATAAATCATGTTCAGCTTAAGAAAAATCATGTATAAATGGTTCTTTTAGATCGAAAGACCATCGATATAAGACTAAGTAGGTATATTGTAATTGGGAAAATGTTTCTTCATTAATATTAATACAATAATTGCAGACTTATTAATCAGTTCTTTGTATATTGTAACACTTCAACTGATTTCAAATAAATTTAAGTCTGAAGTGAAGAAGTATCAAAAGTTCTCAGACTAAATTACTTTACGGAATTGTTTAATTAAAGTCCTATCAAAAACCGCAAATAAATAAAATATAATCTTCAATAGTTTAATTGGGATTCATATTTGTTAAAAACTATTCTTTAAATAATACCAAATGATTGAACACTTCAGTTAAGTTTGTTTAATCCGTTGCTGTTCGTGTGAAAGGGGTTAAGAAAATGATTTATACACTTTTTGACAAAATGCGTTTTTGTTGACAGCACGATTGTCAGTTGTAAAATTTGTATTAAGACAAATGAGGCCAAGTTTTGTTACTGCTCAAATGGTGCAGTAAAAAAAAAACAATACATTTTGTGAGAGCAACAAAGCAAATAGTTTTTCTAAATATTTCTACAGAGAAATCGGATCGATTTAATGAAGACAAACATATTGGAATTTAATAAAATATCTACAACATTTTATGGAAAATATTAGGTACTTAAAAATATATTTCTAATATAAAAAAAACTTATTGTTTTAAGAAGTTTACAAGCGCAAAGTTAAGGCTCAGAGAAATTTTACTTTTGTCTGTTGTTTAAATTGATTATATAACAGAGTAAACAAGGTGTTGCTCCATTGTTTTATTACGATTTTCCCCTTGGGTGAAACCATAAAGAACTCTTATTTGAATACAACTTAGAAAAAAATATTCCAAGAGTCGAAAAGTAGACAAATTGCTGTAATTTAATTTCATAGTAAAGTTTGGGTCCTAGCAATTTAATTTAATAAAATTTTGTTTATGTTTTTTAATTATTAATATCTACATTAATAAACATATCGACAGCTAAAAATTAAATAAAAAACAAAGAACAGATTTGTATTCTTTGTGCATGATAGTAAAACTTCAATTAATTTATAAAAAAAAGTATTTCTTCAAAAACTTGTATTCACGATACCATGCGATTGAAAAAAAATCAATCTGCTTTTTTTGAAATATGAATTCATGTCTTTTGAACAGGTATTGGTGCAACCGAACATAAAATTAGATTAAATTTTTTTTTTCAAAAATAATTATTTAACAGAATTGTTGAAATGGTGTTTCATATCTACTCTTTGGTCTTTTTAAGTAAAATATAAAAATATTTTATAACACCTTCCTCGTGTGGAAAAATTTATAAAAGTACTAATCTAGTGCGAAACTTTTGAATGCTTATACATTTTTATAAGCATAATTTTAATAAATTAAAATTAATTGATGTTTTTTGATTGAAAATCAAATGATCATAAATTAAGTTCAATATCGCAACATTTCATATATCTACTAGTATTTCGAACTCATTTCTTTTTGAAAACTTTTTACATTTGGAAGTTCGTCAGTTTACGTTTTTTGGAAATGTGAATCTTCTAAATATACATAAGTCACTTTAGGAAGAAAGCATTTAGATGTTTTGATTTGTGGAAGATTACATGAACCAATAATTTTTGTTGATTCCAATATGTTCGATATTTAGGTTCGAATACTTTTTTGACGAAACCACAAACTAGCCACCGAGAGTTTATACAGTTTCTTTTTTTGAAACTGGAATATAATTGAGCTGAACGAATTGGAGTTAAAAGAATAAAAATTGCATATGTCTTCAAACGATATCTACACAGTTTCCTTTAAAATAGTTTTCATTTTATAAGAGATCCAATTAAAAATACACAATAATTTTTATTATGTCAACTCAAAAAGTTCAAAGTAATAATTTTTTTTAATCATTGATTTACTTTATTTCAATTCTGCCAGGAATCATTTTCATTTTTATTTATTTTATACAAGCAGATTAAATAAAAAACAAACGAAACATATTATTCCCAAAAATTTTCTTAACAGATTAAAGAAAAATTACAAAAACGATTTGCATCAGAAATCCTTCAAGTTTATCTCAAAAGTCAAATCAAAATCCTATAAAGCACTGCCCGTGGTGTTGAAAGAACGAACCCTTTGAAAACGGGTAACCTTGTTATATTCCTGCTGAGGGTACTGGCTTTCGCTTCGTTCTCAGTGTATACTGTGCACACTGCTACGGTGGTATTCAGCAGTAAAGGCAGTGGTAGATATCCTTATCCCTTCGCTCCATCATCAGAATCAGAAGAGTATATAAATGAAAAGTTGATGGGATTTTTTGCTCATCTTCCCCATCATCTGTTTTTACTTTTTGTTTTTTTTTTTTTTTGGGCTGGGTGGAAAACGAACCGTATATCCTTACGGATGTTCCTGTTTCCCATTTGCATACTAATTTCAAATTGACTCTTGTTTCCTCCTCCCTGTGTTTGGGAGTTGTTTTTTCCCATTTTCTGCTCGTCGTTGTTTTATGTTTTCTTTGAAGTCTTGGAAATTCAATTTTCCAGATATTTAACTTGCAGCTATGGAACACATAGATTCTCGTTATCGTTTTGCAGATTAACAGATTGAAACATAATTTAGTTACACCGATTGTCGATTTGTCACAATGATTTCATGGGCCATCACCCCGGTATGATGCGATGATGTGATGACAATTTTGTTCACCATGTATAATTGGACAAATCGTTTCCACATCATTATGGGTATTCTGGTGATGTTTTTAGGACAACTATTAACCTCGAAAACCATTGAACATGATGGCCTGGCCAGGCCATGCTCATCATCATTTTCCTTGACGAATTCGCGTAGCTATGTGTAGTTATAGTTTTGGCGAGGACCCCCAAGAAGTGCAATAATTTGTGACCTTTATTCCTCAGTGCAGCTCCTGCTGAGACGTTTAATGGCTTCCATGGGTAACAATGTGCTACCTGCAGAGCGTTCCCAAAACTCATAATTCCCATACTCGCAGGAAGTTCGTCGCGCTTCGATGTTTATCCATGAGAAGAATGACATCGAATGTTGGATGGAGGTCCTTGATATACGTCGTGCCATATAAATATAGGTACCGCTTTCTGTGTCATTAATGACGGAAATTTAAAAATACAGAAGGTACAATAATTGAAGGACCATAATGCTATAAAGTCATTCCTTTTGATGTTTTGTTTCAGCTGAATGGCTGAATATAGGAATTTTCAATTTTCCAGTATATTTCAAAATGTCCTTTTTTACGAAACGAAAAGACTGCTGTTTTTATTGCTTAACGTTTGCTTCTACAATTACACTAAGATATACTTGGTATTTAATAAATTTTATGATAATTAGGGGCAATAATTTCTAGAGGGACAACAATATCTTTAATTTCATGCAGCAACACAGTTAGCGATGTCCACAATTCCGTCGCAGGTTTTTGAGAAAAAAAAAATTGTTTTACGATTATCTACGGTCGCGTGTGGAAGAAGCAGTTTCAGAAGAAGGGCGTGTGCACCCAGTAATAGTAAGTATAGACAAGTTCGTCATTTACTACAGGCACTACCGGGATACATGTTTACTTTACGAATGAGGCCACTGCGCGTAAATTCTTAAGAAGTGTTGCAACAATCGCAATTTGTTTATTTTTATTTTTATTATTTTTTGTCCCTGCCTTTTCAAGGTTATAACAACAAATTCCAATCATTCCTTTCTTAAAGTACCTAGGTATAACTAATTTTTTGAAATGGATTTTTAAATTTTTCCATCAGCTATATTCGTAGCATGACAAATTGCGCAGCTTGTTGAAAATCAATCAATCGATGTTAGTTAGTCTACAAACACGTATAGTTGATGGATACTGGCATTGCTAATCAGTGTCATGTTTCGAGTGGGCTTTGTAGGTTGTCGGATAGAAGTGGCCACTTTGCTACTTCATGTCTAAATGTCTTATCTGCTCATGACTTCTGTAGTTTACAAATCACTCGACACTCGAGATTTGCAACGAAAACATGTACATCTCGAGGGCCTGTTTAATTAAATTGTCAAGTGCTCGAGTTCTAATTAGCTTAACTTTGATTAAGGAATGTGCTTCCCTAATAACTGTGTTTTCATATTGCAGACATCAAATCGTCGACATGATGATGTAACACGTAATCGATCAAACATCAAAGAGAGAGGAGTCACAAATGTGCACCGATTTATTTTATATAGCAGACCTTTGTTTGCTATATTGACTTTGCTGTGAATCAGTAATATGCCCTTCTGCCATGCCGGCCAGTCGGCCCCAGGAAGTCGCCACTGCACTGCTGTCCATCTACTCCAATCTGTTCCGAAATCGATTGTCCTTTTGGACATAATAAACAAACAGAATTCTTGGATGTCGTCAACAAAAGCAGCTGTAGGATAAATTAACGCAGATTAAATGCAAACATCGTAACATCGTTTATTGTGCAATAATCCGAAATGTTGCTGTGATCATACGAAATTCGCATTTGGTATCCATTGTGTGTGCGCCCTAAAAACATTAAAACTGAACGATGGGCAAACATTAGGTATATATCAACACTTCAAAATCAATACCAATTTCTGGTTTATATTCGAGCATGGCCTTAATCAAAGGCACGAGGATATGACATATTGTGAGGGATTTAAGAGGCGTTGATTTGACAAACTATTTCTTTCTTAATTAAGGAGGCTAATATGGTTGTGATCCAAAAGAATAGATAGAAGAAGTTTTCTTCTCCCCCACATACCTTTCTATCGTATATAGAACATTTTGTGTTGTTTTATAGTTGAAAGCGACAGAGGGCACGATTTTACTACCTTTAGTTTAAATAGAACATGTGTAGCTAGTATTTACAGAACACTATAATTTTTGAATCTTTAGAAATAAGACTCACAATGCTGCGTAATAAGGGGAATTTTGTTATTACCATTTATAATTTAACACTTAGACCTGGGTATGAATTACTGCAAATTGAGTCATTTTTTAAAAGAAAAATAAACTGTGTAATGATTAAAGAAATTAACAGTAAATATGTATGTAATATGTATATAGTTTCATCTTTGTATATGAAAAGCATAGTACTATCATGGCGAGTATTTTTTAATATTGCCCCGACCCTTGTGGTGGCGCTGCAAAATTTTAGGTGTAAATTTGATTTGGGGAGTCTTTAAGCATCGAAAATTGGTAGTAGAATCAAGAGGAGAGTATTATTTTGATTATTGCAACCAAAAAATATTAAAAAATATCGATTAAAGCCTCCGCAAAATAATTTGAGTAAGGGTTACTCCCACTTTTTAGATGTCGCCCCATTCCACTTCCACCATGATAGTAGGTACATACTATGTTTTTCATATACAAAAGATTTAATATTTCGATTGAAAAACAAAACATAACATTAGTCGTATGTATGACATCTAGTGGAATACCAGCAAAATTTTCCTAGAATTGGATTAACTGTCAGATATACAAAAAAAATTAAGTATTTGAAAGAAAATATATATTATAAAAATAAACACGCACAAAACTGATTAAAAATTCGTAAAAAAATTAACTATTACTATTTTCTATACCTACAATAGTTTTATTTTTGGCAATTTTTATTAACTTCCCATAGGGAGTTATTGTAATCGGTCCGATTTGTCAAATTAAAATTTTTGACATTTCTCGACGTTTCAAGGTCCCTAGAGCCTATATCAATCATTTTTAGAGAGATGTCTGTGTGTGCGTGTGTACGTACGTTCGTACGTTCGTACGTTCGTATACGTCCGTACGTTCTGGTACCATTTTTCGTCGTCGATATCTCAAGAACGAGTAGAGATATCGACTTGAAATAAATTTTGTTTTACAGATAACTTCGAAAGAAGCTGAAAGGGCGTTTATTAATATTCAATCAGTTGTTTTTTTACTATAGCAGTTTAAAAAAGAAGTGAAAATTTTGGTTGGGCTAAAATATCTCACGAACAAATAATGCTATTGACTTGAAATAAATTTTATTCGACACATTATGACGTTATACAAATTTAATATGAATTTGGAAAAAAATCAATATACCGTTATTTTTTAAAATCAAAAAAACTAAAAAAAAATTTTTATAACTCGAATATCCTTAGATGGAAAAACGATATTAACTTTAAAATAATTTTATTTTACGAAAAATGTTGTTTTTGACTGCTGGTGAAAATTTCAAAAAAAAATCAATGGACAGTTTTTTTACAAAAAATTAAAAACTACAAAAAATTCTCCCGAAAATTGGTATAAATTGTCTTTCGACTCAAATTTCTCAAAAACGGGTAACGATATTGACTTCTTGTTTGTTTTATTTTCTATATAACATAATTGTTAGCAACTGATAAAATTTTGACAAATATTGAATGGGCAGTTTTTTAATAAAAAATCAAAAACTGTTAAAAATTCTAAAGAAAAGTAGTTACAATTGTATTTCAGCTCTGTGCCTTCTAAAATATTTTAATTTATACATAGTACAATTTTTTATGAAAGTTTAAATTTTGACAAATATCTAATTGACAGTTTTTGACAAAAAATATAAAAAAAAAATAAACTAAAAAGTGGTAAAATTGGTTTTTCGACTCGAATATCTGGAGAACGAGCAATGATATTGACTTTGCCATTAGGTATTCAATCTCTATAATATATGGGCATTTCGTAAATCTCTTTAAATAATTAAAATGCTTTTCAATCTTAAAATAATGATTGTTTGAATTTAACAGCTAAAGTTTGTTTCGCAGGAAATTTGGTTATTTAAAAAAAAACTAAATATAAAGTTTTCAAGATCAGTGTGGGTCGCACCCAGCCTCTTTTTTGACTCTTTTTTTAGTCAATTTGTTTCTGTCATTTTTATTTTTGGCAAATTTCGTTATAATTTTGTTTACAGTTTTTTTTTTAAGTTTTTGACATTTTTTGTTTCAGTAGAGGAAATTAACCTTAAAAACTTGCTCTTTTTTTGTAAAAGTATGGATTTTTTATCAAACACATTTTTTAAATATTTTTGTGTTGTATTTTTTTACTTTTATTATGAAAGTCCAATTTATTCTCTTAAAAATACATAATATTTCTTACCTAAAAATTCATTTTAAAGATTCAAAAACCAAATAAAATCAAGGACAGTGAATTATTGAATAAAAACGAATGCATTAATTAGAACCAAAATATACCTATTCCAAGGTTTCAATTTTTTTGAATTTTTTTAAATTCAAAAGTGCAAAAACACAGTTTTTGGGCCTAATAAACTAGTAACGAGGTTATAAAGTACCCACAACTTTTCTTTTACAAATAATATGTTTAACCTATTCAATCTCTAATTCCTCTTCCAGAAATCGTTGTTTAGCTTTCCGTTTTTTCTAAAAAATTTTTTATATTCATATAACCCATCTTCTTAAATGGCGAAGAACGGTTATATAATTTTAAAAAAAATGATAGTATTAAAAACTTAATTTCGATGAAGAAGATAAATACTTTCGTTATTTGCCCCGCTTCATAAATTACTGTGCCGGGTTCGTAACTCATCCGCATGTTCCAAAACTAGAGATTCCTGGAACTGACTGCTGCCCGGCTTAAAAGTGTTGTTAAAATTTTACCTTTGGCTTCAGAGAGTTTCTTTTTACCATAATCAACATTATTTTCGTAAAAAATTTATAATACTTCGTTATGGTGAGCATTCTTTTTATATTTATATTCATTATTTCGTTATTGTATTAAGAAAAAAAAAACAAATTGATTCTTTTCCATTCATATTCTTATTTGTATCTTCAACATTTTTTTAAATCTTAATTTAAATCAAACTAAAGACAAAGTCTGAGGGTACTTAAAATAAAAAATAAATAAATCTGATACAATGATCATTTAAAGGGACCAATCAAGTTTCAGTTGATAAAGATTTATCTAAAAAGCTGTACAGGTAAGAGGTTACGTGAGGCTAAAATGTTTTGAATATATTTCCAAAACCTAAATGGACCAACAAATCAGGCACAAAACATGCGTGCGTTGATGGTTTATGTTGGTATAAGATAGTAGGAATGAATATCAATAAATCTAGGCTATTTACATCAATTAAAGTTAACTTTGTGAGTTATAAATTAGTTTAATGTTATCATTAGATGTCCGGAATTCGTATTTTGATACCAGGGTGTTTGGGGCTCTAAAGTTTAAAATTAAGCAATTCTCTTGCAAACATTTAGCAATGCCACATGCCGTGACTAATGGATAGTTAAATAAATAATTTAGGACCACTTAACATTTTAACAAAGCAGGAAGGATTTGGGATTTTTAGTTTCCATTCCTATATAGCTCTGCTTCATATTTTCCTTTTTTAACAAACGAACAAACTCAATTACTTAAGGGTCTCTTACATCGAAGGTTAGTATTATTTAAAACGTTTCTACTTTTTGTCTAAACCATATCGAAAAAATCCAGTTATTTTTCCCACCATTTTTGGTCAAAGCCTCTTGATGTCCCTGAAAAGTCCTTATCTTTAAGTGATACCTTAGGCTATTAACTAACATTTCCTGGGCCATTATTTTAAAGGTTCTCTTAAAGTCTTCCAAAATGAAAATGTCATGCTGCATAATCGTTTTGCTCAAACCTCAGTTCAATACCAAAACATAGGGTGCCTTAAATTGGCCCTTCGCACCAAAAATTGATTTGTTTACAGAATCTTTTCATTCATTTATCTCAAAAGAAATAATACAAAAAAAAAAACAGAAACCAAAACAAAGGACTCCATCCATATATCCTTGGCATTGGCATATCCTTTCTCATACTGATAATGGCTGTTACAAGGCAATCAGCCATCAACAAGGATCGATGTGTAACCTATTTTTTCACTATCACTTCCCAGTGGTGTTGTAGGTATTCTCTACGCCTCATTAAATCCAGGAATTCTTATTGTAAACGAATACGACTCGTACAAAAGAGGGACCACACGCATGCTCATTGCTCATACAAAATTACCTTCTTCGTTGTATATTTCCGAAGATTTGCTCTCCATTACATGGCCATTGGATGGTGTTTTGTCCTAATTGTTCTGAAATTGCCCAAAACATTGAGGACAAGATTTTTTATGTGTTTTGGGATTGGGATCTTTGTTTAGGTATATGAAGACCACAACAAGGCAGGGTTTGAATTTTCTTCGGAGATTAAATTCATGTTGAGTGCACATACATATCCTTGCCTATATCTCTCTATATGTCCTTATACCAAGTATTTTCTAAATATCCAAGAAATGAAGACAAAAAATGGAAACTTTTCAAGGAATTATTCAGAGATCGAATGTCGCCCATTGAGGTTTCGTTTTCCACAATCACAGGATGACATCTACACAGTAGGTCGCATTTTGAAAGGTGCGAAATGACAGTTGACTTTGCTTTGGCATTGTGTGGCAGGATTTCTTGTGAATATTGTGTCGATACGCAATTGGAGAAGTTTTGTTTTTTTTTTTTGCTCTTATGTTTGTTTACTTATGTTTTTTGAAGAAAAAAAAAATTAAATGTACCTTTAAACACAAAAAATGTCGTGTGCTGGCGGATGAATGCGGTTATTATCCCAATTGAAGTGATTCTTTTGATACTTATGTCGTATTTAAAAAATAAAATCTTTCAATAACAATGGGATCAGGACCTGATAGTTGTTTATTATTGTTAACGATCTTTGATCCAGAAAAGTTGTAACCTATATGAACAAGGAAAATGTGTTCAAAGGAATTTCAAGGGGATCAGTAATTACAATGCAATATTTGGCACTTGGGCGGCAATTATTTAAGTGGCTCATAAGGACTATTTGCATAAGGAATGTTTGTAATAAATTTAAAAAAAAGTGAAGGTATAACATTTAGCAACAACTGTCAGAAAGGAGATATTGGTAAAAGTGATAATTTTTGTAGTGTCACCAAAAAGAGCTCAGATGTGTTAGCATTCCATTATTCCATTATTTACGACAAAACACCTTGAAACCCATAATATATATTAACAAACATATATTTCCAAGCCGAATGTTTCAGACTCACACTCTAGGGGCAGTGCTGTTAGGGGAATTAGAAAATGTTGGCTAGAGTTCAAAGAAACTCGAAAAGCTAGAAATAAAAAATAATAATCAAAATGAAAGAAGAACAGACAAATTGGAAACTAAATAATAGATATGTCCCTCCAACTTTAAAATTTATCGAGACTTTTAGCAAACGTTTGTAAAGATAAAAACTATAAGTAGGTAGAGATAAAATTTAGTTTAACTTGAATTCAGGGTACTAAAAATTATTATGATGTAACCTCGCTAAATATGTTGTAGATTGATTGTAGGTACGTAAGTGAATTTAACTTTAGACACTTTTTTTAATGATATTGATATTAAAATTACCAGTAAAAAGTAAGGGGAGACTACGACGCATTGTAGAACTTCCATAGCAAACAAATATATCCAAACTTTACATTCAGCTGGTTTTAAAGGTGGAATTATAAAGAAGCCATAAGAACTCTCGAAAGTATGAAGAAGAAGATGATCGATCATTATTTTTGTATCGACTGCAATGCCAACGGTCAAAAACAATTAACATCGCACATACTTGGAATTCATAGAATTGTCTTTCTATCGCACTGCAGCGCTATACCACGGCATTTTTTTAATAACATTTTCATTTATTTATATAAGGTTCTTGTATTGACTAATAAAAGTTCATAAAATATCCCAAAGATGGCAGATAGTTACTAGTATTGATTCAAACCAAATCGCCATTTTGCGACGATAGCAAAACATAAGGGTAGGAGAATTAGATACACTTTTTTTGGTTACATGGTTTTGACACCAGAGTTTCTATTTCGCAGCTCGAACATTAAAAAGAATGGCAGTGTTCAGACTAGGACGAGGTAAAAAAAGTAAAAAAGGAAAACTGATTTACACTGACTGACTTTATAAAGGAAGATTTTGATTTTATAAAAAGATAAAAATTTTAGAAGATTATTTGGAGGAAATTACTTATTTCTCCAACCTATAACGTGGCAGTTGGAAAAGTTTTTGTAGAGTTTAGAAATGTAGAGATAAATTTTGTCTTTTCCCGATCTGCTTACTAGGCGTAATGAGTGAACTACATTACTACATTTCATTACTATTTTTCAAAATTGGTTTACTCCACTCAATGTGTATTAGGCATTTATCGTTTTTAAATGAATGCGTTCAATGTGGCATAAATATAAAGTATTGTTTTGTAAATTTTAGAACTTACTATTCTACTACTGGAGGCGTACTAATCCTACTTATTTATTTATTTAATAAGATTTATTGAAGGCTGAACACGACTTAATCAGATCCATTTTGGATAACGAACTGTGAAAATACATTTTTCTGAAATGTTTCTGAGATGATCAAAAGATGGTTTACTTAGTAGTTGTATTTATTTTATTTATTCTTTAAAATACACAAAAGGATAGGATGACTTGACTCTTGTCACGAACAAAGGTGGAAGAGGACTTTAATCAACTTGGAGTGCGAAACCTGAGAAAGGGACCGAGCTGATTAGAGAAGCGTGTTGATTTCACTCTATCTCAACCATGAATCCCAAAATCCTGGAAATCAAGAATACCGAAAACCCATAATCAATAGAACCCAAAATGGCCAAAATCCGGAAAGGTTAAAATCTCAAAAATAAAATAGAAAAAGTAGATAGATAGATAAATGAATTTTACTTTTCAAAAAAAGTAGTTATAAAAACAATATTATGCTGGTTTTCAAAATTAATTAGGACAATAACTTGTTAAAGTTGTCTGTCAGGTAGTAGTTTTACTATTTAAATTTCGGCTTAGCTTGAATTTACTTTAGTTATATTCATTTAAAATTAAGTTTCGATAATTAAGAGCATATTTTAAGAATTTATATAGATTTAAATAACATTTGCCATTCAATATTTGAAGAAACTCGGTGCGATCAACTGTTTCAGCTCCTAGAAATACTCGCCGGTATGATTTGAAAATAGGACAAATACTAACGAAGTGGTAGGTGTTCTCAGTTGCATCAAGATTACACATCGTGCATAAGCCAACTGTGTCTTGCTGAAATGCCCTAGCATTCAAATTAAGTAGTCCACACCGTGTTCTTAATATCAGACTTATCATTTCTCGTGAATTTGAGTCATTAAAATAGTTGGGTACCTCTGTGAAGGATAGATTGCAGTATTCGTCATGAAATTGCGATTGTAAAGCGCGTTCGGTAGACGCTTTCCACTGTTGTTCCTTTAGCTTAATTAAAAGCATGTTGTGAGAATCTTTCCATTCAAAATTGTTTGCTTCATAGTTAACAACGATGCCAGTCTCACGGAAAAGGCCTGACCATTCCTGGGCCCAATAAATATTTTTGCGAAGAACTGCAGTTGAAAGTATGCGTGGTAATCTAGAGCTGGGTAGACTGAAAACTTTGCGCAAATATGTTAAATGTACTTCGAGTGTAGTAAGAAATGCTTTGGGAAGACCTGTTTCGATATGTACTACGTAGTTTGGTGTATTATCAGGTAGGTTAAAGCATCTCTTGACGAAAAATCTTTGGAGTTTTTCACATTGTATGTACTCTTTGTATCCCCACACTTGTGCACAGTAATACATAATTGATCTAGCGGCTGAATCATGGACTTTAAATTTTGCTGAGTGAGGTACGAATTTATTTCTTACAAATTTGGACAAGGTTGCGTTGATTGCATTTTTTGATGTTGCTAGCCTCTTAGTCAGATGTTCAGACATATTATATGTAAAGACGACGCCAAGATACTTATACTGGTTTGTTAATTTTATTTCAGCACCATTTAAATTCCATTTTTCACACGCTGCTCTTCGTCCTCCATTCCTAAAAATAAAAATTTCAAACTTCTCAAGATTAACTTCAAGTTTCCATTTATTGCAGTAGCTGCTGAACTTGTTAATAATTGTTTGAAGTAAAGCAGGACTCTCAGCCAAAATTACGATGTCATCGGCATACAAGAGGACATTTATTCCTATTCCTTCCACAAGTATTCCCATGGAATAGAAAAAGTACATAACCTCAAAATTGTTTCTCAGTGAAACTTTTTCTTAACAAAAAGAAAAGGCTGAATTTAACAATAATATATAGTTTAAAATATTCGGATTTTGAGTTTTCGCCATTCTGGGTTTTGGAGATTCTGGTTTTTGGGATTTTTCATTTAGAATTTTGTTTTATGGAATTCTGGCCCAAACCCAGCTACTTTTTAACGCTGATGAAGATTAACCCTAAAGTTCCGAAATTAATAACTGAATATTTAGTTTAAAATCCAACAAATACGTACACATTTGTACACTGTTGATATTAATATCTGAACATTAAAACATTAATGAAGGCGGTATCTGAAGAAAATGAGAATAATCATTAAAATGAGAATTGTTATCTTCGTCTTCATATAAGTCAAAGTGAGTAATTATTTATATGTACTCTTTGACACCTATTTTCTTAACTGACTTAATTCTCTTGCATTAACAATTTATATAAATATTTAGAATGCAGCAACAAATAATTAATCCCACTAATGCATTTAGTTCTTAATTAGGATCTTTAAAGACTATAATAATAAGTCTAACTCATCTTTAGTTATTGCAACTTTGTGGCCAATAGCAAAACGAATATATAGATAAAGATAAAGGTATATATGCATTTTTTTTTTTTGTAAAAATCAGTAGTTTTAGTACCATTTATGTACTGAATACTTTTTATATGATTTGTGAAAAATGAATTTAATGGAATTGAATCACGAATTCAAGCTGGCATTTTATTTAAGACTTTTCATGATACAAAACGACATTAAAATCATGAAAACAGCCACAAAGTTATCTTAAGCCATCAACAATCTACGCAAAATATGCCAGCACCACCTAAACGGTCTTTTATCATTTCTCTAGTTTAAGTACGAGTACATCATTAAATACAAATTTATTTATTCTCTTCTAATCCAACCTTATAAGATTCATTCACGAGCTTCTTTATTAGCTGCTCACTAGGATGGAACTAATTCATGCCCATTACTTAACTCCATCCAACTCAACCCTCGCATCAGTACTGTAATTAACTTTAAATTCATAAATTCACACAGGAGTAACATTGGACGTGTTGTTTATAAAACCAAATCACGTAAAATGAGTGGCTCGCTGTGTGATTCCATCATCTTAGTTTTATTACCTCGAACTGGGCATGGCTGGAGGTTTGGGTTTGGGTTTGGGTATATTGCGGTTAACTCTTATACCATCATCATCCTCAAAATGGGTTAAACCTCAAGGAAGCAGCACACACGTTTCAGAGGTGTACTTGCATGTTGTACGTATATATAATGTACTTGAAGCACAGAAAGCTAAATTTCGCTTAATAAGAAAAATACTTTCCGCTTTTGATTTTGTCATCCATCGGTAAGTTACAATCATTAAAAAACAGTCATGCAATAAAATATAAAATAGGTATGAGGAATTAATGTGTTTTTCATTATTGAATTATAAGTTTAAACCAAATTTAATTATCTACCAAAATGAATTAAATCAACTTGTTCTTATGTAGTTGTTATTGTATTAAAAAAGAGCAATCTGTAATAAGAGGAATTTTAGAAAATAGAAATCTTAGACCAAATTCACATTATGGTGCCGATACCAATTATATTAACTTCTTATACGAATAACTATTAAAATATTAAATTATTACTTTCTTCAAAGAGCCACTATTCTTTGGTAAAAACGAAGAAACTACAAAGAATTTTCAAAACTACGTCCTCGCTCCAATAAATAATTCTTTCAAATGAGTAGAAATTGGAGTGGGAGTTTATCATAGTTAGAACGTATCATATCAAGCTTCAGTATTATCCAGTTCTAAGCAATCTGATGTTAGGAATTCATTTGGAGCTCGAAGAATTTGACGATACATAACCTCAGATAAGTAAAATAATTAAGAGTAAAAACTGTATAAAATGTAATAGGAATAAAATTTTCCTAGAAAATGTGTGTAAGAGGGTACCTATATTTTTGTATACTACTCGACTTTTTGAGTTTTAAGGCAGTATTCGTAAGAGATAGTAAGGATTTGATTGGCTCTCATCACCTGAGCGTAAACATAACATCTTGTTGGGAGTATCAAAAAAACCTCACATTTTACAAAATAAACCTTTTTTTAAATATTTGATCTATTAATATTTGATCAATGTGTAAAAATTAACGTTTTCTATAATATACTTGGGCTTTCAACAATTACAGTTTATTTTGTACAATTATTCATTGAACATTTTGCAAAAAAAAACTAAGCGCAAAAAAAGCTTAGATTGGAAAACCTTTGTAAAAGCCGAATTACATAGTAGATAATAAGAAAATAAATGAACGGTTAATTCGATAATATTCAATTAAGAATGTTTTGCCTCTTAAACTGTGAAATTTTTCAATTATCTGCGCTTAGATTTAGTTTTAACATAAAATCGTAGTGAATGCATCAGTAGTTGGACATTTGTTGTGATGATTTAATATGCCATTTTTTATCACTCGTGAATGTTTCACCAAAATCGATTGAATCGCTCAAATTTTATACTGACTACAAAAAGTTCGACAAAGTTTGGCGTTGAAAAAACTTTGAATGGTTGAATTGATAATTAAATAGTTAATTTATCTCCTAAAACATCAATTTAGGGTATACATATTAATCTTATTAGTGTGTCAGTGATGGATGGAAATTCTTTGTGAAGATTTCTTATAATACCTCTTATCATTTTAGAAAATTTTATCAAAATCGATGGAATGGTTCAGTTTTCATTAAATTGAAACGCAGTCTCCATAGGATTGCATTGTGACAAAAAGATTTTTTTTTAATGGAAATTTTATTATATGTTTAGAATTATGATACTATGAGAATCGTTAAAGGACGTTTGGTGCAACTTTATTGCTCTAAATTTTGAAAAAATTAAATTAAAAAAAAACATGCAAAGGATAATAAAGAAAATAAACAAAAGAGTTGATGCCAAAACGTGATGACTATAATTTTCGGCCAAATTCTTAACTTTTGATTATGAACGAATGAATAAATAGTTTGGGTTTCTTAAATGCACAACTCCTATGGAGCTAGCTTTTGGAAAGAAATACAATTTGGAAATTCTAATCATTACTTTTATCTAAGGTAGAAATACTCGAGTAAACAAACCCAAAAAAACGCCATTAGTTCGATTTTTTGAGGAATAGCTTCGATTTTTATAATTGTTTGACTAAATACTTATTTGTATGTATGTATATTATTTAAATTCCAAACGTTCTACAAGAGATACCTAACCAATAATATGAATTTTTAAAACTACACTAAAGATTTTGATGTACAAAAATAATTTTTTCACAATACCGGTTGAAACTTTAAATTTATTATTGGTACTTAAATTATTCTTCTTTCAAGTCAAGGAGTAAAAGGTAAAGGAAGAACATTTCAGAATTTAAATATTGTTTTAAAAACAATTATATAGAAAAAAAATATAAAGCATTTCCTGAACATCATTAGAAAAATTTTAATTTATTTTTTTTTTGTTTGAATTCTGTCTTAGTTAAGCTAAAATTTCAAGTGAAAGAAGCAGTAACATATGTACACGTTGTAATTAATTATAATGTGAAATCGTAGAAACAGAGGAAAAATAAGATGAAAAGTTTTTCTAACAAGGGTTCTTCTCAGGCGATCACATATATCATTAATTTATTCAAAATTCAAATCTGAAAACTTTTTTCAAAATTAACGCTTCTTCTAATTTAATACCCTCTTTAAAAGTACATATTTTTTGGAGTACTGTATAGATGAGTCTTACTGAACTGTACAAGTAGTGCTCTTAAAAAATTATATAGGTGTTGAAAATGTTTTTTTTTAAGAATCATAACCACTTAAAATTATAATATCCGATCTGATGATTTGTCAACAAAAACTACAAATTCTCTAAAAGTTCAACGTTAAAATACTTTTTTTTTATTATAAATGTAGACTTTATTGTATAAATTGATGGGGAGGGAGAGATGAAACTTTAAAAGTTTACAGAGGCAAAATAAAATACTTTCGAGAGACTCTTCATCCAAGCCTTTCTAATCTAAAAATATATGTATTACAAAATAATTAAAAAATAAAACATTACTTATGCATAACTTAAATAAAATAAAAAGAAACCTAGTCATACATTGCGCGTTTACAACATTTTCACCAATATAAAGGTTATTTAACTTAACAAAATAGCTAAACTTTGACAAAGGGTCGTTGGTTGGTGTCCCTTTGCTAGGAAGATAATACAAAAATGTAAAGTATATAAACACTTAGTGTTTGGCAAGCCTTATTTATGTATATTTATAGATATAAACTATATTTTAACTTAAAACTATTAAAGGGGGCATTTTATAAAATTTAATTCTAGATGCAAAGTACAAGTAACGAGCTTGGCTTAGGGGGTAAATCGTTTTAAATGTAAATAAATGAATTTTAAATCACATATCTAATAGGTTTTATAATCTTAATTTAAAAAGTTGGCTAGCCGCCAATGATGGTTGCTAGATGTGTTGTAAAGCAGATTGGTGACACAGCATTTCAGCGTCGCATTATGTCTTCTATACTGAAGCCGGTTCGTCTTGGCGGTGGTGGCTGCTGGTTGGGGGTCCTTGGGACTTGTTGCGGAGGAGGTCCTGGTGCTGGTGGTGGTAGCGGTAGCGGTAGTGGCAGTGGAGATCCAGAATGCTGTTGGCCACTTGGGGCAGGACTGACGTGCATTGACAATTCAGGAGGAGGACCCGGTTCAATAAGAATCTGTGAAGTGACGGTTGCTGGATGGTGAATAGGTGGCTGATGGGGTTTCGTTGTTAAAGGTGGTGGGACCATATCGTGCAAAGATATATCATCTTTAGGCTTCAAGAGTGAATGATGCTGACGAGTCATATTAATGGCCATGTGGCTGTGGCTAGTGAACTGCGGTGGCCTTAGATGTGGCTCTCCATCCGGCCCTATTGGTCTTTTACGAATTGGAATGGATCCAAGGAAACTCGGCATAGAGTCAAGAGCCGAGTGACTACTCAAAGTGTCAGTGCTCACTGGTGGTGTTGACGAGTTCTTATGCTGATGCAAATCCCTACGGACATGCAACATTGGGATATAAGGTTCGGGTGGCTTATGCGATGAAGGAGAGTGAATGGACTGAGCTAGACCTGATATCAAAGGAGGCCTCGCAGGAAGATGTGTGTGAGGATTCATCGATGGTCCATATAAATGGGGAAACTGAGTGCTACAAAGAAAATCGTTGTACTCTCTGTCTTTGTCTGAGAAATTCGGGCGCATAGTATAAGTTTCACCACCCTCATGGTGGCAGTGCGTCACTGCTTCTTCACGTTCTCTACGTTTCTCTGCATTAAGCTGTTGCAGAAAGCGTTCTTCTTCTTCGTCAATTTCATCATCGTTCTCTTCAGGCTCATCATCTTCTACTTCATCGATCTCACCATCAATATTATTTCCATTTTCATTGATCTGCACCACACTAGAACTTTTCTCTTCCAAATTAGAGTTTATTTCTTCCACTTCCGAAACATTATTTTCCGATGGAGATGGAGATCTATGCCTCTGAACGGGAGACTGTCTGGGAGAGTCCACTTCCAGCAGTGAATCTTCTTCATCATCGCTTCCATTCTGGCCATCTTCTTCTCCAACATCCAAAACCTCTGTAGGCACATCTCCGACGGCATGCGTCAACGCATGTCTCCGCAGATCACAGTTCCGTCGAAACACCTTGCCACATGACGAACACTCGTAGGGCTTGTGATCGGTGTGAGTCAAAAGATGTGTCTTGAGATTTGATCGTTGGTTGAAACTTCGACTGCAAACTGGACATTTATGTGGTGATTCTTCCATATGCAGAATTTTGTGAACAGCTAGTGTTCGTGATTGACAAAAGCCTTTGCCACATTCTGTGCATTTAAATGGTTTTTCCTTAGAGTGAATGTATCTGAAACAGAAAACAAACAAAAAAATTATAAATATATTTTTTATTCATCGCTGAAGTAATGCTGCTACCAACTTAACAAAAAACCAAATCTTTGCATAACTTTAGCATCAGTAAATAGCAAAAAAAATGGACAAACATCAAAGTTAAGTACACAAAACCCGCATAATTGATTTTTTTTTTTTTGATATTTTTAGTCGAACTCTGTTTACTCATCATTCGTATTTTTTCAAACGAAATGCTAATGACATTCGGTGACAAGTCGGCTTATGCTTTGATAATGTCTCAAGCACATCTATCATTCGGCGAATTCATTAGAAAGTTTAAGTGGGTATCGGTATATGTACATTAAGACGACAAGTGAATGCCAAATTTTAAAAACCTTTTGAATCGAGTGCGGATTTTGTGGCTAAGAAACCCCTAAAATAAAATATCTATAAGCTAACATACTTCTTTTTTTTCTCATCGTGATCATAGCTATGATAGGAATTAAGCGAATTATATTATTTGCATGCTAGAATAGTTGTTTTCATTGGTTTTTGTAGGTGACTCAAACAGGTACTTTTTTAACAGTATCTTATTTGAGATTGAAGTTTCGTAGAAAGAATGAAATTAAAAATGAAATTACAAAACAAATTTAAAATATAAAACTGGGCTAAACTTATTTAATCTTTGCGGTGTCACTCCTTTAAGTTTAAATACAACTTCAAAAATTAAACTGACAAAGAACATAATTTTCTTTTTGAAAAAAATCCCTTTCTTTTTTAAACTCAATATGTACTTTGAAAATGGGTGAATATATTTTTTTAAATCTTGTTTTTAAGTTAACAATAATTAATAAGGCACACTATTCAAAGTTTCTTAATTCATGTATTTTAATTTAACAAATTTTAAACGAAGCTGTTATCGAAAACATTCTATGTATTAAAATCTCTTTCAAAAAGTTTAAAAGACTTGTATCACTGCTCATCAGTATTATCACTCTAATAAACAAAACCTTTTACATAAGCTGTTTTCGTAAAATGAAATTCTGAAAAATTCTATTTTTTTAATTCTTTCATGCAACTTATTTATGCCATTATTTATGAAGTCGAAAATAAAAAGTGCTATAATTATACACGAATTTTGTAAGTGTGTATCATTTTCAAAGAAAAACTAAAATATCTTGAATTGGCACGTCAAAAACTGTAACCATAATCAATTGCCATTTGTTATTTCAACAATAACATTGAATGTAATTTTTATGAAGCTATGCTTTCAATTCACAATATTGGCATACGACATCTTGGCAACAAACACAACGCAACATACGTATACCTATATACATATGTACGGTACGTATTTATATATTTGCGTTTTAAAAAATAAATATTTGTTAAAATTTCAATTTTAAAAATTTTCCTTCCAAAAATATAAATATTCATGATTTTCTGATTGAAATTTTCGAGTGTATAAAATGCATATTAAAACTACTATAAAATGTCTAAATTATTGCCATAAACTTTTAACGTCATATCATCTAACTTTTATTTTCCCATAGAAAAGGAATTTAAATAAATTGCCAATTACTTGTAAAATAGCAAAACTGTCTAACATAAAATATTCAAAAATAACTCTAGTTAACTCAGTGAGTTATTACCTCAAATAAAATCAGCCCAATAAATAGTTTTAAGACTTATTTAAGAACGCGCACACCTCAAAACAACCTGGAATAAATAATTAACCACTTAACTTGTGCGTTATTAGTTTTTTTTTCTGTTTTTTTTTTTTATTTATTTGACCCGGATGGTAAAAGATCAGGTAACTATATTTCACATACGCGTATCATGAACACAGAGCCTAGCACTACTTTTTTTGTAAACATTCAATCACCATTAGTTACCATAATCTTGACTGAAGCTTAAGATGAATTGAAACAGGTTTATTGAATTTGTATGTTTTTTATTGTTGTTGTCTGTTTAAAACACGCTTTGCGTTCTCATAGATTTCATGCGTATCTATTAAGAGTGTTTAGAAATAGATCTCGCATTTTATTTAGCCATAAACTTTTTTTTGTCTTCAACCCACACACGAGTTGGCTAGGAATAATTTCAAGGCGTATGGAAGACAGACCATCAATCTTAAGTTGGTAGCTGAGTCATAAATAAAACTTTGAGTGAAAAAGAATATATGGGCTTTGCTTACCTATGATCCCTCAAATGATCCTGGCGACGGAATGCTTTTCCGCAAATATCACAGGAGTACGGTCGCTCGTCGGTGTGCGTGCGCTCGTGGATGAGCAGATTGTATGATTTTGTGAATTGACGATTACAGAATTTGCATATGAACTGCTTCTTGGGTCGCGATGCACGTCCAGGTGCTCGCAGAAGTCTACGATCCAGACCGGCATGCATGCTGGGCGGGACTCCTGGCGGGAAGAGCCCACTGGCACCGGCCGATGGTGGGAAAGGGAAGGAGCCCGCCGATGTAGGCGAGGGACCAGGTCCGCCAAGATACGCCGGCGAGTACATCACTGTAGGGGGCCCACCGGGGCCCTGACCAGGACGGGGTAGAAGCATTGCAGCAGCTGCAGCCTCTCTAAGCGCCAGTTCCTTGCGCTTGTCAGCCATCATTGCGATTATTTCATAGCTGGATCCGCGCTTCGCCTGACCAATCACGTCCTTGTCTGGTCCATCCATGATTCCTGAATAGAGAGCACCCGGACCACGGAGGTTCCTTGACGGAAGGACTGGCACAAACGCGGATATTTCTCTGTGATGGCTCGATTGGGGGCCTGATGAATTGATTATCCCCGCCGCTGCCGCCAAATGGTGTTGGTAAGCGAGTTGTGATTCATAGGAAGAACCAGTCGCAAGAGACGTTGATGATACACGGCCCCCTGACGATGTGCGTTGCACATCCGAACTGGAATTGGAGCCAGTTGGCGATTGCAGGAACTGTTCCATCCGTGAGGAACGCACCAACGGCACACTGCCATGTTCAATTATTGACTTTTCGGTTGGCATGATTACTTTACATTTCACACGTGGGACGATTGGGGGATATGGTGCTGTCGTCTACACTCTTTTCCACTGTAACCAGAAGCCTCTATCTGCAAAACACAAAAAGACGAACATTTAACCAATTAGATAAATACTTGTTTCTCTTTTTTTATCTTATCATTTTAAAGATATAAAATTTTGAAATTCTCAATTATTACTTTGACGTGTGTTGTTAGAACGTTTTTTTAAGTCTGTCTGTTCGTCTAAGTGTTGCTCTTTTTCTATTGTAGCTCGCATTGTTGGCGGCCGATAAGACGATTATTATTTAACTATGATGGAAGCGAAGACTGAAGTTTGTCTTTATATTTTTCAGGATAAGAGTAGGTGTAGGCAAGTAAGCAAACCTACTTCTTTGTATGCCTACGTGGTATCTTTATTGGGTTATGATAATCGAATGGCTAGATAAGAACAACACACCAGCAGTGGCTTCTATATCCAAACACACTCTGAAACTAGTCTAACTTTGATGGGGATTTTCACCGCAATTCCATGGAATCGAGATATGTACATAGCTAGATGTTGGTTAGATGGTTTCTAATAGATGGAAGCTATAATTGTCAATGATGTTTAATGATAAAAAATAGAAGGTTGGATTTCAAACCGTCAAAGGTAATCTTAATTAATAGATTTTTTGAATTTAATAAATTTATTTTTTTTTGGTATTTTTGGGGTTGAAGTTTTTTTAAGGCAGTAGCTAATTTTTATGTAGTTCTTTGTTCAATTTGCATAAGACAAAAAGTTGAAGGAATATTGGTCGGTGTGAGATGAAAAATCGTGTTTTTAGAAAATTTCCTATTAGGATGGAGCAAAATACTATTTCAAGATACGGAAATAACTGCAAATAGATGTGAAAAAAAATGACACAAAATATTATCTACAATTCTACATACTTCCAATGGTTTGGAAGTACGCCTGGCACGATGAAAGTTTTGGTTCATTTACACAAAAAAAAATGTAATAATTAGGATTTGATTTGATAATAATTGTTGATACTGTTTTAAATGTATAGGTACACCTAAGAAAGCATTTACCCAATAAGCTTGTTTTATGTAACTCATTTCATGAAAATTAAGTGAATTTACAATAATTTTTGAGTCTCCCAAGAAACTTAAAAAAAAATATATTTTTTAAACCTATTTTGGGTTGTTGAACACGAAAATCATACTTTTTTTAAGCATCATGCGGAGAAAGAAGTTTTCATGTCCATCCATCAAGAATTTTCATGACCCTCAATCTTTAAGCCATTTATTCAATATTACCCATTGTATTTGTTTTTAATGAATCTTTTGGGACACATTACAGTTATACATCTATATTTTTAGTTGTTATCGTAGGAATTTATTTTTTTAAATTTATTTATAAGCGATAAGTTAGGTTAGGTTAGGTTAAAGTGGCTGTTGGCTTGGAAGTCCAACACACTTAGACCAAAATTAGGTCCGTTGTGATCAACCTCCCTCGATGAACCAGTTAGAGCTTCGAATGAAGTGTAGGAGAAAAGTGATGTCGCAGTTTACTAGATCACTGGGATCATAATTTATAAGCGATCAAAATTTAAAAAAAATGGAAAATGTTCCATCTTTACTTAGTCTGTGTGAGTGGAATGAAATTTAGCTTTTTTTGTTTTATTTTGTCTAAAACATAGTTAAAATTGGTGTCATCATAGACAAAAAGTGTTTTCAAATTTTCCGAATCGATCAAAACTGTTTTGGACTAAA
The DNA here is from genome assembly GCA_958431115.1 of Syrphus vitripennis. Taxonomy (NCBI): domain Eukaryota; kingdom Metazoa; phylum Arthropoda; class Insecta; order Diptera; family Syrphidae; genus Syrphus; species Syrphus vitripennis. Next base: position 146,815,548 of record OY288108.1, on the reverse strand, counting down.
ATTCAACTGCAATCAATGTCTTCAAAACGTTATTTTCATCATGGGAGGAACCATGTGTTCATGTGTCTAACTAACTTAAACTAGACTTTAATCAAAATATAATATATAACAATTCTTATACTCTAATAATGTTAAATTGTATATTTTTGAATGATCTATTAACGTTATGATAATTTACAAAAAAAAATTGGATTTGATATCGAGTGTTATTTGTTTGGTTAGTAAAAACAATTCTTCTCTTACTCAAAATATTATGTTTGTTTAACCTCTCTGGGATAGAGATTAATTCATTTGAGGTTAATCGGCTTTACATAATTTAAAAAAAAAATCAACTGATAGTCATGATTTGTGAATATTGTCTAAATCGGATTTAGATTTTCATAATTTGAGCAGGAATCCGGAGAAAATAACACAATACATATTAATCCTATGACGGGATTTGTCTTTAAAAAAATCTAGGTTCTATGATGGGTGATATTATTTTGAAAAAAAAAAAATGATTTAAATTTACTTAATTCAACTTAATGCATTTTTATGATTTAAAAAGACATTCAACTGATTATTTTGATTATATGTTTCTATACCTTCCACGAACTCCTAACCAAAGAGATGAAAGACGCATATCCAAATTAAGACGATGTGATCAGCTTATTGCATTAACTCAAATCTACGGAAGTCGTGGCCTCCATGCCAATATACCATGTTTAGAATTAGTAGGTAGAAATTAATAAATCATGACACTTTCTTGTGACAATACAAAAAGAATATGATTTGTTTCTTCTTTTTGTTTTCAATTATATCAGTTCAAATTTCAGTTGCTTCAGTGATAGTGTGAATCCAAAAATTGTACTGGACAAATTAGGAATTTTTTGTCTTGTTTCGAGTAGATAAATAAAACTAATAAACGAATAAAAAGAGACGAGCTTTCAGCTATCACGAGTGGTTACATTCAACATTATGCTTGGCGTTACGATCAAAAGAATTTTTAAAAATTATCATTATTAGATTGTATATATTATTTGAAGACTGCTCGTTAACGAGAGTTAAGAATTAAGAACAAAACTTGGAGTCGTCAAATAAAATATTCAAAAAATAATACACATATTATGACAACAAATTAATTTGCTTAGACATTCCTTCCAATAGTACTGTTTCACTCAAAAACAATAACAATTGCCATGAAGAATTAAACATTTTTTGAACAAATTCATGATTGTGTCAACGCACTGATTACGATAAACAGTAACTACCCTTTCAACTAAAAATTCTGCATCGATACGAATTATATATAAATTGATATAATTATTTGCATCATGGACCAATTTTTTCTATAATTCACATGGCCAGGACATAAAAATCCAATAAAATTAGTTCTCTTTTAAGAACTGAACGAAAAAGTTTCACCATTGCAAGTGAAACTATCAAATAAGATCAGAGATGTCAAAATTCACAGAAAAGACCTTCCATACCGTCCTACTGAGTATTAATACGCACTGACAAAAAAGTATGAGAAATGATAAATATGTTAATTTTCAGTGGGATGGTGTATTTTCGCCGAATATTGCTTTTAAATTTATCTGGAGGAAAATGGCATTTTAGTTTATTGGTTCGTTTATTGGCTTTTAGAAATAAAATTGTTTAGTGCAACCGAAAAATATAATTTTAAAATTTATCGAAGCAATGAATCGAAGCTGTTTAAAAATCAGCTGATGCAACAAGAGATCTTTACCTACTCGTAGCAGTATCAATATCACTGGGTTAAGTAAATCTTTATTAAGGGGCGTATTATAAATGAAGGTAAAATTAGTTTCTGACAATGTTAAAAGAAAACAATGCAAAAATAAAAATTATTATTAAAAGAAAGTGTTCAATAGAAAAAAACTGTCCATTGTCACACATGTGTATATACATTTTATTCCTAAATACTTTTGTTTAGTCTTTACTGTCTTTAGATAGGAATTTTTCGTCATGTGTTCAATTTGATTACCAAAGTGAAATTTAATACTATTTTTGGTTAAGGTATGTCCATGTCTTTATTTCGCGTCGCGACTCATTCAAACTCAAATGAAATGCAATATAATACAAACGAAAAGTAAAGGTATCATAACAGGGACATCCAGGGACATATGGTGTTGCCTTAAGAAATTGCAGACATTTTATGACAGGCCAAAATATGTGTGGTCATATGAGGTGTATAGATGAGACATGGAAGTTGTTCAAATAACGGGTTTAATTGGAGGATTGTGTGTATGGGCCTTAAATGTACATTGCGAAGCTCAGGATTTTCTGCCATGGGGAGTGGGACGTAGTTCAAACCATGGACTTTAAAGGAAAAAAAGCAAGCAAAAACAATATAAGCTGGCAGGTGGAAAATTGCCCTTTGCAGTTTGCGATTTTTTCTATTTTTGTTTTATTTTGAATTTGTGGTGGTTAAAACTAGCATTGTTACTTCTGCTTGAGGATAAGGTGACGCAGGCTAAAATGAGTCAGTTATTCTTTGCTGCTAATATGTAGCTATCAAAAGTGAAGGTTCAACATCCCTGCAACGAACACTTGATGTATGTGTAGATGTTCTGGAGGAAAATGGATACGGTATTAGTTCGAAATACTAGGCTTCCCATTTTCTGATCCAAACAGGCCTGTAACATTATCTGATGCATATACATGCCGGTTTCGGACTTCTATTTGAATGGAATAGTGCTTCTCAAGTGCGAGAAGTTTAAATATAGATATGTGATGAATTGCGAAGAATCTTGTGATAACGACATCAAACATCGCTAAAGCCTTGGGTGTATGAAATAGCGTCAAAACTCTGCCATATTCTGTATTCCAAAAATAACCCGTAGGTTGAAAAAAAGCCCTACGTGGGAATTGTTTGTTCAACGATTACCTACTATTCATGGTGTTAGAAAATGTACGAGAAGTATGAAAGTAAATTGATGTGATATAAAATGAAGATGTCATGCAAATGACAGGGGGAGTGACAGAGCCTGGTAGAATAAGAAACCTTTCACCATAAAAATACCATCTTACACGAAATACAGGATTCTTTCGAAATCAAACATTTTTTGAAAGTTTGGTTCTGTGACCAAAGGTGTGAAATAGGGGAAAGGATGAAATATATGGTAGAGCTTATGTCCAAAAATATGAATGTAGACTAAAAGTTAGATCAATTTGTTTACTGAAAATAATTGAAAAATTCTTCAACTTTTCAATAATAAATGCAATTCAAAACCATTCCCAAGTTTTGATGCCAGAGAGTTTGCCTTGAATTAGAAACTGAAAGCAATGTGCTTATTAAGTAACTAAATCATATATTTTTAACCGAAGATACTGCTACTTTCGAGTACTTGAAAAAGAATTGTTTTTAATAAAGTCAAGTGAATAATATTTGCTGTACAAAATACACAATACTAAAGTGAAATTTTATGTTTGTCAGTTTGTTTGGTAATCCACATTCTTCACTTCAAAATTCTCAAACTTTTTTTTCGTTTGGGTTTTGACGCAATTGATAATTTTAAGATTGTACGCATCATTAAATTGAAGCATTGAAAGAATAATTTTAAACAAGACCAATGTGTTTCCTAAGGCGTTTTACAGAAGTATAAAACGCTTATTTCCCCACAGCAACTTGCATTGCAAACTTTGCATTTTTCAAAACTCCCAGACGACTGACTGTAAACAAAACAAAAAATATTTTAAGTCGTCATGATCCAAAATCAATGAACAACAAAATTAAAAAAAAAAAAAAATTGGATCAATAAACCATATCGACGACTCAACGACGCGACGATGAGAGAAACCACAGAATTTGATACAAACAGAGAAAATAATATATATAAAACAATAATAATAATAAAATTAAAGATAGAGCAACCGAACCCGAACCACATAGGTTAGTTATTTGTATCTCTTCTGTATATAAGCTACAGTTTTAAAACCGCATCGCATCATCATAATAATATACTGCTGCAGCAGCAGCATCGGCAGCATCATCCTCTGATCTCTGACGACGACGATGCTGAAGCTGAAGCTAAATGTGCTGATGCTGGAAGAGCTCCGGACCCAGATTCAATAAAACAAATTAAAAAAGAAAAAAAAAATGAAATGAGAAGAAAATGAAGTGGCAAAGAAGAAGGAATAAACGTAAACACAGATCGATGCTCGGGAGAGGTTCGTCGTCGTTATATTGTCGTCCGTTCCTATATCGCCATCATCGTCGTCGTCGTCATTGGAAAAAGGCTTAAATGGTTTTCCATACTGAAAGATGGCTGCCGCCTGTTGTGTTAGGGGCTTTTTCTGGTAGGTGAATATAATTGTAATCAGGAACCCATTAGGGAGCCAGGGAGAGCCAAGAACTAGTCTTCCTGTGGGTAACCTGTAACCAGTGTGTCGCCGTAATGCAAGTACATACATGTAGGTATAGGTACCTTCCAGCCTCCTTAAATGACGTGGCTGTGTGTACCAACGATCTCAATAGGGGAATAGCTACAAGTGCGCAACAAAAAGTACCTATTTTTAATTTAAGCCGTATTTAGCTTTTAGATCTTCTTCTAACTATACATCGATGTTTCTTGCTGAACAAACTCTTCTTCGTATCTGTAAATAACCCTCACTTAAGTATCTCGGACCAAACAGTTCGATGTATGTCCGAGCGTATTTAGGTTCTTTTCTTTATTTGTTCAACTAAGTGCTATATCTAGCTATAGCTTGGCAGGTCAAATACCATAACTCAAAGCAAATATACATTTCATTCAAAAGTACCTATGCATCTTTAGGCATACAACTTACCTCTGAAAGTAGTAATTGGTAAAGTTTTGTTATTTTAAAATCCAAAATCCATTCGGGGATATTCCATAATAATTCATTTACTAAATATTCCAAAATCGAAAAACTCAGCACCGTGGTCTACTAAAGTAGCATTTTGGGATCAAAAGCCCAACATGGCATCACACTGTGCTCGGTGGCAATGGCAGTGGCAACACACACTTCTGCACTCTTAACACATATACACTCATATACACATTGAAACATAAAATTTTTTAGAAAAGTTTTCTTCAATTCAACTTTGGGCCTTAGTGTAGGACCAGCACATTTTAGAAAAATTGTATTATTTCGTCTAAAATTAAGCAAAAATGAAGCAGAAATCAATTAAGTTTTTAAAACAATTTCAAGTTTTAAAAACAAACATTTAGTTTTAGTGTGAACAGACATTTATTGCACGTGTTGCACTCGAACATGTAACTTGATATTAAACAAAAAACTTTTATCATTGTTTAGTTTAGTGCAGGGCTAATATTTAAATTTAAAAAAATTAACATTTTCTTGTAACAATCTTATAAAAAATAAAATATCGCACTTCTTATTCGAAATTCAAAAAAAAAAACATATTTATTAATCTGTTCCACGCATACACAAGTATTTTAATCCAGATGTTGTGTATTAGTGTGGATCAGGTTTTGGAATTTCATTCGGTAGGTGGGTAAGGTAGGTAGAGGTACCTATATCTGAGATTTGTGTGCCTCGCGTATGAATTCAATGGGAGCTGACGCTAGCGCTACCAATTTGCTCCTCAAGTAGTCCCAATCTCTTCCCACACGCCACTCTGCCAATGGGGTGTGAGCGGGAGGCAAATTTTTTAAGTCGTCAAAGTGAGACAGAGGCTTAAACTAGATACTGGCGCACAACTACAAGAAGGAACACATTCGCTTCGCCAATACCTGCACAATATAATATCGGATGCGTTTTCTTTAAGTCGACACACATACACGGACGGGACGGAACGAAGGCGACGACGACGACGACTTACGCTCGAACAGTTAAATTACAGGTGCGCAAGGTACGATCAACTCTTTAAGACTGATCGAAGAGCAAACTGGAAACTCCGTTGGGGGCATACATTGCGGCGAGAGATTAGGACGGACGGAATAGTTACTTTAGGTTGACGTTGTTGAGACTTGAGACTATAGACCAGAGTAGGTAGTTTGTTCGGCAGCAGAGTGAACTGGATAGATAGTGTGAAAGTCCAGTTGGAAGAGTGGGACAGTTTGAGCTACCTAACATTTTTTTTGGAGAATAAGAATATTTGAAAAGTGAATGTGTGGTGCTGCTGTTGCTGCTGCTGTTAATGCTGCTGGTCGGCGGCGGGCATACGGGTTCATCGTTGCTGCTGAGAGATTCGGACTCTGACGAACGACTCGAATCTCGAACCCGAGCTCAAAGTTTGGTTTTTGTTTGGATTATATGTGCCTTTGTAGTTTTTGTAGTTTTTGTGTTTATCTTTTTTGTTGTTGTTGGTGTTTGGTTTTAATTTTTTTTTTCTTGTTGTATCTATTCTCCGATTCATTTGGAAGATACGCTACGAAAGTATGTATTTGTAGATATACAGGTAGAAAAAGTTAAAGTTATAGGTATCATAAGTTGTGTTTTATAACCTGTCTGTGGTAGCCTGTAGCTATTCCGAATCCGAAGCTGAGCTCTCTTTTTTCTTTGCCGTGTATTTCTCGTTCGTTGCGTACACGAACAAAAACAAAAATTCTTCAGCTTGAATTTTTGATACTACAACTACCAAATCAACTTTATATTAGATTAGAGTGAAGATATTGAAGTTATACGTGTTTTTGTAACAGTCCGAAAAGGGGAACAGTTTTTAGAAAAACGCTGATTCTGATTGATAGTAGGTACTTCAACTTCTGTTTTGCAATTTTGTTCTCCTATGAGATTTGTTTGTCAGTCCAAAAATGACAATATCTACAAATTGTGCGCTAATTTACAGGCGTACTCATATAAGGATATGAGTAGGTAAATTTAAGAAAAGACGTGTTCTGACTTTGGTACAGAATCAAATTCTTACGGATTTAAGTATGTTAAGGGAAAGTTTATTTTTACTGCTATCAAACACTGAAAACCAGATGATTTTGCCTGAGCCTGGTTTTACATCAGCAGATCTGGCTCTAAGGAATAGATATATAGGAGAATGAGTGTTTTGGCCTAGCTACTTATTGCCCACGAATGAGATATATTTCTTTGAAAAGCTTAGTCCTAGTACCTACATTATTTTCGAACTCGAGCATTTAATCACACTTAACATTGCAGTGATAGGTATAAGTCAAAAAAATGGGCCTCGTAATTCTGTCTGTCCGTTGAGTCTGGCGGGTGGATTTTCTTAAAATTTGGTTTGAGCCGTATCTCTACACATTTTTTGAGTTATTTTGAGGCATTACATAGATCTTTAAAATGTATCGAAATAAAGATGACGATTTTAATTTTAATTTATTTTACTTTCTTTTATCGATGATGTTGTTTGAATATTTGCGTAAATCCTTAAAGTATAAGTCATTAATCATTAATATCTGAAAGCAAAACAAGGCAGCACTTTAAAACTTAAAATTAATTTTTTTTTTCTTCAAAATCTTGAGTTGGAAAACAAATTTCTCTAAGCTATTGACTAAAACAACTTATAACACATAACTATGCAGTATATTACCTATCAGGCTCCCGACCCATGAAAACTTTAATAAAAACAATGTTCCAGCTCATAGTTAACATACTTTGATTTACGATACACTGTTCATTTGAGAAGTGAATGTATGGAAAAATTATAAAATTAATTCCTTCAGGCAAAGGTAAGGTATTATCATCATCATCAACATCGTCATCTTCAACGTTCTGTAATTTCTTTTTGTTTCTTTATTTATCTGTTTTATATTAAGTTTGATGGTGTTGGTGTTTGTATACATATGTGTTTACATATTTGAATTCTTCAAGTTGCTTACTTTAATCTTGGAAAACCAGAAACTCCGCACTACAAAAAAAAAGGTAGAAAGAGAAAAGGTAGGTAAAGGTAGATAGATAGATGATGATGATGGTTGCCTTTCTTCCAGATATTTACGTACACCACATCAGGTAAGTCTGAGCTCTGAGGAACCTATAGTCTTCTTGAAAAGAAGTCCAAGATTCTGTAGCCGGTTTGGACCGCCAAAGATTTTTTTTTTCTTTTTGTTTTCATCGGTTTTACCTTTTTATTTATTTTTTTTACGTTGTTTTTGTTTTACGGATTAGTTATTTTTGTATCTTTTTTTCTACCTTCATTCGTGCACTGGCACATCATCACACAGAAGATAGCTGCTGCGGCTTTACCACCAGCAGTCTACCTCTGCCAAGCAGGAGCAAAATGTTATAGTTTTGACTTCTGTACCAGTAACTGAATAAAAGGTAGTGGCAGTGAATAAAAATTTATGCACGGTGTCAATGAGCTCAGCCTATTAAGAGTTTGATAATGCACTTGTCTGCCTGATGCCAATATGATTATGTACGCAAACGCTTACACGCTTCTTCTACTTCTTTCGTATTTTTTTTTTTTTTTTTTTTGCTTCAGCGATGCATGTCAACCGTGGTGAGTTTGTAGTTTTGGAGATTAAGGTTTGCTGCTGTTGCTCTTGTTGCTGCTGGTTTTCTTGGGAATTCAGATTAAGAAAATCCAAGAGCCACTGGCATTTTTTATTTTATCTTTCGTCTTAAAATAAAAAACAAAAATCAAAAAGACAGAACTCGATTTGTTAGATTAATTTATTGCAGTTTTTTAGCCGTCTTTGGTATTTGACTGCTCCGAAAAGTAAATGAAATATTTAGTTAACGCTAATTTTTTACTTCAAATTTAACATTGAATAAATAAATACCTGTAGAATGATATAACTCAGGGGTTTTAGTTAGATAAATTTATTTTAAAATAATTTATGATTGTATTTAATGTAGGATGAGCTAAATAGGATTTTCTTCAAAACTGAGAAAAAAAAATAATTGAGATTGTCAGAATAATGATATACATCAGGGCTTCCTTCTCTGAGTTTAGTATATGTAGTTTAAGCTAAGTATACCTAGTCACTAGCACTAACAAGGACAGAAGTTATCTATGATTGATATTGTCTTTGAGAGAGCTATCAAATTTCAATTATAAGCAGGAGTATTTTCAAAAAATGCACAGGTAAAATAAACAGCAGAAACGATTTGACCTTCATTTTGTAACTTTAAAATGTTCTTATTTATTCACTTGAAACGTATAAGTTCTATTGTAAATTCTTCTATAATATTCCAACATCCAACATTATACGATTTTTAACATTTAAATAAATAATTTAAAAAAAACATCAAAACTAGAATTTTTTGAACAATTTTATTTCGTATCTTTTTTTTATAACTTAGTTAAACATTTATTCTATAATAATAACACATCGAGGCATTAAAAAATACATTGTACAATTTCTAACTAACTAAATGTATACATAAACTTTTGCATAAGACATTTTGTTTACCAGGACGAAGGACGGACCCTCCTGGATTATTTTTATCGACCAATTGGTCCTTTGTTTAGAACTTTTTTTGTTTTTTATTTAATTTAATTTTTTCTAATATATTCGATTTAATGTTTTTGTTTTAGTAAAAATATGTTTTAACTTTAGGCATTTTATTCATTATATGTGATTTTGTTTCTTTAAGAAAATTATTATTTGTATTTAACGCTTTGTACAATGCTTGTTCATTTTTTTTTCATCCACAATATTAAAATACACACATCTATTATAGAAATAAAAAATAAATGAATATAAAATATATAGGTAAATGACAACAATAAGATAAATAATTTCATTTCGTAGCACGCCACAAATTTAATATTGTGTATAAGATCTGTTTTTGCACCTTTGGTTTATCTTGATGTTTTTGTCATATTACTATCAGTAAATTGACTTACTGATGCTGCGACGTTTCTTTTTTTGGGGCTTTGATTTGACCGCTAGTTACCCGGTTTTGATCCACCGATCTATTGAATATTCCAAAGCCGATATCCAACTAAAATTTTAAGGAAACGAAATGTTATTGAGATCATTTTGAAATAACTCGTATACCGTTTCTTATCCATTTCTGATTCAGTGCTGAAGTAATAGTGTCGAAGTTTTGACTCTGGTGGGATAATTTCAAATGAATTCTTACGACCAGCTGAATTAGTTGACATTGACGCAACCTTAAACCCTTGAAGACATGCCATTCCTGTAATTCACCAAACAAAAAAACATAGATACTCGTACATTGAACTTTTAAACTACAAGAAAATTTCTTACCAAAAGCAACTTTACTATTTGCATCTTGGTAGAAATACAAGCAAGCATCTTTTAGAACACAATATCTCTTAGACCAACCACACCATCTTGAACCGAGTTTCATAAGATAGCCAAAACAATCGGGACGATCAATTCCACCAGGCGGCAGTTTCAAATTCCGTGAGCTATAAATAGAAAAAAGGGTTTTTTGATTTTGGCCTTCAATTCTTTTTTTTTTATTAAGTTCTTTTCTACCTCATATCTAACCAAGGATCTGCTTGAGTAGCCGAATGTCTCATAGTTGTAATCCATCGTGTCAAAATATCTTCGGTATCAGCTGCAAGATACATTGGAATACCTTCGCATGCTTCTATTTTAAAAGCAAAAGGCTTTCCAGCACTTGTGTCACAACGTTCAATAGTATGCTTTGCCAGGATAATAGCTCCCACAGGTTGAGTATCCTTAAATGATAATGTTAATATTTTTGTTTAACAAGTTCTTAAGATATACACTTCTATGTGGATCCAAAAATATAAAATACTTAGGATTAGGATTAGGATTTATCAATTATTAAACCAGTTTCTTATAACATTGTAATTTTCATTGAACCTCTTGATTAATTATAAACTTTTTTTCTAATAATATCAAACCAGGTTGGCAAATAGTTTAAGACTTTGAAAACTTTTTTTGTTTCAAATCACTAAAACTGATGATTTTTTTTGTTTCAAATAATTCCAAAATTGTCTAAAATCTAAAGTTACTGTTGAAAGATTTAAAATTGTCAAACTGATTTTATTGGAAACATGGTAATTGCAATCGAATCACTGAACTTGTACTAAACATACTTTTTTCTATATTTATGTATCTACATATTTATTTGGTCTTTCAAGTCTTTTAACTATTTATAAAATTTTTAAATTGAAACTGAAGGATAATTTTATATCATAAAAGGGTAATTACTCACTTCTTCAGTCTTGTAATAATATAAACAATGATCCGGTCTCAGGCAAAACCATCTGCGCACCCATTTCTTCGGATTTGGTATTCCCTTGGCATGTCCACTTTGTCGCCATAAATATCCTTTTTGTATAATAGGACGTGGTGAATCTTGTTTCTCGTTCATCAAAACTCCAATTGTGCGAGCCACCTCTAATTCCAATGTCTCACATCCTGCATGGGCAATCTTTACAACTTCTGTATGATGTTTGTCCAGTACCGACACTCCATTAACTGAAATAATAATATCACCAACTTCTAGGCCGGAACTTTCGGCTGGCGTATCAGGTTCAATTGCAGCAACCACAACAGGCTTCGATCCATGTATTCGGAAACCAAATTCTCCAGAATCACTCTTCACAACAATGGTTTTATCAATTTCTGAAAAAAAAAAATTACCAAATTCAAAAAATAGAATATTTTGTTGTGTATATTGAAAAGAATTATTTATCAACCATTTGTCTTGCAGCCTAATCTAGCCAGCACGTGCCCTTCCCGCGCCCATACTACCAACATCAACTTGAAAACTTCTTCCAGTTTTCTACGGAACGGTTCCGGAGGACAATTTTTCGATATAAGGTCTAAGATTTTTAATCGAATTAAATTTAAATCGGAAAAATAAGATATCGAGTGATTTTTAGCAAACCTAACATTCTCTCTCGGCTGTTAACTCAAAAGTGCATCACTTAGAAAATTAATTTTCAGATATGAGGTGAAAAGTGCACACGTGGTATTATTAGACAATGCGTACGTCACGCCAAACAACCATACGAACAATTTGATTATTATTTTTAGAAAGTGAAGTCAAAAAACAGACGCGTTTTCTCTCTTGTTTATTTATCTCAATGTGCGATCTTCACCCAACGGCCTTTCCAAATAAACTGCAAGTGATTTTTTTGGGAGGAAAACATAAAATTTTCTTGAAGAAAATTGTGTTCTCCTTCGTCGTGTTGGTCGTAGAAGCAAAATTGCGTGAGAGGAAATTGTTCAAAAATATTTTGAAATAGGGCCATGCTGGTATAAATATTTTTGTATGATGCTTAACTCAAGCATACTCGTATTTTTTCGACTATTGTGTGTGCTCTTAGAAGAGAAAAAAAGTTTCTAAGTTATTTTAAGTATCATTTAGGGCTATAAAGTGACTTATTGGCCTAGAGTGTTATGCTTATGACGTTCCCGGGTTATCTAGCATTTTTTTTTTTTTTGTTAAAATTTAATTTTTTATTTGGGTCTTGTTTATGCGTATTTAGTTTTTGGCATGCAAAATAATATGCAAAAAAATCAAACAAAAAAAAACATGACTTCTAAATGAATGAGCCTTTTCCGGGTGCTGTTAATTGTTACGTTAGTAACATTGAAAAATCGATCAAGCTCTGATAGTCTTTATAGACCAACCGCCTCAAATGATTAGGATTAGCTACACGTATGGTTGTGACTTGTGACAGAAATTTTTCACAATGGCGAACGACAGACATTGGTGCATTTGTTGACTTTTGGCGATTAAAACTTTTTCACTCTCTTGCCCATAATTCTCTGGGAAAATGAAATTTAGTACACTTTTTTCATTTTTTTTTTGTATTCGAAGTAAGTGCTTCACAGTTTAAGTCAGAATATGCCGCAAACTCAAAAATCGAAACTAAGAATACCTATTTAAAAAGTCATGGATATAATTCCAATGATAAAAAATTGTGTATTGAACTCTAAAAGCAAGTCCATTTTTTTTATAATAATATAACATAAGGTATTGGATCTAAATTTATGAAGCTTAAAAGTTGACTTATTTTAACTTTTAACTGAAGAACTCGAAATCATCTAAAACTATAGTTTTAAAAATATTGAATTTTTTCCGGTACCGGAATTTTGATCTGAATACAGATTACGAATGTGTACATTTGTAAGACATTGGTTAAATTACCTACAGCTGACACTCGAAATTATTTTTTGATATTTGTAATTGATTTTATTTAGCTCATTGCAAAAAAAAAAAATTTAAAAGTTTTTGAGTAAAAATAAATGAATTTTAATGAAACGTTTTATTTCAAAACGGTCAGATTTGCCCAAATTCTTGTACAAATCTTTCTCAATTCAAAAAACCGATCGAATTCCAAACCCAATAAAAATTATTGAAGACACGGATAGATACAAATTTGAAAAAAAAAACTTTTTTTTTAAACTTACTAAATGAGTTAGTTTTCTGTCGATGGTACATTTCCAATGTACATCTTCTTTGAACTAATCTATGAAGAATAACTTGGTACTTTGAATGAAAGTTCTTCTCTGATTCTGTTGATCCACGGCGATCCCGTTGGCGATCTACAAACAAAGTTCATGCACAAATTAATTTATGTCGATTATTTAACAAAAACATAATAAAATTGAAAATTCTACCAAAAGTTTGATGATCCAATTGAATCCAAACATCAATGTCTGTTAGCCGTGTGTAGCGTCCATTATCATAACTACCACGATAAATGCACTGATCTTTATCCACAGCTACTGTTTCATTTGGCAAAACACAAGGGCTTGAACCAGCAGGTCGTAAGACTGGAGGGCTTTGCGAGCTATTGTCCTTTCCACGTTCTTCACTCTAAAACCAAGAAAAAGTGCTTAAATTAATGAATTAATTTTTCGAACACTAACCTTAGCTCTAATATTCTCTTGACGACTCTTATAGTGTCTTCCACGATCGCCACAATGTCTTTCTTCCGAACGGAATCGTTTGTCCATTTTCTTGTACAAGCGCTGTGAGGTTTTCGTTGTAACCGGTGAGTCTGCAAAATCAGCGGGCGGCTTTACAATGTCCAGTTCGTCATCATCCTGCTCTATAGCTGGTATGGATTCCTGTGACCCAGATGCATTAACAATCTCAACTTCTTTACCACAGTGTAAACAATGTACTTGCTGATCAATTCCTACTCCTCCATCGGCTTCACTGTAAAAAACTGAATCAGAGCCCGGCGAAACGGACCGCAATGATTCAATAGACTTTGCTTTCAGCTGATTGCCAGTACTTTGCGATTTCAATGGGCTACTGGCTGTTGCTGCTACTGTAGCTGCTTCCTGTTGTTTGTAGTCCGAACTACGTCCTGGTACACTGATTGCCTTCTGTTTGCGTGGGGTGCATTCGTCCCTCGATGATCGGCGGAATTGTCTTCGTATTTTAGGACGGAACCTTTTTATTTTGCTGGGACTTGCACCATCGATGGTGGCAGCAGTGGCGGCGGCGTTTGTGTTCGTTGCTATCTGACCTTCTGGCGAAACCTGAGCTACTGGTTTCGGGGAAAGAATTGTCTTTTTGATGGGGCTCGTTAGAGCTCGAAGGTTCTCACGTTCGATGTCCAGCTTCATTGATGACTTCCTCCTTCTGCGGTCTTCTTCTGCTCGATGTCGTCGATATTTTGATAGTTTAGGATCTTCATCATGTGGGGGGCTTTCATAGTAACCAGATGAGGAGTAACGCTTTTCACTTCGTTCGTCATCAGACACTGATTCAGCCTTCTTTTTAGCTGAAATTTGAACACCCTGTTTACTCGATGTTGTTGGGGCTCCTTTTGTTGACGGCACCACGCCTTGTCTAGGAGCAATAGTAACAGTTTTTGGAGGTGATACTGTAATAGGGATAGGCGCACTTTCTTCTTTTAAAGGTGTGATTGTTGTCGACTGATTACCTCCACCAGCAATGTTATAGCTTCCCGAAGAAGTGCTGCATATAGAATGAGATGGAGACTGCTTTACCAACTCGGACTTCGGAGACATGGGAGATTGAACCAGCACCCCTGGTAATTGTTCATCAATTGTTGGAGCATCTTCGGAAAGGCCATCACCACGTGTGGAATACAACGATGAAGCACTCTCAAATGAAGATCCATCATGAGTTCTTTCTGTCTGGGAACTTTGAGCTGAAACTGGAAAACAGTAATGCTATTAAATAATTTTTTAATTGATTTGGAAAACATATTGGAAGCACACGTGAGACGTGACTACACTGCAAGCAGTTCACCAAGCAACAACAAATACCCCTGTGGCTAGACAATCACAACAGAGAAACACATCACACAAACATCAATTCTAGTATTTTGGTAAAAGTTTGCAAACCTGGTACTTGTGTGGTTGATGACGAGCTTGTTGTAGTAGGTGGTGTCTTTATACCTGGGGTGCGCCTAGATGTATCTGTACAGGTGATGTACTCATCTGTGTTGGTACTGCACTCTGAAAGATCTGTATTGTTGGTCTTCACCGAAGAATCACGGCGGCTGTATATGTGGTATTCTGGTGGAGTTTGACTCGTTACCGTTATAGATGTATCTAAGAATCTGAAAGACCCAACATTTTTATATTCATAACCTGTGATCACTAGAATGTTTATTTACCTATTTGAGACGTAAATAGGATCTGGAGCTGGTGAAAGCGTTCTTGAAAGACGCCTGATATTCACTGGCGAAGGTAGTTTCTCAGCTCGAACGGCAATAGTTGGTGTGACAGCAATAGTTGGCGAGGGCTGTTTCAAACATGGCACAGTCAGACTGTTGCTTGTTGGATCCTTAAGACTTTTTGCGGTGGCTTGCATTGATATTGGCTTTGGAGGAACTAAGAACGTTGGACTGTGGTCGGACATCTGATCATCAAAATCAATGAAGTCAGTGTCTATGGAACTTCGTTGTTGGTGTTGGAGTAGTAAGTTTTTCCTTTTTGATGACGGTGTCAGAAGATGTGATGTTGAACCTTTGTCACTCTCCTCACGCGGCTCTACAGTAACAACAGTCACTTGAGAGTCATTCCAAAGTCCATCAGAATGATCCCTGGTAAGATCGTTAGCAAGAGAGTCTGATGATGGATACGTTGATGTATTAGCTAAGAGCTCCTCCTGGCAGGGAGAAGGTGGCGCTGACTTGGCCAGTCTTGCTTCATTGGTGGTGTTTGGATCTTCCAAACTGATTGATCTTTTTCGAAACATATCTCTCTTACTTGCTTCCTTTGTACTATGTGGCGGAGAGAGGCTAGTAACGGTTGGAACTGGTTTTCTCTCAGAGATGGTATCAGTTTGTATAGGAAGATTTTGATACAAGTGATGATCACTGCTTTCATCGTCATCTGCTGTACTTGATGATACATGGTTTATTGATGCTTGGGGATAATGGGCATCTTTTTCTCTTTGAGCTTCTTGCTTGCGCCGTCGCTCAAGGAGAATTTCTCCGTCCGATGAAGTTTTAGTGAGTTTCTTCTTGTTTATTTTTGGACTTGGCTTTGGTGAAGCATGCGGCTTGAAATCAATGAAGATCTCTTTTTCTTCCTCAGGTTCTTTCTTGGGTTCTTCCTTTTTACTAACTACAACCGGTTTTGGCCTTGGCTCGGAAGACTTTGTTCTAACAATGGATGTTGGGGCACCAGGAAATGGAATTATAAACGGTTGCATCGGCATTGATTTGCGACGCAATGAATCCCGCGAGAATGCACCATCTAAACGTTGACCAGTCATCGATGATCTTCGTTGTTCACTCCACGATTGCC
Organism: Syrphus vitripennis; assembly: GCA_958431115.1. Lineage (NCBI taxonomy): Eukaryota > Metazoa > Arthropoda > Insecta > Diptera > Syrphidae > Syrphus > Syrphus vitripennis. The sequence goes on along the minus strand of OY288108.1, from coordinate 146,798,950 downwards.
TATGGATTTCCAGCTTCTCCAAAAGATCATCTCCCCTGTATTCCCGAACACCATCACTGAGAAGTTCTGGGCATTCGGTAATATGGCGACAACTTTCATGGTTTTGCGTTGGCTCACGTCTTGGCAAGCTATGAGTATAGGACTCAACATCCAACCTATGCTGACCACATGCACGTCGTGGCAAACTATTTCGTTCAAAATCAAAGTTTGACCCTTCGTAGTCGGTAACACTGCCAGCATTTGAAGATCCTTCATAACCAGGCCCGTAGATGGATTGTGACACATGAATGCTCTGGGAAGACGATCTAGATCTAGTGACATGTTGGGATTGATGTGATTGATCTTCTGCCCGATGTCGGCCACTACTCATGGACAGTGCTGATTCGTTGTCTGTAGCTCTAAAAGAGTAAACGCTCTCTTGAGATTGCTTCCTTGGCAAATCTCTCATGTACAGGTCATTAGCGTTAACTGTTTTCAAATGGGACGATATGTTAATTGGCGGTGGTGGTTCATAGTACTTAATGTTAGTTTGGTCTTCACCAATATTATTCGGTAGTGTCATTGATGGCGATCGTGGAGGCTCTTCTGATTGAGTCCGATGTAATTGTTCGTGATCAAGTGGTCTGTAAAAAGGAAGGTATAAATTATGAGAATTCTAGAAGATTTTTCAAAAATTGATGAGAATTTAATTCTTACAGTTTACTTTTGTCGGCTGATAGATAATCATTTGATTGTCCAACTATTGCTCGGCCGTTATTCAGTTCAGAATAGCTCTTTGTTAGTTTCCTTCCATTTAAAATTCCATTCGTTTGGGCACCTTGTGAAACGACTTTTACCTAAATAAATTAAGTTTACATTTTTTTATGATACTCAACTATTGCTTTGGGAGAAAATAAATAAAGCAATAATAATTCTTTACAAGAACATACCCTGTGCACAGTGCGAGGACTTAAGGCCAAGTTGTAAGGGGCTCCTTCTTTCTTTGCTGAAGCATAACTCTCGGTTTGTGTGGCCTGAGTCTTCATGGCATTCCTCTTGATTTTTTCCACAAGAATAACTTCTGCGGCCGATGGAGACTTCTGCGCAGCAATGTTACTCATGTTTGCAGCACTGAGTTCTGCAATAGAACCTCGATTTACCTGCATCATTGATATCAGCTCTTCGTTGGTTGGATGCTGAGCTACCAATTCATGCTGATGCATTGGAACCAGTATGTTCGGATGGTGGATATGATAAGCTGGTTGTTGAATTATTTGGGTGTGTTGATGCTGATGTGGAATAATGTGATGGTGAGATGTTCTGGTCACAAACGCAGTTTGATGCTGAGCTGGCTCGTACATAGTTCCAGTATTCATGATGGGCTTCTTTCCACCAATAAGACGTTCTTGGCTTCTGGCACCCTTCATTCGGCCAGATGATCGAAGCGATGCCTCATCAAACGATGTCAAAGTATGTGATCTAGCAAAGCTCACGTGTTTTGTCCTAGGAAGGATTTATTTAGTAAATGAGGAAAATTTGGTGATGGACTCAAATAAATGTTTACCTTGGAGTTGGTGGACCACTAGGGGCATTAGTTGGTGGGGGAGGAGGTGGTGGGAGGCCAACATGCGCTGGACATCGATAAACACTGTCAGAATGTATAAATGATCTAATGTCAATGTAAGGAATTTACTTTCTATTCAAATGAGTATATGATGATCATTTTCTAAGGGTAAAAGGTTCACTACTTTTTAATTCTAAAATGTTGTTTCTTAAACTCTAAAAATATTTTAAAATAGGTTGATGTATAATGCGCTAATGTTAGTCCGTCATAATGCGTGTTGAGGTATTACATGAAAATACCAAAGAACGGTATACGAGTATAAAAATAGTAGTAGTATTACATAGTTAGTAGTAGGCAAAAAGCAAAACGTTGTATATCTAACAGAATTTTTTTTTATATACAAAGTACATACCAGGTAATATGTTCTGAATTGTGGTTCAAATACTGCGGTTGTTGTTTGTAGCCTCTCACTATAAAGGTTTCTTGCTGGAAGCTGGATTCCGGCAATGTGACATGATTTTCATAATATATATATAACAACAAAACACACATAAATGTCTGTTCTCTATATGGAAAAGGTTTGGTTTATTTTTGCGAGGAAATTTTTGAACAACAAAGCTTTAAGCAAATATTGGCTTTCTTTTAATATGGCCTTAGCCAGCCAGCGGACTTGATATATCTAGTATATATCCAAGTTCTTATAACATAAAGCAAAGCTGAGACATTAAAGGGACAAACATAATGCGTTTCTTAAACCTTTATTTCCAGACTTCAAAATAATAGTCGGCAAAGGTATAAAATCTATATAATATAGCAAACTAATTATATGGGATAATAATAATAATGCGTTAGAAAAGGTGAAAAACTTTAAGTCTACTACATCAATATTATGTAAATATGTCATTTAAAATAGACTTTTAACAAACCCTAGATCTTTTGGGCGATCATCAATAATTGTTGGCTCTATCCATGAGTAGCGATCTGGTGGTGGTACAGTTTGTTCCCCAGTACCACATTTAGCTGTAATGAGTATGGAAGCAGGTTGTCTTCGAAAATAGGAACTGTCATGGTCATCTTCAGGTGGTTTTTGTTCTGGTGAACAATGGTGATGGTAGCTGTAAAAAAAGACAACAATATTTTTATGGTTGGCAATTACTAAATATTGAAATTAATAGTAAAGTATAGAGAAATTATTAGAAAAGTAAGAAAACGAGTTAAGGAACTAAAGTTTTTATCAGACGAGAGTTATGTGCATTTTCTTTTTCTTTTAAATTGCTACCCTTACTAGGCAATTTACTTCAGCTCTATTTACTTTGATCAAAAACTTATCTGCATAGTTAATTTTTAAAATTATTATACATAAAAAAGCGAATCAATTATTCTTTGTTGATGATACAAGAGGTAAGGCCCTACATCCTTCCGGGGGTGGATTTTCTGGGCGAGATTAGTACATATGCTGATATTTTCTAGTCCATTAAGTAGCGGAAATCTAAGAAAACTTTTTTACAATCGAATACTCAACTTCGCTGTTGACATAGTTAAAATGAAGATGTCTGGTATGATTGCAAACTTCATCGCTTTCAATTTTTTTACCTGATATGTACCAAAAATTAGTAACAAACACATGGAATTTTCCACATTTAAAATTCAATATTTTTGCCTTTACACTTTTTTCTCTCCCCCATAAAATATAGGAAAAGAAATTCAAGCAATTGTATTTTTGTTTTTTATATGAAGTATTCATTTTCGGAAATCTTGGCATTAGCCTTTAACATGAAAATCTTCAATCATGGTTTTTTCCGGTCACCAATGGGAATTGAAATACGTATTCGCACCGTATCAATTGAAATCGGGTTCCATAAACCAAAAGATACTTTTCAAATCTTTTTTTCTAATATAAAAAAATTTTAACATAAAACCTAAGCCTTAAAAACCGACCCTTGCAAATATGCATAAACAATGTAATAAGGTTAATCCCAAAATAAATTAACTTACCGTGGATATTTGTAGAACGGAGCATAGTCTGCAATATTCTCATCAGAGGGCGCTCTTCTTCCTACACAAACTCCCAAAAATGATTGCGGAGCTCCTCTACTTGAAAAACAACCAAAAAAACGTTCTCTTCTTGGCCTTTCAATTGTATTAAGTTGTCTGTCCGTCAGGCAATACTGCAAAAATAAATATATTATCCGAATTAGATCAAAAACTTAACTCAATTGATGTAGGTACTATATGCTATGTATTTTCACAAACCTGCTCTCTAATATCACCCTTCGAATAGACAGATGTCTTATGATACAAATCCGATGGAGATTGAGTTCGTGTCCTTCTTCTGCCCATATTTTCATCTTCAGAATCGTAGCATCTTTCAACTTGATACGAATTCGACTGAAAAGTAAGGCGGAAATTTTAACTCAAAAAATGAAAACGAAAAAAAAAGTAAAGTACCTTTGCTGATGTTTCGATATTCCCTAGTGAAATTGCATGATGCAGTCCTGCAAAATAGACAAACAGATAAAAAGGGTATTTTCTTTCAGTAATTTTCACAAATTCAATTTAAAAAACAATCGATAGCATTCAAATGAATCTTAATTGAGGTTAATGGAGCACAAGATAGAGGTACTCTATTCCATGGTTTACACGTTGCGAATGACGTCATTGCAATTTCTTGCACTACACAAATTTACGAGCGCAAGAAATTCCATCAGCGAAACACTTAACAACAAAAAGTCAACAAAAAAAAAAGCTCAAGTGAAACATGTTTGGTTTGAAAACTAATGTTTACTTTTGGATTCATCACAAAACATCATCACCCAGAGCACAGAAACAACAAAGAAAAACTCATCTGGAATGAAATGAGAAAACCGCCGTCGCCGTCGTCGCCGCCACCGCCGACAATATGAATCCACTACCTACCACCCCTAACCTGCAAAGTCCAATTGTTTATAAATTCCCAAATTAAATGAGAAAAGCAATAAATGTTTGTTTGACACAAAAGTGTAACAGTTATAAAGGATGCAAGAGAGCAGAGCTGAGCAGCTCCTGCATACAGCAGCGGAACTCAAAGTACGCGTGTGCGTTCCAAGCGGGGATGCTGTAAAGAACCCTTAAGCAGTCAAGCATCCCCTCTCATGCACAGATACAGCTGATTTATTTCTATACCCTTAGAATTATTGAATTCCAAAGAAAAAAATGTTTTTAGGAAAAAAATGAAGAAAAAAAATTTAAAAAAATTCGTTGATGTACAATAAAAGGTTTTTTGTCGTTTTTTTTAATCAAAAAATTTAACATCACTCATCGTATCATTCATCAACTCACCATTTGTACGTATGGTTGTGGAAGTCATCTCTCTATGGTGTAGCGAAAATTCACATCAATATTTAATGCCAAAGAATGTATGTAATTAGGAATTTGGAAAACTTTGTACGTATCAATTTTTTTTGCAAATTTATTTCAAATCCAAAAAGAAAATCTTGAAATTAAGATGAATTCCCAGAGCTCATTGATAAATACTCTTCGAAAACTGCACTTTTTCACTGCGATCTGGTTAATCCTTTACGTAATGTAAAATCTTTTTTCTCGCTGATATACTGAATGTTCAATGATGCCCGAGACGAAACATGAAAAACTTCTCAAAAGCATAACCCGTGAATTATGGTGGAAACTTTTTATGAAAATTTAGAAAACTTATATTTCGGAGGGACTTCACAAAAGGTATAGAAGACGAAAAAAGTTATATAGGACTAGACTCAAAAGATTATAGAGGAAAAAAAAAAGTTAAGACTTGGAAATTCCTTTTTCTATTTTTTTTTTCTTTTTCGTAGCTATGGTCCGCAGCTTGGCCCTTACACCCTCAACGCAAAATCCTCGACACTGAATGAAGTGCCATTAAAGTCCTTGTTTCATCTCAAGTGCAGCGAAAAGCAGTTAAAATATTTTCTTTGATTAAAATTTTTGGGAGAGCGCAAACGCTGCTCCAAAGTTTTTTTCTCCTCAATGGTGGATGCCGAAATTTTTTATTATTTTTTTTTCTGTTCAAAGATATAACTCCCACTGTTCTTGCCCCGCGCCCCCCCACCGGTATCATACTCCCACAACTTTTAATATAGTAGGTCCTGTCAAATGCTGCAGGATGCAAACAGAAGGCATAGTTCGTCGAGTGGAAAATTGTTATTCGTTGTGTAACCATGACAATAAAACGCGTCTTCCGCTCGGAATAACTTTCAGGCATCCATATATACATAGAGCATAGGCTTTTCTTTATGTATGACAATTATATTGAATGGGACGGAGGCGGTGAAGTGGTGTAGGTGAGCGGCGTGTGAATATCACGTATCTTCTAAATTAAGCCTTGAATTTGCCAAAAGGCTTATGAGTGTAGTTGCCCTTGGATAAAATTCGTTGTATTATTTATACCACCATATAAGTAATTTCAGCTTAAAATGTTGGACACATCTGTTGAAAATATGTCCATAGGTATATATATATTTAGATTCATAAATACCAAATAGGAAATTCGAAATAGAAAGTTTATTATTAACTCATAGAAATGCGTGCATTCTCAATAAAACAAAACGCTACGTGTGCTAAGTTTAACTTTGAATTGGAGATACAGCTATAGAACCAGCACAGTTTATACTCTTCACAGATAAGTAAGGAGTTCAGTTGTGTTGGCTCTAACTTTTAAGGGATTTTTTTTTAGAGGGAACTTGCCATTTTTCTTTAAGCTCATCTAAAATTTTATATTTCTGAAACAAAAATATTGGTTTATTAAAATATTCCCGAAAAACGGATCCAACGAATAACATAATTGTAGTAATCGAAAGATTCCTCAAACCAGGTTGTCACATATAAGTACATTCATATTTCTGGTGCGGAAGGCAACCGTCTAAGACAAGTTTTAATCCAAACCTTATCAGAACCGCTGTTCGCCCAACCTCGGACAGAAATATTTTTCACGGCCTGCTGTCTGTTGTGAGCAAAATTGGCAAATTCTACAAGAATATCAAGAATAGAGTACTTTACACCCCTTAGTCTATGGGATTCGGCATAAAATTGAAGATCCCTTTCATTCCTGCAATAAAAGGAACACTAGAATGGTTGAGTTGAGAGTTGTAAGTCAGTTAGGCGCTGGTTCTTTATAGACCATTGCGCCACCAAGTTTATTTTTTTATGCATAGGTATCACACACAAATTTTTATAGAAATTCTTGGAGGCATTTTCGAAAATTCAATATTTCTTTTAACGATTTCCAACATTTGTATGGTAGACTGGGACCACAACTCTCCCACTCCACTGTTTCGCATTTGCATTTGTTTTATGTAGGAGCTTTTGCTTCTGTTTTTCTTCACCGATAGTTGCAACGTCACTCGCTATTACCATTCAAACTGGGTTCTCAAGCCATCTTCTTTTGACATGACAGTACCAGCTAAGTTAGGCATGCTGTATTTTGTCCAAGGTGTTTTTTTTTTTGACGTGAAGGCGTAACGTCTAACGCATGTAAGCACTTGACGTATGTACAATTGCCATGTAGAGCTTTCCATTGAGCTCAGGCTCAGGGGCATTTTTCGACCACAGAAGAATACAAATTTTATAAATATATACTTACGATTGTCTCCTATACTATAGTATATGTATTATGTATAAAAAGGACTATATCTCAAAGCTTATGTAGAGGTTTCAACCACTTTAATTCTTGTTATATATATTATTTATTATATTTACTGCTAAGTAGAAAGTAGAAAACGGTCTCAACAACCAGCAATAAGTCAATCCCATCACTGGTTTTGTAAAAGAGAGGGACAGTCTTTTTATTCAATAGAATACCTGTAGGATATAGATAACCTTAGTCCCGAATGTTTTTGCTGTTCTGACTCTCCCATGAAAGAACATTTTTTGGTACTTTATACTATAATGTGATAATCGATATGAATATCTAAATTCAACATAATCCGTAGAAGTCTGCTACCAACTTATTTCATTTCCATTTACTTCATTCTTATTTCAAAGAACCTAGAATGCAAGAAAGAGATAGGGTTGAATATTACAACCTTCCTTTACGGTGTGTTGCTTGTCACATGGTCAAAAGATGATTGAAACCGTATAAATATAAGAAGAAAATACAAATACTCGTATGTTGGCTTAAGGTAGCCCTAAACGACGAACAGGCTCCCCGAGCATGCTCGTGCTCGCTATATATTCGTCGTGTAGAGGCTAGTTCGCGAATGGCTCGATGTTGGCTTCAATGTTCGCCGTGTGGGCTGTAAGGCCATGCTCGCGAGCAAATCTCATTTTTTCTGTGAACTTTGTTGTTGCGTTTCTTTGTCGGACATGACGTTTATTCTTTGAAGAAATGGAACGAAAAGAATGTTCGCGAAGTGTGTTGGCCGTGTAGAGGGGAAACGCAAACGAGCATGCTAGGCATTTCGTCGTTTAGGGCCACCTTTAGCTCCCTGATTAATTTTAAGAAAATGCTTTTTAGATATAAGTCTAATAAGCCTTGAGAGAAAATGGCTAATGGTATGTATACCATTACAACGTTTTGTATTAAATAATAACAAAACATAACTTGAAGTTAACATCCCGGTCCTACGAGTACAAAATCACCAAAAAGTTGTGCTTTGAAAATGATAGGAACTCGATAGTCTCTTTTTTAAGAAAAAAAAGCAACTTCTAAAATATTCTAAATATCATGTTTTGCTAATAATTTTGATTTCAAAATATTTGTGAGAAAATGAAAAAAATATAGGTACGTGTTAGACTTTTTTTTAATTTAACGGGTTTAAAATGAAAATTTAAAAAAAGTATTGAAGCATAACTTTTAAAATCATTTCTTAATATAATTTAATGAGGTGTTTAAATATATTCATTATATGAATAAAAAATTCATTTTACGAATGAATAAAATAAAAGTTTTAGAAAATCCATAAATATTTACTTTGAATTTGTTCTAAAATGAATCATTAAAAAAAAAATTAAAAAAGAAAGCTAGTGACGAACATTATTTTTCCTTATACTCAACAATTTCTATTTCATTAAATAATCTTTAATGACAACAGTTTGAAGTATTTTTTTATTTTTTGACTTGTAATTTAGTATTTTATGAAATAAAATTTATTATTTATATTTAAAACGATTGAAAATTAGCGAAGAAAAACTTTTTTTTAGCATTAAATCGATGACGATGATTGCGGCCTCTAAATGTCAAAAAAAGGCATGAATTTCTTTTTCTTTAAAATAATTGAAAGTTAGTTTTTGTCATTTTCAATCGAGTATCCCGTCTTTTTTCCATAAGAATATTCAACCACCGCACCGTAAGTCGCCATCTAGCGTTTTGAAATTGTTTTTCTCCTTTAGAACTTGATCCAAAAAACGAACCATCCACAAAAGTCCATGCCTACTTTTTTGCATTACAAATTAAATTAAAAAAAAAAGTAACCCTTGCGAAAAATAAACATTTCCGTTCAATTCAAGACAGAAAGAATTACATAAAGCGCCTACTTTTAAGGAACAATTAATTATTTCCAGAAATATGTTTTTTTATTAAAATTTTCCTTTTCTTAACTTTGTGGCACATTGAAAATTGATAGTGGCAGGCTCCAGGTCAACTAATAGTCTGATTAAAAAACTCCTGTGTATGCACTTAAACATTTTTAGATATTTAATATTTAATATTATATTATTTGTTGCTAAATGTAGCGAACCATCTACAAAAACAAAACAAAAGTAACTCACATGCATTCTTAAAATGAAGTATAAGTACTCTTAAAAACTTTTCGACAAAAATTTGATTTATTTTTATTTAAAAAAAAAAGAAATTGATTAGATAAACATTGATTTAGCTCCTATTATACATTATATTATATTATATAAAAATCCTATATCGAGCTTTATATACAATACATTCTAATACTTGAACTTTTCGATATGCCTGATATTGGTGAACACAATTTGTGTATATCGTTCGTTATATCTTCCATTTTTTTATTATTTATTAATAAATTTATTTATTTCATTTAATAAATATATATCTACCATTGTTCATTTCTAGAGAAATTCTTGAATCTTTGGATGGCGTTTTGGGGTGGGGTCGGGTTCATGGGGTAATTTATTAAATAGGGTGCTACATAAATTCCTAACATTGATCCTAATCGTATTTTACTGTGGGTCAGACAGAAGTTGTTATTTGCTCGACAAAATGAACTGGCTTCGACAGAGACTGTGATCTTTGACGTTGAACGTTATACGTTTGGCAATGCATTGCTGGGCATCGACAAGCCTGAGAAAATGTGGATAAGCCTTCTGGAACACTGCGACTTTTTGATGAATGGCACAACGAACCAGCTCCGGCATAGTTTCGAGTAAATGAACTTGGATGTAAAGCTTGTTTTGGTCTGGAATATAAGTACATAATATAATAGTTAAGGTGAATCAAATTTTGGATAATATTCATTATTGGCATACCTTTTAGGAGTACAGGGCAAACAGTATTGCTCAGGATATGTGCAAACACATGTAGCAGTACAAGGATTGCTGACAAAGGAAAAACTCTTTTGTAGTTTTCTTCCCATATTGGCGCCTATACTGCCTGATCCGAAAGTATATTTCCGACATCGAGCTTGGTTTTCACGTAGAGCATTATATTTTTGGGGACACATCATCCCTTCGTTAAAGCAATATGAATTTGTGTAGGGATTAAAATGACTAGTTCCAGCAGCATGACATCTGGGAGGAATATTAGGTACTTGGTGACAATTATAACAGCTCCTTTGCAGGAGATTCATACAGGCTTGGCAGCTGCATTGTCCCATATATTTGCAACCACCACCTCCAATACCACCACCAGCTGCAGCAGCAGGCAAATTAAGGTAGCTTCGATTAAGAAGGTCCGGCGTGAAATTACTATTGGCAGTAGAATATTGCGACCTAAGTGTGCCATTTGTGCAACTTTTCATCGAAATGGCTTGCCTTGTGCTTGAGTATCCAACAAAGAATATTAAAACAACACCTATAGCTGCTGCCGCCGAACAGATGAAATATCCAGCTCTCCCATATTTCAATGAATAATCGTTCAAAAACATAGTCAATGGCACACTTATAATCACAGGCAGTGATTCTGCTCCTCTTATAAGGCCTTAAAGTTTGGGAAAGATTGAATTGTTATGTTTTTAATAAATATAATTTTTAAATCAAAAATTTTACCCCATGCTTTTGTAAAATATTTAGCCTTAACACGCTGCAGAGCTAACATTTTTAATGAGTATCGAAAGCCTCCAAATCCAATTCCATATATCCAACAGAGCACACATAGTGGTCGAAACCCGAGAACAAAAGAAAGGAACAGTATAGAAACCGCTACAGTAAGTAATGACGCCTGAAAAATTGACAAAAATATTAGTTTTAGTTTGATAAGGATTCAAGGCTGGTATTCATCGAGCGCTTATAATTTCATGAGCTCTTATAACTTCAAAACTTCACAACAGTTAACCAATAAAAAATTCCCTTGCATTGCCTACTGATGGGGGTTTTGTTATGTTATAAGCGCTCGATGAATATTGGCCTAGATATTATATACAATAATTAAAACGGCTTAAAAAACCATAACTTGCCTGAGAAACTATTTGCACTGAAATTAAAGTATTGTTGATTCTGCATGATCTTTTTATAACTGACCCAGCTATAACGACTCCCAAAGTTGTTGATAAACCGAGGAATGTTTGTAGGAGCACCAAGTCTTGGATGTCGCATCCTTCTTTTGCAGCATGAAGTGACTGTTGTTGTAAAATGAAATTGTATACAATTTTATAAATTTATCAAAAAGTAAATAAGCACAAAATGTATGGTTACCATTGAAAATATTGGAGCATATATTCCCAGCGCCGATACAGCTGAAGTTATAATAAGTACTCTAACCGTTGTTGATCTAGCTGGAACGAGATCTATGAAACTTTTTTTCGGACTTTGAACTGTTGTCTTTTTTTCCTTAACCTGAAAAAATATGTAAGAAAATATTAATATTCGTATTTTTCTTCTTTTTGAACATACAAGCTTAGAGCTAAGGATTCCTTTCAAACTCAACTTTTTTGTATAACATTTGTTGGAGAATTTATTTAATTTTAAATATTGAGGACTGCTCTTAAGCTTTTAGGAAATGTGAAGCACTCAATGAAGAAAAAAATAGATCAATGAAATCTTGTTTAAATTTACCCAAAAAGGTAAAGTGCCCTACAAAATAAATAATTTCACTGAAGTGGATTCGTCGAAACAAAGATCTTATTGCTGAAAACAACAACTGAAAGGTGTTACCACCAATTATTGTTCTTTATGAGTATTTTTTTTTAATTCATTTATATTTTTTTTTGCCGGAGTTATTTCATGCTTGCCATCAGACTCCTAGTGCAGCTGAGCTTTAATCCAATTTTATTGAAGAACCCTTGTAGGGCTCGAATCCACGCACATCACATTTGCTCAGTCTAAGAAGATGTGTGCACTTACGCACTCAACCGCTTTTGACCACTGAGCCACTGACGTAGACGTTACGTGTCGAGATGGGGTACTTGTCCATCAAAAAATGCATTTAGAGTCACAGCATTTTTATAACCGCCTTAAAGTATGCTATCTTCCGCCTCCATTTTTTTCTCCATAGGGAGAGTTTTGCCTTGTATATGGAAAATATAGTACTATCATGGTGGAAGTCAAATTGGCGACATCTGAGAAGTGGGGGCAACCCTTCCTCAATTTTTTTTTGCGGAGAGCTTGTGGAGGCTTTAATTAATATTTATTCATATTTTTTGGCTGCAATAATCCACATAATAGTCTCCTATTGCTCCTTATCCAAATTTTCGAAGCTGAAAGACTCCCCAAATCAAATTTTAAACCTCAAATTTTGCAGCGTTAGGTTTGGGTTAAATCAGAGTTCATTTAAATTTTAACTGTAAGCAGTGGACGAACACTAAAAAAATAGTTTTCCGCCCTCATCTTTCTCAAGAAATAGTTACCATTTTATCATTCAAGAAAAAAGTCATATTTAAACAACAAAGACAATCTTATTGACTTTATTTTATGGATATCGTATTAAACCTGGCAGATTCCGATTACACAGCTTACACAACACTCGATGTCTGTGTCAAATCGAAAATTCTTACGTTAAAAGTCACCTCTAACCTTTGTTAGTTCTTGAATTAAATTAAGTAGGTAAACCTTTTAAAACAATAAGTTTTTCGTATTTTTGATGTACATTATGTTCAATAAGTATTTCATCATTCAATCAATCCGATTTCTTTTTAAAAAAGACTATTTGTTTTTTGCTCTCAATAAGAAATCTAGTACAATAGTGAGATTAGTAATTGGACGTATTGTCAGATAATCAGACCAAAAAACCTCGTTCAGTGGAAATGCATGTACAAACATCAAATAATAATGTCAAAAAAAGTTTTTTATGATTTTTATAAATCGTTCCTTAAAAAGTCAGAAAAAAATAAATTTAGCAAATATGGGTATTACTTGGAAGTCGAAAAAATTTGTAAATAGGCAGCATTTGAAATCCAGAATGCCCGAACCGTTATTATTATTATTATTTTCTTCTTAAAAATGGTTTCAAAGTCTAAAAATTCTTCACAACTTTGGTAATATGAAGATAATTTTTTTTTTTACAAAGAACGAACAATCCGATGGACAGTAAATAAAACCTTTTTCCCATCATTTGAGAGAGAGGAACAATTACCATTCAAAGTGGAAAAAAATATTGTTTAAAAACATAGGGAGGTTTACAATATCTGTGACTGTTATTAAAAAAATTAAACCAGAAGAAATAATATTTATTTCATCTTCTTTAGAGGTTTAAAAATATCTCTAAAAAAACTCAATTCTTGAAACAAATTTCAGAAACCTCAAATAAATAAAATGCAAGACTGAAGCCTATACTTATTCAAAAATTTCAGATTTTTCGGTTTTTTCAACATTTGGATGGAAAATACCGTTATCTTCGAAAATAAAATTAATTTTTGTGCAAATTATAAAGATTTGAAAACTGTGCACCAAGTTTTAAAAATACATATGTATCGAGCAAATTATAAAGATTTAAAAACTGTGCACCAAGTTTTAAAAATACATATGTATCGAGCCGTTTTTGAAATATTTAACTTTCCGAAAATAATAATTTTAGATGGTTTTGCATAAAAATTTTGATTACAATTACAATTAAACCATTTTTGAGACAATCAAAATAAAAAAAATGCAATGGAAATTCTTTTTTCATTTATATATATGTAAGTGAGCCAGTATCTGTTTAAATTTATAGAACTTTTTTCCAAAAAAAAACCGTCGGAGCCATTTTCGTGAAAAATTGAATTTTCCAAAAAACATAAAAGCAGTATAAGCTATATTTGGCCTTAAGAAAATAAAAAAAAAAACGTGTATAGCTACGGCACAACAAACACTATACACGAAGTTTCAAGAAAATCCACTCACCCGTTTAAGGTGTAGCTAAACGGACAGACAAACAAACATTCCCTATCATAGTAAATCTAGAGTTCGAATTTTTTCACGAATTCAAAACATGTTCTATTGTATCTATGTTCGCAGGTAAAAAAGGTTGAATAAGCAAAATAGCATCAATACGCAAGACTTAAATAAAAAAAAATGTCTAACACTTTCTTTCATTGTCCATATGTAGGAAGTCTTTAATTTCAACTTGAAGATTATTTTTTTGATTTATGTATTTCTAACTTATTGAGCCTCTCGGGTAAGGATTATCTTGAATTACATACGTATGAAGATATATGTAAATGTATGAAGTGTACAGGTAGCTACATACATATATGAAATTTTGAGTCTCAAAAATTAAAACAAATAAACAAAATACATGGGTAGAGTACTTAAAATATGTAGTTCGCATAGCATACAACTTAAAACTCATATCTTACTTTTTTTCTTTGATTTTTCAAATGTTGAATAGCTCTCCGCTGGGGATGATAGAGGGATGCAGGTCTATACAATAGACCCATGAAAAAGCTAACTGACACCATCGCTGCAATGACTTGCAAACCAAGCCTCCAACCCATTTTGCTAAAAAAGAAAAAAATCAGGAATGAATTTTCAACAAAAATAAACGCCAACTCACCCTACACCCTCTTTGAGGATTACTGAAAACAGTGCCAATCCAACTCCTTCTCCGGACATGGCCACCATTTCGACAAATTGCCGACGTTTTTTGAAGTAATTTCCAATCATTATGATCGACGATTCTCGTACCATTGAGACTCCAAGCCCTATTAAGACACCTGCAAATATTGAAAGCAATTGGTTTTATAAGCCCTGCCATCATCAGTCCCCATCTGCCATTCTTTCAAACTTACCATAACTAAAAGACATCTGACCCAGTTGGGTGGCAAACGATGTGAAAAGAACACCTAGAGGCAGCACCAACCCTCCAATGACAGCCAAAAGCCGAGTCGATTTCTTTCTGCAAAATGCTATTACAACTGGAATAGCAATAGTGGATACCGACCAGCTTAGTGCTCCCAACCAATCTGCAATATATGAAATTGTTCATGTTTGAAATTGTGATTGTGGAATGACATGAAACATGATATGGTCAACAAAAATAAAACAATCCTTACCTATTTCGCTTTTGTTGCCAAAATGCTGAGTGGCATAAAAGAGCAGCAAACCATAGGAGAGCTGCAATCCTGAGGTCAGGACGTGGGCCAGGAATGATAGCCCGCAAATAATCCATCCCCAACCACCGTCCGGATAAAAATGCTGCCGTATTGTGGTAATATCGACACCAGACCTACGCAGGGCAGGTATGTTCCTATGCAGCATATGGAACTCCCGATCCAGAAGCCCTGCTGGAAATGTGGAGTCTTCATCATCGGTCAGTCTATTCCCTCGTTCGTACCCTGGAGGTGAATTTTGAATGGTGTTATGGTCAGTTTGCATGTTCATGTTAATTTAAAAATTAATAACACTAACCTGAATAGCAGCTGGGCGGTGGTAGGTCCCTGGGTTTCTGTTCTTCAAACCACTGATCCGACCGGACTTTTGGGGTTCCTAAATTTCCATGACATTGACACGTAAAGCTATTCCCGTAATAATTATCGAAAACATTGCATAAGGCAGTGATTGATTGGGAGTGCTGATTTGAAAGGTTTCCATTGCCAAAGCTTGGTCTCGTAGTAGCTGCCTGCCTCCGCAGATGCGACGTGGGAGGCAGGGGAACTGTGGCAGGCAGCACAGGATCATCCGCGTGCAAATGATGATGCTGCTGCTGGTGGTTATAGGCGTTGTAAGAATTATAGAAATTATTCATGGCGGTGGGTTTGTACAGCTGACGCAAGTCCGAATGGGATACACTTGGCTTTGTATCTAGTTTCGTTGACGATGCGATGGAAGACAGCCGAGGACAGGATACCCACCAGATGATGGGTCTGTTATTAAAACTACAGTGACAACAAATGTATCTATTGGTGGTGAG
This sequence comes from Syrphus vitripennis, assembly GCA_958431115.1. Classification (NCBI taxonomy): domain Eukaryota; kingdom Metazoa; phylum Arthropoda; class Insecta; order Diptera; family Syrphidae; genus Syrphus; species Syrphus vitripennis. The sequence continues at coordinate 146,782,931 of OY288108.1, read as the reverse complement.
CGCATTAGAAGGAGCTGGGGTGGGAGCACCTTCGGAGGTGGTGGCAGTGGTAGCAGTGCACTGCGACCGGTTTTTCTCGGGTTGACGAAGGTCGATACTACTGGAACACTGGTTTTGTCACACTGTGCTTGATGATGGCCAATGGTGAGGTGGCTGTGGCTGGATGCTACAATTTTTGTTAAAATGTCGAAGACTATCGCTCCCACTGGCACACATGCATTGTCGTCCAACGTACTGATGATGATAATGATGAAGGTAGTGGTGGTGGGGCAGATAGTTGCAATTGCAATTGCAGTTGTTGTTGATGTTGTTATTTATATTGTTCGAATGAATTTGTGTTGTCGTCGTCAGTTGTGGACAACTATGGGATATAGGATCTTCCGGTGTCGGATTGTGTTGATGTCTTTGGACGAGGGAACAACCATTCATCCTTTGTTTGATTGAAAAGTCTATTTTCTCTCTACGGTTGCATGTGCACTTTTCAATCATTTTAATTGACTTTTATTCAAGATTTCCAACTCATTATCTCTAAGAAGAGAATAGTGTATCTGTTAAGAAAGTGTCAGAAAAGTTTGTTTTAATATACGAGAACGAGTGTCATTTTCAGTTCACACATACAACAAATACATTCATAAATAAATAAAAATGACATTTTAATAGATTACTAAGGTTTGATGGCAACACAGGTGGGTTAAAGGAGGAATGTTCGAACAAGAAAAGTTTTATTCAAGCCAACTCATGTATACGAATAGATTCGAACTCAAAGGTGAGATAAAATGCTTTTTTTATTGTGTAAGGTGAGTGAGATTTTAAGCACTTTTTTGATCCTTAGGATTATTAAAAAATGCTTGGAGTTCTTTTTTCTGGGAATTTAAATATTTTCTGCAGTCAGCTTATAGGGTTCATCGATCTCACATCAGTTCAAACTTTGTTGAAATAAAATATTACGCAATTTTGTGTGGGGCTAGCAATATGTTACTCATTGAAGGACGGAAGTTTTTGTATTTAATTAAAAAATATGCAAGTTTAATGGAAAAGCCAAAACAAAATTCTTCTATGCGAAAATTCTATAAAAGAAATAAATCTGATTAAGGACTACGGAGTATCTTTAAATTTATTACCATTTTCACTATTAGATGTTTTTGATTGCATGTTCTTATTAATTTTATTGATTTAAGTTGTTTAAGGCTTTTTTTTATAAATGAAAGTGATAGTAAAAATATAAATAGATACCATATGTTTATATGTTTTTCTAAATTAAACCTTCTTGTTTCTGGGTCATTGGTGGCTGCGGTGAATAATCTACATTAAAATAGAGAATCACTTTTTTTATTTATTTCGAAGATGGATGTGAATCGATCAAAATTAAACTATGACCTTTATAGGGGAAATTGAAAGCAAACAATAAAAATTGCGCATTGTCCCTTTAGATGTGAGACAAAGTCGACAACTGTAGGTACCACATATGTACTTTTTGCTTCTACGTTATTTCAATACGTAGGCACCTACCAGTAGCGGATGCAAAGAGAAGCGGATGGCTAAAAATGCTAAATCCCTCCTAAACCGATTTTCTAAAAACATTATTCGAAATATTAAAAGAAAGAAACCAAACGAAAAAAGAGTTCGGGTTACGCTAAATATTTCTTTTTCTAGCCCCAAGTAAATTGAACGAAAAAATAAAGCTCAGGGATTAATTGCGTGTGCGTATTTAAGCCCCAAAAGCATTTAACAAGATGACGAAGTGAGGGTATAAAATTAACATGTTTCGTGTCTGTTTCCTTTTGAATAACCCCAAAGGAATTTGACGAAAAACAAGAGGTCAGGGTTAAACTTTCACTTTTTTCCTCAAGCCCCAAACGAATTGAACGAAAAAATGAACTGTGTTTTTTTTGCCCACTTTGTTGTTTATAGCCGTGCGAGCTCGAGGCTTAACTGTCATGTAAGATATTTTTTTCTATTCATTAAGGAATGGTATATATTTTACGTATCAGCAGATTGTCGCTTTAATCACAGTTTCGATTGGTAACCCGGAAAATGCTTTATAGTATAAGCGAGCCTGGAACGATTCTTGTTGAAACTAAATATCTAAGAAACAAATTTCTATCATTTTGACACTTATCAAACAAACAACGGTATTTGTGCTTATTTTTCAATAGTTATTGTTGAAAAATGTTGTGCCAACATGTTTCATCAACTTTTTTAAAAACATACTAAGGATTTCAACCTGCAAGTTGAATTTGTAATTCTCTGAAAATATAAATCTAAAGTTGAGTTACTTTGGGATAGACGCCGAATTATTCGATTGGGTTATTGGGTATGCAAAATAAAAGGTTTTATATTGTTTTTAAAAATTGTTTTGCTTTGGAGGTTGAATAAATAAATAATATTTTTGTGACTAATTTGATATGACATCAATTAAAGGTTTTTTTCAATAATTTTAGGACAAAAGTTTTTGGTCATTTGAAATTTGTTTCTCAAACTTCAACTCCCTCTGTAGCCAATTCCTAGATCCGCTTCTGTACTCATGTTTAAGGCGCAAAAATTCAAATAAACCAGTTTAATGGAAAATCCATTTTATATAACTTCTTCTTTCTTCATAAGGACCCTTTACTTTAAACTGACGATTGGCATTAAAATATCTTTATTTTTCATCGTATTTTTTTATACGACCCATCTGGGAATGCTTTTTCAATTTAAAAAAAAATCAATTCTTTCTAAGGTCCTGTGTCCCACTTTTTTATGGCATGAAAGACTCTAACTTCAACTGCATCTATATGATTCTTCCTATAGCCGTAAGTCCCTAGGGGCTGTCATTCTTTTTTTTAAATGTTTCATGACGTTTTTTTTTCCCTTAGCCAATCCGTTTTTCTACCCCACCTTGGCTTCAGGTTTTTCTCACATTTTGTCGCGCCTACTATACGTTAGGTATCTATGATTTTGTATCTGATCTCAATTCCTTTATTTTATGAATAATTTTATTTAGTATGAAGGGGATGGTATTTGTTTATTTCTTTTTTTAAGACAGTTCTTGTTGTTATTCATTTTTCCACATTTTTACCCTAGCTCATGCGAATGGATATTCCTTCAAGATAATTAGTTTAGTAAGTTAGTGATAGTCAATCTTTCTTAACGGAATTAATTTTAATTTTGCTTGTTAAAATATATGTACATAGTAGCTTCTATATTTCGAAGTATAGGCTACATAAAACAATATTTAGGATAAGAACAAACTAAAGAAACGAACAGACATTTTAGAGTGTTGGCTATTCTCACCAAATTCAAAACTGGGTTCTCATAATGCATTTACACTACACATTTTCGTATTTTTTCTTTTAAAATTCAATTTTATTTGACACACGGATGCTAATAAAAAAAGAAGAAAACGGACATCAAAATAAGTTTCTTTAATTTGGCCACGATTAGTTTTGGAAAACCTTGTAATGCATGAAAAAACTTAAATATTAATAAAATATAGGTACTCGTAAACATAGAAATGTATGCATTTTGGTCAGCTGTTTTTAGTTTCGCTGAACTTTTCATAGGGTTGTTTGTTTCTTTCATCTCAGAGTTTCATCAAGTTTAAAACTACATATGTATATTTTACGATTAATTTTTCGTCCAAAACATATATTTTTGTAGAATACCGCTAGACGTCACCTGCTGTCGTCGCGGGTCAGCCGAAAGCTGATATAATGTAAAATTAAAGTACAACATTGTAAACCATGATTAAACAAAGCAAAAACAAATTTAAAAATCATTTAATTTCAACTAATTTATTAAAATTTTACGCTTTAAGATAATTGCTCACAGCATGCAAGCCAGCCGTAACCCCAATCAAAAGGTTATTTGAAATGAATTCCATCAAGGGATTAATAGGGCTGTGCACGAGACCGAGACGAGACTGTAACGAGACTCTCGGTGTTTGTTTGCAGCAAGGAAAATAATTCAAAATTTTGTTCTAAAAAATAACATTAAATTTTCCATTATAAATATTAGACAGCCTCTAGAATGAAATGTTTGACTAAATCGGAGATAGCCTGATATGGTATTCCAGGATGAAACTGAGACGAGACTTAGTCATACGAAAACGAAACGAGACTGAATTTTATTTTAGATTTGACGAGACTTCTGAAGTCTCCTCTCGTGGCCAGCCCTAGGACCAAGAAAAAGCTATTCATGTGCATACTTACTCACATAAAAAAGCGGAATCTTTTGAAATCCTGGATGTTCATTCAAAGGCATAAATTTACTTTTTTTCAAAAGCGGCTAATCTAGTCGCCTATATTGTTTAGTGAAAATTGTGAATCAAGAACTATTTTTTAATTCACTTATAGAAAAATACGCGCTTGGTCACACGCGCTCCCATATGCATTCTCCTACAGTATAATTCCCACGCTCAAAAAAATCCTAAACAAAAATTGAAAAAAAAAACCCGCAAATAACATACAAACCCAATCCTTTGAATTTAGATTATTCGGTTGGTAAACCTAAGGATAACAGCAAATGCTTTATTAATTACAGTTGACCTTCATGTCATCATTACAATGCTAATCATGGATAATTTATTTGTAGTTGTCCTTCCTACATCCTTTCTCAATACACAACCATTGTAGACATTCAAAAAAAGGAAACCTTCTATTTTAAAAGGAGCTCTTGAGCTTATGCAGTATCCGAACAGCCGCTTTTCATATTTGCCTTATACCCTCCTTCATAGAACATACTGCATATTTTATGTTTCGGAAAGGTCAATAAATATACAAGAGCGAATTTATTGCATTTGCAATCAAGGCCAGCGTAGGCCTGTGGGCAGATTTATTCCCTTAAATCACTCCGTTATAGAATATTCTAATAGTTTTGTAGAACTTAATACAGCATTTTAACAAAAAAAAGGAACATAAATTCAAAATTCAATACTGTAGGAAAATTATGTATAATACCCCGACTAGAAATGACTTGGGGATAACCCAGCCTATACATCTGGACCTAATTGGGTCCCGAAGAGGTACGCCCAATAGGGAAATCCCAAGAAGGCCCCAATTAGCCCCCATTCGGGAAACCCCACCGTAAAAATAAAAATTTTTAGTTAATTTTTCCCAATTGGGATCTGAGTGGGACCTAAGTGGGAAAACCCAAAGTAAAAATAAAAATTTTTAGTCAATTTTTCCCAATTGGGATCTGAGTGGGACCTAAGTCGGCAAACCCAAAGTAAAAATAAAAATTTTTAGTCATTTTTTTTGCGTTATACTTTGTGTCCGACCACACTTAGAAGTCTCAAAATTATTTTTGGCAGACTACTAACAAAATATATGAATGATTTTTATCAAGTATCTTATTAAGAAAAAAATCCAGTATTTGCGCATGCGTAGATAAGCGTAAGTATCGCAATACTCAAAAGAGGTCTCTTATTATATTACATTTATCAAGTCGGTTGTTATACACACTGTGTTAGTATACATCTATATTAGTTCAAAGAACTGCGGCGCCTTAATATATCTATGTGTATATGTATATGAATATGTATCAATAGTGCGACACCAAGTGGAAAAAAGAATTAAGTTGACAATCGAGAAAACGCGGTGACAAGTTACGACAGGTTCTTTTTAATTATCGAGTGCTTGTTTTTTATTAAACAGTTTTAGTGTTTTAGATTATTATTATATTTTTATTATAAACATTTACCAATGGCTAGTAATAGAAAAACGTAAGTACTTTTAAAATAATTTAATTGTGTACTTTTAGTATTTAATTGATTCAGTTATTTGTAAATTTTTATATCAAAATATTTCTCTTAGGGCTCGAGTTGGGGCACCCTTGATGGGGCCACTTCTGGATTACCTTATTGGGACCATCTTGGGATTTTCCCGTTGGGGCACGAATGGGATTGCCCAATTAGGGCCGCACAGGGCTTTGCGTGACATCCCTATTTGTGGTCCCTATAGGGCAACCCAATGAGGGCCCAATAGGTCTCAGAAAAAAATTTCTAGTCGGGACGCTCGATTGTACCTACACGATTGTCATGGTTTTGAGGTTTGACTTTGAAGTTCGAATGACCACAGTTTTTGAAGACATTCTGAATTTACATTTTTTTTAAACAGATTACCTAGTTATCTATATTTTCAAAATAATGGATAAACACGATTTACCATGAAAAATTTTGATTATTTAGAATTTTAAAATACAAAATAAACCACCAATTCCGAAAAAAAAACATTTATAAAGCTTCACGTAATTGTAATTTATTTAGGAGCCCTAAACTAACGCTGGGTGAAGAATTTGTAAATCCAATCCTGTTATTGTGCACAAGCTAGACCAATATACCCACTCTTGCTCTTTTTTAATATAGATTTATTTTGTAGATTTTACTCTTGACATACGTTGACATAAAGAGGAGTAACTATTTAAATGATGTTTAACTCCTCAAAGTAGATTTTAACTGATTGGAGCAATGTAAATATTTTTTTAGTATTTATTGATATTTGTTTTTATTTGAAAATCGTTGAATATTTATGAATATTTTATTTTGGATTGTTATTTTGTGTCATAGTTAAACAAAGTATGCTTCTTTCAAAGGATTTAACTTATAGAATCAAGTAAAATGCTTTGTTTGTAAATTTGGAATTTAATTTTAATAAGTAAAACTAATTAAATTTTATTGATACATGCAAAACTTCATCGGGTTAAATGAAATGTTTCAATTCTAGTGGGGTATTTTTGGACTTTTAAAAGACTCTATAGATTATTTTCTAGAGTAGGCAATTAAGTTCAGTTCAGTGACTGAGCAATTTAGTTCATATCACGTTGCTGGAAAATTTGGATCATTTTAATGCAATTTATTTCAAAATTGCTTCCAAATTAAATTAAGAAAAAGTTTAAAAAACTTACCAGAACATATCGAATAGTGTAACAAAAGTATATAAAGTGGCAACACTCACAGCACCAACCATGTCAACGACTGCGCCGTACCAACATAATATCCATTAACAAAAAACAACAGCAGACGCAGACATGTACTACGTTGAACAAAAACAATTCATCGCAGTCAGACATCAGATATATACACATATCATGACACAGTGCGCAGCTGCCAAAAAGCGAAAGACTCAACAAAGAGGAACAACAAAATCTACTCAACAACAACAAAGGCCCCATGCAAGAAGTATAAAAGGAGATGCACCATCGAAGAAACTTCACTTTTTATGCGACTCTATGCACGAGCACAATTATATTGTCTTGTCTAAAGCCCTGAAAAAGTATCTACTCGTATCTTATGTAAAATTAAATTAAATAAAGAAACTTATGTTTTAATGTGATGTTTTAGAAAAACGTTCTTTTATTTAAGACAAACACAAAAGAAGAAATTTACTTTTAAAAAACCCCATTAGAAATTGACGCCCAACGTTCAGCCCGATACACCTTCGCCCAAAAACCGACATCGAGGCGCCGAACGAACAAAAAAAAAAATATACTGCGTTGCACCATTGTTTGGTCGACAATATTTAATAAAATTTGTAGTGCGTTGCACCATAATTTGGTCGACCACAACAATATAATTTTAATAACATTTTTTTTGCACCCATCGGTCGAATTAGTTTTGCACCAACACTGAGGTCAAAATAATTCTGCACCTAAGCGGTCAATAATAATAAAATTCTTGTAAAACAACAAAAACTTGCGCACCTCGACTGGTCCTAGTTTGCTAAAATTGTATGAATCGAAAAAGTCCACGACTTAATCAAATGGCGGTAATACAGATGACCCAAGAACAGCTGATGACGCTCATTGCCGGCACAACGTCACAAGCAACAACCGCAGCTATGCCAACTGGAAACTTCGCAGCCTGCACTTCCCGATTCAACGGAGAACGTTGCAAAATGGTAGTGGAAGCTTTTATTTCCAGCACGTCTATATATAAAGATGTCACAAATATGAGTGACAGTAACGCTCTAAAAGGGATACCTCTTCTTCTTGAAGGTATGGCGGCCACTTGGTGGGAGGGAGTAAAATCTCAGCCAAAAACTTGGGCAGAAGCAATGACGCTCCTGAGAAACTCTTTTGCTGCGTCAAGACCAGCCTACCAGGTATACATAGAAATCTTTAAAGAAAAACAAAATGAGAGGGAATCAACGGACATGTTCATATGTAATAAGCGCGCTCTCTTTGCCGAATTAAAAGATAAAGCCCATAGTGAAGAACAACAAATTGACATGGTGTTTGGATTATTGCACAAAAACATAAGAACAAAGCTAGAAAGAGACAGCGTACAGTCATTTGAAAAACTGCTCTGTTCTGCACGGCAAATTGAGAAGAACATGGATGAAATACAAGGCAACTCATTTAAAAAGAATGACGCCATCAAGAAACAAAATTCTAAGCGCACCAAGTGTGGTTACTGCTCCAACTTTGGACACACCCTTGACGAATGCCGAAAAAGAATAAGAGACATTAAAGATGAGAAAGAGAATAAAAGCAAAGAAAACAAAGAAAACAAAGCCAACTCGCGTGCCATCCTCAATTGCTATGGTTGTGGCAAGCCAGGTTTTGTTAGGAGTCAATGTCCAAATTGCAACCAAGCAAAAGAAGCAACAAGCATAAACTTCTGTTCTATCGATTCTTTCCCAAAGAAAACCCTACCACCACTCCGTCAACGACCTTCCGTTGAAATTGCATTCGGCGGACAGCGAGGAGTCGCCTTTATTGATACAGGTGCCCGTATGAGTATAGCTAGCTACCAACTATACAAACAAATGCTTGGTTTAGGCTATTGTTTCACAGCATATCGTGCTAAAGTGGTACTGGCTGATGGCATCAAGCGTGAACAAGATGTTCTTGTCACCAAGGCAGTTATAAAGTTGCAAGGACGTTTTATCGAAACAAAGCTGATGGTAATAGAAAGTTCCACAGATAATCGGACGCTCCTTGGAATCGATTTCGTAGAAGATGCTAAGATGATTCTTAACCTACCCCAACGAATGTGGTATTTTGCGGATGCGCCGTCAAAAAAATATGATTTTGTTAAAACCGAATCAATCACTGCATTGGACCTCGCACCTTCATTTTCTGTTTCCACCCCAGATCAGAAAACGCCACCAACACCACTAGGTTTACTCAGAATCCAGTCGCCAATTCCAAATCCGATTAGTCCCATATCAAAAACACCGACGATGACACTTCATAACAATTCAAGTCAACTCTTCTCCAATCCAACAGATTACTCACCGGATTCCATAAATAGAATCTTTGAAGATACACTTCCCAGACAATCGACGTTATCTCATCTCGAACTTTCACTATATGATCCAGAATTCGTATTCTTCGAATCTTTTAGTGCAGAAGACATCACTCTCAAGGAACACGAAGCAGTTAATCTTGAGCCAAACAAAAGAGAGCAACTCAATGCGATTGTTCTCCAGAACAAGAAATTGTTCCAGCTGTCTGATAAGCCAGCTATTGCTGTTGAGCACACGATACCAACAGCCGATCATGAACCAATTGCGGTTCCACCCTATCGACTTTCAGAGACAAAGAAGAAAATTCTACAAGATGAAGTTGCTGAAATGCTCAGAACCGGCATTATTGAGGAATGTGAATCTCCTTGGGCTTCCCCCGTCGTAATGGTCCCCAAAAAAGATGGTAGCATTCGAGTTTGCATTGACTATCGTAAGCTCAATGCGATAACGAAACCAGATGTTTATCCACTGCCTCGCCTAGATGACCTCCTCCATGCCGCAAAGAACGCAGAAGTCATGTCTACAATCGATCTACTATCCGGATATTGGCAAATCAAAATGAAAGACGAAGATAAGGACAAAACCGCCTTTATTACTCCATTCGGTATTTATCGTTTTCTCCGTATGCCTTTTGGACTGCGGAATGCACCATCTACATTTCAAAGACTGATTGACAGAGTTAAAATCAAAGTCTGTGATGTACGCGTGCTAGCTTTTCTCGACGATTTGTTGATAATCTCATCATCATTTGAAGAACATTTGACTGATCTTGAAACAATTTTTAAAGTTTTAAATCAATTTAACCTGCGAATCAACCGCAAAAAAAGTTACTTTTGTAGAAGTAAAGTTAAGTTTTTGGGACACATCTTAACAATAGATGGTATATCTCCAGACCCTGACAAAGTTTCAGCTATCAAAAACCGCCAAGCTCCAAAAAATTTGAAAGAGATGATATCGTTTTTGCAAACCTGTTCATGGTTTCGAAGATTCATCCCGGACTTCGCGAAGATTTCCAAGCCATTATCTGATCTCACCAAAAAGAAAGCAAAATGGATATGGGAAAAACCCCAACAAAATGCTTTCGAAGAGCTCCAGAATCGACTTATTACCGCTCCAATCCTCAAACAAGCTGACGAAACCAAGCCTTTCATCATACGTTCCGATGCCAGTTCTTATGCTCTTGGTGCAGCCTTACTACAAGGGGAGAATACAGACGAACGACCAGTAGAATACGCTAGCAGACTCCTTTCTTCAGCTGAAAGAAACTACAACACTACAGAAAGAGAAGCCTTCCCGAGTAGCACAGAAGGGTTTCCTTTTAGTAGATATAACTCCAGTAAAACAATCAAGTTGTTGTTCATTTATTTCAGGAACATGTTTTGCTACAGTTATGTAACCCAAATAGCCGCGTTTCTCCTCTCATTTGAAACAAATTTGTATTAATTCCGTTTTATAGAAGTTAAATTTTGTCATTTCTCAGTTTTATAAGTGTTATTTGAACTAAGAAATGTTACATGTAACTCAATCTTACAATAATGCAACTTTAATTGAACTCGACGATGAGCTTTATTAATATTGCTAAAACGTTAATGCAAGCATACTTTGTTACATATAACATTGCTTAAACAAAATTTAACTTTTTCAGTTCCATTATGTTATAATATAATGAGAAATAATGTTACCGAAAACATTTCAAGAGTTACTGAAAAGTTATTATTTAACTCTTTTAAAATGTATTGTATACTTTTCAGATGTTATAAAAGAGATAAAGTAAAGTATTGGATACAATCATTAGTCAAATATTATTATTTCAAATGCGATTTTTAGTTATTTATAAACTGAAAATCTAATGCAAATGCTATTTTTATCACAAATATTGATGTTTTCCTTCTAGAAAACTCACGCGCCATCCCAAATATTAAAATTGGGCGAAAATTTGAAAAATGTGAAAATACTTATTTCTGTATTTATGAATTTAAGTTGCAAAAATTTTTATGATTTACATTAGGAAACGAAACTTTGACCCATTTCCATTAAAATTTACTAAACAAAAAGTGACAATAACTGGAAAAGCTAATTTAAAAATTTAGCATATATGATCAAATCCTAAGAAATTTTTATTACATTGTGAACAATATGGCGTTTGTTGCAGGAAATATCAATAAAACATTGTCTCTCAAAAGTAAAACTTAAATGTTACTATCCCAAAGATATAACAAAATAGAAAATCAAAGCAATAAACTCCTCATTTTAATCAACTTACAATGTTTATAAAACAGAGAAATATTGTGTTTCATCATATTTTCGAATTTTCGTTACTGAAACAAGAATTCTTATATTTAAAAAACCATCATTTTTTTTTTGTGGCAGGAAAAAATGAAGCGAAAAATTGCATTTTACTTTGGTCCATGCCCGCCAGTATTGCCGCAGTTAAATTTTTGTTTATATTTCTAAAACAGACATTCATAACAGAAATCAAGTTAAATTTAAACATATCAATGTTGCCTTCTTTTGAACCCCCATTAAATGTTTAGTTCTAGAAAATAAATTTCTAATTAAGATTTAAAAAAAACATAATTTTGCCTTTTTCTTAATGCTTCATAAAATATCGTTTTTTGGCCGTCTGTTGACATTTGATACGAAATATTCATGAAAAGTAAAAATGCGTTTTTTGTGACAAGACAAATCATGCAATGTAAAAAAAGTTATTTTTATTTTTAATAATTATGAGTTCTTAAAACCATAATATAGTATAATTTACGTGTATTATGGTCGTCTTAAAATCTGCAACTGTTTAATATACTTGTGACAATTTTTCAATCCTGCGGCAACTCTGCCATGTTAAGCAACTCTTTTCATGTCAAAGCAATCAGCTTTGTTATCGAAGGTTCTAGAAACTCAACTACAACATCACTTGAATCTTAAGAAATGTTGAAGTTTTGTTTCAAATGCAAAGCAAATGTTTTTTTTTTTCAATTTTAGTACTTTGGTTACCTATCCGTTTCAATGTCGTTACAATATCTATTTAATGTTTACAAATATATTACAAGTAAATAACAAAATCTCCACTCATAAAAAATACAAGCGGGTATGTTTCAACTTTGTTTCAACGATGTGTTATGCGAAATATAAACGAAACAAAGCACAAGTAGAGTTTTATCTTTGTTTTTATATTGAATATAGTAATAAGAAGATTGAAATGTAATTAAAAAAACAGTTTTGGAGATTTACTCGTATGCATAATTTTTTTTTAAACCAAGAAGTGTTATTTAAAGAATGATGTGTATTTTATTATAATGTACATACATATTTTTCTAACAGCATTGTATTGTATTGTATTGAATATACAACACCGATTAACTTATTGTTATATGTATATATTGTAAAAAACTTGTTCTAATGTTAAAATAAACATTTAATAGGAAAAACATTACAAAAATGTTTGTCATTTGTTTCCCCCTTTTTGACTATCAATTATATTAAAGTTACGAAAATGTTTTTATAGATTGTTTTAAGAAAGTTATTTTAATATTTAAGTTAGAAGATATCGAAATAGAAAATCAATAGATGTAATAAAAACTTTTTACTAACCATCAAATGCTAGACTTGCTTATAATCTTTTAATAACAACTTCAGTTTTTTGAAAACAAGTTCAAACTGTTATAAAACCGATTTGTAGCATTTAAATTCAAAAGTTACAATTGTTTTTTGATGAACAACTGAGAAATTGAGTTACAACAAATAATATTGCAAATTACTTCAACAAAACACAAATACAACAGAATTCTTGTTACAAATCGAATTCTGTGCTACTCGGGTTAGCCGTAGTTTGGGCTGTTCGGAAATTCCAGAGCTACATAGAAAATAGCAAAATAACAATTATTACGGATCATCAGGCCCTGAGATGGCTAATGACTCTCAAATCACCAACGGGTCGATTATCAAGATGGTGTTTAGAATTACAACCATATGACATTCATATTCAGTATACACCAGGTAAAGCCAACGTACTTGCAGACATGTTGTCCCGTCCACCAATTGAAGAAGAATTTCCAACTTTAGAAAGTTGCATCATCTCTGTCGACTTTCCTCATAGAAGTATAAAGGAAACACGTGACAACCAATTAAAAGATCCTGATCTTAAAAAGATAATGGATGATCTCGAATCTTTCACACCAGAACGATTCACCTGCTGGACTTCACGAGGTTATATGCTTCAGGACGGTGTACTTTATCGATACAATGAAGACACTGAAAACGAAGAAGCTCAACTTGTACTTCCTAAAGTTGAACGCCAACAAATAATGAATTCGTACCACAATGAACCCACAGCTGGACATTACGGATCTGAACGTACTATTCAACGAATATCAGCCCGATATTTTTGGCCATGCATGCGAAGAGATATCACAAAATACGTCAAAGATTGTACTCTCTGTCAAAGGTATAAAATCACAAACCTGAAACCAGCTGGACTCTTGCAAACTCCTGTTCAGAGTCGGCGTTTCGAAGTTCTTGCCATTGATCTCTTTGGGCCACTTCCTCCTTCCGATGATGATATGAAATGGATTTTCATCATTGAAGATGTAACAACCCGCTGGGTTGAACTCTTTTCATTAAAAGAAGCAACAGCAGCTGTATGCGGAAAGACGCTCATAACAGAAATATTCCTCCGATTTGGTCTCCCAAGAAGATTGCTTAGCGATAACGGTACGCAATTTATCAGTGCCGTCATGCAACACATCACTCATTGCCTTGGAATCATGCAATGCTTTATCCCCGTCTATCACCCACAAGCAAATCCTGCTGAACGAAAAAACAGAGACTTAAAAACTCAATTAGCCATTCTAGTTGGGAACGAACACCACAACTGGCCCGAAAAGTTACCCTTCATTAGATTTGCTATGAACACGGTTAGATGTCAAACTACCGGATACAGTGCAGCTTTTCTCAATTTTGGAAGAGAACTACGTGCTCCTGATGATGTCGAACGTGATTTTCGTGCAGTTGTTCAATCCGAAAACTTCGTACCAGAAATCACCCCATATCTAACTAAGATGGCAGAAACACTAAAGAATGCCCGCGAAATCCATGAACGAGAACAAGATCGCCAAAAATCCTATGCTGACGTAAGACGACGTCCCAACCCAACTTACTGTCCAGGAGATTACGTTTGGGTTGACACCAAAATTCACAGTAAAGCAAGTAATCGCTTCACCAGCAAATTCGCACCTAGACGCGACGGTCCATACATCATTCTCGGCAGCAAAGGTTGCAACAATTATGAGATAGCCAGTCCTTCTAACCCAAATGAAGTTCTTGGACTATATCATACATCTGCACTATCCAAATGTACCAATCCAAATGAAACTGAAGAGCCTCTCGTACCAATTAGACGTCGAGGAAGACCTCGAAAACACGTTAATTAAAAAATCTTGTATCTTCACTCTTTTATTCTTCTTTCAGATACAAAAGGGGAGACTGTAACAAAAGTATATAAAGTGGCAACACTCACAGCACCAACCATGTCAACGACTGCGCCGTACCAACATAATATCCATTAACAAAAAACAACAGCAGACGCAGACATGTACTACGTTGAACAAAAACAATTCATCGCAGTCAGACATCAGATATATACACATATCATGACACAGTGCGCAGCTGCCAAAAAGCGAAAGACTCAACAAAGAGGAACAACAAAATCTACTCAACAACAACAAAGGCCCCATGCAAGAAGTATAAAAGGAGATGCACCATCGAAGAAACTTCACTTTTTATGCGACTCTATGCACGAGCACAATTATATTGTCTTGTCTAAAGCCCTGAAAAAGTATCTACTCGTATCTTATGTAAAATTAAATTAAATAAAGAAACTTATGTTTTAATGTGATGTTTTAGAAAAACGTTCTTTTATTTAAGACAAACACAAAAGAAGAAATTTACTTTTAAAAAACCCCATTATAATAGAAAGTTTTGCCATTTGGAACGAAGCTCAAGTTCAATCAAATTCCATTGCTTTGAACTTGCTCCTATGGAAATAAGGAAAAATAGGGAGGCTCCACCACAGAAAAAACATATCTTATATCTTTACTTCTGAAAACATAACTTAAAACACCTCATCACTTAACTGGTTTGTTCTGTAAACTATTTTTTAAGCCAAACATAATTATTTTTACTAAAAATATTTGGAAACGCTGTCAAATCCCAACTCAATGCGATGGTGCTTATGTCCCAGCTGCTTGCCTCCAGGACTTCTTATGATGATGTCAAATTAACGGTATAGCATATAAAATAAGCTTTGGGGCTTAAGGTCGTCAAAATCTGTCGTGGGACATTGCTCTTTTTTCTTTATCTCTTTCCTTTTTCCCATTCGCAAAACCCAACAAGACAACTTCAAAAACTTACTTTATAGACAAAGATAACAAATGCCAATTCACCTAGGTATGAAAAAAATGACAAAAAAAAATTTCTCCAAAAACAGATTGGCCAAATATTTGTACAAATTAGTGTAACGAACATAATTTTCTAACAAACGGAATGTTATAAAACAAAAACAACAAAAAAAAAAAACTCCCAATGCTTCCCTTAGATTTCAGTAAAACTTTTAATCCTTATAATATATGCAGAGTTTCCTCGAAAATTGTTAATCGCTTTATCCTTTTATATATAGAGCCCGAAGGAGATATAAAATGAAAACATTTTCAACCCTTTTCATTCTTGCTTATCATCAAACTATTAATTTATGAAAAAGAACACAAGAAGTGTTGGTTTTACATTTAAACTATATATACAGCTAAGCTATACATAAAAACATATAGCCGTTAATCATAAAAACCACCCCAATAAAAATCAGAAAAACTTTCTGCGCGCCTGTCTCTACATAAAATCCTAAATAGGTACCCTTTATTATACTTAAATATAGGTATATATATATATTTCTCTTTTTTTTTGTTAAGGAAAAGAAAAAAAAAACATCAGATGAATAAATTTTGTCATCTAACTTATATTTATATGTATTATTTAGGTATCTAACAACTTTTCACACACACCTCGCATTTGCGGGCATTCAAGTGACAAAAAACATCATTTGGCATGTATAGTATATCTACCACAATATTGCGTTTACAAAGGACATTTAGCATAATTTATTTTTTGCTTATGCGGCTCTGAGATTGTCGAAAAGTTCCGCTCATTAAAACCAAGAACAGGCTGAACAGGTACTTCGTACACAACACAGCAAACAGCTACACACTAAGCCCATCAACGTAACTTCCTGGAACGCAAATAATACACAAAGCAAACTTAAACTTTATCGTCCCGTTTCATCCATCCTTAATAAAAATGAGAGTTTCCATGCGAATTCCTTCATTATGCGCGCCTCTCCGTTACAAACTATGCAATTCGAATTTTTATCATTCTCTCTGGCTCCGCTCCGCAACCAAATGGCACACTAATGAACACTTGAAAAAAAACTAACTTTTTTTTTATTATATATAGAAATGACCTCGATGTTGCTAATTTCGTATATAATAAAAAAGAAAAAAAGAAAATAAACTTTTCAAAAAAAAAATAAAATAATTGTATAGCACGAGAGGAAGTTAGGTAATTAAAATTTATTGAAATCAAGAACCCACGTTGTCCAGCAGTGTTTCCAGATTGGGAACTAAAAGCGGATTTCTTTGTTGGGATTTTCAAATTTAAATATGTAATTCAATTTAACACAAATATTGGTTTAAGGCCTTTAAGAGGTATCATGTCCCAGTTAGTCAAAAATGTTGGGTTTCCGGAAATTAATGTGGACTCAAATATTTTGTGGTCTGCTTTGCTTTGTGGCTATTTTAAAATGTCTCTCGAATCAAAGGTTTTAGGCCCAATGCAAAACATAGACTTAGATTTAGAGGCTGGCAACACTGGCACATTCCTAACGACTTACGGACCGATGCTATTCGAATAAGCAAGTTCAAAATTATGTCTAACGAAGATCATTGCAAAATGTGAACAAGCAAAAAAAAACATAAATCAACATTATAACCACAGAATGTGGCAACAAAAAAAATATATACTTAACAAATGGCATTAGTCCGTAAGGCAAAAGATGAAAAATAAAAATAAAAAAAAATAAATGTTAAAGAGGCACTATAAAATGTGAAAGTACGCATTAGCATCCACTTTAATGGAACAAAAGCACACTTAGGTGGGTACAATTATTACAAAAAGAAGACATGAAGGTTATTTCGAGTCTATTTACATCCATTTGTATGACCTTGAAACACATTGTAAGAAAGAAAAAAAATACCTAACACACAAAATTCATATACCTAATATGTAGGATGTAGGTAGATATACGAAATACGATGTCGCAATAAGGAGTCTCAATTAAGTGTCCTTAATACTTTAATCCTCTGCAAGAGCTCCTTTTTTTGCAAGGAATCGATTTTTGTGTGCTCTGTGCAAACCCATTACATTATTACAACTAGGTAGGTAGGTAGAGCGGTATACTCTGAGATGATGGCCTTCTCGTCTTCATGTCTTCATTATTTAATATTTTTTTTTTTTTTTCTTTTTATATAGAAAAAATGCAGTGCCAGCAAGAAAAAAATAATCAGAGAAAAACCATTTTAACGCACAAGACCTAGATTTAAGAAACAAGCTACCACAAACTACCGCACCATCAGCAAGAGCCACCATTAAAAATGTGAATAATGGTGCGATCCAATTTTCTGTGACATAAAGTAGAGAATTTTATGAGTTTTGGAGGCGAACGAACGGCCAATGCCACCGTTGCCGCCATCGTTTGCTACAAAAATTGTAATTAGGCCAATTGCAACTGAATAGAAAAAGCTATATATTATATACATCACATACCTACATATATAATATATCTACTCTATACCTAACTAAAGAACAGAGAATAGAAGAGAACTCATTTTAGCATAAATGTTTCGCTTTCAATAAAATGCTATCAGCTATTACAAGGACATCCAGATTTAGGAACTTTTATCTATCGAAAAGCCAACGACCCGTTCTCTACTTGTAAGATATACACCTACATACATACCTACCTACATAGAAATATCTTGCTATTGTCCTTTCGAGAATGAGCTAATCTATTTACGAGAAAAACGACTTCGACATCCACATCGAAAACGTCCTACATAACTGATACTGAATTACGGCGAATACCAACAAAATACCTACGATGACAGTTCGCCTATTGATGTCAATTACTGTTTTGAGTGTTCCTATAAAAAAAAAATGACACACACAATCGTGTGACCTCCTTGCTTTGTTATGCTTTCTGCTCATCACTAGCGATTAAGTGCGACAGGGATCTCAGCCTAACCACCCATTGCTGTTCAACAGTGGAACAGATTTTGGTTTATAGGTGAAACAAAAATAAATCGACTGGCTAAAATGATGAGGTGGATGGGAATGCTTAAAAATGCACGAGCTTTTGAATATTATACCCAAATAAGCGTTGGTTGGTGGGGTGAAAACCGTTTTATAGGATTTAGTTCATTTGAGGTCATAGAAATAAAAACACTAATGGCAATCATTGGTGGTATTAAAACGGTTTTTGGAGCATTAAGTGCAATTGAGATCGTAGAAATAAAAAACAAACTGAAGTACAGTTGCACAGGCATTTAAACCGTGGTTCAGCACTTTTTATATTTCAAATTCGGTAGGTTAGTTGAAGTTTCAAGGTTCAAAAGTAAAATAACAGCTTATTACCTGAACCAACAAGAAATCAGTGAGTTAAAATCCCGAGCCCAGATTTTGCAATTGGTCGTGATGCCAACAGATCTTAGACAAATTGATACGTTTTTTTTTTAATTTTGAGCTTTCGTTTAGTAATAAGTTTTACTTAAACTTAGATATAATGTGGTAAAATAAGCAAAATCATTTTTCAATCAATTAAATTCTTTTGTGTAAGTTATAGGTAGTGAAAAAAAGATGTTCGAACACTATTTTTTTCATTTTTCTTGTTTAACCCAAAAAAAATTAGTTATTGTTCTTGTATTTATTTATAAAAATTAAACCTTGGCATCCGTCATCTGCCAGATGGACTGGGCAGTTAAGGGATTTATAAACAAAATTCCAAAATTGTCTTTTAAAGTCCTGTTTCGATAAGCTTATGCAGTTTTACAATATTTTTACATTTTTTTGGTAAATCCATCTTCTCAAAACACATGTTTTCTAGTTTTTCTGAAAAAGTAGCAACAAACGTGAGACGCAAAACTTCATTTATTTTTTAAACGCATTAAAAAAATATTGTTTACATAAAATAAAAGACTAATGTTCTAAGTATTAAATAAAATGTATACAGACATATCCCATTAAAAAAAAATGATGGCGTAACAGTCCGTGAAATCCAACGCCTCAACGATTCCTGTGTGCGTGCTAGTGAAGGACGCCTTTTAATAGTTGTAAACTGCTTAAGTCTAACAAATTTTGCATGGAAATTGTCAGATTTACGAAACTTACGACGTTTACGGCGACTTTTACGTCCTTTCAAGACTACTTTTATATTAATTGAAGTGAAATGAAATAAACCCGCATATTGAATTTGAACTTATATTTTGTCCTTCGTAACTTCAAAAGTCTTCTTAATAGATGAAAACTTTTTTTATAAAGGCCTACAACTTTTCACCTTCATATAGATAATGTTCTACCCCACTGTATGTCGTTACCTTCCACCCACCAAGACAATGATGGAATATCTATTTAAGCGGCTATTATCAGAGATGTGCGAAGCTCTCTAACGATCTTGACGAGGAATCCCCATTAATTCTATATCTCTACCCAAGCTAAAGGCGCCTTTTGTCAGACTTGCTTTGCTTTTTTTTTTGCTCTGAATTATTAACGCATTGTGCCCAATTTTGTGGATGCGGAGCATCTCCCCATCAATTCACAGAAGAGGTGGGAAAGCAGGAAGGCGGGCAGGCAGGAGAGCAGGCAGTCGCTTGTCAACATAGCCAAGAATGTTTCACGAGTCCATTGGGGCTTTCTAGAGCGTAAAGACTTCACAGTAACCGCTGTTGACGGTATACAAAAAGAGGCGACCAAGGCAAGGTTTGGGGAGACGGAAAAACAGGCATCAGGCAGGATGTTTGTTTTGTGGTTTTACATGAACGATAAACAAACCGAAATTACGTGCCAACATCCATCGCATTTTTTTACTCTAGAGTGAGAGATTGCGGTTTGCTGCAGAAATTAATTAAAATTTCATACGTACTGCATCCGAATAAGTACCTAGGCAGGTAGGTACCTATACATTACATATGTAAGTATACTCCTCCAGTATCCATCCAGCCACACCACAGTACAAAATTAAATTACACAAAAAATAAGTAGGTACCTACCATGCCACCAACAAAAAGTCAAACACGGAATAAAATAAATAGAATGAACAAAAAAAAAAACAATTCTTTAAGCAGGTGAATAAACACATACCAAGCAAATAGCAGTCTTCGAGTTAAATATGCATCCCCCGAAAGTAATTCTCCGCAGATACATCACCACTCCATCACCAGTGCCGCGCGCTCATTCACCCTATTATCTCCTCCGATGGAACAAGGACGCAAATACCATTTTTAACTCTCGGGTCAATAAATTCTGTTCGCTATATCTACACACACGCACACTTTACACACACAAACATACACTTTACATTGGATTTTCGAGCGATATTATGACGAGCAGTGTGTTGGAAAAAAAAATTCCAAAAACAAAAAAAAAGAAACACTTCTCTAGATACAATTTATTTTTATTGTTATAACGATAACAATAACACTTTCTATTATTTATTCAATTGCCTGGGATTTTGATAGGTCTTCGGGTTCGGGTTCGGGCTGAATATTCTACAGCTTCTCGCATCAACAGCACACTCTAGAGAGGAGTATAACACACGACCGATACCACTGGAACAGTGGAACTATGATTCCGAAACGGCTCCGATATGACGGACGACGACGACGACAATCGACAATCGACAACGGCAAACGTGCGACGATGATGCAGATGGGTACTCTATCGAATCAAATCTGTATCGTTTCGTATATCTAGGCAAAAAGTCATCGCGTATTGATTCGATTTGTGTTTGTGATTTTCTCTCTATCAAGCGCGATGATGATGATGATGATAGCACAGCACAGCAGTCGTTAGCTTCGACAAAGTGTCGACGGAATTCACCCCATCACTAGTGTCTTTTAATTAAGGTCATGACGAGTATACCATTAGCTGTGTTAAAAGTCGTGAGGTGTCTTTTTTTTTGTATTTTTTTTTTCTCGTCCGGACTTTCTCAGACCCTGGGAAGCTGAGAAAACAGCTTGATTTTAGGTACAGAGATACTGATTCACGAGCACTTTTGAAATAGAAAAAATAGAAGAAGAAGAAGGAGAAGAAAAAATACCGGAAAAGTTGAAAAAACCTCACGCACTTTAATACACTTATTCTCCTGTTGGTATTGTGGTAAGGAGAATATTGAATGGATAAGGATGTACCTATTCACAGGGCCCAGGTAACGACAACAATATACCTTTAAGGAAAAACCCTCGGAAAAGACCCCGAAAAGGCAACACCGAGCAACGAGTAGGACCGACAACGAATTGCGGAATGGCACACAAAAAAATTAAAACAGAAAATCATGAAATCCCACTAGTATATGGCTCCAGTGCAAAAAAAAACGTATGCTTGTAAAGTCTTGAAGTTGAAGTTCCGCGCCACACACTACACCCGCCGCAGAGAGGAGCAAGACTCTCCGCCACCACACACGCCGCAAAACTTGCAGAGACAAATTTTAGCATCGGCATATTGAAAAGACGAAGATTTCTGGAGCAAAACATTGCAACGTCCAAAGCTCCACCATCCATGATATACCTAGGTATCCATTCCACAAGTCCACTCGCTATCACTGTGTATAGCATATCCACATTCACGTCCCCACACGGCACAACAACAACAGCGCCTCAATAAAGCTGTGTGTGAAAGTTCTTTCTCTTTTCGGGCATGCGAACTACAGACTGATTTTGTAATTTCTCCATTTGAATCTCTTGCCTGCTCCAATGCTCCATCAGCCAACATCATCACCTGCTGCACAGCTAGCTGGTTTCTTTAACCAGGGTTACCAATTGTGTTACATAAATTCATAATCCAATTAAATGGAATTTGTTTGGCAATAAGAAAAATAATAATTGCAATTTGATGAAAAAGTTTCATCATGAATGTGGACAAAAAGTCCATTCTTGAATTCACTTTTTGAAACAAGTTGTTTTCAATTTCAACCAAAAAAAATGATTTTTTTTTCAAAACTAAGTTTGAAAACAACTTCTTCAAAACTAGAAGCTTGAATAAAGCTATATTATTATATTGTTTTTAATAAACTAATAGTAAGTAACTAATCAAATTTTTATCATCGTATTTCCTTTGTTTTGTCCCTCTTTTAAAACAGGGTAAAATAGACCCACACACGTTTTGGAAATGTTTGGTACATAACAAAAACCAAGCAAGCACTTTTTTGCTTACATGTTCTAGTTTTCATTGCCGTTTGAAATCGCATAGAAAACGGAAATAGATGTTTGACGTTTTTTGGAAATGGACTTTCATATTTGTGTGGAGTTCCCGTAGACTTCATTGGCTTGACCAATTTTGAAATTTTTACATAGGTTAATGTTTCAAAAAAAAGCAACAAATATAAAATTCATAAATTTTGTAATTTATTTTATACTTACGACTTCGTATGGTTTTAGATTAGTAAAAAAAATAAACTCGAAATTAACCTCGAAATTAATGGGCCTAACTAAGTTTTGAAAAATAACTTTTACAGCACTTACGAAACAAGCATTTGATTCTTTAAGATGAATAATTCTCAACTTATGTAAATGTTGGCTAAATTTACGTCTATAAAGTTAGCAAGCCAAAATGGGCGGAAATAAAAATGTATATATTAAATAACAATTGGCAACCCTTCATCTATGTATACATATGAGTCTCTTTGCGGGACAGCTTTCCTTTAGCCTCGTCGTCGTCATCGGCCGTCTCACGTGGCGCTCAATAGAGCTCGCAAATAGCATAGGTATCCTCTTGTGGTCCAAAAGCTACTTCGTTATACAAATGCTTCAAGTGCCTGAAGTTAGAATGGAGGTAAGGTGGCGGGTATACGGTTTCAAACCATAAAAAGAGGGAGACACACACAATATAAATTTCTATGATTTAGCCTCTGGGCGATGGAATTTTATTTTTCTGATGATGACGATGAATCGCGGTTATTTATCTTGTTTTGTTCACATATTTATATCATCATAAAATTCAACGCCATAAGTCCTAATGCAATTAAGTGCAAACTTCCACTTGAATACTTTTATTTCTCGTTTCGTATAACATAAAATTCAAAAATTTTCCATATGTTGCGGTTGTTGAGTGGAGGAGGATATAGAATAGAAGGGCTTCTATTCTCTTGGTCTTGGGCACTCTAGGTTCGTTAAAATTTTTGACCGACTTTCCGTATGTCTTCAAATTACATTCACGTATTTTAATTGTTTTAAAGTTCCTCCCCCACTTTGTTGCAATATACAATACTGATGTATACTAATGTTGAATGATGATGATGATGATGATAGGGATGCCTTTCCTCTCTGTATTCTGTGTATATATCTAATCCATTGTTGAAGCTCGTCCTGTACCTATACAGTCATATATGGAAACTCACAGTGGCCTATTTTGTTGAAGCTATATTTTCCGGAACTTAAACATTTTTCAGATAGAGTTGTCGATGTTGTATGTATTTATGTAGATAGGAGATAGATACCTAAGCACAATCATATGCAAAACAAAAAAGAAATGCAATCAAGGACGACAACGCTTACAACACTACTGCTGGTGGTTATAGCTTTGTATCCAGCGTGTCGGTTGTACGTGTTCTATTCTACAAGTAAATTAAAGTTTTCAAAAGAACAATGTCCATTTGAATATATGAGTATATGCGCTTTACACCCCATGTTTGCATAGCTAGAGCTGAGCTGGTGGTGTTTGGTGTAATAATGGGTTGTTCCTGAAATCACGTGAAGGCTCTTAATGGTGAGAACTAATGCACTTAGTCTTTCATCAGATGTGGTTGCGTATAATTAGAATTCCGAAAAGCGTACGAAGTGACTGTAAATCGCTTGAGGCCAACTATATGTGACACCATACGTGGGATGGTCCTTAAAACCAACAAAACCAACTGATATCATAAAATGTCAATTGTCATGCTGTGTGTAACGCCATGACGTGTCTCTGTGTGTTGGTTCATCTTCCTCATAACCCAGAGGAATCCTGGACAAGGACTGGGAGCAGGCACCAGGCACCAGGATGTTATATGTGAATGATGGGGGGAGAGATTGTTTGTTTTAAAAGCGTTCATCCGAAATGTGAATACATGAAGGAAAGCATATCATGAAGATAGATAGATTTTCGAATGAAACATCTGGAGCAGTTAGGCACACAATATGCATTAATTAAAGTTCATCCTGAAGTATTGAAAGAAGGTACTTCGGTTGGCATACGTTGATAACACAAACACTGTTAGTCGTTCCTCTTACTCTATACCCTATAGAGTCTACACAAAACAATCGATGTTGATTTTGAAAATCTGAGAGTCCTTTTTTGGGTGGGTTAATGTTGACCGAATAGTTGGTCACTTAAAGTTCTTTGGAATATCAATGCAGAGCCATGAATGTTAATGTGTTGATGGTAGGGATACCGATTCAAACACATTTTGAAACATTGAGGTTTGTTTAAGAATTCCTTTAGGTAAAATGTTAGCGATGGACGTTTTGAAAACTGCATTGATTTAATTATTTAGGTATAGTCTAAGGATGATGCTATTAAATTTTTTGTGTGCCGAACAGAAGAGTTTGTGTTTTTGAGTTTTAGCAACTTTGCAAATTTATAACAAGTTCATGTGGTGTTTGCTTCGCGAATGTCTTTAATGAAGGATGAAACAAAATTTGGGGAAGTGCTTGTTAGAAAACTATCGAGAAAATTTTTATGGAAAGATAAACATTTTATGTAAATATATTTTTGGTATGTGTTTAAAAGTGTATGTTGGCTTAGTAAAAGTTACATGATTCGACATCGTTTTACCGATTTGGAGAAAGTCACCTTGGAGGGTGTTGTTAATTTAATTTTGATGCAAAAACAACATGCTAAAAATCTAGACCCTTTATTATTACTTGTAAGGGATAACTATTTAATAGTTGTACACAATTTCTTATTTTATTCAATTTGAATTTCGCGCTCGGTGGCAGACTGTGCGGGGTGTGCGAACCAGAGTTTTACAAATAACAATGAATCGGCCAATCTGTAGCGCTAAGAAGATTCTGCATTGTTCAAGGGTTTTGATGCTTAAATGATGTACCAAGCATTCCTCTTATTCTAAAAACCGTCAAGAAGTTTTAAGAGTCCGGTACAACGCTCAAAAACCCAAAATAAGGGTTACTGAAGTATTCAAGAACGGTAGAAAACGTGGCGAATATTTTCACTGAGTCCACCTGCCGAGCTGTCATAAGTAATTTTACTGTTCGATTAGAGGGTCTACATTTGAATGACATTTTTTAAGACATGTATTCCCAAATTGTGTACTTTAATAATTAATAAACATTTGTTCGATACGCAGCTTACTTTTTGAAACACCTTTTGTATTATTTAGTTAAAGTATTTTATTTTTGTTTTTATAGGGAGAGCAATTTGTGATTTCATAGATAATTTAGGGTTTGGTTTTTTCGAAATCGAACGAGAACATCGCTACAACATTTGTCCTAGTCCATTTTCCTGATTGCTTTAACCAACCCCTAATTCGAATTTTTCTAACTCGAATTTTTTTTTCTAACTGGAATATTTGTTTTCTAAAATTAAATTAATCCTTTTGGAAAAGCAGTTCTTTTAGGTCTGTCTGACATCTGTCGGCATCATTAATTGCTCATAGGTCGAAAGCTCTTCGTCAATAGCTCATGAAAATGAAATATTTATGATTATTTCTTTGAGTTATGAATTCCTTAATCTTATTAGCTCTTGTTGAAAACCAATAGCATTGAAAAGGTCTCTTTGAGTACATGAAAAGTTTATAATTAATTAATTAATTAATATGATCTTCTCCGGATATGCCGCGACTGGATACGTCCTCTTAATAACCAAACTTTCGTGGCTACATTGCTTAGATGTAAGACAGCATTATCTCGAAATACTTCAACTGTGTAAAACCCATTTCGCAAATATTCCCCACAATATGATTTGGCAAGCTTAAGTTGGTAGGAACCTAATGCTAAATTCTGCTCTAAATTCTTCTGTCTTGGAAAGTCTTGAACGTTAAGTACATCTGCTCTTTACTTAGTACAAGGCCGTATTCAGGGGGGGGGGGGATTCACAGGGGTTCAAAAGACAACCAAATACATATTTTTTTTAAATTTAAAAGAATAAAAAGCAAACTTCAGATTCTGCTCTAATTACAAAACGAAAAGCCTCTATCAGAGAAGCAGCTTGGAAAGTGGGCGGCAGAAAAACGTTGACGTTCTTCAAGAAGAAAGTGACTTACAATCCGATAATTTATTCTTTTGGTTTTAACAAAAACTTTGATTCGGACTGCAAGCCTTTCCGACAGGAGTAGAGACCAATTCTAAAGAAAATAATAGAAGCAAACATATAAAAGGAGAAGCAGCAGTGACTAAAACAAAAAATAAAAAACTACTTCCCAAGATAAATTTAAGTTTTGCTTATTTTATTTTAGGATAGTTGTTATGATTCCTCTGCTAGATGATTTCATAACTCAGCTTAAAGTGCGGTTTGAGAACCATAAGTCTGTCCTATCATCACTGTATATTTTGATACCTTCAGTACTTGGGAAAAGTGAAGAAAAATTTAACGCAGAAAACTTCCAATTTTATAAAAGATTTTTGGATTGGGACACGTTTAAGGCTGAGTTTATGATGTGGAAGATAAAATGTCATGAACAAAAAGAAAGCCAACGTTCAAAGACAGCTATAACAGCTCTTGGAGACTGCAGTAAGGATATTTTCCCCAATATACATAAACTTTTAAAAATTTTGGCAACTTTACCAGTATCAACATGCTCTCCTGAAAGAACGTTTTCGACGCTGAAACGACTGGAAACATTTTTAAGAAATTCGACGGGTGAAGAACGGTTAACTGGATTAGCGTTAATGTCAATTCATCGACATATCGAAATCAATACCGACGAAGTGATTGATGTTTTTGGAGTAAAAAAGGCCAGGCGATTAGATATACTTATGTAAAATAATGTTAATTTTTGCTTACTCTTTGTTGTTCCTTTTTTAACCTATTTTACCTTTTTCCGTTATATATACATACATATAAATACTATTCATTAAATATAACTGAAATTTGAAATTTAAGATTTTGTATTACCCTCAATATTTTACAACATAAAAGGTGAAAAGATATTTTTCAGAAAACATAACCCCCCCCCCCCCCCGAAATATTTGTCTGGCTACGGCCTTGGTTAAGTATACATACATATAACTTCCCATCGCATTTAAGTAACATTTCAAATGCAGACCTTGTCTTACTTTGTACTACTATTTGGCCAATAACTTTTTGCTCACGCCGAATTCAGACTTACCGCTATATTAAAAATTGATCTCCACAAAAATACCTTTCCAATGATATATGTATGAGTGATCTTTATTGGCCCGGGGGCCAGCTCCCATACATTTTTTGCAAATGTCCTTTACATACATTTAAAAATATATCAATTTGAGTTCAAATGCGGGGCGTAATTGAAACATCAGGATTATGTAGTAGGCTTCCAAAAGCCTTATTGCATATGTTTATGTATAACTGGGTTAATTGAGCGGATAAAAGTTTTTCTTGATGCTTAGGAGGTATCTTCTATTTCTTTTCAAAGGATCCCGGATCATCGATCAAAACACTATTTTTTTAGTTTTTCAAAAATAAAAGAACACACATTCAATATAAATATGAAGAATTTTTATTTCAATAAATATTCGCTTTATGTTAAAAATTATTGACAATTGATTAACCTATTAAAAATAATGTATTAACTTGTTTTATTATTTTTGGTTTATCAATATTTTTATGGGATGATAATTTATATAACTTAACTTCGGTTTAATTTTGTTTGTTTTGTTTTGATAATTTTAAAAATTGCTATCTAGAAACAGAGTGTCATGTATCATTTCACAATCATTGATATTATGTTAATACTTGAGCTTTGTAATATTATGTAAGTGTAATCATAAGCAATAATAATAATAATAATATCGTATAATTGTATTCATATTTTTGTTTTGTTTATTAAAATGTGTAAAGTAGTAAAATAATATCTGCTTAAGAAACAGGAAAGACTTTGAGTTGCTTTATATATTTTCTTTTATTCATTTAATTTTAACTTTTAAATTGATACATTGTTGTTGTTTTTTTTTGTATATTTCTATTGAAAAACTTAAAAAAATTGTTATAACATTTTTTTTTATGTACAAATCCGTTGTGAGCTTATTATTCTTGGACCTATGATCATGCGTAATTTTTATTTGTTTTGTATAATTATTTTAAGAACAACTTGAGATGTACTTTAATTTAATATAACAAAGATGTATTTTATAAACAAAACTACATCTAGCTGAAGTTATATATAAATAGAAATATTTGTAATCGAATATTTTAATTTATTACTTACATTCATGAGTATTTACAAAAAGGGGAACAAATAAACAAAATAATATCGCAATTTTTACCTAACTTATTTTAATTACTTAATTTAAAAATTTAAAAATTTACAAAAAAACAAATCAATCTTCTGAAGCCTTTCAATATTTCGGGCTTAAGTTCGTCCAATAGTCCTGTATAGTATTTCAAACTTTTTCCAACTCTGGGATTGGTCACCACTTAAGAACTAGGAACTAATTTAAATTTGTAATATATTTATTTAATTTTTAAATTTTATTTTGGTTTTTGTTTTAATGTAAATTTAGGTTCATAAATTTGTCTATACATATAATGAATATGGTTAAAGATATGTAAGTAGGTTTGTTTTTAAAATATCATTTTTGTTTGTTCGTATGAATGAGTGAGTATGTAGATTTACAGAAGATATATTTAATTTTCATTTTCTTTAATTCGTTATACATATTTTAAATTTTATTTCATATACTGTTTAAAATTTAATATTTTTTATGGTGTATGAAATTTTGCAGTTGCAAATAAAAAAGAAATAGCTTTTAATAAAATTCAATTAAGTCGTGAACATGATCTGATAAAAAATAAAGCATTCAAAACGTTGCACGGCAGCATTTTGATTGCGTTGTCGTTGCTACATAAAATTAAAGAAAGTTCTTCTTAGTTGAGTTGTCGAGCGGATTCCGAACTCCGTCTTTATCTTTTGTAGTTATCGGTGGACCCTTGGATTCGAAAATTGGTTTGCTCATTGCTAGGGCTGGATTAAGATCTAACATGTTTCTTGGACTCATAGCGACAATACTGGCACCAATTGGACCTATTTTTTTTTGTTTAAAAATAAATATTATTTAAACCAACTATTTATCATTTGAATTTTATGAAACTAATATTTTTTTTTTATAAAAATGAACATGCATCATTAAATACAGGTAACTAATGTGCAAGTGTTTTTCAAGACAATTACAAATAGTGCTTTTTAATTCGGGTAAACATGCAATTTTTGGGCTGCATATGAAATGTAAAAATGGTTTAAATTTGAAAAAAAAAAACCTTTTTCTTTCAAAAATAATAAAATGCATTTTCAGCAACTCAGATAACATTTCGGGAAAAAACATATGAGGTTTATACATATAAATACATATGTAAAATGAAAAGAATTTAAAATTTGTTTTTTTTTTTTTTTTAATCTTAAATGTAAATTTATACATTTTAAAGACTCCCTATAGTGTTTCCAGCGTGTAGTGTTTTTGTTTGTTTAGTCGAAACTGAACGTCATATCTGAAATAAAATTTTTAAAGAATATACCAATGTAAAGAAAGATTTTTTTATTATGTATAACTTTGTTTTTAGCTAACTACGTTAATTTTTCTTATAACATACATAGACTGTTATGTATATTTTATATAAGAGCATCCATTATTTAAAAAAAAAAACCTTTTTTTGTGAATATCAGAAATTAGAAGATTATGTCTTAAGAAAATTGATCTAAGAAAGTAAGAATACTTCTCCCCTACAAAATTGTTTTGTGACTTTTTTCAAACTAAATTTAATTTCCTTCAATATTTTTTGGGTTAATTTTGTTTATTGTTTTATTTTTTTTTTTAAGTGCATTCCATAAAAACTTCTTTTCTCTTGAACCACAGCAACTATTGTTTAAAACTACTTACATAAATAATACTTAATTTTGTTTTAATTTGTATTAATAAATAGTTTAAGTTTTTAAATTATTTTTACCTTTTTCAACAAAAATAAATAAAATTACATACATATGTCTAAGACGCTGTATTTTGTGAGAAAAAAAAATTATTTATAATTTTGTTGTATGAAAATGTTTAAATCAAAGTGAAGTGTTTCATACTTAAAAAAATTAAAGAGTTTAAAATTTTAAAAACAAAACTAATTAATTTTAATTTAGAATTTAAGAATTTAGTTTTCACAAAGTAAAAATAATACTTTGAATAAAATAAAATAATAATTGAATAAGTAGTTTAAAACTATTTGAAAGTGTATTTTTTAAAATAAGAATCAATAAAAAAATACAACCGCTGCTGTAGCTTTAGATAAAACAAATAAACAAGGAAAAAGTTTTAAAATATAAATTATTAAATATTAAATTACCTTAAAAATTGAAATAAAATTTTTAATACATTTTCAAATAAATATTTTGAAAATAAATATTTTTTTTTAATGACCTCGTCGCAAATATTTTTTGGTCATACATTTTTTCTTACAACATAATATTTTCATTTCTGGATGCACGTTCCAAAAAAGCGAGTTTTGGAAATAACAGACACCCTAATGAAGTAGGTACTTGAAACATTAAATAGTAGGCAGTTACTAATCATACGAAAAATGAACATAATTGATATACATATCATATCTATCAGTTCAAACAAAGTTAAGGGATCAGAAATATTTTTTTTAAATGTTAGGTACCGTTTAAAGGCCAACAAATTGTTTTAACTTTTAGCTACTTTTTTACTGATAGAAATTTCGCTAAGAATAACAAAAAGGAAGTTTTATTCACTGCGGGACTAACATAAGATATTTTATAAAAACTAAAATACAAGGTGGTCCCCAAAACAATTATTTCAGAAATCAGAAAAGACAGATTTACAATTTCTGGTACTTTTTTATGTGTGAAACAAAATGGGATGGTTGAAAATACGGGGTCAGAATATAAATAGATTAGTACTGTTAAAAATTAAAATATAACACTGGAATTTTGCTTTAAATCCAAAATTGATATTTTTGAAGGTTTTTAATGTGCTGACAAAAATATGGAAATCTGAATTTCCGAATGGAAAACCTCATAAGTTTTGATAAATACTTTGTGGAAATGGAACTCTGAGCATTTTATTTATTAAATGTGTAAACCATTATTTTTTTTTAAACCCTAACATAACAATGTGTGTTTTCAAATTGAAAAACGAAAAACATTCGTAGATACTATGTACTTATATTTCAGAAACAAGATAATAGAAATAGGAACTTCTATTGTATTTGTTTTTCTCTCAAATGGATATTGTGATATTAACTTAAATAATTTAAAAGATCAATTACTTCATCTAATATGAAAGCAACCTCTAACTTGAAATGTTTGACCTCTTTTATTCCTTAATCCTTACCAGCTGTGGTACAACTGTACTATTTTAAACAACAACACAAATTCATAAAGAGGCCATCAGTGCAATAGTGGCGTAACCCACTTTTTTTACAAAAATGAGTTTTTCATGAAAATGCGTCTATTAATATATCTATTTTAATACAAAAATAATTTTATGCAGCTATCTAGACTCAGAACTAGATGGCACTCAAAAAGGTTTTATTGCATTTTAAAATTTGATCATACTTTGAGTGCAATAGTGGCGTTACCTTCATATTTCTCTAAGAAACGGTTTGCTTCGGTATAGATTGTGACCATTTGCTTTGGTATACATAATATGTGCAGTGAAAAAGTACACATGTATGTTTTGGATGAGTCTACAGCGTCAAGGGGGCCTCAAGAAATTGGATCTTGTCTTATGCATTATTTTAAGAACGTAGCACGGTCTAAAAAATTATTATTTATTTTGTCCAATGTGGGGACCAAAATAGAATTATACAACTTTCCCTGTTGTGCCAATGTATGGTATCCCATCCCGATTATATGGTTGAAGAAATGGAATATAAATTTTTAGTTAGTGGCCATTTCCATTTGCCATTTGACCAAAATTTTGATGCAACAGAAAAGAATACAAAATTTTATAAAGAAATCTTCGTCCCAGATGATAGTGAACGTCATATCCTCATATGCCAGTAGGACCTAGGATCTTAGAAATTAGACATTGTTGGAAGGAATAGGATAATAATTTTTTGCTGGCGGTTCTGATCATTCTCATTCAAGTTCATCGATTATAATTATTTAACCCTCAAATGTAGCTGCAGAAAATTTAACAAAAACTGCTGATATATTAAGACTTGAACAAAAATAAACAAAAATCAATTTTGAGTCATAATTTTAAATTTATTAAAATAAAATAAATTGAATAGAAAAAAAAAGAACACCTACCGTCGTCGTTCACCAATAATTAAACAAAATATTTGCTGCAATTAGCCTTAACATCCATCAGTTCGTTCGAGATACTTTTTTTTAACAATTATTACATAACAACACGGCCACAGATACAAAACTTAACACACATAATTATAACTTAACATACAACATTTAAAAGCTGATGAATTAAGATAGATACATATAGTTATAGATATAGTACATAAATATACATATAGAGGCAACTTAAAAGCTCCGCAATTTTGCGTAATCCACAAAAATATTTTTTTACGTACGGTGTACGCTGCTGTCCCATATAAGTATATATTGTGAGATCTCCTAACAATAGTGGCCGTTATAGAAAATATCCTACAAATAACGGTTTTAGTGAAAGAAGATGGTTCTAGGGGAAGTTAAGGGGATCTGTCATCCTTTTTTTTGGTTTTGGTGATAAGTTTGTTTTTTTTTTTTTGTATTTTGTTAGGATGAACTAGTTTAAGTTGCTGGAATTGGAATAGCTGCAGCAGCGGCGTTGAAGGCGCTGATTGTCCTACTTTCAAAGAAGTCGACCCATTTTGCCATCTTTTGAGTTTTTGCCAATCATAGCCAAATATTCATCTGATAAAATATCAAAAGATTGAAAAAAAAAGCAAAAACATAATCCAATTATAAAAATTATTAACTTGATGTTTACTGTCTAGGATTGGCATAACCCTGGGTTTTGTTTGGTGTATTTATGGCGTGTACTGTGTTGTCGATTTTATAGAATAACATAATACATATTGTGATATCTTTATGAAATTTAAATGAAAAAAAAACTACAGTAAAAAAATATTGTATCCGCAATGTAAGCATTTAAGCATTTCTTCGAGACACTCAAAAAGCAGAGGATACGATTGAAATTGACTATAGAGGAAAAGATTGAATGTGTGATATTTACTTTTTCAATAAATTAATTACTCGCGTGAATAATTTTGTGGTCGGGTAAAAAAGCATTAAGCCCTTAGGCCTGTGAATCGTGTGTTTATTATTTTTTTTTTTGTTCGTCATAGGAATGTTAATATTTGTTTTCAAAAAAAAAAATAATTGTATTTTGTTGAGTTAACAAACGCATTTGGTTTTTGGCATTTTTGGCTAAAAGCTTTTAGAAACATACGCATATTTACACTTGTATGTGTTATTTTTTTGATAAAAGTTTTACAAAATTTAACATAATTTGTCATACATACCTGACTTTGGACTAACTAGATCTTTTGTTTTATTGTTCATCCTTCGGGGTCCTGTGCCACCGGAGCCCATAGGTGGGCCAGAGCCCGGAGTTCCACAGCCACTTGCTGCTCCCTGTTGACCTGTGATAGTTTAAACAGAAAAACTAAGATCACAAAATGTTCAGAAGTACCTTAGCTTCTGAACTTAAAAGTTTTTCTTATGTATGGACGAATTATCAAATATTTTTTTTTACTACAAAGGTGTAGATGATACCAAGTTTATTATTCGGTGTGGTAAATGTACTTCTAACGTTCGCTAAACCACATGCATTATTTTTCATTTTTCAAATTGTTCGGTAATTATAGCAACACAATAAATATGTAGGTGGCGCTATACCTCTTAAAGAAGAAGAAGAACCATTTTTATATTTGAGGAGGTCAAATCGCGACATTTTGACAGCACTTTAACCGTAGGCTGTATCAGCGCCTTTCGTTTAGTTTTAGGTTATTTAATTTATTCCCTACTTATGTAATGTAAGTTTGCACCGACGACGCAGAAACGTCTCCTAGAAGTGTTTCAAATACAAGGGTTTTTGTTCCATAGTTGTAGGTACGAGTACACCAAGGAACGCTTCGATTAAGAATGGCAAACGAACAAGTAATAACACTTTTTTTATTTTGAAGTTTGTGCCTCTTCTTTAAAACGTCAAAGACGTACGGTAAATTATTTGCATTCTTAGAAGACATTTGTAAACATGGTTAATATTAAATTGAAAAATAAAAATAGCTTATTCATTTATAACTTTTGTGCTTTTAATTAAGTTCGATAAAAGGGGCATTCCATTAGTTTGAGGACTTCTGCCTCTGATTCTTTCTACAAATTCAGAATATAATTTCTCTTCTAGTGTCAAACGAACGATTTCAGAAGTATTCGGAATGATTTTGGACGACTGAACGAACTTGTATTTTCGGTCTTTGGATGAAATTTGGAATAAAAAATACTAACGACGTGCACAATATAGTTTGTTTGGTAACTGCTTTTAAGTGTCGAAATCTATTCAAATTTGGCTACGATGTCCATACATTGAGATATTTCTACAAGACCCGAAATTGTTGACACTGAGATGAATGTTTACGCAGGCTAAGTTGACGCTGCAGAAAAATGGTTGATGCCATCAATTCGATACAGGCAACGCGCTGAGAAAGATTTTGCAAACTTGTCTAACTAAGGGAACAACGCGTTGAATGAAAATATTCACATTACCAATCGCTTAATTTTTCAATATTAAAAATCGACTTTAAAATATATGTAGGTAGCCAGAAAGGAAAGAAAGAGTCTGATATATATGTATCTATCACATTACCAAAATATTCGACGAGATTTGTGGACCTTGAGCAAAATTTATATTCAAATTAGGCGAAGCAACGTTAGCGCGGGCCTGCTAGTAGTTAGCAAGCGGTTAGAGAAAATATTATTTACATCAAATATATATATATTTTTTTTTTTGAAATTTTGCAGCGAATTAATACAGGATTTACATTTTGTTTTACACAATCATAGATATATACACCGTAGGTACATTTATTACAAAATAATTAATTAGCTATATATATTACTCACCTGGAAGTCTTGGTTGTTGTCTTGGCTGTTCAACTGGAAGTACTCTTCGTCGTTTCTTAGGCAGCTTTGCGCGAGCTTGTGTGTGCGAGTAATACATTGCAAAATTACTTACTATGACCGGAACTGGCAGTGCAATCGTTAGTACACCGGCCAACGCGCACAAAGCCCCAACAAACATTCCAATATAAGTTTTAGGAGCCATATCGCCATAGCCGACAGTGGTCATTGTAACCAATGCCCACCATAGACCCAATGGTATACTATTGAAATCGTTATGCGGGTTTGTCTGTATCCTCTCTGCGTAATAAACTAAACTAGCAAATATGACGATGCCTAAAACTAAAAAGAACACCAAGAGCGTCAGCTCTTTGGCCGATGCACGAAATGTCTGTATTAAAATTTTCAGCCCCGACGAATGTCGTGTTAGCTTGAATAACCGCATTATTCTAATAATAGAGAAGAATTCTAGAATGTCAGCATTTTCAAGATGTGACGCAAATCTCTGAAGCACTAAATCAATATAAAAGCTAAGCGTTGCAATGTAATCTATGATGTTAACAGATGACTTTATGAATTCACATTTATTTGGTGATGAAATGAATCTAACCTATAATTAAAAAAAAAAAAAGAGAGAGAACAATATACAATGGAAAGGTCACAGGAATACCTAATAGAAGGCAGAGGGGCTTTAATCTTACCAGAATTTCAAACGTAAACCAAGCGTTGCAAACACATTCTATGTAGAAGAATGCAATGTGCGCATTCGTTGTAGTTTTATCTAGCACCCAAGCTAAGCTTCCATTTGCAGTTTTAACGGTTATATTTTTGATAACCGGCACCCTCATGTCTGGATGGGTCTTAAGGCAAAACGATAGAATTGAAATACAAATGAAGAACACTGACACAACACCAATTATCTGAAATAAATCCAAAAACATTTTATGAATTTCTCAAAGGACCCAATATCAAAATCTCACCTTTGCAGCGTTAGAACTGTAGGGTTCATCGAAAAGTGACCAGATTCGAGGTTTCATTTCTTGCCACCAGGACAGTGTTCCCTTAAAGTAATCCTCTTCGAAACCGAATTTGCGTGCCAGCTCTTCTTCAGAAGGTTTTTCAGTGTCCAAATCCAGTCTGTCCAATACTGCTAATGTTTCTTGGGTATCACGATGCTGATGAGATGGTCAATTAGTAAAGAATTATGTAAGCTTTTATGGTATCGCTCACCTGAGTATATGTCATCCAGCAGCATGGCTCAACCTGATTGGAATCGAGGCCCCAGAATTCTAACTCCTCCTCAAAAAGAGGGCCACACACATCAGTTGGATAATGTAGCTTACCAGTCCTGTGAAAGTTTAACTTTTTCGCAATGAAATTTCAAAACTTTAAATAAAAATACTCACCTATAATAATTCAATACCTGGGCAAATACTCCGGGATGCCGATCAAAGAAATATTCATTGAGTATAGGATCATAGTTAGCTAAAGCTTCTGTGAGTCTAGACAGCCGGGTGGCGGGAATCTTTTTTAGGGTTGCTTTATAGGTTTCGTGACGGATTCCGCCCACGTTGAGAACAACGCGGTTTTCGGAATCCATGTTAATAAGATTCATTGCTGTTCGAATAAAAATTCTCATTAAGGCAGGTTGTATAGTTTTGGGAAAATTATGATACACGTACTACGGGTCATA
This sequence comes from Syrphus vitripennis, assembly GCA_958431115.1. NCBI lineage: Eukaryota > Metazoa > Arthropoda > Insecta > Diptera > Syrphidae > Syrphus > Syrphus vitripennis. The sequence continues at coordinate 146,745,439 of OY288108.1, read as the reverse complement.
CCTTTCTTCGCGCTTTCTTATCGCTTCCAAGTCTCAAAAAACATAAAAAAGTTGTAAAAATAAATAACAAATTACATATGTAATTCGCGTATTATTTAATTTTATCTTGGAAACATTTTGAAGCGGATTTCAATTTTGGATCTAAAATGAAAATTAAAGTAATAAAATATGAAGCTCTTTTCTTAAATTGTATTATAATGTTTATCGTATTATTTTTATCTAATCTATAAACATCGAACAAAGTCGGGTTAGTTACACCATTTATAACTCAAGAATGGCTGGATCGGTTTTAATAACCTTTTATTTGGCAGACACGAATCGTCTCCGCAAATCTTCGGAAAAAAATATGAAAATTGTAGCTGTAGATTTTTAAGAAATACCTTCATCGAAACATGAAACTGACAACTACTCGTACTATCGATAATAAATTATTGATATTCATAAATCTTGACATTCGAAGATGCTACGCTATTACACCTGGAACGCTTTGTGTTTGTGTGATGTTCTTGTTTCAGACATTTTGTCCTGCACGTCAAGTGCTTAAATTGCTTGGGATACTCATTGAAACACGGCACTCGCTGAAGAAACTATCTGTGCATCATTGTGACATGGTCCCCATCGAATCCTCGTTATCTGTAGAATGAATACAAGGATAACAAAATGCCAGTGCCATATTGTGGAGTGAATAACGCGTTTACTCTTCAAACCTTTGTATCCCGGATGAACTCCCAAAATAAGGAAGTTGCCCTCATTAACAGGACAATCCATTATTAAAATGGTAGTCTTCCTGGATGCCCCCGGCGGAATTGAGAAGACATTCTTAATGTTATTATTTTACGCTTCTGTTCATGCGGGGTTTGACATTGCGGTAGAAGTTTCTTTCGGAAGTTTCGGCGGAATTGAGAAGACATTCTTAATGTTATTATTTTACGCTTCTGTTCATGCGGGGTTTGACATTGCGGTAGAAGTTTCTTTTTCTGGAATAGCAGCCACATTGTTCGAAAGATGCCTTCTCATTCAGCGTTAAAATTGCCGTTAAACCTTCAAAATTGACAATGGCGCACAAAAGATTTGCGGAATGATTCGCGATGTTTTGAAGGTGCAATTATTTTACTGTCTGGCGTTTTTTGGCAACCAATGTCAGTCATTCCAATAGGTTGGAAATCTTAAAATCTATGGCGCTATGTGAAGAATCTTCAGCTTACAACAAACATAAACTGAATGATTCATCTGATGTTTCTGTCAACGAAAAGAATGGTTTCATTTTCTCCAAATTTCTCACAAGGTGAAAAGAATCAACCCGATCCAATAATTCTTGAGTTTATTTATTTATTGTCTTATTAATTTAGTTACCCTAATAAACTATGAAATTTGATAAATTTTTTGTACTTATTTTACTACATACATTAATAATGAAATCATGAATAAAGTTTAGCTCAAAGTAAATACGACATTTATTGACAGATAGGCGGTGCTAAGTTCTATAATACTTCATGCTTTGATATGCTTTGATGGTTCTCGCCTAATATTATTTTATAGAATTATTTCATCAAGTTTATATTAATGACTGTTTTGATAGAGAACAAATATTTTTTTTTCTTTTCTAAAAATAAGCAAAAGTTTTGAGAGATTTTGTAATTTTGTAATTGAAATTTATAAGAAATTGAAAACAATAAAAAGGATAAAAATAACTAAATATAGTTTCACCAGCAAAAACTATCTCAGCTGTCAATCTGTATGACGGAAAAGATTTTATTAATTGTTTATTTTATAGTTTCCTCTTAAGAAATTCAAACGTGGGTATATCTAAGTATGTATCTACTCTATATTATGCAACTATTTTTACCGCCAAATTTTTCATCAGATAAATAATAAAAGCCATTGCAATTTTATCAGATTTTTATTGAAAATATTGACAGGTGATTGGTGAAGGTTGACAAATATAATGTCAAATATGGGACAACTGACAGTGAGAAGAATATTATGACAAATTTGACATTCATACATGCTTTGAAATTGGATCGATCTTTTGTTCCATTTCAGGAATCGGTTTTAATTTTGATATTCAATAAAAGTGGTGAATAAAACTATTTGAAAAAAAAATAAGATTCACATATTGAGCTACTTTACTATTAAATCAAGAAAACAAATAGTTTTTTCAAGAGAAATCGGATTTATTTAATGAAGAAAAATTTATTAAAATGTAGATTATATATATAGTTTTCAAAAATACCACTTAAAATATCCATCAATAACATGAAAAGCTTATTGTTTTAAAAAGTTTACTTATTAATAGTTTAATCAAACAAATGCAAAGTTCAAGCGCAGACAAACGAATGTTTCTTTTTCCTGTGGCTTGACGTTATTAATCTTTAACTGTGAATTGGCCCAGAATGCTTGGCTCGGAATCGGAGGTCCCAGGTTCAATACTTTGAGAAAAAACAACTGATACATTGGAAAAAATAATAAAACACAACCGCTGTTAGAAGAAGGCTTTAAACGTTTATAAATAGATGTCTGCACAACATCTTGAGGATTTTCTGGTTAAATTTTATCTCTTTGTGGATGCATTCAGGACATGGTTACAAACAACTTTGAATTCAAAAATTGACATGTGCATATTCCTAATAAAAAAATGTCATTTCTTCGTTCTCACTCTCTCTACCCAGTCAAAATAAAATTAAAATTGAAGCCCAACAAAGTTTACCCCCGATGATGAACTACTACACATCTGACAAGCACTAATTGCTTCAAATTAATAACCATCAAAATAAAATCGGCACTCTTTCAAAAGTCAGAATCAAAATCTCAACTACTCGGCAAAGTAGGATCTTTAAAATAAACACCATCAGACAGTTTTTGAGATAAAAATGTCTGATTTCGGATAAACACTACGTCACGTTTGACACCAACCGTCAATTAAAATATGCGTAGAGGTATGATAGACGTTGGAACGCAATTATTTATCTAAGCTGTTAATCCGGCTATCTTTATAATTTGCACTGCACATATGATTTACCGCGTGCAATTTTCACAAAGCTCACACACAACAGTGTGAAATCATCAGTTTTACTTTGAGGAACTACATAAATAACGTGTATGGAGAGCAGACATGCGTACACAAAGGATGTCCTGTGTCTTGTATATTTTTCCGCACCAAATAAAATTGTTTACATGGATACGAAGAGATGAATGCACCCGCATCTTAGGTACGTTTCTTGCAGTCATTATTGACATGACATTTTGAATTGCCTTTCTTTGTGATTTGATTATTATCTCCTTCATATGAGCATTATGGATATATAATATGTACATATATGAATTCCCAAATCAACAGTTTTCTTTCAATAAAACAACAACAAAAAAACCTCAAGCTAACCGCACCATACCTATACTCCGTGTATCCACTTTTTACTTTTCAAACACAGCACTGAGTGTCTATAAAAAGGCAAATAGATAAATTTTATAAACAAACTCTGCGCGATGTGAGATTTGAATTCGAGAAAAATAGCACTTTTGTATATTTTAAACGTATGTTAGTGAGTCTGAGTCTGAGAAGTGCCATGTTAGGAACTATACACGTCTATATGAAATTTATTTCAATTACAGTATAATCCACCCTTCCCCTTTCATCCCCGTCCCTCCGTGTGCCGTCTCCACTAACAACACAAAACGTCCCTATCGATGGCGGTGCGGGTAGCGGGTGGAAGAATGCAAAGCTCTTTGGATCGATCGATATTTACAAAAAAAGGCGTATTTGGAGTATAAAATTGTGTGTGTTTTTTTTTTGTATAATAAGGATTAAAATTAAAATTTGCAAATTGTCCTTTGATTACACGTTTCAAGGAATCTTTTGTCTTTGAAGCAATTATTAAATAGAGTACCTTCCTGTTGGTGGTATCATTTATGAAGAACAATAGAGAATTAATTTTTTAAAAAATTAATCTAAAGGGTTTGAGGAAGTTCCAGCCAACCGAGTAGGGAGAGATTTTTTCTTATTTATTTTTGCAGGCGTTTTACAACATCGATTTTTCAGGCACACACCAACTCCATGTAGATATCACTCACACGGTTTTTGGTTTATTAACTTAAAATTTATTAAGTATATTCGAACTTTTTGTTTTATAAGAATTATTATTTTTTCGGGAATCAAACAGGATCACACAATTTTGTCACCGTTGTTGTAGTTGTTGAGGATGATTTTACTTACACGTCGTCCTGCGGAAAATATAACTTCAAAATGAGCTATCCGAGGAACGATACTTTAACGGAAGCATTTTAATATAATTTACAGAGTTGTATGTAGGTGTTTTTTCTATGATTTTTTTTTTAATTTTAAGGATAATAAGCAATAAAGGATTCTAATAAAAATATTCTACACACAAAGGAAAAATAATAACGGCACAGACAACAGTTGAGTTCACTTCACCAATAAAAATACCACCCAAAACAAAAAAGAATTCACTCTTCTGGAATGGCAAACTGAGCAGCGCTGCCGGGACCAGCGCATTAAGGGAACGTTTAAATGGCGAAAAGCTCCTGAATCGACTGATTCTTCCATGGGGCGCACATTACTTTATGCGTGTGAAAAGTTCACAGTGTGGACCAACTACCCCACTGACACTATTTTTGGGGAGGGTAGTGGATCGTTGCCGTTTGTGGTAGATGTAACTACCTATACTCAACACCAACCAACAACAATTTCAACAAAAAAAAAATAAATTTAAGGCATTTTCCTCTTAAAAAGTTTATTCGCGTTGCTCACGGAGAGGGTATAAATGTTAGCTTAATAAAGCGCAGGGTGCTGATGTGATTATGAGTCAATTATAGGAAATAAAAACAAATAGCAGAAAAAAATGTTTAAATTAAAAGTATGCATGACGAGGGATGACGGCAAAGAGATTTCGTTTAAATTATGATTACAGGTATTTCTATACCAAGTTAATTTTAAAAATGAGGTTTTTTATTTTGTGTAAACATTTTTTTTAAAGCAAAAAGATGCAAGCTTTCGAGGAATGTACCTACTTTTCATTTGGTTTTAATTTTTTTTTTTAAGAATTTTTTTATTAAGTTTTGTTTCGTATAATTGCTCGGGCACCTGTAGGCGCAAATAAAAATAAAAGAAATAATTAGGCTAATCCAAGACTGTGAGAGAAAAGTATAAACATTTTGTATACAAACACGCAAGATGCGGTGAAATTAGAAAATGTAGGTATGTATTTTGTTTTTGCATACTAAATTAAGTGTTGTTGCGGAGATTTGTTTTTTTTTTCTATATTAATCATACAAATAAGATGTTGTTTAATCTTAAAGAACACATAAAGGTGAAATGAATATGTTTTTTATTTTTGCTAAAAATATTTCTTGTAAAAAAAGAATGTCGGTACACTGTGGCGTATACGTGATTTTTTAAATATTTTTTTTTAACAAATTAAGTTTGAGTTAAATGGTGAGAAATTCTTTAGTGAAAATTGCAGTAGTATCTACAATTTAAACATATTTATTTTATCGGCTCGTTGTTTGTTGATCCATCTCTTTCTCCACTTACGACCTTAATCTATATACACTGGACCAACAATTCAATCAGTGAGTAGAAGAACATACAAGTGCTATTGAGGATAATTTAAAAAAAAAACAAGTTTTTTTCTCTTCATATTTTTTTATAATAACTATATACTTCGATAAAAAAAAAATCACATGGAACTACATATAATTTATTCATTATTGTTCTTATCTAATTTTTTCATATCTTTTAAACACAAATTTATACTAACTAACCACCAGAAATAAACTTTGAAAGTCTAATATTCGAAAACATCATGGTCAATTTTTATTAAACTTGTTTTAATTATTACCTACCTACAAAGTTTTTTTTTATTATTTTCAAATTTGTCATTATTACTCTAAAAAAAGTGGAGGATGTGAAAGTTTATCAAATTGAAATATTTATTTGGCCGTAATCTAAGTATATAACACATAATTTGAAGGCAGTATAGGACTACCATCACTAAAGTTATAGTTCTGAATATGATATCATTTTTTATTTTTGGCAAATAAAATACATAACTAAAAACACAGTTAAAATAATCTTTTGACAAATTTTAAACAATCTGTGGTGAAACATACATACATACATGAATCGGTTCAAATTTTAAATGGTAATTGTCCAGCCTATGGCCTCACAGAATATATTCGAGCAACAGTGTTTTTTTTCACCACCTCCATATTTTGTTTTTTAATTTTTTGGTTTTTAATTTTTTGTTTTTTATTTTTTTGTTTTATTGTTTTCAGCATCTTGCTAAAATAGCAGACAATCTCGAAGTTTCGCGAAGCTAAAATAATTATTTAAGTATTAAAATGGTTGAATAAAAATCCCAGAACTCGATACTGGTAATATCTTTTAAGAACTTTGTATGTTTCGGCAGTTTTCAAGAAACTATAATTCTTACCAATCGAAAATAGTTTTAAAACTAACAAAAACATATCTTTATTTACATAGACATACATATGTGTGACCTGGTATTAATAGCTGACAACCCCTCCACTTCACAACTCCAAATCAACCATCTAGATGAATACTGATAAACGTAGCAGTATTCCAAAGAAAATAAAATTATGATTTTTGAGAGTCGACATAGATGGGTAAGGCTACCTTATGAAACTTTGCGGCAGAATATTATTTAATAAAAGTGTCATCGTAAATCAATTATGTTGAAACAACTGCAATTGAATCTCTATAATGTATGTAACAGAGTAGAGAATCTGAAGATGTTTACCACTTCATTGTTATTTGTCCTATTTTACAAACAGAGGAAATACAAGGCTTTTATTTGCAAGAAAACTTTAATTTGCTCAACAGTTTGTATAAAATATTAAATGGCGGTCATGGCCAGTTTTATTTATATAAATTTTGCAACAGGTTTGAAATTATGAGAAAAGTTTTTGATATCTTTATTCTCTAAATATTACTTTTTATTTGGAAAATCATCATCAATTATGTTTTGAGGAATGTCTAAACCTTAATGTTTTGAGCTCAAATTTGTCTGTATTTTATTTTTTTTGCAATTATAATTAAATTATCTCATTTCATACAAGAGCAGAATTATAATTAAATTATCTATTTACATTCCCTTAATAAATTAAACCATTATAAGACTCTTCATAATATTTTCCACTAGCATGCGTTCCATGGAACTCATATCTTTCAGCTCACAAAGTTCATCAATGGCACTCCCTAGCTCGCTCTTGTCACCATCATACCATGCAGTAACAATATCGGCAAGTATGCATTTCAAATCAAAAGAAATTAGTCCCATGTGGTCCATAGGATAAGGCGATGGGGACACCATGTCCAAATCACGACTATCGCCTTTCCTGAAATTGTAATAGTGTTCCACAAGTTTGATGTGTGAAGGTGATTGCCTGGACGGTGGGAGGTCCAATATGACCAAGAGCAGAAGGCGACATATTTCGATTTCCTTTAGCAGGTCAGAATACAGATGCTGCTTCTTGCGTTCGGTCAGGTTGTCGTAAATGTCTGTGAGTCGCTCTAATGCACCTAAGAAGTCTCCAGTTTCGACATTCTTTTTTGCTGAAAGTTCCAGATCGAATATTCTATGACTGGGCGAAGAAAACGTGCTGTCTGCATCGAAGTTGCTATTGACTGCAGATGTTTCCCGAATTATAGCAGCCTTTAATACTCCGTCATCTGCTACTCTCAAAAGCGCCAAATAGTAAGACTTTAAGGCTCCCTGTGAAAATATTCCTACCATTGATGCATTTTGAAAGGAATGCTCAAAAACTTACTTCACGGTATTCTCCTTTGTTGGAACGCATTCGTAAATCTTCGGAAACTTGGTTAGCCTTTAAGAATGCCCTTGCAGATTTCAAATAACAATTCACTTCGGAGATATTGTTTCCTTCAACAATAAAAACCAATAGAATTATGTTTATTTGAGATTTTCTTTATAAATTCTACCATTGCTTTGTTCACACTTCGCAGATCCTAAATAACACATAGCAGCATATTGATAAATTCCAGCGTCTTCAAATTTCATTGACAAATCATTAAAATCATTTAAGACTTCACATACGTTAGGTGCAAATCGCCTGAAAGAAGAAAAAATCGAAATTGAATATTTGTTTGTAGTTTTCGCTTTAGGGGGCTCATACTTGAACACGACCCTATCAAATTTCTTAAGCTTATTCGAAGCTTTCAAATATTGATCGATTAAATTTCTTGGATGAGATTCAGAAGATTTTTTCATTTCTTTTGAAGAATTTTAACAATAAACACAAAAAATTGATAAACAAATGCACAACAAAGTGACACAGCTGTCTGAACTCTGAAGTCTGAACTGTTTGTGTTCAGAAAAAATAGCCTCTATTTAAAATTGAGCTACAAGAGATGTTGTAATTTTCTTTGGGTTAGTGATAGGCCAGGAGCTGTTCAAAAGCACCCAAGAAACATAAATTGTTGCTTAGCAGCTGTTGCCATTGAATAAGAAATAGAGGAAGAGGCTTTTGGCACATATACAGTGTACGTGAGTGAAGTATTAAAATTAAAAAAAAAAAAAAAAAAAGTGAACCCTATCTGTCATTTTGCCTTGCTGAGAGTTAGTGTTGTGAAGTAGAAAGATTTTAAAAAAGTGAAAAACGTACTACAAAACTAATAAAAAAGTGAAATAAAAACCAATTTGTGTTGAAAATTAAATCATATTATTATTAAAATATAAATCAAAATGAGGTGCTGCGTGAAAAGTTGTAAAAACTTGTATAACCGGAAAAACAAAAAGTTTTCATTTCACAAGTAAGTCTTGGCTCATATTCCACAAATAGTAACTTAAAGTGATGTTATTTTGGTAAATACGTTATCTTAGAATACTTTTATATTGTTATTTCATGGTATTTTAAGATAAAAATAGTAATATTGTTCAAAATAAAAATATACTTTAATCATGTTGCACAAATGAGCTTGTAATGTCAAATTAGAAATTTTAGTACAGGGACGGATAGGTTTTTGTTGGTGATGGCAAGGCGCTAAGAAACATTAAGCGCCCGTAGTGCAGTTATTTTTCCGCGGTTTAGTTTTGGAAATATACTACGTATTTTCAATATTGCTGCGATTGTGCCTGGCTACACGGTGATTTTTCAATCGCCTAACCAGCCAGTTTGACGTCAAGAGGGATGAGGAGTGAAAGGGGAAGATGCTCACGAAGAGAACTGAATTTTCCGAGTGCGCAATACAGTTCCATTGCTAAATTGTTCACCTTTTTGACGTTTGTTTATTTTTTCCGGGTTTTTGTCAATGACAATGTCAATTTTGTCATTCATTGGAATTTTAAAGGTGTAGATTAATGTTTTCAAAAAATATAATCAGAAGATGAGTTGAGAATTTTCAAGCTGATGCATAAATAAACATGATTGGGCACAACACTGTGTAGCCACCGCACGTGATTTTTCAATCGATTGAAAAATCACCGTGTAGCCAGGCACATTGTCCATGTCTATCGTGTCGGTTTTGTATCTTCGTCAAGAAGTATTTGTGTCCAGTTGTGATGATTTTAATTAAGTAAAAAAAGCTCTACTACTTTAATAATTTTCAAGATTTCCGAAAGATGAATGGAAAGCACTAAAGTGGATGGAAATTCTTGAGTTGGATGAAATCAAGTATTCATACCTTGTCTGTTCAAGTCACTTCCGTGAATGTGACTTCATAAAATCTGCTCCAGGAAAAAAAAAATTACTTTTTCCTTCTGCAATGCCAATTTTATCTGAACATATTTTTAGCAATATTTTTTATATTGCATCACGAAGTAACGAAAAGTTATCAATTAGAACTAAATTGACAAAAACAGTTCACTTCAGGGGAATGTAACTATGTATGTATTAAATAAATTGTGATTTCAAATTATGTATTTGACTAAGGAAAATATCTGTGATATTTTTTTTTCATTAAAATTATACATAAAACTAAAAACTATATTTTCATTTATCCATTTAAAGTTTTCAGGTTCCTGTAAGAGGTAAGTTTAATTTTATTACTTCAAGTGTACTTTATTCGATATTATAATCCAGCCAGAAATAAATCAAAAAAAAAACTCATTCAATTATTTATTTTATCGAATAAATTTAACCAAATTAAAAAAGTTTTTTTTCTTTTAAGGCTTACAGTAATAGCTATGCTCCTTTGTATGTGAATAAGTACTTCTGAGAAAATGGAAATCATATTCCAGTACTTCTAGCTACACATATTTTTATTAAACCACCCAAAAAAAATTTAGCAAAATATTCCTTTCGGCGCCCCAGCAAATAGCCGTCTACCTTCACTCCAACCCTGTGCCAATGCATTTGTGTTTGTGTAACTCACACAATTATGAAAACTACTTCACTTTTTTCTCGATATGCCTCTTCCTGTACTTCTTATTCAATGGCTGTTGCAATAACAAATGAAAGGAATCCTTAAAATTTTTTGATTTTAGATTCCTATCCGAGAAGAGATCAGTGTGTAATTCTATTTGCGTGGATATATCTTTTATCACAACGAAGCGTTCCTACTCAAAAAAAGTGGTATCTAGATTAATTAAATCTGAAAAAATTATTTATATTAGTAAAATTTGTTTGTTACAAAATATTCAAAATAAAAAATAAATAATAGTTTTTAATTGCAAAAAGTTGGGCGCAGTTAAAATTTTCTGTTTTGGCACGAACTCCACCGGGTTACCTGCTATATTTAAATACTCTTGTTATCGGTAGTTTGTATGGAAAATCCATTGGGACTTTAAAAACTGTCCCTCAAATGCCGTTTTTTCCAACATGCTCATTCTTTCTTTATAAAAATTCCCCCTTATCTTTCATTTGGTCTACACCTTCCCAATGTAGACCTACCTTAAGAAATGGAAATAAAGAACCCACAACAAAAAATAAAACAAACAAAACTTTATTTGGTTTGACAATTATTGAAAAAAAAGAAAGAAATGTCATTTTAACTGTCATCGGGATTCGAAGTAGCCATTTGTTCTTTACATAATCGAAGAAAATCGCGACGATGTCCGTGATAATTAAAGTTTTAGGCAAACCCCAAATTGCAAACAATTGGTATTTATTTAAATTAGATAGCTTACAAGTTAACCTTATCGTTTTTGAAAAATATCTTTTAAAAGGGCAAAGGCAACGGCCACTCTTGTGCGTTATAAATCAGTTGGTAAACGTGAAGCACCACTTATTGATGTATCCACTGCACTGGCCAAACCCGAGGAGATCGAACAGAAGAACAAGCTTATGGGAACCATTACAGTTCCCGTTCAAGTTAGTAATTTTAAATCCCACAAATTCTATTATCTCACTAAAACATATCATTTAAGGTTGACATAACTCCAATATCAGGAGTTCCATCGGAGCATTGGAAAACAAGACGAGTACGCATTCATATGCCACCCAAAAATGCAATGCAAAGTGGTACCAATAACATTCAAAATTGGCAAATTGAATTCGATAATCGTGAGCGTTGGGAGAACCCCTTGATGGGTTGGGCATCAACGTAAGACACCTTTTGATTTGTGGGGTTTTTATAGTTCAAATTCAATATTTACTATTCACAGAGGTGATCCACTATCAAATATGCAAGTTGATTTCAATACCAAGGAAGAAGCTATTGCCCATTGTGAAAAGAATGGATTGAGGTGGTTCGTCGAAAGTGATGAGAAACCAAAGAAAGAACGTGTCAAGAACTATGGCATCAACTTTGCTTGGAATAAGCGCACTCGCGTTTCAACAAAGTAGAAAATTAGTCTAGATGGAAAATTTAATTCTATATAAATTGAAATCGTGTTTAACACGGAAAAATGATACAATTGCATTTTTTTTATATGCAGTAAGGTTTCCGGGACTTTTTTTTTAATGAAGAGAAAGTAATATTCAAACGCAAATAATAAAACACACAGATAAAAGAAAGGGAAAGAGCTCCAAAATGCATAAGCAAAAATCTCTGCAGCAGAACCTCAAAATGCCGTATGTTCTGCAAATTATTAAAACACTACAAAATACACTAGAAACTTGGTGCATAGATGAATTTCCAAAGGCTATTCGAAGATATTATTAACACATGCATATGTTACAGTAAATTCTAGAATTTACCGGCAAGACAGAATTTTTAAGCAATATTGTTAAAAGTTATGTTTTCCTATCATTCGGCACTTTATGCAATTTTTTGTCTAAAGTTTGTTAGAACCCACGTCCTAGGCAAGTTACTTTCATTCAAAAAAAAAGTATTGCTTACATTGGTGCTAGCCTAGTGACCGGGGAAATGCCTCCAGAAAGGGAGTTTGCTATGAAGCGAATATTTTTATGTTAAACTCAAAAGGCCTAGGTTTGGTGGAAGATGTTGCTGCATTCGAACGTTAAGGTTTCTGTAGCCTAACATAACAAAATCTAGGATTTCTCAAACGTTAGCTTTGAGTCCAACGTTCGATTCGCTATTCCTAACTAGGACCTCAAATCTTTAACGTCCGCGAAGGGCACGGTACTTTAATTTTTTTTAAACGTGCTAACGTTGCTCAAAAATTCTAATCTAATCGATAAATTCTATATTTTCATTCCGGGAATTAACTAAAACAGTAACATATACCTAGCTTATGCAGCCCTAAATTTAATTCACTGAATAGCCATCGTCGGCGGTGGCAGTAGATCTTGTGCTTGACTGCCAACTTGAATGTGTGGGTTCGAACCATAGTATAGAATGCATTCTTTTGTATAGTCTTCAGTTGAGGAACGCCACCCCTGCAATTTAATGAAATAATAAAAACCTATTTTCTCCATCCACTATGCCAGCAATACCTACATCCTTATTAAAACATTACTGTGTATTGCATAATATGAAGACAGCTTTTTTTCCAACGCTTACCTCTTTAATACCAGCTTCAATAAACAAACCAAATCCATTACCTGAAAATCTTACGAACAATACTCAGAATAGAAAGACAAATTTTATATTTATAATACATATTCCATTTATTCTGCTTAAGTCTTGTTTAGGGGGTGCGGGTAAAATCATTTGGACACAAACTATGCACAATCTTCTTCCCTAAGAAGTGTGTACATCGAATATTTTCAATACATTTTTAATTTTGTGAATTTTATTACTAAAAATCTTTTTCGTCTTTTGGCAAATAATAAAAAAAAAAATAGTTGGAAATTATTACTCTCGTACAATTTATGTTTAATTTATCTTTTTATGTATTTTCCATTCGAAAACCTAACAATTACGAAATAAAATCTAAAATACTCGCCGCATTAACACACACACGGCATCATTTACTTAGCATTTTATTTTTTCTTTTTCTTGTTTATTTTTATTTAATGCAGTAAGATTTAATTCAAAAACGTATTTAGTCATACAGCAATGTCTAGTGTATAATATAATTATAGTTAAATGAGTAGATTATAGCTTAAAATCTTCGGCCGCCACCGGCTGGTGATCGGGAGCGGAATCGACCGCCACCACCGCTACCGCTACTTCTACCGCCGCTGCTAAATCCGCCACCACCACCGCCGTAGGAACGGCCGCTATCGCGACCACCCCCACCGAAACCATCACGTCGACCACTGAAACCGCCGCTGTCTCGACTGCTACCACCGTAGCCGCCGCTTCCACCTCGTCGACCACCGCCTGAACTGTAACCATTATCCTGGCTGTAACCACGACCGGGTGGTCCACGGGAAGAACGGAAACCACCGCTGCTGCTGCGGGGACCACGGAAGCCTCCACCTCCTCCGCCGCCACCACCGCCTTGACGACGACCGAAATCTCGGCCGCCACCTCGGCGACCTTGTCTGGGGTGACCCTTTGAGATTTCAACTCGCAGTTGTGATCCTAGGATTTCTGAACCATTCAGAATGTCGCATGCTTTTTCGGCCTCATCGCGGTTCTCGAATTCGACGAATGCAAAACCTGGGGGATTGAAAGCAACCCAAACAGAGTTTAATTTACCATATTTTGTGAATTCTCCTTCCAGATCCTCCTTTTTAACTTTGTCGGTAAGATTTCCGACGTAGACGCGTGTGCCTCGACTGTCGCTCATGTTTGTGTTTCTGTGTTAAGGGTAGTTTCGTCGGACTGGATGTAGTCTGTAGTAGATGCGCTGACGTAAAGCTGTAGATTCTGACGACGACGACGATGATTCGTTGCCTACGACGACTTCGAGTTGACTGTGAAATGTTTTGATAATAGTAGGTAAAGGTATTCGTTCTTTGATATGATTTTTTTTTTTTTTTGAGAAGGAAATGTGATTTTTTCTTATTGATAATTGCATGTAGAATAGTAGGTTACTAGTAGTAGCAGTATAACATAAAATTCGGCGAATATATACGTGATAAAGTAACAGCGAAATAAATTAAGTGTGTATACAGTTTCCAAGGAAGAATTTTTTTTTAAGCTACAAATAGATGATAAGTCGGTTTCGTTGTTTTTTGTTTTGTTCTTTCTTTTGATCGCATACTGAAATTGGTTTGAAATTGCATTTTTTTCTGTTCTAAGGGTTAGTAGGAAAAATTCGAATCATAGATAGGTAGGTAGCAAGTCAGCCAGAAATGTTAAGCAATTGTCATGGAATATTAAATCATTAGTAAAAAAAAAAAACACTAGATAATATTGTAAACTATGCGTTTTTCGGGCAAGCTATTTAAAGATGTTTGTTGATAAGAAACTTAGGACCATTCTAACACAGCACACTAATCAATAAAGTAGGACTTTAATGCCAATTATAGCTATTGGTGTGAAAGTCATCATAGAAAATCCTCTGTTGTATGTAAATGACTCGAAATAATAATTAAAAATCTCTCATTGGTAACTATAATCGGCTTTTCCCGATTACCATACTGGCAGCTTAGGTTCAGTTTTGCAGTCAATGTAAATCGCACTGAAGTAGGTACCCAATATTGGAGACTTGAGCTGAGTTGAGTATATTAAATACGACTTATTCTGTGACCTGTTTTAGCGCTACTACGTCTTACAACGACACCAGACATTTTTGTTTTACTCTCCTTAATTAAACTGGTAGTGGTTTGTGTATGGAACAGAAGAATGTAGCAGAAAAATATCTGGTGCCGTTGCAGGACACATAACAGGTACCTGGTATTTAGAAATTGTGAAACTGGTTTTTAAATAACTACAATTAGTTTCAATAATTGCAATAAAGTTAAACTAAGCTATTTTTGTATGAAAAGGTACTGAAAAATGCCGCGCTCTTAGAAATTAATCTTGCAGCTCAAAGAAAACGAAATGATACTAAATCTACTAAACTATACCACAAAATGTTTATGACTCAACGCAAGTTTTTTGATAAACTAACATTTGCATTATCTATGTAGGTACATTGCGCTTAGCAAACTGATCATTTTAATAATTAACTCTCGAGTCTCGAACAGTTGAACCGATGGGATTTATATTCCTTTGCTAAGCAGTTAATAAGTAGCCGCGTGAACTTAAGAATACAAAAAAAAACGCAATATGCTAAACGAAAACGGCCAGATAAGTTAATCAAATAATAAACCCGGATAACGCCATTTTGTGTAGATATATAAAATAATAAAAACAATGACAAAAAGAAATAAAAAAAAACAAGATTTTAGTAGAATTGCTAGAAAATGGCGTCCATGACGACGTCGTTGTTCGAATACACCCAACAGAAAGCACGCATGTCGTGCAAATATCGATTTACTGAAAAATTCAAGTTAATTAAATTAGGTATCTAGGGAAAAATTAAGCAATTAAAAATATGTAAGTAAAGGTAAGCAAAAAAATCCAGATTTTCAGTATGCGATCCTTGATGATTTTATTTATGTAATTTCCAAAAAAGAAAATATATCGTGATTCGTGACGATGAAGAAATTAATGCATGCGTCATGTTCTCCAAAAAAAAACGAAGGATTTTATTTTTTTGTTGTTGAGGAAGAGGAGGAAATAATACGATTTCGGCGGAGTAAACCTTTGGTGGAGTAGCAATAATTTTTTTTGCGCACAGCCAAAATGGTTCAATAAATGTGCTAGTTTTTTTTTTTTGTAAGTTTACGTCGTTACATCGAATAAAACAAATAAGGTGATTGTGTCTTGTTCTATCTTGATTCAGCTTCAAAAATTGTTTTTCTGTTTGCTTTTCGCAGGCGGATTTTTAGTTAGTATGTACAGAAAAAAAAACTCGAAGTGATATGTAATGTCGGTGTAGTACAACACCCTATTCAAGATGGCGTCGTTCGCAAAAATAATTTTTTTTCTTTAATGAGATCAGCTTTTTTCCATTGCGATTTCAGTGTAATCGACGCGATGGTGCCATAAATTGGATCAATCGAATATTTATAGCGTAAATTATTTTATGAATTTAATCGGTGTAGCAGAAATGTGAGCTAAAACAAGGCACAGGCACTTTAATTGCGCTCTAGAATTTCGGACAAACATACATATATATATAAATTATATACGTATTTCATATAATGTGCTATTGTATTTGGAGAAGTAGGGAGTGGTGGACGAAAAAAAACGTCGAAAATTACTAAAATAAATAAGCAATTTCTTTATGTTTATCTTTACAATCTTATTGTTGTTGATTTGTTTAATAATTGGTTGAAGAAATTTTACCGTTGAACCTAATTATCTTCCCGGCTATTTCAAGGTGATCAGCGATGCACCTGAAGTGAATTTGAAGAAAAAATACTTTTTCACTTGAACTTTTCTCACGCACTATTTTGTAGATAGGACTGCTTCTTTCGAAAACTAAAACGAGAATGGCTGAACTTGTGAAATGGCGAACGGCTTTGGCTTGGTTTTTGGCTGGTGGAGACTTTTTTTTAACCAATCAAAAGACGGCATCTTCGCATTTTGTATTTCATTTTTTGTTTACAATGTTGGTCTTGCTGAGTTAATTTTGGTTCTCAATGTTGGCATTGTGAAACATTTTGCGAGAAACATATTAGGTGCGTTTTATTTAGCTACGGATCTGTAATCTGGATTATCAGTTGAAGCCCAGTATACAATTCTTTAGGGAGAAAAAATGTGTGTGGTAAGAAAAGTAAATATTTTCGTCAAAAAAAACTCTAGTTTTTGCAAAATACAATAGAAGTGACACAATAGGTTGCACAGAACAATAAAAGTGACACTGTTATTAATGATGAAAGAATTTTTTTTCACTTCGAACTGTGAAGTTTGATACAAGAAATCGTATTCTAGGCTTAACATGCGATACAAAAACGAA
The DNA here is from genome assembly GCA_958431115.1 of Syrphus vitripennis. Classification (NCBI taxonomy): domain Eukaryota; kingdom Metazoa; phylum Arthropoda; class Insecta; order Diptera; family Syrphidae; genus Syrphus; species Syrphus vitripennis. The sequence continues at coordinate 146,728,196 of OY288108.1, read as the reverse complement.
ATGGCTTTGTATATGAAAACTATAGTACTATCATGGCGAGTTTTTTTTTTTAATGTTGCCCAGACCCTTGTGGTGGCGCTGCAAAATGTGAGATTTTGAGAGTCGGAAATTGAAGGTAGGGGCAAGAGGAGACGATTTTTTGGATTTTTGCATCCAAAAAATATTAATAAATATCAATTAAAACCTCCATAAGCTCTCCGCAAAAAAAAAAGAGTACCGGTTGCCGGCACACTTTAGATGTCGCCCCATTCGAATTCCACCATGAGAGTACTATAGTTTATATATACAAAGGAAATGGGATCCTGTTTTCTATCTGGATATATTTCTAAGATCCATAATTCAATTTTCGTTCTGAAAACCTAGATGGCTTTTCAGTACTTTTAGTAGTTGTTCTAAAATGTTAAGAAGAAGAACAAACAAATACCTGAAAATAGAACGCGAAACTAAATTTTGGAGAAATAAATCCAGATAGAAAGCAGGATAACATGTTGTTTTCGTATTTTGTGTTAAAAGATAATCCATATAGATCCATAGATAATAAACCACATCCAATATCAATTTCTTGCCTTTCGTTGAGTTTCGGTAACTTTTGCTTTCGGAAGTGAAGAGGTCACCTCCACTGAGTAAAGTTGACATTTTTTGTCAAAAGAACGAAAAAAGAAGGGATGGATAGCATTAGTTTACTTGTGTACAATAGTTTGCCTGACTTTTCAACTTCACTGCTCGTTAGCTACATTAGCTTCCGACAGTGTTATCATCTTTCTCTTTTTTGCAGTCTTACTCCACCAAATAGTCAGTTATACTTGGTGAAGGTGCACACTTCATCCCCTTAAGCAAAAGTTAACGAAACTCACCGTAAGGGAAGAATGTTTTATATTATGGACAAAAGATCTACCAGTTGTGTGTTCTTATCTTAAAAGTCTCAATAAATATTGAAGTTGGAGAATTTCAGCGCGATCTTCGTCCTGAGAATTACTTATTTTAAACACAAACTTTTAAATATAGAATTAACTTTTTTCTCTATTGCATTTATAGAAAATTAAATTAAAAAAAGATTTGGTTGAATTTGTGCTCGAATCAAGAATAAAATAGTTCCTCATAGGATTCATTTTAGCAACCAAACAGTTTCGAAACTAAAATCTAAAAATTACATGGTCAATGTAATTTGTTCAAATGAGAACAATTCCATAGCCAATTACAATTCGAATATTACTTGAAAATAAGTATAAATAATAATTAATTTTTACTTCCTATATATGTATGTCAGCATTTGATTTGATTGATAGAGAGATAAGGGTAAAATGCATAAGAACTTCATAATCTGCATCATTGGAAGCTGCCACGAACTATTTGTTAATGTGGTACTAACTTGCACCATTGGTTTTTAACGGAAAAGCCGCCATCTTAAGAAATATGGAAATTTGTTTTTAAGTAAATAAGTCATGAGGAGTTTATTTATTCAAAAAATGATTTAAGAACACTTGGGGAGCAGATTGGGCGCATTCACAAAGCTAGTGGCTACGTAGTCGAAATTCAACTAGATTTGTGAATGCAAAACTTCACTACAAAGGTAGTCAATCCTGAGCTGTCATATTAATGACAGATGCAAAAGCAAACAAACGCTTGAGAAAGTTTTGAGAATTTTAAACAATATTTTTAAATTAAATAAAAACAAATAAAAAATATTAGATATATATGAGCGATTCGGAAGAAGATGAGTTTATTTTTAAGTACTGAACTATAAGTTTCATTTTGAATGTTTGAATCTTTTGTAATTTTTTTCGAATTACGATAACTCAGGCGACAAAGTTTAATGACGGATTTGTATAGAACAGTTAAAAATATGCATTTTTTACTACTGGAGGAGGGGGGTCTATCTCCCCCCGTTTAGGCGGTAGGGGCAATTTACATATTGTTAAATGGAAAAAAATAATTAAAAAATAACGGTTATACTTACAATTAAGTATTATACGTTTTTTTTAAAGCCAACATTTTATTCTATTAGCCAATTTTTAAATCAAGTCAAAACTATGCATAGTTTTTGAAAAAATTAATTTTAAACGTGAAATTTGAGTAAAAAAAAGTTAAAAAAAAATTTTAAATTTCAATATTTCAAAACCATAAGTTTATAAATAATTTTTTTTAAATGATTTGTTGCTCTTATTAATAGTCAATCAAAAACTAAAAACTAGATGGTTTTACGCCTTTTAGTTTTTGAGAAAATTGAATATAATCACAACTACTATTTTAATTTATTTATGTTTTTTTTTGCTTGAGTGGTCTTATTTATAATAATAAAATAATGGTAGGTGCGAGTTTGGGTGTATGTATAGCAGAGGGGTGTGTATGGGGGGCATGCTGCCCCCCTGCAACCCCATGCTTGGCCCACTGTAGGATTTGGTGTAGGTACGAGGTTGGGTGTATGCCACACCGAGGTGGTAATGGGTGATGCAATCCCCCTGCTTGAGCTCACTATAGGATTTGGGTTGGGTGCAAGATGGGGTGGGGTGCATGCAAAGTTTCTTTTGCATTTAAGTAAGATGGATTTAAGAAAAATTAATTTATCCTAGGTATATTTTAATCCATATTCGATTATTACTTTAAAAATAATATTACGTAAATAATCAAGCAAGGAAAAAATAATTGAATTAAAAAGCAATAGTAGATAATCTTGAAGTTTTGAAAAATTACATTTTAAACATTTTTTAAAAAACATAGTAAAAAAATGCTTGTATTGCCGTGTTCTATACAAATCCGTCATTAAACTTTGTCGTCTGAGTTATCGTACTCTCCCCAGAAATCTAATTTTTGATATTCTGTTTTCTCATTATAGCTCAATGCTTGTTATGATTTATATGTACATAGGTATCCTTTTTGAAAGTATTTATTGCAAAACATTTACTTCATAGGTATTAAGTAATTTAATTTATTTATTTAGATTACACAATATTGAAAAAAAACTTTAACTTTAAGGGATCAATAAAGCTGCTTATATCAGAAATACCTATAAAAAATTTTAATTCAGTTTGGTTCTAACATTTAACAAATCAAAAACGTACTCCCAAACGTAACACATATTTTGTTTTAAGTTTTCCGGTGAATTTTCTTTACGCCATACATGTTGCACAATTATAAATTTTGTATCCTATCTCCCAATTCATTTTTAAAACAATATACTTATATTTGCAATAAAGGCCCGTGGATGGAAATCATTATGTGTTTCTTACTCCAGTAAACCAGTTCCAGATCTTTAAAGTCATATAGAACTTTGACTTTCAAACATATTTCTGCCTTTATTGTAACAACAACAATAAAAAAAAACAAACAACCTCCTATAGAGGTATAACTACCAAATGATCTACACCTTAAACCATCTGTACCTTAATACATAATATCCACAATGCACATACAACACGAAACAGTTGAAACTATTCATCAATGTTGGGATTGAAAGTGTTGACTCATATCTAGAATCTAGGTCAAACTATTTTGTAGGGGAATCTCGATCTTGAATTTGAAAACAAAACTTGTAATTGCATGTAAACCAAAAAAATAAACAAAAACGGCTGGTCAAACATTTATGTTAACTAAATGACACTTCTTACTATTTGTTGATACATACATATATCGAAAAGCTTTTGAGCCTGGTTCAAGCTTTCTACCAACAGGTGAGTATAAATGTCAAAGAGAACTCCGCACAACCAAGAGAAAAATTATTCCAATATCAAGACAAACTTAAGTCAAAGCCAAAGCCATACTTTGAAAGTTTTCCCCAAGCAAGAGCCTCACCATTGTCGTCTTCACCTTTGAAGTGTTCGCTTGTGCTTTGTTTTTGTGCTTCGTCAAAAGTATCTGTGTCTAGTGACCGCACCTAAAAATTAATTTCTGTCTAAAAATCATCGAAAATCGTGTGAAAATGATAAATAAATGATCGAATTTCAATTAAATAAATGTTTTTCTATATTTTTAATGCAAAATATTGCTATTTTAAACTTAAAATGGAATAGAAATTTGTGAATATGAAAAAAATCCTATAAGATATACACACCTTTATATCTATGCAAATGGATATGCTAGCTTTGTTCTCTTAAAAGCAGTTTCTCCACTTTTGTTTGAAATTTTGGGAAAGGAAAACAAAAACGAATTCTGTTTGTCAATTCATAATAAGCCCATTAATTAACTGCCACTTTTAAGTTCATACTACCTATGTACCTGCAACTTGATGCTCGAGTGATTTTTTTTTCTAAATAAAGATAGAGATACGATCGTCAAAGACACGTACGAGTGCATAATCTAACGAACTTCACGCGTGCGGGACGGTACCTATACCTATCATTTAACTTGAGTTCCACAAACTTCAATAAGATAACTTCGAAGAAAAACTCACAATTGTGTGGCAACATTCTACACACGTGTGTACTCTGCACCCATACCACAACACAATCTACCTGCATTCAAAAGTATCTAACTACCTATCTATTGGCATTCAAAGACCAAATCGAGGGAGTTCAATGCACACTCTATCTGTAGCTTTTCATTCACGTAACAGTGCTTCGTTTGCTCATAGTTTTTTCGTGACTACGCGCCGCCACACACCCTTTGGCGGGCTCACACAGATACTCGATACTGTGACTAGTGCTTGAGTGTTTGTAATTTGGTTTTCCGACTTTTTACAGTTATACTTTGTTTAGTTCTTCGTAACGGTTCTTTGAGTGTAGATGCATTCTTAATCTAGATAAACTTGTTATTTTTGTGTGTTGTTGTTGGTTGTTTGCTTTATAGTCTTGGCTCATAATCGTGACGGTTCCAGGTGAGAAGCCACCCGCGCCCAAAAAACGGTTCGTGTGTATAGTCTCTCTTCGTCCCTTAATCTTAAATGTTTAATTATTGTAAATTTCTCATAACAAGTGCCAAGTGAATATGTCATAAACGGAAGTCGATGATTTCGCATCGATTTCGATGAAACAAAAGACTATGACAGGTCTTAGAAGAATGAGTAATCGGTGGAGCGGTGGGCGCTCCGATTTAATTGTGATATTTTCTATAATTTTTGTGTTGTGCTTGAGTGCTGTAGCGACAGTGGCTCAAAAAGATGACGGTAGTGTAAGTGCATTTAGTGAAAATGAAATAGATATTGATGGGGATAAGCCCCAAGGAACCCTTAGTCGACCCGTTACTCAGCTCCGGGGGGGTGAAATTATTGGCGAACGAATATTGCGAATTGCAGAAAGTCCATTTGTAGTGACAGAAGATATTGAGGTGCCAAAAGGATCCAAACTTACTATTGAGCCAGGAGTTACAATCGAATTTTCACCATCAACTGGACTTACAGTTCATGGCGTCATGCAAGCTGTTGTAAGTAACAAAAAAGTCACATTTAGCAAGTTTTGTTTGCGCTTATACACCTGTACCTGTAGTCACCTGTAGAAAATCGCTTCGCTATCTTATCACCACTGAAACTTAGATAAAACTTCCACACATAGATTGTTATAACTCATAAGCAAACATAACCGTCAGCGATAACGATACGTTAATATAAACAGATTGCGTCACCGTATTTACCTTATTCCATTTCATGAGATGAAAAATGTTACTCATTGTTTTTCTTCCAGTAAAAAGATCTAATATAAAGCAAAGGAATTTTTCTTGCATTGTTGACAAATTTTTTATGTCAAGGGAGAATACCTATCTGATGGAATTAGGGCAAGTGACATCATAATAAAAAGACCAATCGATATTGTAACGTAAAAAAAAAAGTTTATGAAAACAACCCCAATAATGAATGGGCGAACATATATGTACTTACATAATTTACACGCAATTATAATAAGATGAGAAACCCGGTCAATGGGTGTAGAATAAGATTGTCAACCCTTATTATAAGTTAGTAATGAATTTTTCTATAAGATATAAGTCAAATGCAGGTATAGGTATACATTTACTAGTTGTTTGTATGGCAAAAGATAATATTATTTTTAAGTTTCCGTTAATTTATTTTTTTGCGGGGTAAAGAACTATGTATATTCCACATAGTATATAACATATCGATCCAATTCATTTTATAAGAAAAACACTACAAACAGTAGCCTTGGCGCCACTACTTTAAACATCATGTCTACCGATTATTATTTGAATATTATGTTAAATTTTTATTTCAAAAGATTATTTTTTATCAAATTCTGAGACAAAATTCCAGTATTTAGTTCAGAAGCTATTATTTATGTGCACTTGCTTTGCACTGAAGTACCTATTGGCTTCGCTTAAAAAAGTTTCGATATTTAAATTAAATCAACGTAACGATAATGGATATGTCTATAAGTGGTTTTCACCAACTCGTCTGTTGATCTGAAAAGAACCAATATGCTTCATATTTGATTAAAAGAATAATTATTATTATATGATTTCCCAGAGGGTTAGTCATAGGTTCAAACATCTGAGAAGTTTTATGGTTTTTAGTTTTTAGAAAGTTTACATAGGTAGGTACTTTGTTTATGATTTGCGTGTAAGGAATTGCAAGTTTTACGAATTATACGAATGAATTTTATTTTTAGTAGGGTTGACCAAGAATTTTTTTTTCCTTTGATTTAGCTCTTTTTTAAAATTTTCGAATCGAAAAAATAAATTTTTGTTTGTTCAAAATTAATTGTAAAATACAAAAAACATCTGTTTCGAAAATGTTTTTCATTTGATACTAATGTTCGACAAAACAAGACAAATAATTTTAAGCATTCAAAAGTGCAATTTTTGAAAGACTTGGTAAATCATCATCCCTTAATATTTTTAAAAGGGGTTGACAATATTATTCGTTTGTTCTTAATATTGTAACTTAAAAATTGAGAAACCTTAAAATAATCTAGCAAATGAAAGTTATAAATTTTAATAATTTTTTTGCTTACCTGTTTTGATATTATTGTTTAGATTTTAATGAAATCAGCCCTAAATATATATTTAAATCTATACTTCAGCATTGTATATAAAACTTATAGTACTATCATCACGCTGGTTTTTGTGTTGTGGGGTGTGGTCGTCTGAGGGCGCACTTGTATATACACAGAAACAGCAACCAGAAAATTAGTTAGGGGTGTGATCGCTAGGTGGCCGACGTGTGGAACGTGTTCATGAGAGTACTATGCAAATTTATATACAATGACTTCAGTTAATTTAGATAATTAATAATTTTCAAATAAAACCATATACTTCAACCTTGGTTCAAGCCAGTAGATAGATAGATAGATAGATAGATAGATAGAAAGTTTTCAATATCAAAAAATGTAAATAAAATATGAAATTCCGGATTTCTGCGTTTAAATACTTTTTTAAATTCGATTATTATTGCAAGTTTAGTTTCCAGTGCATGATCTCGTAAATCAATAGTGTTTATCGTTAAATTGATCGATATCGATATTAAATGAGAAAAATCCAAATTTGTGAAGTTAAAGCTAGTTTTCGCTTACATATTACAAATAACAATTAATTTATTTCAAAAATTTTTTGTTGAAGTCAAATTATATTAGCTCAAAAACTATATTGCTAAAATTTACAGAGATATTTTATTATTTTGGCTTGCTCCTGGAGAAATAACATTTTATAAAATTTATCATTTTTGAATAAATGAAAAAAAAACACAAGAAAAACTTATATTCTTAAGTGTATAAATGCGCCTGCATAACACCCAACCTAGATTTTATGATTAAATGATATTGAATTCATCGTCAAGATACTAAATACGGAAGAAAAAAAAACAACTACGACTACATATGCTTTCTGAATAATTATCATCTAATACACAATAATTATTGTCTACTCAAAATTCACAATTAAAACGAAAAACAAATGACCTACACCATAAATTGTCTTTTAGAAATCCAAGAAGATTAGCAAGTAATTCAGTTTTCTTGATTCCCTGTCAGAGTATGTGGTGCACTGAACAAAAGATCTAATTGAAATTGAATGAGCAAACTGACCTAATGGTCTTCAGGTCGTGGCTTCTTAATTGTCATTTTCCCTTTGATTCCATACGCTTGCAGATTGAATTAACTCATTCAAGTTACATTAAGTTAGGGTGTTTATTTTGTATTATGTTTGAGATGTCTAGGGAGTGGCGCTTAGTATTACTTAATATGTCAATTTAATTTGATATTTGATGATATTTATTTAATTTGTTTTTTTTTTTTTATTAAGGGAACTCCAACAAGAAGGATTACTTTAACATCCCGTGATAGCTCTAACAGAGTTTTCCCTGACCCTGAAGAACTAGGAGCACGATTAGTGGATGGACCAACCCCCTTGGAGGGACGCTTGCAACTTTTCCAGAAGGGAAAGTGGCGTTCGGTTTGCACGAACTCTCGAAAGTAATTTTTGTATTGCCGTAGATTTTCGAACATATTCATTCAATATATTTTAATTAGTTGGACACAAATGGACTATGAAACAATGTGCCGGCAAATGGGATTCAGGGGTGGAAGATTTTGGAATTGGATGGAACGTTCTGCTAAGAAGGCACCTCGTCTGCTTTATGAGAAACCAAATTGTTTAGGAACCGAATCATCCCTCTTTGATTGTTCTTGGCTCACAAGACAGCTTGGTTCTGGAGTTTGTGATTACCATAGCGACATAGGTATACAATGCATTCCAGTCCATAAGAACGTAATTGGGCACTGGAGAGGATTACGTTTCGAAAATGCTCCAGCAGCCAAATCATTAGGACTTGATAATACTGTATATTCAGCAATTTCACAATCAAGTTTGAAATATGTAGATATTTTAAAAGCAGGATATGGACGGGAAGGAGATGCAAAGTCAGCTCTCGAGGTATTGGGTCTGCCGCCAGAAATGGAACACATAGTTATAAATCATTCAGCATATACAGGTATAAATGCTACTCTTCCTGATGGCGGTTTTGCAATGAAAAACATAACTGTCAGAAATAGTAATGGAATAGGTGTTTTTGTAAACTCCAGTTTTGGTTCAGTGAGCATGGAAGGATGTGTGATAGTTGAAAATGCTGCAGATGGTATTAAATACATTGGCCATGATCTTCGTCCTGATTTGCGAACTGATCGAGCAACAATACACGATTTTTGTACATTACCGACAACATCAGGTCAAACGTTTCCAATAAGTCTATCGATGCATCAAAAATTCTATGCTGGAGCAGCAAAAGAATGCGGAAAATACTTCTTTACACGTCCAGGATATGTTTTGACAGTTCATTTTGATTACTTTACTGTAGCACGTAATGAATCAGGTACTATTACAATATTTGATGGTTCTTCGCCTGGAGATCGGATTTTGTCTTCATGGAACTTACGCAATTATACTCGCCATCAAGCCGTAACCAGCACAAAAGATAAGTTATATATTCAGTTTCGAGCAGAAATGAGAACGGAAGTGTTGGGATTTATTCGGCTTACAACCGGATTTACACGAACATTTGACTTCAAGGTGGTTGACTCTGTGGTGGAAGACAACTCTGGGCGTGGAATCGCCATTGATAACATACGTTCTCAGTTGCAAATACAGAGCACCTCTATTTTAAATAACGGTCATGTTTCTGGTGTTCATGTGACAAGTGGAGCGGGAGATGTTAACATAACTCACAGCAATATAAGCTTCAACAAAGGCGATGGAGTCAATATCACATACTACGGAGGAAATAGGAATATTTCAAAGAGCTCAATAAGCTCCAATCAGGGTTATGGATTTGCAGTTTGGCTAAACGAAACAAAGGAATTAGATCGAAAGGAATTCATTGCTCTTAATCAAACAACAACTGTTGAATACACAGATTTGTTCAATAATTTAGAAACTGGAATCCATCATGGTAACTTTTGTGCCCCACTTTGGATCAATATAACTGGAAATCATTTCAATTCGAGCCATCTAGACGATGTTTACATAGACACTTGTTGGTTTCCTCTAAAAAATTCAAATGAGGAAGTTCTCAAACTTCAAATCGGCCACAATATGTTTGAGAATAGCAAAAGAAATTCGATTCTTTTAAGTCCTGCTTTGAATCTTGCAGGAAGAATCGAGTACAATCAGTTCAGATATGGATCCTATGGCTCGTTGTACATACGGAATCCACCATGGGATGAGTTCAATGAGTTGCCGGTAAAACTTATAGTTCAGAACAATTATTTTATGCGAAACAGAGGCATCTTTGTAGTTTCCTTGGGACTATCACCCTATAGTGACAGAGATGTGCAATGGCTACTTTTTACACGAAATTTCGTACGTGAGAACAAAATTCGGGAGCCATTTGGCCCGGCTTCCCTTGACTCTGGAGAAAAGAAACTAAACCCACGCTCGCGTGTTTCAGCACCAATTGTAGTCTCATCTAGTAACGTTGACATTTTTCGTAATATAATCTCCAACTATGATTCTCAGTATGAAATTGGATCTCAGCTTTGTGATCAAAGTCAAATTATCAATGCAACTTATAATTGGCTAGGTTTCACTGACGAATTCAAAATTTATGAAAGACTCTTCCATCGCAATGATCGCTACAATCTGGCAAAGATCCAATACCTTCCGTATTTATTGCACAACTCGAATCCAGGAAGTTCTACTATAATTTCAATACCGACATTTGTGCATAAGTTCTTTAATGAAGGTTCAGATTTGCTTGGTGGGGAAGTAGATGGTCAAGAAATGATACCCTCTGGAACTTACCGAGTCAATAGGGACATAAATATACGTCCTGGAGGAAAGCTTATTCTTCAGCCAGATGTGACATTGAAATTTGATCCAAGTGTCGGAATGATGATTGCAGGAAAGCTTGAAGCAAGAGGTAGAAGGCCAGATGATATTCTGTTTACACTAAAGAGAGATACCCTTATGCCTCCTACGACCAATGATACAGTTGACGTGAATGGAGAAGACGTGGAAGCAATAGACATGGAAACTGAGTCTATTATGAGAAAAGAAGACCTAACAGATGTTCCGGTCCGATTGCTAGGTGGATCTGGGGAGCATGAGGGACGTTTACAGATATATATCGATGATCGATGGGGAACTGTATGTGACTATGGTTGGAATATAATAAATGCAGGATTGGTTTGCCACCACCTTGGATATACGCTTAACCCACTAGATTGGAGACTGCATCCATCACAAATGCCAGGAGTTGGCATAACAGAAGATGTAATTGTATCGAACGTAAGATGTACAGAACATGACGTAGACATAACCAAATGCCGTTCGGAAAGAATATCTCGTGGAGAATTTGAAAACTCATGCTCACACGAAAATGATGTTGGAGTCCGTTGTCACGAAGGAGGTTGGGCAGGTTTGAGATTTAGTATGTTAGCTGAACGTGCAGATCTCCAGTATGTTACTGTTGAGAAAGCTGGGTTGTTCGATTATAAAATAAATTCATTTAAGCCTGCTGTCCAGATGGATTTTGCTAGACATAATTTGGAAAATGTTCGTATTGTCGACAATTTGGATGACGGTCTTGGAGTGATTTATTCTGATGTATTTGGCGGAAAATCCATCAACAATATCAAAAATAGTGAGTTCACTAACAACAAAGGTGATGGCATAAGCCTTAAACAACTGGGTTTACGAGTTCACGGCTCATTGATAAAAGACAATCTCGGCAGTGGAATTTCACATAATCCAGTTATTTCAGCGGTTGATCAGAGAGAACTTGGTGGATGGTTTAAAATGGCACCGGACTTTAATTCATTCGATACAGACTACGAGCCGGTATTTTTACCTAAACATGACTTTAATTTCGACCTTGGCACTTGGCAGACAAAATACATTATAACTGAGAAACAAGCCGGGGACAGTGTGACCAGAAAAATGGCAATTCGATGTCAGCCTGGCTATGTTATGGGCATACAGCTTTTGAATCCAATCGAAAATCGGTCAACGGAACAAATATCGATCTTAGACTCTCAGACAGAAAACGATAGATCAAGGTTGTGGGAAGTAAAGCGGGATCTAAGTGTTTTTCCTGTTACCAGCAGTAGCTATGGAATCATTTTGTACTACGAAAGTGGCAAAAATGCTTTAGGAGGTGCTGTAATTATGCTTTCAACTATATCAGCACCTGTTCAAGATGTACGAAACCGGGTGACTGGAGGTCCGATCCCTTTGCTGACTATTAGATCGACAAAAATCCAGAAAAATGCACGAGCCATATCGGCTTTCTATTACAATCGATACTTCGGACAAAACGGTGAGCATTACCTTCGTAAGGCAAATGAATCGATAAAAATTTCAAATTCCGAAATAAGCTCTAACGATGGTGAAGCATTTCTCGTCAAAGCACCATTCTGGGATGTCCATTCAAGCAATATCTCAGAGGTGACCATACACATAAACAACACGTTGATCTTCCAAAATGGGTTAGGAATTCGTCATGTCTCAAAGGATTTACGTTCATCAAATAATCTCTTCCATTACGTTTTGCAAGACAACACAATCGAGTCAAATCTTCATGGAGGTTTGGATATTTCACTTCCATATGTATGGCAATATAATGAGAACTTTACGCACAGCATCTTTCTGGGAAACAACACCTGGCGACGGAATAGGGACTTTATGGTTAACATCAAAGGACACTATGCCTCTATAAACTTCACTTCAAATCAATTCCTAGACAATGACTGCCGAAAGGGATTGATTGCATTAGATGGCATGGAAAAAAAGTTAAAATTCGATTTCAATCGAATGGAGAATAATAACGGTAAATTTGTTTTTGAAGTTCGAGCTGACAGTTTGAGTGAGATTATCGGAGAAGTACCTGCCGTATTTGAGTATAATACCATAAAGGATAACCGATATGATCCAGTAGCAAGCTATCGTACTTCTATTATGCGAGCACAAATAAGGACCTTAAAACAGGAACAAAGATCGTTACCAAAAACGGCTGTTATACGTTTTGATGGAGTTCAGAAGGTTAAAATACACAGAAATTTAATCGTCCAGAACTCCATGGATTTCGATCTGATAGCAGGGGTCAGGTCAGCTAGACTAAACAATTTCTTGTATGCGATGGAAAATTGGTGGGGGTCTTCAGATCCAGCATATATACGATCCAGAATTTTTGACTTTGATAATTGGAATAACCACGCTGAAGTTGTATTCCAGCCTTATCTCATTGAAAACTCGTTCGATGCCAGTGTATCAGTAGACTCTAACACAAATCATGGCAAAGAATTAAATGCAAACACAGAAAAGATAGGAGGAAGGATATCAAGGGATTTCACATTAAAGAAACGACCAGAACCTTACAATGTCATATCAGATATCACTGTTATGCCAGATGTTATTCTGACGATACAATTTGGAACAGTTTTGGAATTCGAACCAAATGTAGGTATTCTTGTTTTGGGCACTCTTAATGCTATTGGATACAAGGATTCGCAAATCGTTATGAGACCACGACCATCTAAATCACACGAGTCGTATACTATGCTTAACAAAAGGTCGTTGGAAAATCTTGTTTCACATGATTCGATACGTTTGTGTTCGGCAAGAAATTGCTCATCTAGAGCTCATGAAGACGAAATGTACTCTGTGCATGAGGGTTTCTTGGAATATTTCAATCATACTACTCTCCAATGGGTACCAATTTGTGATAAGAGGTTCACCGAAAGAAATGCACAGGTGGTGTGTCGTGAACTGGGCTATGATCCTCTTAATGTTTACTACGGGCATGACCGTCGTATTGAATTCCATACAAATTCCTTAACTCGTATTTGGTCTTGGATTCAACCATTAGAATGCAAAGGAGATGAAAACAGATTGGAGGACTGTACCGAAAGATTAAACGGTCAATTGTATGGCAGACTTCACGAATGCCACTGGAATGACGAATTTGTGTTTGTGAGCTGTTATGGGAACATGGAAACTGATGATTCTACATATTGGGGTGGTATCCGATTCGCAAACTCAGATTTTGAACAAAATTTATACGAAAATCGAGTTCATGACATCAGGACGCATGGATTGATGACTGCAAAAGAAAGTCAATTAGAACACGTGCGTATTGAACATGCCGGAATTTTGCACAATGAAAAATCATCCGCAATACAGGCAATCTTCAAAAATCCAAAGATTACATCAGTAACTATTCTTAATTCAGCTCATCATGGCATAAATCTTATATCACCAAGTGGATCCGTCAACTTAAATTTTATTCACATTAACAACACATTCGGTAATGGGTTGAACATAATTTCATTGACTGGCGAGGGACGGGAAAGTGATCTTTCCAGTTTTGTTCCTCTCAAATCGTTAGATCTTTCTTATCATTTGTATTCCCTTGTCGATATATGCGATCCAAACAAAGTGATTACTGTGGAGGAACGAATTTTACTGTACTACAAATATGACAATAATCCCGTTAATTGTGTTAAAATTTTTAACGCTGTTTATCGTGCAAAGCCAGTTGGTTTCCGTTTGTTACAGTCGAACTTGTTTAATCATTCTAAGGAATACGGCAGACCAGATACAATTCAATTGTACGATGGCGACATCTATAATATTTCATCCAAATTCCTTGGGCAGATTGAAGCCGATTCGTCAAATCAGAATTCATTTTTCAAAACTACTGGTCCAACACTAAGTATTCGGCTTATTGCAAGCGGTGCCCCAGAAACTCATGGATTTATTGCTGAGGTGGTTACTGTACCAATTTCAGCCATTGGACTAAGTAAGATATTATCAAGTGTGTTGTGAAATCATTGTTATACTTTTATTTTTCAGATCGAGATGCACAACATAATTTAACATATTCTCAAATAAGTGGCACAACAAAATCTGCAGTAACATATGCATCGGCCGGAGAGGTGTCGCCTACTTTTACACTAGCTTCTAATAAATTTAAAAACAACTGCAGACAACTTTATGGAAACTTTTCAACATGTGAGAATGCCCTTAGAGTTGACGTACAAAACATGCAGTCCTTTTTCTTTACGGTAATAGAAAACAAGTCAATGTTCTGATTAACCAGACCTTCTTTTAAATATCACTTTGGGTGCTATTTTCTTGCTTCCAATTGCTTCTTCTCGATAATTTAAAGTTTTTCTTTTATAATATTTCGCAGAATAATTTGGTTCAAGGTAACCAAGGGGGTCTTTACATACGAGCCGACTCGCGAGGGACAGCAACTTCTCTCAAGGGTTTTATTCAACATAATCTCTTTGTTCAAAATCATAACCGGCCTACTTTACACATTGAAGCCAGACAGTCTTCGCCATACCAAGAAGTTATACTTTATAGAAATTACATTGCTCAAAATGATGCCCGTTATCATGACGTTATTCGATTGAAACAGGTGATATCGAACTTTACTTACAACTATGTACATAGCAATACTGGCAGTAGAATTATGGAAGTATCAGGATTTAATAAAGTTCGTCTACCAATATATCAAACAACAGCTCACAATGGATTTTATGAGTATGAGAATTCATTGTTGATAAATGTTGATATTTTAAAACCAATTTTTAATTTTTCTTTAAGAAACGTTGCTACAAGTTATCAAGGACGAGCCACTATTGTAGCTGGAACTGCTGGTCAACAGTACGTCGACAATATATTCCAAAACTTTGAGAATGACTACGAAATGATAACCGTTAATAATTCAAAGTATGCTTATGTCTTCAAATTTTTGTTTTTATTAAAACAACTTTGTTTTCTTTGTAAACTTATAGTTTTTATTCTTATCTATTTTCTATTTTTCTATTGCATGCTCTCTCTAACCGTCAAAATATTCAATCTATTTAAAATAATAATACAACAGTTATGATATGCAGTATTGGAACAGGTAAAGTACTAAACCATACATAGAAACTATAGAATCAATAATTAGATTAATAGAAATTTAAATTAGTTCTGAAAAATATCTGCGTTATTATAAATAAATAGTTTTGCAAACAAAAATATATAGGCTGAAAAAATAACTAATTTGATGTGTAACTAGATCTTTAAAAAGCCAAAGATCAAAACCTGCTAAAATACGACAAATTTTGGGATTGCGCATCGAAATTAGAAAAGGTATATTTTAGTTCAAATGAGAAAAACTGTCCAAACCAATGTAGTTTAATGCACCAGATACTTATGCCTATAATATAATCGATAACAATTTTTTTGGAATTTTACTGTTACTTCCATAGTTTCTTATTGTAAATAATAAATTTAATTGGAAAAACATTTATCTTCTACTACATTTAAGATGATTAACCTTAACAAACTATTTGCTTTACCTGTTTATTTATTTAGCACAATTGAACTATGGAAATCGAAAGTAGACGCAAGGCACAATTACTGGAGCTTCAATGAAACAATATCAGTGGCATCTCGAATTCGTGATAAATCAGGTTTGTGATAAGCTTAATTTTAAGTCTTAATTTATGAAACTCTTTATTTCTTAAAACAGATGATCCATATTTGCTCGAAGTTGAAGCAGTTCCATTCCAAATGAACAACCAAACAATTCTAGATGGAAAATGTCCACCTGGATGGGCTCTAGTTATGGATACATGTTTCATTTATATTGGCGCACCTATGCCATTCCGGGAGGCAAGAGACTTTTGTCGTTCGGATAATGCATCAATGCCATTTATTCGTACTGATAGTATTACTTTGTGGGCTTATCTTCAAAGCCAAATGCAGCATTTAAAGTAGGTTTTTCTTTAATTAATATTATATGAACGGTTTTAATCGTGTTTTTTTTAAAATAAAGATATCCTGAAAAGGTTTGGATTCAGGACTACAATCACATTGACAAATGTACAAGTTTCATTTTCCGAGACATAGAAGTAGAAGAATGTAATCTAGAACTAGGATTCATTTGTGAAATAGATCCAAAGGTATGTGTAATTTCTTTAGATTTTATGACAAAATATAAACAAGTTTTAAATTGATAAATTGCAGGTTGTCATTGATCCACTATCATGGAGAGCTGACGTATTCGCAATAAGCATTATCTCAGCATTTATTTTAGCTATTATATTATTAATTTTAATGGCAATTTGTTGGTATGCCAAATCCAAACATAGACATGTTCAACGCTTACAGAGAAGAAATAGTATTCGACAGAGCTTAAGGAGTTTGAATGGAATTGACCCCCAAGGGTCTTTAAGGCGGCGTAATTTTGTATGAGTTGTTTTAATTTTGTTTTAGTTTTTCTAAGTTAAATTTTTATTTCCTTATTTTGTTTTTTTTTTTTTATTAATTTTTATTAATTTTATTTTAAAACAAAAATTAGAATGTTTCATCATCAACGGCAACACTAACACGGAACTTAGCTCAAGATTATAAGAAAATGGAATCAAATGGTTCAATTGATTCGATGGACAAAAGTGTCTTAAGTTCGACAGCTAGTTTTGACACTTACGAAGGACCAAGCGTCAGTGGAAAAGAGTTTTTTAGTCAACCGAGTGAAACTCATAAAATACAACCTCATACTAAATATGGGGAGTATGCGAATCAAAATTCCTTAAAGACAGCACATTCCTCCCCCCACGGAAATGAGCCAAGGGTAGCTACAATTGGTGCTTCAAGAGGAACTAGCAAGGCAATTTATGCTCCAAACCCAGAACGTTTTGAGTTATCATATCGTAACGAAGGGTACAGAGATAATTCTACATTTGCAAGCACAAGAAACAACTCCATTAATGCTAGTTTAACTGAAGACTCACCCATTATTCATCTAACAGACACGGCAGATATTGACGATGTAGGATCAGATTACTATGGAAATGCCAGTACTTTGCCTTTAAGAACACACAATGAGAACTTAGCATTTTTGAATGAACTCAAACATACTCTGCCCGAGTATAAACCAGGCGAAAAAGAACAAAGTCATAGCAGTTTCATGCCGTACTCTTCGAATCAGTCACAATCGAGTACGTTACCTTATGAGGAGAAAATAGATAACTTCAACTTCACGCCAGTCAATCAATTGAACAATTCCAAAAAAGACTTTCAAGACCTAGTTAGAGAAAATGCTCATGAAAACCTAGGTGATATCAGACGACCAGATTCGTATTACACTGCAGTTCGGAGTAGCAAGGCACCGCCACAATTTACTCAACCAACTCTTCATCCACAGAGAGAGGTCAACAAGCGCCCTAAGACTGTTTACCAAACTGCCGACCAAGAGCCACGCTCTAGTTCCTACATGCGATCCAAATCGGAGGCATTGCTCGAAACAAACTTTGACGAGGATGGATCAAGCAGTCCTATGAATCCGCTACAACCAGATAGCCGCAGCTTCAGTCAGCCACTGGAAACCGCTATGTAGTTTTTAAGTACGAAATAGTTCTTAATATTTGTTTTTGTAAATAGACAATCGAACGAAATTTTTGCAAAGCAAAAATAATTTAGTATTATGAATATTTATGTATAATGCCAAGTTTTTGACACAATTTTTTAATACTTTTTTTTAACTAAGATATTTAATATTAGAACGAGAATTTAACTAATGTTTACAAAATGATTAGAATTAAATAAACGCAATTCGAAATTGTTAATTGTCTTGATGTTTAATAATAATTTTTAAATCTAAGGTGTTATTGCTGAATATAAGATTTGATACTTTCAGCAAAAAAACGCATTACTTTCACGTTTTTTCCTGCTTTTTTAATTAATTTATCTCTTAGGTAGAATAAACATTAGAACATGACATGTTTTGAAAATAATCTATTTAACTTGAAATCATATTTTTCTTAGAGCGATCTTTTTTGTCCAAATATAGACATAACTTAAAAAAGAAAACAGAATTTGCTTGAAATTTTTAGAAATTCATAACTCTACAAGGGTGCCGCTACACATTTTGGCTTCGCTCATACTCGTATGTACCATGTCATTTAATAAATTAAAATCAAAACATATAGATTATATGAAATAATAAAATCAATCATTAAAAAATACTTTCGCATGGGACTCTAAAGCTCTTCTTTTATTTTACCAATAGGAACCCCGTAAGGGATATGTTAAAAGCATAGTAATTTTGACACCACACCAAAATAATTTTCTAGACCCCATTACCAATAGGGAAATGAACGAAGCGAACTTTCGGAAAATCCAAGATTTCGTAATATTAGGAAGTTTTTTCTAACTTCAACGTTCAAATAGAGCAAATGTTCTTCCATTATACTTTTGAGGTGAACATAAAAATTCGAGCCGTGAAATGAGTTGTTTCAAAAAATTTATCTGTGAAACTAATGTTTACTAATCAATGGAATAATATACCCATTTTAACTAAACCATTCGGCAATTAATTAAAAGCAACTAAAAATGGTGAAATACTCTACAGGTCATAGCTCATAGATCCGACGTAAATAATGTTAGTACAAAAGAAACAGTTTTAGTTCTCATCGTTCAAATTATAATAATAGCTGCATATATTTTTTATCACCATCATCAGATCTAGATAAATGACAAATGGAAGGTTTTCAATTTATTAAGTAGAATGTTGTCTTAACTAATCACATAATCACGAATAAGCATTTAAGTATAATTTCCAACACACAAATGTCATAAAAGAAGAAGTGAGCGTTTAACTTGCATTCAATTCGATTTTGATGAAAAAACTCCCTCACGCTGTTACATAATCAAATCAAAACACATTATTTTAGAGATTTTTAAACAGGTATACCCCAAAAACTTGACATGATATGAATTTTTTTTAGCTCGGATTCAAATTTAAAGCACTAAAACCTTGGGACAAAATTTGTTTTGTTTGTTTGTTAAATTTTGTTGAACATTGTGTTATGAAACCGTTTTTGAAAACCTGAAATTCTATTAAAGATTCATTTATTTATTTTAATATATTTAAACTAAAAAAATCCTTGCTTTTCGTACGTCTTTCACTTTTTTTTGAAATTTGGCAGAATAAAATTATAATTTTTGTTAATATTAATAATTTTATCTTTTAAATATTTAAAAAATAAGTAACTTTGTTAAAATTTAATTAAACTAAGAGAAGATATCATTAGTAGTTGTGCTAGAGATCAGTTGACATACACTCTCAAGTACTTTGCCACCTCCAAAGAAATACGCATACATAATTATATCAAAACTTTGTTACACCCTGTCACAGCAAAATGAGCTTTATTTAAGCTCTAAGGTAAGCCATTTTGAAAGCACACTTGAAGCAAACCCCTACACACTTTATAACTGCGCATGGCACAATGTAAGTACGCTATCAAAAAAGACAATTGTATACGTGCAACACTCTCACCCACTACACGTTATACACACATGCATCTTACTTTTAAACCCCATGTCCCCGCGGTTGATATGATGATAGATACATACGAGCTATTTGACAGCGCCGTACTAGTGTACAAGTTACCTTACCACCACCAAATTACTCGTTGCTACACACATATAAAGTCACGTTTACAAAGCCCAACGTCAAGAGTTGTATTTCTGTTGTACGCGTAGTAAAATGTCAACTTTTCGAGCCGATTCACATCGTATCCATGAGTTGCATGCCAAATCGTGAAACCAAGCCAAAGCCACTGCCATCAGTCAACTTTTTGTGGTGGTGAATGAAAGTCTTTTATCTGCAAGAACGGTCCAGTGATCGAATCGTTGTTAATCGTCGTCGGGAGGGTTACGGGCTTACGGCTACTACCACCCACCACCACCACAACCGCGGAAATAATCAACCAACTACCCCTTCTCCCGCACTATTCGCTTGCAAAAATCAATGCGTGTAAACTGATGTTCCAGGTGACCACTAGCTAGCTAGTTCTTGATTCCTGGGACGACACAAAGATTCTCCAAAGATCCACAACTATTTGAATAATAATTCTGCGCCCGTAATGAGTCTCTATTGATTTTGTTCCATCGTGCAATGGCTTCCAACAACCGACATAGATACTGTTTAGTGCAATTGCCATGTGTGCATGTGTACCTATAGATACATATGTTTTGAAGTAGAGAGTGGAATGGTTGCTTTTGGTTTTGTCTAGATCTAGAAGAAGTTTCTTTCATATATTTTTGTTCGTTTTTTTTTCGGGAGGAAGTGGATTTGTGCTGTTTCTCTAGAATCAGTTTCTCGTTCGAAATAGACTCGAAGTCCTCTAACCTGTTATATTTGTTCTTTTGTGTATTGACACGTCAAAGTGTTACATTGGCTTTATTTAGTTCATTTTCATAGTCACTGTTCGTACCGTTATTGTCTTGGCTGCCTTTTTTGCAAGCAGTGTATAGTGGTCACGATTTTTGATTTGTGCTGCACATATGCGCAGGCCTGAATCCAAATTTATTTCGATTTATATATGCTTTTTAGAGATGTGTAGTGAGACAACAGACACTTAAGTTCGACATCTCTACCTAAAGTATCTAAAGGCAACCAATGCACACACCACCGTTATTGCAATAAATCCATCGCATCGCAGAGGTAAGCGCATCCAAGAGTATCTTTAGAGATAAAGTTTATTTTTCTTTATTTACTTTGATTGTCAATCAATCTTCCACCAAATTACATAGATAGTCGTGCCTTTGTTTGTAAATTATGTAAGATATGCATTATCATGAGAGTGTGTGATGTAGGTGTTGAAATTTCTGAAAGTGTCGCGTACTCGTTGAAAAATTTAAGCGTAAACGAAGAAAGTTTTCTTGATACAGTGCAAAAAGGCAACAATAAATACTATACAAATTATACACATACTCAACGAGTTGCAGTGAGTAAGTATAGTATAGTGTGTGGGTTTTTTAATTGTGTTTCCTTCAAAAGAGAGCCTCAAAAGAGAGAAAGCACTATATTCGTTGAAGTGTTGGGACTTGACAAAAATATATTCCCATCAACAAACTTAAAAATTCCCTTTTTTCTATAAAACATTCCATCGTATATTTGTTATAGTTGAAGATTGATTCATTGATGTATTTAACTTTTTATAGTAACACCACAAGTTTATAAGAGAATGTTGTTTTGCATTTTCAATATAAATGAAAATGGCGAGAATGAGAATGGTACTTTTTTAACTTTTTCAAATTTGTATATTCTAAAACATTGTGAATTGATGTGGCAAAAATATAAAATGCATAAGACGAACAAAAAATAGTTGCATTGAAATACTGAGGACTTTTTTTTTTGCAAAAATATGTTACTCATTATTTTTTATTGTACAATTTTTGCGTACACTCGTAATATTCGCAAAATAGCCTGATTAACGAAGGTCTAATATTTCGCAGAAAAAATTAAATCTGACTATTATTCAAGTAATTGCAAACATTTTTGCCTTTTCGATCCATGTTATTAAGGAAAAATGTCTGTAAACAGAAGCAAATTCAAAATAGCAAAAAAATAATGAAAAAGTGAACGCCGTAAAGAAGAACTGTCATATAGCGTGGTATGAAAGGATTATTTTTGACTAGTCACATGATTTTATATCAAGTCAGGCTAGTGAGTTTCTTCTGTTTAGCTTTTAATAAATTTTTATTATTTATAGGCCTTGAAATGATTTGATCTATATATTAATATTCCCGCCTGAACTTCATAAGAGACTATTTAAAATTTTCGATTTAACAACGTTCTTACGTACCAGGGAAACGGAAGTCCATATTTTTATACACCTATAATAAAACCATTCGGAGTTTAAAAATCTTCAAATCCTTACAAGAAAAACAGCGCTGGCATGGGTCAGGTTGTTATAAAAGATGAAGTAATCCTAACATTAATTTAAATTTTAATCATTTTTGTGGAATAATAAAATAAATGATTTTAGTTGCTCTAAAATATTATGTACCTAAATAAAATGTGGTTTTTTGCTGGTGTACATCCGTATTCACCTATGTACATTGTATATAAATTTGCATACTACTATCATCAGCACGTTCCACACGTTCGGCCCCCAAGCGATCACACCACTTACTAATAATTTTTTGGTTCCTGTTTCCGTTTATAAACAAGTGCGCCCTCAAACGACCACACCACAAAGCTGTGTGGAACGTGCTGATGAGAGTACTATAGATTTCATATTTAAAGCCTATGTGTGTAAAATTAAGGGACTTAAATATTTAATAATTATAACAGATTTTTTCTATCAGACTTTACTATTAGACTTTACTATTATCTAAACTTAAAACGAGAAATATTTAAAAAAAAGGAAGTCATGAAAAAATTCCCTTCATAATGGACTTTTTCGCCATCTAACTGCACTGCCAAATAAACACACTTAGCACTATGTACATACATACATGCATGACAACTTTGTGGTAACTCGTTGTTTAATTATATCAACCAAAAAAAAAAAATATACGTGAGTTACGGCATTCAGCAGCTGGGTATTAGCTTTTCAGCTTTTTTTTTAACACGTAATCGGTGACATTATGAGCTTTAAGAAGCAGTAAAAGGGACATTCAATGCATTCGCGAGAATTAAGAGACAAAATAAATGAAGAGAGCAGCTTGTAGCAAGTTAGATTGGAGCTCTACTATACAATAGGAGACAACCAAATTTTAGATATTGTATCTTTTCGGGTTTACATCGATAAACCAGTATGGGCTGGCACGGCAAGAAATTATCCAACTTATATCGTTGATTTAATTAGTTATTTATTTGATAGTTTTTGTTTTCCTGATTAAACTTTGTGATAAAAAGACTATTAAGATATGATATACACATTCGCTTTTGTAATATTATCGGCGCATAAAAACATAGAGGCTCGCCCTCACTTTTTCTATGGATAATGTTAAAAATTTGCGCATTTCAATATTTCGTTTTCGGGCTATGATTTATGAGTATTTAAAATGCATGTAGAGACAAGACCAACCACCACCAAGACAAGTGCAATTCGTACGACAAGAGATAGACATCCATCTACAATCAGTTTTTGTAACGCCGCCGAGCCGGTCGAGGTAGACAAATCGAGTAAATTTATTTACCCAGTCTGGTTTTATTACACAATTTTTTAAATGCCAATTATATCTGTGAATTGGTCAGTCAACTTAATGATGGATATCCAAGAAATTATAACAAACCTCACAGGGTTCGTTCGAAATGTTTGAATAAAGAACTGAAAATTTATGGTGCGTGGGAGACATGCTTACTCTACCTATAGTCAACGAGAAAACCTCCAAAAGTGATTAATCGTTAAAATCGATTTTGTGAACCTATGTGTTGTACAACGTACACCCGGAAGGTGCTGCTATACGAAAAAGTCTGGAACGACGACGAGGGGTATACACCCCGTAACTTTGCCGTAGATTAAGTTTTTTCTATCTTGCAGACGAAGAATATTTTATTTTCGTCTGCCGAAGTTGTGCCGACGAATATGATAAAATATATCACGCACAAGTTGCGAACACAGTCGATTAACGATAACCTTAGCAGTTCTTGTAATTTTACCAAAAAGGTGAGCAATAGAATTAGAATTTTGAATTTGCATGCCAGAATAAAAAAAATAGGAAGGTACGCCGCCCACAAAATAGTTGAAGGTCATGAAATATGGCTTCCATAAAATGATGGTGGTTTTTTTTTTTTAAATCATAGTGCCTCTCTAATGGACGGCAGAAAAAGTAGCATTTTCAGGATGCAGGCGCAGATTTTACACGACTCGTATTCACATGCACATAGACAGCAGGAGCACTTTACTCTAAATTAAAATTGTCTATGTGCATGAAACATACATGTGCGGCAATGGCAGTTTGTTGCCTCCTCAACTGCTACACACAAGCATTCCCTACAAAATACGACGAAAAACAGTATATTTTCATATCATACCTATATCTTCGTTTACCTATAGCTTTTGCTAACTGCTTTCAGAGTGACGTACACGATTCCGGAACCGAATCTGATGGTGATATAGATGCTGAGAGAGTCCACTCAGAGCCCGAAATGGAAACAAGTTAGTTTAAAATTTGACGAAACATCAATTATCAAACATTAAACATAATTTTGAATTTCTATTATAGGCATGAGCTCCCGCCTAGACGCTACTTCCCCAACTGATACCGCTTGCTCCTTAGATTCCCCTGCCATGATGTGTCAGTCCCACCTGTTATATGATCAACACAGCTCAGAAGAAGAACTTGAGGTTATAAATGGACCGTCTTCTTTAGCAGCTGCAGAAGCAGCAGCCAGTATTCTAGTAGTACGTGGAACTGCCTCTTCGCTGATATCGGAAAGAGGGTCATCATCCTTAGAACCAGATGAACTTTTTGGTGAGGCTGCTTCGACATCGAAACGTTCCAGCTCGACAATGATAGAAAATAGAAAACGATCACTGGCTCACAGTTCAGATGATGAGGTAAGTTGCACTATCAATATGAACTCCGAGCTAATTGGATTTCAATATAACTAGTGATGATCTTTCTTAAAACAATTTTATAAGGAGTTAAGAATGAATTTTTTGTTTCTGATCCAATGGATGGATGTTTTGGATATTTTTCAATAACCTCTTCCTCTTTAATTTGAAACAGGAATTAAAAATAAATCGGGAACTACCGATATTAAATGCAGTTTCTGTTGCGTTCTAAATTTTTTTTACCTAAGAGGTAAAGCCACATTCAACAAAAACAAATATGATTTAAAGTTCAATTTGAAAAATATTTCACTGAAAATTTTTTTTATAACTAATCTCAAAGTTAGACAAAAATAAAAGCAAGATTACTACATGAGAATAACTTACAACCAACTTTCTGCCCGTATGCGGGTGCTTTTAGTTCAAGTCTAAAATGTCTTTTCTATAGTGAATCTCGGTCTTAAAACTTAATTAAGATTCAAATGGCTTTTTTTAGCAAGATGTTTTTTAACTAGTATTTAAGTTTCAACGGCAAAATAATTCATTCAATAACTTACATTAACTGATATACAATTAATTTTAACATTCTATACCAATAGTTTTCTTTGATTGATTGTTTTGATAAAAATCTGATGATGCCTCTCTAATTGAATTTGTGTTGTAGATCACAAATTCAGATGTAAATAAAGAAAAAAAGCGAATACCTGCGTTACAATGGATTTCGACCATTATTGCTCGATAGGAAGTATTCCGTCACAATAATAAATACCACAGCGTTTTGGTAGAATTTTTCTTAGAAAATTCAACTAAACAAATTACCTTCTTACTTATTTTTAATAAATTTCATAAAATTACTACCCCATTGTGTATGTTGTGTTTTTTTTGTGCTTCAAATTTGGTTTTGTGTTCACAATTACTCGATTCTTGCTGATGTTTTGCTGAAAATAAAATAATAAAAAGGTTAAGGCTATCAAGGCAAAAATAAATGCAGAAGATTATTTTTATTTATTAATACGAACTTTAGAAGAAAATTGAAAAAAAATAAACTATATATCAATGCTATATACATATGTATATGTAAATATGAAAAGATTAAAACGTCAACTTGGAGAAATTTTGTTAAAAATGCATACCGATACTACACACCATAATTTAAGTTTTCTAGATTTATTTCTTCTTTATTTGAAGTAACTGTTTGTTTGAAATGACGAAATAAAATACACTGCAAAATTTATGTTTATTACCCGAAAAATATTAAATGTTTCTAAAAAAAAACAGTTTTTCGGTTAATATTTTTTTTCAATGTTTTTTTTTTTTGGAAAATTTAAACGGTTTTTAACTGCATTTTTTCAACGAATTTGTGGTATTAAAGTCGGTGTTTTGGATGTTCTTCAATGAACTGTTCCTCTTTGAACGAAAAATGAGAGCTTTAAAACTGTAATACGCAACTGTTGGTAAAGATTTGAAATATATTGTCATTTATATACTGTTTAAAAACACGTAATCGTATAGAAATAAGTTGTATCAGACAAATATTTGCTTGGAAAATATCAGCCATTGATTTAAATGAATTTTCAGACAAATATCATCAAATAAAAGTATTATTAAACAGCATGCTAAAGGAAATTGTTTTGAAGAAGGAATTTTTGAAAATTTGTTGTAACCCACGGCACTTTTAATCAAAGTAACTGTTTATATTTCAAAGCGGAACAACGAACTTTCGTGAGCAGGTGTCCAGAAAAAGAAGTTATACACTTGAAATAATAAAAATGTTTTACAATGTTTATCTCTTGCTCAGCGATGCCAACCTAGGCTTTTTATACCTTTTAGGCATAACTTCATTAGCTAAGGCTTTAAGGCTTATTTTTTCTTCAAAAGGCATCTTTTTTTATCAGTTATTTTTATTTTTTTTAATTCAACATCCTGATCTTTATTTTACGGAAGGTGAAAAGAATTTTAAATGTAACCTCGGTCTTAAAGAATTTGTTTTCACCTTCAAATTCTGTTCATTTTCGGAACCCTTTTTCTGGTTGTAAAGTGTTTCTTATGCTTGCCCCATTCTTCGGCAACTATAGAAAGGATTTTTTCATCCATCAATTTAAACAGGACAATACAGATACCTTAAATGGAATTCTGAATGCAAAGTCGCTGTTTAAAAAAAACCCTATAATTTGGAATTTAAACAAACACACATTTCATTATTTCAAAAATCAATGTATGATTTTAAGGACGAAGACGATCTAATGGGCTAAGAATATGGTTGTTTTGCCATTAACACTTTTGTACCTACTTATGAAACTAAAATTCAAAAATGTTGTTCCTATAAAGAATACTTTCCTGTGATTTATAAATTTATAATTTGATATTTAATTGTTTTTTTAAATGGAATAAAAATGTTTTTTGTTATTTTTTTATATTTGTGTTTAATTTTTTATCTATTGTCAGTTTTTTTTACCAAAAAAAAAATATTTTACGCATTATTTTGTTGAAAAAGGCATCTTTTTTTTCAAAGTAATGCACTTTTTTGTCAAAAGTGGTTGGCAACGCTGCTCTTGCTGTAAATTAAGCATTTCCAGAATTTATATATAATACCAATATATAAATACTGAGTTAAGAATTTTTCCTTTCAAAGTTCCTTTTAATTTTTAGTTAAAAAAGATCAATTTGCGTAACAATTCTATATTTCATATCATAAACTGTAACTTAACTCAATTTAAACACAAATATGTATAAATAAGTCTTACAACTACTTAAAATTTAAATTCGGGAATTCAATTTTAAACTTTAATTTTTCAGCTAAAAAATATGTTAGAACCGATCTCAACACCAGTAAACTTCCGGACCTCGCCTCCTTTAGAAGCGTTAAAACCGAATCGAAGCCATATGTTCCGTTCCGCAACTCCGCTTATCCTGACTGAGGCGAGTCGTGGCATTGAGAACATTAAAATTTCTTGTGATAGTACTAGTAGTGACCAAAACGGCAGCGGTGATGGAAGCAGTAGCAGCAATAGTGGCAATGGTGAGCAATCTTCTGCCAGTACCAGTAATCAAAGTAGCTGTATTGCTGCATTAAAATCAAGCTGTAGCAGCCATCATATCCACCAACCTCAGCCAAAATATCAATTTCATTACAACAGTAGTAGAAGCAGTCCAGCATCAACAACAGGACTAGAATTGGATGTGCGTTCAGTAAGCCCGCCGGCGAAACTTTTTCATTGTGCAATATCCCCACGTCGGCGACCAATGCGAGCCCATCACGCACCACAAAGGCTACAGCGTCCTCATAGACCATGTTTAGATTTTGATAAAATGCAACAGGTAATTCTAATTAAAGTTCTTTGTACCTTACATTGTATATTTATTTTTATTTTGAAATGCTCTGTTAGAATGATTTATAAATTTTAAGTTTGTCTGAAAAAAAACATGAACTACGAAAATAGGTTTTTTCTTTTCTAAGCAGGGATTTATAGATTTATTTAGAAAAAGTTTTTTCAAATCTGATTTACGCTAGGGCACTTTTTCATAGGATAGAATAGCCGTTACAAAGTTTATTTATAGTTAATCTAACCCCCAAATGAAGAACATCGCTTAGCTCTTTCTGCTGATCAATGAGACCAATAATTTTAATTGCATTAACGATAGAGTAAAAACATGCGAAATCATTTTTGGCGTATTTTACAAATAAACCTAAACACAAAAATATTGTTAATATCTAAATAAATTCAGCAATAAAAAGAGAAAGAAAAATTCATTTGCCTTGTACACATGAACAATTTTTCCCATAGTTAAAAATGGTACTTCTAAAAGTGGTTGTCTCTCTAAACCAAAAATAGATAGATAGAAAATTTGATGTATCAATTTTCCAAACCTATTCGAAATTAAAAAATTTAATTAAATTTGGTATTCTTCACAATTCTTTAACTGGAATATTATAACAGGTCTGATTACTTTAAGGCTGTTATTCATAACTGGCGCTCTTTACTCAAAAATTCCTCCCTGATTAGGGGGAATGTTTTTATAAGTTATAAGCGACCCAAAAGTGCTCGGTAAAAACCAGCCTAAGTAATATAAAAAAATTTAATAACTAATTTTACTGAATTTTTTGTCTTTCTTCTAATTTAATTTGTATTTTTATATTGCTGTTAAATTTTTGGTGAACGAGTACAATAGAATGTATTTTAAAAATAAAAATAATTACAAAAAGACCAAACTACCTTTTTGTAATTATTTTAACAACATACCACAATGTTCTTAAAGTTGAGGCAACATTGGCGTGTGCGACATATCTAAAAAAAGCGTCAAAAGTGTCTCAAGGGTAACTTTAGGTGAAATAGGTGTCAATGATTATACTTTAATTGTAGACATCAGTTTTTTAGCAAGATTCTCACAATATATATATTTTTTTTAAATTCTTTTCAATTTTTTATTTCTCTTCTAACTAAACTTAAAGCTAGACAAAAATGCATGCAAAACTATTATAGAGAAGAATTATTGAGAAGAATTTAAAACTAATTTACTCCCCGCATGCGGGTACTCTTAATTTAAGTAAAAAATATCTTATTGATTTTTGTGATATTAATACATGTGGGTCTTAAAACTTTGTTGAGATTCAGAGTTTTTTTCAAGACGTACTTTGATCCAATCCATTATTTAAACTTATTTCTAGAGCAAATAGTTTTAATTAATTGATAATTTTGATACAAGTCTGATGTATCGTAGATCAGTCAATAAATATATATATAAATAAATATAAAAAATTAACGCCTAGTTAAAATAGATTTCCACCATCGCTATGATGGCAATTTTTAATTTCATACATTCCAGCAGCACACATAATAGGGTAAGGGTAGTAAATACCCTATTGTGTGTGCTGCGCTTTTTTCTTTTTGGTGGAAACATGTTCTGCAGCTCTGATGTCTTGAGCTGCAGAACATGTTTCCACCTCAATTTTCAGCTGTTGAATTTTCTGCTGAAAATAAAAATTAAAAAATGTTAAGGATATGTAGGTGAAAAAAAATGAAGATCATTATTTTAAGTTAAGAATATTTTATTTCATATAGACAGTATTTATTGTAGGACAAAAATTCGATACTACATACTTTGAGTTTTCTAGACATTTCCTTGAAATTAATGTTTTATTTGAAATCACGCGCCAAAAATAAACCGCATTATTTTAGTCGAATAATATGAGGATGCTATTTAAAATGTTTGTTAGACAATTTTTTTGGTTGTTGATTTAGTTTATTTTCTGTTTTAATATTTTTTTTTTATTTAAACGGATTTTAACTGCATTTTTTCACCGAATAATAACCTAAATGTTTTAATATTTTTTCATTTAAATGACTTGTTTGATGATAATTAAATATGATATAGATATACAAAAAAAAAATATATATTTAACAATATTTAAAATACTTAAAGACTTGAATTAAGATTTGTTTTTGTATCCATTTTTATTAAATTTAAGCAAAGTGACTCAACAACCAATGAACCTCCAACGTGTAAGAGCGTATTTCCAATAGTATGACCATTTTGTAGGAATTATCGTATAGTAGCCACTACTGTGATAAAATTACTGCAAACGACATGAATTGAAAGTATTATTAAATTATCTCTTCCAAAAAAGGACTAACACTAAAATTTGCTTCTTTTTTTGTATTTTCAGCTCCAGGACCGATCGGTGTCCTCATGGCGGCACAATAGCGAACATACAGGTGAATTGTCTGTTTTCTGTTGGTGATGAGATAAAAACACTTTTTGAGCCTCCACTCCCCAATTTAAAAACAAAATCATGGGTTTAAAAAACAAAAAAAAAACAATTGGCCATCTAAATCGTCATTAAAGCCAGCCCCAAATACGAACCCATCAGACCAGTGTTTGCGGTCCTCGTCGAAGTTATATTGGATTTTTGCAATTTAATTTGTGGCTCGCGTTTCCATGGATGCGGAGATTAAGTCGTATTTGTCAGTTCTGTCTTTAAATAAATATATAATATAATGAAGTTGATTTGTTTCCTACGGAAATGGCAACGATGATGTTTTACAAATATTAAAAATAATGTACTTTTATGTATATGCATTGACATTATTGCTTAAAAAAATGTACTTTATATTTTTGTTTTTGTTTCTTTTTCTTATTTTTACTTTGTCCTTCTCCATTTTACATAAACCAAATTTAAATTTATAAAAAAAAACAAACAAACAAACAAACAAAAAACACCGCCAATTTATCTTCGACGACAGTAAACAGTTACAGCAAAACAACGTTTCAATAATATCGAAAACTATATTTATTAAAAAACAAAACAGGAAATCAATAAAACAAAAATAATTCTCAATGAATAAAAAGAAAAATTAATTTAATAAGCAAAAATTATATTCAATTATATATATTTTAACAACCAATTTAGTGTATAAAAAAAACCAACAACAATATTTAAGTTGCAATATGTATGAATGTAGGAATTATGTTTCTAACAAGATGACACAATCACCCGAGTCCTCATTCTCATCCCTGAATGGGGACTGGATGAGTTCGTTAACACACACAAACTTAAGTAATTATAAGTTATTCAAAAAAAAAAAAATAGAACTTTAGTCTATAAAGCAAAAAAAAAAAACAATAAAAATTAAACAAAATAAATCTTTAATAAAAATTAATGAAAAAAATGCATTAACCAAAACCAAAAGTACTAAACAATATAATATCACTACAATGAATTAATACAAACAAAAGTAATAACAAAAATATTTTTTTCTAACTTTTTACTCAATATACATACAATACTAATTATAAAAACGGATAATAGAAATATACAACAACAAAAAAATGGAAAAATTCATATTTTAGTTATGGAATAATCACATGAAGCAAAACAAATAAGGAAACCTATCATTTTTATACGAGAAAGAGAAATGCATATAAGGAACATAAAATAATAAAAAAAATTATTAAAATTACAAGGATCATCGTAAACATCATCATCAAATTCAGACAATTAAAACAAAGTAAAGTTAAGAAGAGGAAACAAAAGATGTTTGTAGCAGACAGAGGCACAACCGTTGTGTGTACAATATTATAAAAAAATTATAATAATAAAAATAAATCGACAACTAGGCATTTAAGTAGGTATCGAGCAAACAAGAAAAAAACATGACTGAAATTATTGTGTAGATTTTAAGATACAAAACAAAAAATTCATTTGGTTGCAAAAAAAAAAAATACTTTTAGATTTATCCAAAATGATGATCTGCATTATATACACAAAAACGGGCATATTAATGCAAAGCATCCAAATACCGTTGATTTTTTGTGGTTTAAAAAACAAACAAGCAAATTATTTAGAAAAAGAAATTTACATTGTAATAAAAATTTTTGTCGATGATATTAAAATTAATGATAATGCGATCATTTTTGGATGTATAATTGTATTTACTCTTTAATTTTTAAGTAATATCCTCTAACCTTTTCTGTGAACAATAAATTATGGTTTTGAATAGATTCTTAAAATGTCTATCATTGTCCGTTGATCGACTATCATTGTTTATAACTAACGAACACACAACAGAATGGAAAATTTATTAAAATTAATAAAAACAAAACATTAAATGTATTAATATGATGTGTATTTTTTCTTTCTTTTAATTTGGAAGAGGTTTTCATCTAAGCCTCTTAAGGGAAAAATGAAAACAAATATGGAGACTGGTCTAGGAATCAAAAAAACCCAGATCTTTTACGTAGTTAGAAAAGTCTTTTTAGGTTCTTTCAACAGTACTTAATACGGAATCTCATTTCAACTCGCTGTGTGAAGAAAAGTATTCACTAACGAATATTGCGATTCCAATCACAACTTTGCCAAAGTAAATATTGTTGTATTTGATTGATTAATGCAAAAAGTATTTATATTCAATATATGTATTTAATAAATATAGCAGGCTTGATATTTATTTTATTGCCTTTAAAATATATTTCAAACTCGATATGCCGTTGTTATTAAACTCATGAGCATTGGGGTGTCTTTTTTTTGAAGGCCTTTGTCATAATTAAAAAAAATTCTTGCATATTTAGCAGTTTTAGCTCTTGATATTTTTTGTATGCCAGTCCCCATGATGTCAAAAATGTGTATCACAAAATGCATGAATTTTCTTATAATTAAACTTTGAATTCTTAGAACTTTGAAAATTCTTGATGAGATAACTTAAAAATTTTGTATTAGGCAAGGAAATCTAAGGAAACAACAGGGCCGTCATCTAAAAAACTGATACACGGTAAATTTTTTCTTAGCTATGTTCATTAACGACAAAATCCAACAGTGCCTTAAGATTGACAGATTGACATTGCTGACATAACCCAAAACAGAAGTTTGACCTGAAAATTGAAGATACCATTTTATGTTCTCGTTAGACCGGTTTTTTTCAAAAAAACAAATTTTTATGTCTTATATTTTTGAAGTATTTTTGTAAAAAAAATTGTATTATTACTGCAATTTCTTAAAAGTAAAGTTCGGGGTTATTGTTTACAAGACCTGATGGCTCATTTTCGAAGAACACGGCAAAGGAAAACTCCTTTTGTCCACCTAGCTTGTTTTACTTTTATTTATATACTTATATATGTATGTATAAAGAGGCGTCTTGGTCAAAGTGCAAAAATGATCTTTATAAGGACCACCCTATTGTGCATATGTATACAATTCGCCTGATGAGTATCTTAGCAAGCTTTTAACTTCTTCAAGAGAATGATTTGAAATAAACTGCTAAATAAAATAAATAATGTTTCAACGACTATATTTCGTGAATATTGGTATTCACAAAAACAAATTTAAGCAGTTGGATAACTTTTAAAACATCTAAATACTTCATCGATATAGCCTTTTTGAAAGTAAAACTTTATTCAGTGAATGAAGCCGAAAAAACGCTACAACTTCGAACTTTTGAGGGATAGTTCAAATCTTAATGATTTTTTTTTGCTTAATAATTGTGTTTCTAGATTTCAAAACTTTCTGGAAGAGAGTACCAATTGATTTTGTGTTTTTAAAACTACCTAATTGAAAAACTAATGGACAGTAAATCCAAGATTTTAAGTGATTTTCAATAGGTTGTACCTTAACGAAAAACTATAACACAAATATTTAAAAAGTTAAAAAAACACCGATAAAATAATGATATCTCGGCTACAAATGATTGTAGGTATATTAGAATTAAAGCTGAATAAATCTGAACTATATGGGGGTTGAGTGAAAAAATATTTCAAGGTCTTAGACCAAAAAAAAAGAACCAAAATAAATTAATACTTTTTGTCCGTGGGTTTTCTAGAATTACTCAAATAGGGCTTTCTTGAAGAAAATTTGAAGTTCAGATCCCAAAAATAGATACTTAAAGTTACAATTTCTTGATTTAAATTTTTTTTGGGCGACCATTTTTCCTTATCCTTTTGTTTTTTTCATTAGTTTTTAATTTTAATGAACAAAAAATAAAAAAAAAATAGTTCGGGTAGGTAAATTAGGGCTACAGGGTATGTGAAAAACTCTTTATTTCTTTTAGTTTAAACAAAAGAAGGTGAGGTATTTGTTTGTTCGATCAAAATATTGAATACCGTAACCGTATTTGGAACCCGTGCAAGAATAGATTTTTCAAGTGAAAGAATGAACAGAAAAAAGTATTAAATTTCGAACTTTTGCTGTGTATGTTGCTTTTAATAAGTATTTTAATTCAATTGTTTTTATAATTCAAATTTTTTTTTCTTTAAAAATATCTATGTATATAGAATTTTCCAAAATACATAAATAAATCCCTAAAAAGCATCAGAGTGTTCAAAATGCAAATTCTTGTGCAAATCTAAATACATCTTAGCAAATGGTAGAAATGTGTTGCGGAGTTCACTTGGTTTTGATTTGTTGTATCTACTTCGTATCTGTTTTGCTTTACAAAACTTGCATTTAGGAATTTGGCCATAGTGTTTTCAGTTGAGCTCAAATATTTAAGATTAGTTTGAGCA
Source organism: Syrphus vitripennis (assembly GCA_958431115.1). Lineage (NCBI taxonomy): Eukaryota > Metazoa > Arthropoda > Insecta > Diptera > Syrphidae > Syrphus > Syrphus vitripennis. The sequence goes on along the minus strand of OY288108.1, from coordinate 146,692,980 downwards.
AATGGCCCTAAGTCATAAGCTATATTCAAAGTTTAATAAAATACTGAAGTGTGAGATTTATTTCAATTAATTATTTGGTTTTATTCCTTTGTATATGAAAAACATAGTATGTACTATCATGGCGAGTATTTTTTTAATGTTGCACCCTTGTGATAGCGCTGCAAAAGGTGTAGAATTTGATTTGGGGAGTCTTTAAGCATTGGAAATTGGTAGTAGGAGCAAGAGGAGACTATTATTTGGATTATTGCAACCAAAAAATATCAATAAATATCGATTAAAGCCCCCACTTTTTAGATATCGCCCCATTCGACTTCCATCATGTAGGTACTATGTTTTTCATATACAAAGGTTATTTCAATTGTGGCGGCTTTTGGTCGTTACTAGTGTTAATGCAAGTGTGACATCTATGATTCAAATTTTGAACTAAAATTTAACCCATTAATATTTCTGTAGCAAATACACAAACCTTAGGTTATTTCCCAATATTATACGTTGTAAAATCAGGAACACTTTTTTTGTAAATAAATGAATAGTAAAAATGATTACTTGATGGGGTCGTTTTTTTTTTTTAAAGCAGAATACGATAAAACAAAAATTATAATAAAAAAATTATTTCTCACATTTCTGCAAGAATTTTTTTGGGGTACTCATGCAAATGTCTAGTGGAAAATTATCTCTTTGTATTCAAGCAAAGATATAATTTTCCGATTTGCAGAAAGATATAATTTTCCTTTTTTATAAGGGTTATAGCTTTGTATGAAAATCATAGTACTATCATGGTAAAAGTCGAAAGGGTGACCTCTAAAGTATGGGGGCAAATCTTTCTCAAATTTTTTGCGGAGAGCTTATGGAAGTTTTATTTGATATTTATTGTTTGCGGCAGTCGAAATAACATTCTCCAAAGAGTACCTGAAAAGAGTATACAAAGAGTAAAATGAGTTCCTTTCATGGTATCACAGTCTTGCAAATTTTTGGTTGGCCTAGTGATAAGCAACCTAAATTATACCCTATTCCTATAAAACCATACTTATTAATGTACCTTTCAACATAAAATGTATCCATAACGAAAAACAATAAAATAATGATAAATTATGAATGTTTCATTGCACCTGATAATTATAATACTTTTGAAGTAGGTTAAACGCCAGTTTCAAAGATGATGAAGCGTCTTGAACATGATGGGGAAGAAAGTGTCTAACGACAGGCAGCAAACTACACTTCTTCAAAATCAATAGATAGTCGAACACAATTTTTATGACCTATCATTAACACATTAGTTGTTGAAAAAAAAAAAAACAACACCAAGATTGGTGATCTGGTCAAGGTGGTTCTCGAAGCGTGAAATTTGTCGAAACGCCATTCTCATGGTAGTTCATAAATAGCACCTTTTTGTTTGATGCACATAAGAGCAGATGTTTGAAGCGTTTATGGCTGTATCATAAAACTTCGAAAGTGTTTAAAGTCGCACGCTTTAAAGAATTTTCAATTAAATTTTTATAACCAATGTACTGTGTCCAAAATTCAATAAAGGGGATGAACATTATTAAAAGAATCACCAGAATTATCTGCTCAATAAAAAATCAATCAAAAAACACCATTTGCGGTGTGGTAAACACGACTTAAAAACACACAGCTTAACATCACGTAGATCTTATTTAGCGTGAGTGCAAACAGCATCCTGATTCTAGACATCAAAACATAAGGTCGATTTGCAGGGTAAGTAAGTGCGCTGGGGGCGCTATATTCTCTTTGCATTACAGTCTGTAGTTAGCGCGTGCCAGTGAAATAAAGCACGCTCAGAGGCATAGATCCACCGATATGATGATTATGCGGGATGTCGGTTGTGCTTGGTTGTAAGCATTTACCCGTTAGGTGATTGACGCCGATAAACGACGATGGTGAGTGCACATTAAGAGCTCTTCGGTGACTCTTAGCGCTTTACCGCATTAATGTATACTATAAGTATACAATATGACTGAAACATTCTAATAAAAAAAACCACCACCCTGCTGCAAAATGAGCGTGCTAAAGTGGACTCGCCACAAAAATATCAACTTGATAGATTTGTGATAGTACAAATAGTTATGGTCTCACATTCAAGATATTTATATTTTATAAAATTTGCATTCTCAAGAAACCCCACAACATAACATTAAGTTGTTTTGCCGTTGACTGTAGTCAAACCTAACCTATCTTTACTTACTTATAAGTCATCAGCGAGCACAAGTTGAGATATGAATAAATTATATGTGCGTAATGTTGTTGGGTGATAAATTTAAATAATGTCCCTTGAACTGGGAGGACTTTTAATCCGATTTGTGTTGAGTTTAGTCAATATAATACCACACCTTTTGTGAAACCATACATGTTTATTGCATTTATATTATTTGTATTGATTTCGTTTTTATTTTAGTCATATTTTTTTGCTTATATCGAAAGTAGATAAGGGTGGTTCTACAAATAGTGGAATATAAAATGATCACTATTTTGGTACGAAGAAAAAATTCTTTTACACAAATAAAAGTTACAAAAAAGAAACAAACGTTTTATGGCCATTTTTTAATCTTAAAAAAAAATATTTTTTCTTTTATTTTTGGGTTTGAAAATTCGCTGCTTTTAAATTTTTTTTAAGTTAAAATAAAAATATACTTTTTTCTTGATTCGAAACCAACCTACACGATCTAGCTTTTTTTTACACCTTAGTATGCAAAATCGAAAAGGAAGTAGTCCTCATATTCGTTGAATAACAAAGACCCTGTTTAGATTGGGAAGATTGAGTCCGGACTCACGTCAGTTTGTAGGCAAGAGAAGTGTGGGGTGAGACGTGAGAGGTTTCGTGAGGCATGAAGAAAATGTTAATGTTGTTGTTTCAACGTGCGAAATATGAAACTGCTGTTGTTTTCAATACATTTTGAAACGCCTCACAGAAAGTAATGTAAACACGACCATATTCAATCTTCCCAATCTAAATCAAAACTAAAAACATATATTCAAATCAATGACGAAAAGGTAGAACTTCCAATTCTCTGCAATTGTTAGCCAAAAATTTTTTTAACAAGAACTCACCATTGACTCTACCATGTTGTGGAAATGAGACAATTTTGACAAAATCGTTTTAACATACATAAATATTACATACAAAAATTTTCTAGAGAATTATGTATATTCTAAAGGGTCGATATATATTATTTAGAAGGTTTTTGGGACTTATAATGAAATTAAATACTTGTAACAAGTTATCATTTTGTGCCTACTTTGAGTCTGTGTGTCCTACACCCAATTTTCTCATTTTTCTTTTCCCAATAAAGACTAAAAAAAGAAAACGATTTATAATAAAAACGCGATGTTATTGATTCTTAATAGATGTCAAACTTTCGTAGAAGTTAAAAATGAAAACAATTAACTAGATTTCTTGAAAACCTAAACATATGTACATACCTATTTTAATGGAAATAAGAAAAAGTAAATCATCAAATGAATTTTATAACAAGGTATGGAATATCTTTTAAAAACAACCCAAAAAAAAAACAGAATCTTTCGTAACCCATAGATGAAAAAAGTAAAAGAGGGATGAATATTCCAAAATGACAAGGAACCTCATGTTACGAACGCGGTTTTATTAGCGAGCAATATAGCAACATGAAACAATGCAACATGAGATTTCAATATCCCAGAACGAACACAAAAATATTGTGGCTTTCTAGGATAACAAAATTCCACCTCGCGTCCTCCTCCTTCCACTCTAGTGTCATGAGATTTGGTGTAGCCTTTCAATAAAAACTAATGAGCATCATGTTCGAATGACCAACATTTGAAATATATAACGACAACTACAGCACGCCATCGAATCAACCGGCAGCAGCGTATGTTTGTTTGTTCGAAGTGGTAAAGACAAACATCGTTAAGTAAGTTACAAAAGTTTTATTCAACCCTCATTTTGGCATACAATAGCAACAGCAAAACACCCGCTTACAAGGGTGTTGGCACGTGTATAGTACAACAAAAACAGTCAAATTCACATACATACAGTTTCAAATTTCGAATTGCGAGCACAACACTCTCCAATTAAGCGAAGTTTTCAAAACATTGCACTCTCAAAGTGCGCACACGTGTCATGGGATAAAAACGAATCTTAGTTTATGTTGCTGGTTACTCGTTTAGCTCTGATTATGACGCATTGACGGATGCAGGATAATCGGCGGAAAACAAATCCAAAATTTCGGCACACGGTGGTTCAATGTGTAAACAAACACAATACTCCGCGTTCGCAGGCATTCAATGATGTTCATTATATGGAGATCAGCCTTAAAACAATAACAAAGCGATTTTGTCGTTTTGGCGGTGCGGTAGATAAAACGGCTATATCTGCGGTACTGGATACATTATTCAAAGGAATTGTGATTGTAATTATCTGTTTGTAAACAAACAAAAGATAAAAAGCAATTGCTCACCACCGATTCGTGGGGGTTGTTCAATAAGAAATGAAAGATTAAACACATAATTACCTAGAATTGGTGCTCGTTCTTTTGGATGGCCTTTCAAACAAACCATTCGCGCTCTGCCTGCTTGCTATAGTGCTTGTGAAATGATAAATAGACCTTGCAAGTGGGTGTTTTTCAAATTTTCAATTTTCAATTGAATCCCGCATGTGTGGTGTTATATTGTACAGTTCCGAAAGGAGCATAGGTAGGGGAGACTGTGGCTTGTCGAGCAATTTTGAGCTGTATAAACTATTTAAGGAATTGTCTGTTAGAATGGGATTACCTCACATATAAGTTTAACGTTAGTTGGAGGTTCTTAAAGAACTTTGAACTTTCAATGTACCCGTTTATGCTGCAAACCTAGGATTTTCACCCAATACAGCTGTGTTGCTTTTCGGTTTCCATTTAAATTAAAATTGCTAAGCAACATCTGAAAGAAAATTAAACGATTAACAAATAACTGTAATGTTTCATCCAAGTTTCCCTTACCTACTACTTAAACAGAAATTTCTGTCAAACAAAAATCAACTCACACGTTCAGCGGCGGCGCTTTTAAATCAAACTCTTTGACAGACAAGTGTTTCGTATATGTAGTACTAGTCTACTTGGAAATACATCACAGCTGGAATATAGCAAAAATATTTGGAGAAAAACAAATTTATTTTCTCATCGAATAGCTCTTCATTATCACTATCCGATTTCAAAAAAGAAAACGCTTCTTTAGAAGTAATTTTGCGTACCGCTCGGCCCCACTCCACCCCGACAGTTTTAATTTGGTTCAGTTTTTAGAATTGATGTCCTGTCTATGCCAGTATGTCTCTCTTGGCCACTTTATTGTTTTCTTTCGACTGTTTTGGTTTGGTTCTTTTGATCAGGGATTGTGTCAGATCTGAGGAGTTTTTTCTTCTTCTAGTTTATTTTTCAATTTCAAAAATGTTTCGAATTGAGTATTCTATTGTCAGAGAATGCAGTTGCTGAGCAGCATGACAAAAAGTGTGCTAAACACTGAGTTAAAATTCGAATGAAATGTCAAAGAACGGTATCTATCGATCTTCGGATGGTGCCAACATGTGGTGACAGATGAGAGTACACGGAAGAACCTTAAAAAGGCGGTGCTACCTAGGGTGCTGTCGTCGGGGCAGTTTCGAAAGCTGTTTTTTTTTTCTTTTGCTTTCCTTTTAAAACAGCAAAAAGGTAAAGGATGACATCTTTTCTAGTTTTACTTTGTTTTCTTACAACGAGACCAGAAAATGTCAGCAAATGAGCGATCATCAGGACAGAGGGCGATTGTGATGAACAAATTTTCGCAATAATCGGTTAACCTCAGGGGTCCCTTTTATTTGACCTATTGATTCATTTTTGGTGTAGTTTTGTGTAAATTCGGATGTCGAATCGTCTAACACCTGCCTATAATTTCTATGGGTAGGTAAGGTAACTCTTTAAAAGAAAAACTGCAATGTTACAACAGCATTCAGGTTGGGTTATCCTATTAAGAGCAAATAGGTTTTTCTGGAGTGCAAAATGTATTCGATAATTAGGACTAGTAAGCCTCCTCCATTGCACGCCCGAGTATAATCGTCTTAAATATATCAAATACTTCATATCAGTTAAAGAAGCATTTTTATTTGTGAATGTTCGAATATTATTTTTTTTTATTGGACTTTGGGAATAATGTTTTGTTCTGCAGTAGCAAAAAAGTGTCCTCCGTTTCTTCAACAAATCCGATCTTGTGTAAATAAGTTTTTTTTTGTCCCACATCAATTGACTTCTTTTTTTTTTTGAATGCCGTAGAAATTTTCTTGAAGTAATCCAGATTATAAATAATTGTGGTTTAGAAAATTTGAAATGTCTGCATCCATATGGTATAGTATAGGTGTAGGTATATGGAATGTGTTCCCTTGAAACGATTTAAAATATCTTTATTTCATTTTAGTTCCATCAATCTTTCGAATTTTATGTTTGTGGATCATCTAGAACTGAACAAGATACTTTGCTACGTTTGGAAGTTAGTAAATTTGGGTGTGTGAATTATTTTTAGAATCGGTAATCCACAATAAAATACTCGTAAAATGTTTATTTACAAATAAAATGTTGATTCCTGCTATGCTATAAGCAAATGCTAAATATAGACTTCAATACTAAAATGGACAGACATTTTAAAAATAACACGCCAAAATGAATGTGCAAAATAAATAGGTAGGTACATACGTGATTTTTGCCAAACGATTTTAAGTTTACAAATTTAAATTTAAAATGCTTTCTAAACATCTTCATTTTATAAATTTTACACGAGATTTATTTATGCATTGAAATTTAAAAATATTCGGATGGATACTGAACAGTAAATAAACAGTACAAGCACACGAACAAAATTTTAGATATACCTAAGGATGAAATTGTGTCACTCAGAAGCGTTACAAAAAATTGGAAAATAAACATTTACACTGTCGGCCATCTGAATAGTTCCAAATTTACTTCCTACCAAGCCTCAAACATATTCCTTTTTATAAAAGGTTTAGTAGCAGAATCTCAAATATTTAAAAATAAATGTTGAGGCATAATTATGTACTTTGAAAACGAATGAATATATATTTGTGTTGTATGGAAGAAATTGTATGTCATATAGGATCATTTTTTGTACTTTTGAATTTTTCGGTTATAATCTAAATATGCGTTTCTTCCCAGTGGGGTAAGTGTTTGTAACAACTTTCAGAAGTTCTGTTGAAATGGCGCTATAATCATTTGAAATCGAATGATTAGTTCCAGAATCCATGATTAAGAATTCAAACTGTGGATTCTTTGAAAAAAATAATAGTTAACAGGTACAGTCTTAGATTTACGGTTTAGAATGGAATTTTCTTAAACCACTCTGGACAAATGAGCTACATGTTTCCAATAAAGTGTGTAGCAGAGAAGAACAGACATTTGAGAAAACTACAAACTACAAATTTCAAAATAACAAATTTACAAATTGTAAATTTTCTCAAAGAAACATAAACCAAAAGTTTGAATATTTCCAAAAAATCGTGCTAATTTTATTATTATTTTCATTCTCCAAATTCAACTTTCCCGGGCAGCAAAATTTCAAACATTATAATTTCATTTTGCACACCATGGACGCAATTGATAGTATTGTGTGTCTCCTAAGCTACCAGCTCACACTCTTTACTCGCAAATCAAATTGATGAATGGTTCGATTATTTTACGAAATTCTTCAAAAATATGTTTTTAAAAAATATTTTATTCAAAATACTTTTATTTAGAATACTGGCAATGGCAATAATTTATTTTGTTTAAATCAATACAAATGACGAATTAAATCCTTCGTTTTTATTTGTTCATTTGAAATTTGAAAAGTATAGATTTTTAGTTTCAGTTCGCCTTCGAAATGACTTATAAAAAATATGTATTAACTTCCTTCATTTCTTAAGTTATTTAGCTTTATTTTTTTTTCTAAAAGGACATCATTCCACAGGTTGCATATTGTTTCGATTTCAAAGCATAAACAACAGATCACATACTGCTCCCATATCCTATAAACAACTTCTAAACGTTCTTCTTTTTTAAAACTTTCTAATTTATTTCAGTAGTAAACACACATTATCGGTTTTTTTTCCTTCAAATTCAGTATAGACCCTTGCCTTACTAACAGCTGGAATCGTATGCTTTTCAATGACAAAACAAATTGGAAAAGAAATCGACAACGAAGTGTCCCGCCGGTGACATCTTGTAAATTATTCCTTCAATTGTCAGCACAACACAGTTGGATTCCAAGTGCTAAATCGATACGTTTTTTTTCTTTTCTTCTACGAGTATTTTTTGACATACCAAATGCAGCCATCACCATTTAAAAGTTATAGAGTGTAGTGTATCAGTTATGCGTGTCAAATTGAACTTGAATAGGTGATTTTCGGATCGCATCCAAATAATGCGCAACGAAAATCTTGATCTTCGTCAATTTATGGCTAATCTACAGGAAGTGACATTCTTGTTTGTCTCTTTCTCGGCACGGGGCATATTGTCAGTTGTTGTCACTGTAATACATCGATAGCATAAATGAAGAGGTATCAATAGAAATGTAAGGAGATGTAGGACAAAAAAAAATTAGTACCCATTTATTTGAATGTAGTGGTAGGAGCATTGAATTTGGATGTCCTTGTAGATTTGCTGAGGCCAAAACAAACCATTGACCTTGAGCTGGAGTTATGTTTTGGATGACCGCGATACAAAAACCATTTACTTGGTTAACCAGAATTTTGGTTCCCAACAAGACCATGGAGAATGGGATGTTGTCATTGGAAATGTGGGTTTTAGATGAATGTCCTTGAGGGGATTTACAAACGTACCTTGGAATTGGAATTGCAATTTTCACCCGCTCCACGGTGATTACTATTATATTTACACTTGTGTTCTGTTTTCGCATTTGTGCTCACCATAGGTAGTTTATTAATTTTCACAGCCGGACAACGGAACCGTTGAGCCGTGAAAAGTAATCGCCATCGCCAGATTGCACTCGCACAATGAGCTCAGTTGATTGGAACTAAAAAATCAAACCCGCCAATTCAGACCACAATTTATTCGACTGTATTTATTGTTTCTGTAAAGAAATGCTGCCATTTGTACGTTTGCATTGCGAACCGCTGGTGCAAACCCTCTGTAAACAATACGCCTATTGGGAGGAATTGGGTGGCAGTAATGTCCTTTAACATTGTTTCACAGCAATAGCTATAGACTGCTCGCAGATTCTATGGTTCTCGTCTCATCAATTGAAAGAAATATTTTCAAAATAATTCCCTGGTTTGAAAACAAAAAAGATCGAAACAACAGAAAAACAGAATTAAAAAAAAAAAACCAAAAGTAAAAAAAAAACTCAGAGTTCGGAATCAATATATGTAATATAATTGAGTACCCACCCCTCCGGATAAGGACAACGGGTGGAAAATATTGTGAAAAATAAACTTCAAATGAAATGAACGCCGGTACTCTTGGTGTTGTTATTATTATTCTTTAGTATTCGTGTTAAAACTCTTGTTCATCCTGTGGGGAAGTTCTTCTTCTACCTACTTCTCGACTCGATATGCCTTCGGGATAAAAGAATCCTTCAAAAGTATAACTTCACGTGTATAGCGATTTTTTCTTCTCTACTATATCGGTTGCTATAATGAAGGGATATCGACGAGGATGACGACAGTTGCGTTGACTGCAACACTAAAGAGAAGAACGAGTATGCCACAAAACGTGACTCTAAACAAAAGAAGCCATTTTCATCGAAACAGCTATCCGCCAACTGCCATGTTGACAGAGTAGAAGGACTCTTTTTTTTATATACATATTTCGTATTAAGTGTGTATTCTTCTACTGTCTTTTATAAGAAGGAAACAACTTTTTAACTAAAAATATTGGGAGAAGATTTGAAACCGGAAGGCTCCACTTTTATTGTTTTTCTCCAGTTTAACACGAACTTTTGTTTTCCATCATTGAGGAAAAGGATGTTATTGTGTTTTTTTTGTTTTTTTGTTCTTACCTTGGAAAATAGATAAAAGTTTTTTGTTTGAATATTTTGATTCATTAATATTCTTATAAAATCTTGGGCTTTAAACGACAAGTCATACCCAAACAGTCGTGTTTTTTTGCTTGCTTACAGAAGGAAGAATTAGTTTTTGATTGAAACGAATCTAATAACCAATTTTATAATTATTGCGTCTGGGAAATGAGTATTGATCTAAAATGTAATGTAATGGCAATCGCAACCCTTTAGACTTTTTTAATTTAATTTTTCTAACATAGGTTCTTGGGGAAAATGGCAGAATTGATCAATCGATTGTTGAAACACTTGCTCATTTGACTTTTATAATTTTTGCTCAGAAAAGTATATAGGTAACGTATAATTAAAAAATTTATTTTTAATCGATTTATTCATTAAAAAACAGGAAGCTAGGAGGTAAGTCTAAACAAATACATATATGTATTTGTCAAAAAATATAAGAAAGATCGAACCAACCACCGGAAAATTAATTAAAATCAACAACCTTCCAAGAAAAAATAACATTTACCTTAGATATTGTGCATTTTGCAAAAATAAAAATTGAAATTGATTTTTTTTTCTGTATTTTGTCTAAATAAATAAACATAAACATAACATAAAAAGGTTATTTAGCAAAGGAAAAGATTTAAAAATTAAAGAAAAACAGCTAAAATTAAAAAAAAAATAATAATAATAAGAATGAATACCACATCCCATCAAGCAAAATGCTAAACAAACAAACCCTCTTGTACAAATATTTGTTCAAATAAATGCGATCGGATTTAAGATCATATACAAATCTTTATCAACTTTTATGCATATTTGCTGAAAATATTTGTGTGTGTTGTGTGCTGGATGCTATGGGAATTAACTATATATTTTCAACAACATAAATGTTTGCATCCTGCTGAATATATTTGAAATGATCTTTATACCTGTCATAGTCTGAGGAAAGATAAACCTCTTCAAAGATGGATTATGCCCATTGAAAAATATTTCCTGTGATATCAGAAAATAGTTTCAGGTACATGACATATACCTATAATAGATTTTTTAATGAACGAGTTAAACTCTTGAGACAGTTAATAATTTTAGCCTCAGAACTTGGTGGTATAGAACCTAGAATCAGAATATTCAATCATATTGCTGTAGCCCACAGTTATGTCGTTTTCAATTGGCAATCCGGAATTGATTTTAGATTCGGAATCCCAATTGAACAGTTTTTTCGATTCTGAAAAATTTGAAGTTTGGTGTGACTGTATTAGTATTTAAAGCAATCACTTTACAGTTCGCACAATTTGTAAATGTAAAAAATATAACATTTATCAAGTGCGACATTTAAATCTTTGAATGTGTGAGTGATTCTGTTTTTGCTTCTGATTTCAAATCCAGAAGAGAAATTCTCTTTTTTTTAGAATCAGAACTGTCACTTTTGCCCAATTGAACGCATTCAGAATGCTTTTTTCTGCTTCCAGATTGCCGATTGAAAACGACATTATTATCTTGCGCAGGTTGTCAGAACTCACAACTGTCAAAAGCTAATAACTACTGGTCCTGCGACGAACAAACAAAAAACTTGAAGACAACAACAAGTGAGGGATCACAGGATTCGCCATTTGTACAAATTTTGATGGATGCGCAAAACTGAATTAAAACACTAATAATATTACCCTTAATTTCTTTAAATATGCCTTAGTTTTATTTATTAAAAAAAATCAAAAGCAACAAATCTCTATAGTACTACTTTCATTAAAAATTTAATTTTTTAATTTTTTCGATTGATAAACAAAAAATTGAGTTCTTAAAAATAAATTATTAAAAAAGTGTTCAAATCAATTTGAAAATATCGCTAAAAAAATTAAAATTAATATTGAATTACATATTTCCAATTATAAGACAAAAATAAACAAAATTTCAATGCTTTTTTTTTTCATTTGTATGGTCTAATAATAATTTTCAAAATTTCAATTTTTATATTGTCTCATGATATTTCACCCTATTATCTACTAATGCAAAAAAATAGTTGTGGGTACCAAAGTTCTGGGAGTTGTTCAACTGAAGTGATTTTGTTTTCAAATTATCAAACATATTAAAAAAAACGTTTTTAACAAATTTCAAAAAATATGAACGGAGCCGTTTTTGAAATATTTAATTTTCAAAAAATATTTTTCTTTTATTTTCGCAACTCAAAAAACTTTTGAAAATTTAAGTACATAATTATATACTTATTTATATTAGATGATTTTGCATACAAAATTTTGATGACAATCACATGAAGGATTTTTGAGGAAATCGGAAATCAAAAAATGATGCTAATGGTACATCCTGTATTTTGGATTTTTTTGTTCATTTAAAGTGAACCAACACCTATTTAAATTTAACGATTTATTTGTTAAATCAACTGAGCTTTTTCCAAGAAAAGCCCGTTTTGGTTGTAGTTCAAGATACAGAAAGAATCGCTAGACCCACCTTCCCTCAAAAAAATGATAAAAAAAATTGTCAAAAAAAAATCACTCAGTGGAAAGAAATTCTTCAAAAAAAGGTTTTGTGAAAAAAAATTATTGAATTGGAAATGGAACTTTTTTTGAAAATTGGTTCAAAAATTATCAAGAAATTAAAATTAAAAAAAAATCGTCCGGAAAAATTGACATGAAAAAATGCTGTCATTGCGGAACCAAGTACAAAGTGAAATTTTTTGAACCGCCTACAGAATCAGTAAGCCCATCAGTAAAGTTTTTTCTGACGGTTTTTTTTTCTTAAGCAAATTAAAAATATAGTTGATTAGAAACAAATCCGTCATGTTTTTTTTTTTTAATTATTAATTTTACTATTTTACTATCGGACATTAATTTGTCCTTCAACCAGCATTTCTTACCGACTGTGTTGATTTCTTATCCTCGTAAACAGATAACCCAAACAATAAAAATGCTGGTGTCATTCGCTTAAGGATTAGGTATGTTTATATTCTGATTAACATCATGATAATTGAATATTCCCAACGCATTAAATTATATACCAAAACTGCACCGGACTACTCGCAACCATCAAAATTATCCTCTTTTATTGTTTTTGAGAACAATATTCATTTGTTGCCGCACATTTTTAATAATAATCATTTCCCCCACAGAAAATATAAGAAAGGCGAGCATTTTATGAGCACAATAACTTTTAAATGAGTTAATGGTTGCCCCTCGTTAACATCGCATCGGCCCGAATACAATTATCACATCGCATGTCAACACCCGGCAATGTAATCCGATTGAGAGATACTCCTAAGCCCGAAGGCCGAAGCACCCCATATTTAGGTACATTATAGCAAAAGACCCAAAAAAAAACAGCCAAACAATTAGTGTACCAACATATTATATAGTGGCGGTAAAATAGTTGGGCACGATGAGATCTAGATAAGTGTATCACATGCGTTTCAAATGAAAATGAAACTAAAACTATGAGTGGATCTGAAATTTATAATTCCCGAACACTGATATTGTAAATGTCTGAAGTGTCATTGTGAATGCCTTAGAGGTTTTGTATGGTTGTGTAAGTCGTGTCATATATAAGCTCCTTCTAATCACAATAGTTTATTGTGGCATAAAATGTAAGGAGCTGCGTCTGGATTTGGAAGAAGTGATGTGCTGTGCAGCCTGAAGCTATCCGGTAAATTGGCTCTTTGTATGACGTATGTTCTTCTTGAAGAGTCCAAAGTGTGATATCAACCTTTCGTAGAACTTATTCTTCATGTGAGATGATGATGGGATTATGATTCCTTAATCGGTTACATAAATATGTCATTGTGGGATGATCTACCGTATTATTATTAATACTTTGAGGTGTTTTCTAAGAAGCTCGGCGCTGGAAGACATAATAATGCTTATGGGGAAGTTTCTTCTGAAGTTTATTACCAATTACACTCGTATGAGGAAGTTGATTCAAAAATTAAATGAATTTGTAGGTATGATTTTATTTCTTAAAGTCTTATGACAGTGCTCAAATAATGATTAAATTCAATAAGAACTTAGGAAAAAAAAACTCAGAACTAACATGAACATAACTGCGTTTTAAATTTTTTTTTTTGAATTTGTTATTAGTCATATTTTTTAGAAAAGTTATCTATAGTTGGATTTTATATGAAATACAAATGCAACATCGGCAATAAGGATACTATACCAAGAGTTTACGTTTTTGGGGGGTATCAAGTCTTGATGGCTGTGTTCATAGAGTAGGATCATCATGTAAAAGACTATGACGTGATTGAACTCTGATATTTCAATAAGTTTAAAGCAACTATCTTATTTAATTACCAATATTCAAATGAATTTAACAGTTCCAAATGTCATCCCAAAATTCTTAATCGCCTTTTTTTCGCGTACAAAAAATTTAATTCAATTTATTTTGTAATTTATATTTTCTCTTTCTAATTTTGATATTTGAACAACAACAAAACCTATTGAATTTCGAAGAATACTATTAATTTGTCTACCATGCGTGGCCATGGTAGCGTACAGCAAGGTTAAATGTTCTACCGTGAACATATTTTGAATTCAAATGTTCTACCATGAACATATTTTGAATTTTATAAAATTACAACAGTCTACGAACACACCCTTTCAATACTTTTTTCATAACTGACATTTAATTTATGTATTTTAAATTTCAAGCAAAAATCTGCACAAACTGAATGATGTTGAATTATTAATAATTATTTAAATAGGTAAATATGTTCTTCATAGGTTTCTTCTTTTTGTTACATCTGTTCAGGGGTGCCATAGATCAAATAATTTGGAAATATTATATAATTATCAGCGTTCACAAACTGTATAATCTATGCATACATTATTAAAGTATTTAGTACTCTTTTAGTTTAAACTAAAGAAGTTTGTTGAAAAAGTTGAAAAATATCATAATTATATGCTATTATAAATTCCCAAAATGCTTAAATTCTAGAGTTTACCGGTAAGACTACGAATTTTTCAGCAACATTGTTAAAAGTTAGAAATATTTTGATTTCATATTTCATTCCGCACTTTGAAGATCACGTGATTTTTGAATTTGAGTTAAAAAAAATTTCAGCATTTCGAAAAACTACAGTAACATACATTTTAAATAGAATTTTATTTTTTTTTAATTTAATATTTATTTATTCAGTTTTATGACACATGACATATAAGATGCTTAAGGCATAGGTATGAGAATAGTATACATTTTTTGCAACTATAAATTTAAAAAAAATGGAGAAATAATTAAGAAAAATGTTATTTGGTTTGAGAAGAGATTTTTTTTTTTAAACTCATTAGACCTATAATTAAAATAATAATTAAAAAAATAATTACACTCATCATTTGGCATTATTCTTTAATATTGGATTTTCATTAAGTAAGCATCTGTTTATAAATGTCATATGTTATATGGAACATTTATCTTTAACTGAGGCAACATTAGCAATTTCGTGTAGCCCAATTGTTGAGAAATACCAAGGAAGGTTTAGAATAGTTTTAAGGAGTTTATTTTGACATATTTGTATTTTTTTTTGTAATGAAAATCAGCACAAGCATGCCAACACGGTGAAGCGTAGAGCATAGCAGAGAGAAACACTACTTTATAAATTAATAATTTGTTTTCAACGCTCAGTTGAGAGTTTTTGTTCAAAAGTGGTGAATTGTTATCACTCGCATCATAATAAATCGTATCCTTATAAGAAATATAAAGTTTGAATGAGTTTAATATAGTAAGCTGAATGGCTTGTTGCCATCTTTTGTTTTGTCCTTTTGTGTTAGATTTCTAGTCATAGTTTAATTTACAATATATATAAAATTGAAAGTACGCCGGGAGCAAGCGTACTCCCAAATTTGCTTTACACCTAAGTATCTCCTAATTAAAAGTTTAAATATTAGATAAAAACATTATTTCCCGAACTTGCTTTGTCTGGCATATTTGTAAGCCGACTACAAAATAATTATATGATTTATATATTAATATTGTACATATGAAAATTGTGTTTCAAAAGTCTCAATAAAGAATTGAATTGAATTGAATTGTTCAAAAGTGGATATAAATTGTAATTAAAAATTGTGCTTTCTTAATACTTTCTGAAACTTGGTTAGAAAAAGTTAAGCTTTTATCCACAGTGATACCTGGATATTTGATGGTTTTTTCCCATTGAACTCCGGAATTGCAAACTAAAAGATTTGTTTGTGGTAGATTACATTGCTTTCGGTTCTTTGTAAAAAAAAACAAGCCTGTGTTTTGGTAGGGTTTATTTTAATTTTCCAGCAATGAAAATATTGCTCAATTCTTTTAAATGCCATTTGAAGGTTAAATAATTTTTATCTATTAAA
Organism: Syrphus vitripennis; assembly: GCA_958431115.1. Classification (NCBI taxonomy): domain Eukaryota; kingdom Metazoa; phylum Arthropoda; class Insecta; order Diptera; family Syrphidae; genus Syrphus; species Syrphus vitripennis. Next base: position 146,676,640 of record OY288108.1, on the reverse strand, counting down.
TATTTTTTTAAATCATAACATACTTCAAAACATAATAGTTACGTCAGAAGTTTTGAACCCATTTTCTTAAGAAATGGAGAGGATTTACACTGAAAATGTTTAGAAATGCAAGATCAAAATTTCCAGATAAACTTCATTTTAAATAAAATTTTTTTAACAATAGGCATAATAGCCAAAAATTTTGAAAATTACATAACTAATATACTGTAAGCTATAAATAGAAAAATTCTATCTAAATATAAAAATATATAAAAAACAAGTTTGCCTTTAATTGGTATAACCTGAAAGTTCGTGGACATTGATTTTTACTCCATATAACGGATCACTTCTTTTGAAAACTTTCCAGACTGTTTTTCCTATAATTTTTCGGCTACTTAGTTTAAAATCCATGTGACATGTATCACCTAGCTTACAGTTCAAAATTTATTCTCAATACCAACGATCAAATTACTATGACTATGAATACGTCGTCCACCTGATTTTGAATTAAAAAGTTTAAATCGGTCTTTTTAAAATTTTCTAAAGTATAGGTATGCATATGCAGTTATTCGATATAATAGGTCTGCCTTGCTTTTCAAAGTCATACTAACTGATATTTGTATACGCACCCAGAAGCTATATTAAATTGGTTAAGTTCAACAGTTTTACAAATCCATATCCCGTGTCAAATTTGCCCTACTTACCAGCCTTCATCATTTCATCATTCAACAAATAACTCGTTGTTTAAATTCAAAAACAAAACCGATTTCGAAATACATATAGTTTTGAAATGCGCTTACAAAAATCCTCTTATACATTATAACTACAACACATATAGGTATGCACTACAAAAAATTAAAATCCAAAATGGATTTGCATTTTAAATCCCACACACAACACTAGCTCAGTCAAAAGTGTATCGATTTCAGGAGCAAATTTTGTTTTCAAATTCAAAAGATAAATCCATTATGCTCATTTTAAACGGATTGAAGGAAATACATATTTTTTGTAAAAATAAATATACAGCAATCAGATTATCGGAGGCGACATACGACAGCCAGCCAATATTATGTCCAATGACAGAAAATACAACAATTTTTGTTCGGCTTTCTATACAAGATTGTTTAATTAAAAAGAATTGAAATCCTTTAATGCAAAAAGGATCAACTACTTATTCAGATTAGGGCAAGTAGGTATGCAGTTGCTTTGTTTCGAAAGTAAATTGGTACGCTGCGCTCAGACTCCGTCAAACCAATCTACTATGCATTCAGACATATCCAAGCACCGCAAACACAAAAAGGACACAGGACATTCTAAATATTTAACGAAAATTCGTTTAATCCTTTGGCCTTGTTTTTCAATAGTTTTCAACAATTAGTTTTCAAAACTCAATTACAGTGCGTGAAAATATTTTGTTATTTTCTTGTATATATGTACGTACATATCCATTCTCTTAATTTTTTCCAAGAAGACGAGGACGCATGCAAATGGTCAACCACATTTTATTGGAACGCTTAAAATTACCACGCGAAATGTGTCACAACTAAGGTTCCTTTAAGTGTTGAACATGACAAAAATAAAAATATTGAACAAAAAAAAACAAAAAAAAAATGTAAAGAAAAATACGGAGCGGATTCTTTTTGAATCCTTGGATACAGCCGGGACGTTTGATGTGAAATTGGAGAAGTGACAATGTTTTCCGGGTATTTCCACTGCACCATCATCACCATTCCCATATTACCATCCAGGAGGTGTTTATGACGATGTCAACAAGCAACACGTAGTCATATTTTAATAGTTGTTCGCTGCACCCCGACCATATAAAATGAGGAACGAAAACAGGGCCGCATTTGATTAGTTTCGAACAATTTAGCAGAATGAAACAGACTAGAATGATTTTGATTTCGAAGAGAATTTGGTTTGACTGATAAGTTTTTTTAGTTAAAAACATTACATCGACGAAAAAAAATCAAGTTTACAAAACTTTAACAAATTTTTACTTGTTTTGAAGTGTGAAGCAATTTTGGTAAATGTTTTTTAACCATTGCGTCTCTCTATTGAATTTGAGTTTATGAATAAATCTATTAAAATTAATCGTGAACACGTTTCTTTTAAAGCATTAGAATTAAATACTTAGCAATAAACCATATATTTAACTAAATGGAGTGAAGATCCTACATCCTTGCAACGATCACTTGATGTATGGGTCGATGCTTTGGAGGAAAATGGAAAAGACCAAATAGCTATGCTACTCATTTCTGATCCACACAGGGATAGGAATATTCGAGACATCTTTTCGTGGAACAGTGCTAAAAGGAACAGTGCTTCCCAAGTGGGAAAAGTTTAAATCGCGCGTCGTGAATCCTTGATCAATAGCGTAGAAAGGAAAAGGATCATTGCATAGGGCTGGATAAAATGGCGTGATAACTCTGCTGTCTTCTGTGATCAAAAATGTTCCCCAAGATAAAGGGGGTATTATAGGTGTATAACTGTATACGATTTATAATTTTGGGCAACATACAAGGCGTAAGAAAGTAAATTAACGGCAGCTCAAATGAAGGTGCTTCGCTTGGCAACAGGAGTGACGAAGCCTGATAGAATAACAAGAACGAAAATAACGTCAAAAATACCATCTTGGACAAAATACCGAAGTATACTGAATTCGAATCCCGAATCCGTTCACAGGACGTTCTATTAAGTCAGATTTTCGAGATATTCCAGTTAGAAAAAAAAAAATTTACGTTATTTTTAATGTTACGTAACAACGCGAAATTTATGATATTTTCAACGAAATAGAAAAATATTTCGGTGAATGTAACTCAAAAATAAGGAATTTGGTTGTAAAATATTATTTTGTATTGGTAAAGGTTTGGTGGATTTCATTTTTTTAACTAATTCGCATTTCGTTTGCAATTTAACAATTTATTTAATTTTTTTTTTTGGTAGTTTGGCTATATGTATATATATTATAGTTTCATAAAACCATCATTCTGCTATTTTTTACTTCGCAAATTCTTATCTCTTTATATCGCGTATTACTTTGCGGAATTATTATACCGAATTTTAATATTTCACATTTTATTACTTCACAATGCTACATTTGCTAAATTTATAAAATAATAACAACCAATTAAACCGAAGTTATATTTCTTTTTCAACATTTAGTAAAATTTAGTGAAAGATTGAGTTAATGAAGGACACAAAAGAACTCGAGAGAATACAATACCTAATTTTTGTCATCGTATGCACTTTATTCAAAAAACTTTTAGGCCGGTATTCACCGGCCGCTAATAACTTAATGAGCGCTCATAACTCGAAAAATTCCTCATCATTAGGAAGTTTTTATGAGTTAAAGAGACAGAACTTTTTCAGTTGCTCAAAAAGTTATGAACGCTCGGTGAATAGCAGCCATAATGTTTTTTTTTTTTTTTGTATTCGCCCGATTTTTTCAGATATACATAAGTCTGGCACTGAGATTGAACGATAATGAAGACGCATGGCAAAATGTGTTGTCCTTTTTGAATTCTCAAATTACATAAGCCAATAAAACATCATCCTCCCGAACGATACTGTATATTGAGTGCAACATTTGTATACATATGGGAACCTATTGATCCTGCAAGGTGCAACCTTGCCGCCTTTGACACATTGCAATATCTTGATTTATTGAAAAGTCAATGAAGTCATCATGAGGATTGCTTGACAACAATACTGATATCTTGTTGTGTAAGCAGATTTACACTGCTTTTGGCCACTGCCGCAACAATGACTTCAAACCAAGCCGATAAAAGATCAGGACAGTACAACCGCACCAGGTTACCAAAAAAATATCAAAATATCTCGGGCACAATATTATATAGAGCGACAAACAAAATAATAATAAGGCAAAAAAAAAAACGATCAATTAAATCAAAGGAATGGTCATAATGAGTATCAAAGAAAGGACACGTTTAATGTTTTCCGAAACGTTTTGATGTGCAGCCATTGTTAATACCTGCTGCATTCAGCCGAGAGCGCATTTGTAAGGAAGAACCAGCAATATCGTTTGCTTTTTTATTCTCAAGTAAAGGACATGCCATGCACAACAGCACAGAACACACAATTAAAACCCCTACTGGGTAAAATACTATTTTTCTCATTTTGGGTTCGAAAAAATAGCAAATGCGCTGCGGACTTCAAACGATAGCTAAAGACGTCTCAATTTCAGCTATCGTTGGCGGCGACCCTTATAATATACATATTATATATTGTGTTGTTGACAATACTGGCTAGAGCAATTACATGTCCAAATGGTGACAATAATTTATTTTATTTCTTTTGGCTATGTTCCGCCTTGTTGTGTTAGAGAGTGTAACATGTGGAAAGAGTGTGTGTGCTCTTTTTTAAGTTGAAAGGATAAAATAAAAAGACGTTTGTACTTTTCTCCAACTATGGTCAATGATAATAGTCAAGCGGAAAATCTTCAAAGGAGTGTAATTTTAACAGGGAGTCAATTTGGTTAGGATGTGTCGTACAATATAAGACGCCCCCATGTTGTGACCATGCAAAAATGTTTGATTCTCGAATTTCTTGTTTGCAGAGTGTTGTTGTTTGGTAATCTTAAACTCAGTGAAAATGAGGATAAAAAAAGTACAGTGCTTCTTAATTGATATTGGTATATAGGTGAATCAAGATAAAAAATATATGGGGTCAATAGCAATATACTACTTTGCAATTTGCTAACTGATCAGCACTTTCATAAACATTTCTAGTTTTAAATATTTTCTAACCAATACCAAGTTAATTAATTATTGTTTAATATGAATTGCCAAACTTGTTTGAATTTACCCTATTTTGTAAATACAATATATAATTTTGAATTACTGTCGATATTAATTTAGAGAGCATTCAATGTCAAGCCGTTAAAAAGAAAAGAAGTTTTAAGCCAAAAGAAAAGTCCCGCAAAGTTAAAAAAGATAATTAAATTATTTACCTACCTACTCCATATCTTAACTTTAAATTTTTATTAAATTACCATTTCTTTGGAACTTAAATATTATAAACTTTCAAAAATTTTAAAAATTGTACCATCATGAAATTTGGTAAAAATGAAGAATAAAAAATTGGATGTTGCCAAAAAAAATTTACAAAAAATGGCGGCTTCATGAAACTTGGTAAAAATGTGTCAAAAGAGTCTTTTTTTAAAGGAGAGTAAATATGTTTTTGTGAATATTTAAATATAAGTCCAATTTGTTTCTATTATTTAACTTTTCAGTAAATATTCAATAGATATTTCCTTGACTTTATTGAATATTAAGATTGATAACAAATGAAATGTTGATGCCAAGTTTAATCTAGGTACCATTATTTTTAAATCCATATTCCATAAATAACCTTGCATGCAAAGTTATAGGATATCAGATCGCTTCCTGAGTTCATCAGTCATGTAACTCCATTTTTAATTTATAAAATTTATTGAAAAAAAAAAAAAAAACATTTTGTAGATATTTATAATTTACTAATATTTTTGTCCAATATGCTTACGTTTTACGAAATGGAAGTTTTAGATTTCCAGGATATCAGTTTTACTTTTTACTATCAATTTTATCGAAAAGGCACTTTTAGGTACTTTTAGTAGAAAATTTATCCGCCTTGGTTTGCGAAGGAAGGGCACCCCAGATATTTTGATTACTATTATCAAGGCTCCATAATATGTGATGGGTCCAAATGTCACGTTCTGCATGAGTTGTTTAATTAGGGAGAGGAGTTAGAAATCCAAAGTAGGGTTAGGCAGGGCTGTATCAGTATACTATCCCCAATATTGTTCCTGGTCATAATTAATGATGTACTTTGACGACAGAAAATGAATGAATTTAATGGACTCCGCAATTGCACCTCCATCACCGGGTTGTTGCTACAATTGCAGTAGATCTACTGCCAATTTTTATGAAAACAAATCCACTGCCTTATAATAAAGTCTACTGCACTCGATTTAACAAAAAAAAATTCTTGACACTTTCAAAAATAAATATAAACCAAACCCAAAATACAGTTTTTTTAACAGTTATCGGGTTTGGAGATATGTATTTCCATACTATTTTGTGTAGCTATAAGGTTCGTAAAACAAAAGTTTTATATTAAATCATATCGAAAACTTATTTTTTTTTATGTTCAAAAAATTCTTCTGTAAAGATACTGCAAAATGTATTGTTGGGAGTGGCAACGCCGGCCATCTCCAACACATGAACTACGAGGACGACGCACGTAGAATCATGGGTCTCCATCAAATGACAATGTGAGTGAAGAGGAAGGAGAAAAAAGCTAAAATCGTTGGGCAAAACATCCTTTTAGTTTATAAATAGATTTATACAGAGCTTATACTAATTTAGAGGCACGTACATACATCAATATTACAAAAATTGTCATTTTCTCCCAACCCAAGATTATAACACATTGTATTGCCAAAGATCTAAACGTATAATATATCTACGTGGCAATATTAAGCTGTCAACATAGTTCTGACAATTCGTCATAGTTTTATAGAACTGCCAACATAAGGTCCTTTAGAAGTCCACAGCTCGCTGCATGAGTTTTTATTCTTTTACAGTATACATTCGTATCAGAGCAGATTAAGACCAGTATCAATCGATTCGTTTCACTGATAGGAATCCATTAAAGCCAATCATTTGACATTAGGACACAAAATATGGTCACCAATACCACAGTGTTTGCTACCCATATAGCGTATAGCAGGGTAGTCCAACACAATATATAGGACCTCCACCAAACATCCCTATAGGATGGATAATGTATTTTCTGAGTGAAAGGACGCGTATCAAATCGGGCTCAGCTTGTTATCTTCATCTGCGATCGAGCAACAACAATGCCGCCGACTGACGGGATAGTTGTAGGTCTAGGTATGTGTATGTGTAAGTCAAAGAAACAAATACGACAAAAAAAAAATAAATAAAAATTGATCCTTAATGTAATTGAACATCGAAAACAATGCTCTGTGGAAACTCTTTGTTTGGACACATTCGAATGAGAAAAACGAAAAAAAGAAGTAAAAATAGAAATATCAGATTCTTGGCATGCCAGGGTTCCCACCAGCCAAGCGTCTATATCGCTTTACCTATACGAGCCAGTGTGTGTGTGTGTGTTTTCCTTATTAATTATCAATTGAATGCGGTAGCACAGTTCGGCAAGATTAAACGAAGCGGAGGTGGTAGAGCAGTAAAGGAACAATCGACCGGGATCCTGTCAAGTCAAAGGTGAAAGAAGATAACTTACCCGCCCACTTTATATTTTCACATATTTTCCAAATTGAGTTGGAAAAGTAAATTTGCAAAACACCGTGACATACGAATAAAGCATAAGTTGTTCAGCCAACAGCAAATGAGTTAAAAGGATCATAGAATGGACCAAAAGACACCGACATTTTAGTCGACATCACCGAATGCGGTGGTCTCCAGTTTCAAAGGAGGCGAAGGCGACACTATCGACAAAACTAATTGATTTCAAACACCATACTGAAGAGGGTGTTTCTTGAATCTGAAATATCTATTGGTCCTTTGGGCCTTGGCTTGGTTTGCCTTGCAAGTGCTAAAAAATAATAAAAACAAATTTGAAAAATGAGCATATTTCCTTCGTTAGGTATGGTGTCCTGTGTGGTTGCCGTTGCTTGTATATGTATCTACAAATGTGTGGGCATAGGTATAACTAGAGAATTTTTTCTTCATGCGTTTCCACAAAAGTGTCAAAAGGAAGAAATAAATTCAAATTATCCTGTGAACAACGTAATTATCGATACTAAGCAGTTAAATGTCCATGAATATTTTTTCAATAATGTGTCTCCTTTTCAAATAGGTTAGGTATTCAACTAGTGGTAGTGGTGGTGACTGGTGTAAGCCACAAAGAAAGCAAATTGTTTCGTCTCACCACTGGACAACATTGAACGTAATAATTGAACATAATTTTGTACATTTCTTTACAAAAACCTACAAGGTTGCTTTTTTGTCTCTGTTCAAAGACGAGAATAAGCTATTCGAAGATTTTTACATTCAATACACACAGCGCGCATAAACCAATTCGTTGCGGTCGCGAAGGTCCTTTTCATATTGAATGCAAAGAGCTAGCAACGAGGTTTCCTCATTACAAACAAAACATATATAAATCGCTTAGTGAAGGTCTTGTAAATTCATCATCAACCCCTAAAGTGAAGGTCTCGTAAATTCATTATCCTGTTGTAAATGTGGACTGTGGTGAAGCTAATAAAATTCAGTTGTTTTGAAAATCACCAATAACGTCTTTTTGAATAAGTTGACAAAGCGTGGCTGATTGCGTTTTTAGGTTTTTTTTTGTTTCAAGTTTTTGGATGAGCAGGGATTTGTTAGATTAAAGAAAAAAAATTTCATGGAATGATTTAGATTAAACTGTTTAAATTGAACATTTGTTTGGAAAAAAATAGATGCCATAATGAAACTAGAAAAAATAAACGGAATAAATTTATTTGTGCAGAAATTTTGATTTGACTATTTGAATTCGCCATTTTGTAAACCCCGAATTGATATCTTTATACTGGTACATACTACATACCTACACAGATTTGTTTGAGCCGGGCATATCCGAAACTATTGGATTCGACCCGGAAAGTTGTAATTCAAAAATGTTTGCAATGATCATCTTTTTTTTAGGCGTTTTAATTTTCTAAGAAGTCTTTTTGATATAGGAGTGTATTTTTTATCATTGAATAAAATGAATCCAGAAAAAATTTAAGAGTTTGAAATTTCAAATTATTTATGTAAAAGAAGCGAGATGGCAAAAATTATCTTTCATTAAATAAAACAGGTTTAAATACATAATTTTAAAATGTTTAAGGTTACATATTAAAAATTATTCCTGCTTCTCTTAACTTTACCCTGGAATAATCATCTATTTTAATGATTTGCCGTCCGACTCCCCAGAAAAAGTTGTAAATCAAAAATTTAAGTAGGTATTCTCAAGTTTTAATTTTTACCCGGGAAACACAATGATTTGTCAGTCTTTGACTTAAAATTTGTAAGGAGGTACATAGTTAACTACACAGAGAAAAAAGAACTAGGTATATAAAACAGAAGAAAAACTATAAGATTTCGTTATAATTTTCAACGAGGTCAAAACGAGGTCTTCTTTCTTTTTTCTCCTTATATGGAATCCGGAAACTTCCGATTCCCAACCGAGCACACTACCTCTGAGCCAACTCGCAATAAAAAATTCCAATGTTTTAAGCTTATCCATGTTAACCACAGAAAAAGAAACATTTATCTGTCTGTTGACCTTTACATTTAAATTTGTATGGATTGAATTTTAATAAGTAAACTTAAAAATTTTAATAAGTAAACTTTAAATAACACAAAAGTCTTTAAAAAAAATGTCAAAATTTATTGTTTTTTTTTTATTTTTAATATATTATTGTTTTTTTTTCGATTGATTTTATTTTTCTCAGTGTAAAAATGCATGGATGGTAAAGTACTTAATAAAAAAAATTATAGGTACCTAGGTATTTAACATTTTAAGCAACTACCTAATTCAAAGTAACTATTGATACCTATAAAGAATTCCAAAATACCTAGAAACATTGTTATTTCTATACGGGGAAGATTTTGAGTGAACAATTAAAATAAGTTTTATAACATTTTTCATCCAATTTTTTTATTTTCTTTTGGAGAAATTTTAAATAAAAGGTTATGAAAATTTTAAAAATTAAATTGTCAATCTATTACATAATATAAAAGACACCAACAACTCTATATCCTTTGGAAACCTAACCTTAATAGCGACAAAATTTTCTAAAATTCGATTCACAGATGTCGAAAAAATACCAAACTTTTTTTGGAAGTACCTACCTATCATTTTTTAAGAAATAAGCGTATATAAAACATGTTGCCAAAGAATACTTCAAAACATATTTCAAGCTGATTTCAACATCAAATCACCATAATCCGCCAAAAACTCCCATTTTTAACCACTCAATATCGACTTAAAAATTAATTTGAAATGCCAAAACAATATATCAACACAATCAATATCTAAATTCTCCCCCGCTAACGAGGCAAAATACCAAACTAAACTCGTAGCATAGCTGAAATCCGAAAACCGAAAACGTTAATCAATTTCCATTTGTTTAATCAAAATATCACATCAACCCCAAATTAAGACATTATTTTGGTACCTATAAGGTCTGAACCAAAAAAGATATGTTTTCTCATTCAGTTTCCATTCGTTTACCTGAACCTTCGATAACAAAAATAAAATAAAATAAAACAACAAAACAGAAGCCCTAGTCAGAGATGAGTAACTCACCCTACCCTACCCTATATCTTACCATAATATCTGTGCAATGTACAAAATCTTTGTTGTCCGAACAAATACAAAACAACTCATCCCCAAACTAGAACACATGAAAAAAAAAAACAAAAACAACAAAAATAAGGAAACGAGAAAAGTCTACAAACAATACAAGCAATTCGTCGCACTGTTTGTCCAACAACCCTTGTTACGAGGCATTTCTGTTTGCGAAACAATCAGACTCTGTCTGCATACAAATGCTTTGCCAACGACTAATCGACCAATCGCGTCAAGTCTCTGCATTCTCTACACTATATTGTCTGAAAAAAAGAAGAACCAACAACCGGCTAAACAAGCAGCCTAGGCCGCATGGCCATGAATACAATTCCATGAGCGAGATTAGGGCGGAGTTACTGAGCCGTTGGTATAAATAGATGAACATGCAGCTGAAAGAATCAGTTTCAAGCAGTCTCTCAAATTGTGAACAACGGTGAAACCCAAGTTCAGTGATATTAAAATAAATATAAAGATAAACCAGATTGTGTAGACTTTTAGTGAAAATGGTGCAAAATATGTCCGGTTTGGAATTTAAAACAAATTTCTCAATCGATGCAATTCTTTCCAATAATGTGAAAAAGGAATGTCATCAGGAAGTGATTGTAAAGAAAGAAAACGTGCTTGCAGCGAGTTTTTGCGACGGCGAATTGACTTCATCATCGGAGGATTTCGAGCATCCATCCAGAACCAGCACACCTATGAGCAGTGTAGCAGAGTCATTATCATCAGGTGAAGACAAGATCGATGGGGATAGTTGTGACGGTGATGGTGATGCCGATAGCGGCGATGACAAGAAAGATGGCGACGAGAAGAAACCTCCATACAGTTACAACGCTTTAATCATGATGGCCATTCAGGATAGTCCCGAACAGCGACTGACTTTGAACGGGATTTACCAATATCTGATGAACCGATTTCCATACTTCAAGATGAACAAGCGGGGATGGCAGAATTCCATACGTCACAATCTGAGTCTCAACAAGTGCTTTACAAAAATTCCCCGAAGCTACGACGACCCTGGCAAGGGCAACTACTGGATCTTGGACCCCAGTGCTGAGGAAGTATTCATTGGAGAAACCACTGGCAAGTTGCGTCGCAAGAATCCCGGAGCAAATAGATCCAGATTGGCAGCCTACCGACAAGCAGTCTTCTCACCAATGCTTGGTGGTTATGGAGGTTCTCCCCAATTCAGCGCATCACCTTACACCAACTATGTGGGAGCAGCAGCAGCTGCCGCTCTTTATCACCGCCTAGCACCACCATCTTACCATGCTAGTTTCCCAGGGCAGAATCCATACCAAACAAACCCGTACGGTATATCAATGCAGCAAGCAGCAATGAATCCCGCAGAAATGCTCCAACGAATGCAATTCTTCAACAAATATGGAACCAGTTAAAACATCGCGTGTTCCTCCTGGGAAGCCATTTTGAATGGCCTCTTGCCGAGGCCATGATGATGTGATCAGTGATCAGCCTTGTTGTGACAAAGTCGTGTAACTCATCCACCAAGTGGGAAACCAAAACAAACGGGTCCAGATTTAAATGACCGATATTATAGCTGAATAGGGGGGCGGTCCGGCCCAAAAATTCACTCTGCAGGCGAGCCCGATGGGAACTCCAAAAGCAACAAACATTAAAAAAAAATTAAAACGAGAAAAAATGTTACAAAACTTTTCTTTTGTTTATTAATAAATAAATTTTGTATTTAAATGAATTTTTGTGTTTCGGCTTTTTTCTTTTGAAACAAAGTTCGTTGGCTGGTCTATATTTCTATCCACAGCGTTTTGTCTCTATTATTGAAAGTGACATATCTAATGACAGATCCAGCTGCGCACTGGTTTCCTGCTGGGTCTATATAGCTTACAGGTAGAACAACCAACAGCATAATGGGGTTGTTTCTTGCTCGGAGGATAGTTTTTTGTGTTTTTTTTTTTTTGTTCAATTCTAAATGAATAGAAGACAACTATATCGGGTGAGGCGTCACCTTCGCCGCACTTTCTGACATCTCAATTTCTCATTTAGCGGCGGCAGTTGTTTGATCCAAGGTGCGGCGCAACTTGTATGGAGATGGTCAGAAGGTTGGATTAGTAATTTATTAGTTTATGTTTAAAATATTCAGTTCTTTTCTTGTTTAAATCTTTCGTCGGACACGCCTTTGAATTCGAGCAAGTGCATAATCACAATGGCTCTATAGCCATATTTCTAATTCCTAAAGATTTTAAAGAGATTAAGGCTGGTAAATACATTTCCAAATTAAAACTTGCTCTGGGATTTGTATATTTTTAAGTAGATCATAACATTTGAAATAATTGTAATCTTTACACATCCCCGTACACTGTACACGTTGTTCCAACCGAGGACATAACTCTCTATTTTAAGCCAGATTAAACGGAATGGATTTGCTGAATTGGATTCATTTCACAAATCCACTTATAACCTATAACCTTACTGCAGGAAGATCCTAATTCGCTTTTGTGGTTCAATTTTGAAAAGACAACTAAAGGTAGGTATGTGCTAGAGCGGGAAATAAATCCACTCAACTACTTTACAATGCCCATCATAACATAAGGTAAGTTTTGGAAACAATAGTGGCACATCAGAGTGCTCGAAATGACATTAACAAGGTTATATTCTGCTTGGCTTATGCACTTAAGGAACTTTTGTTGTGAATACTCTTAAGTAAACAAATAATTTTGAGTTTTGAACGCATACATATACCTACATTTAAGTAAAAGGAGGTAACCGAGCAGAAAAACTGGATTATTTTCTAAGATTACGATGAAGTTGATGAAATCAGCAAAGTGGCAGATGTGTTTTTATTGAAATTAATTCAAAACGTTAATTGATTTTAATAAAGCTATATCATGCTATTAAGGGAATTATTAATTTGTTTGTATGCGACAGCGTCATATTCGTAAAATTCGGCTTTCCTTAACAAAGTTTTCTGATTTTATTTCGAAATTTGGGCTGGCCACGAGACGAGACCTAGGTGAATACGTAGCTACATATTTTTCGTACAGAAAAATAGTGAAATGTATTTTTAAAATATAAAATTCAACGATTCAATGTTAATTAAGGTACCAACCTATAGTAGATTTAAATTGTTATTTTTCTTTTTAAGAGAAAAGATGAGATTTATAAAACGTTGCGAAGGTACACGACACTAAGACGAACTTACGAGACCAAAAAATAAGACTTAAGAAGCCTCGTCTCAAAGTAAGTAAAGTAAGTAAGTAATGAATTCATTTATTTCAAATTTACTTGTTTCATTTGATACAATACAACGAATTTAAAGCTATGGCTTTGCCGTCAGCTCGGTTAGCAAAATTTATTATTGTATACCTACATTTAATTTTTTTTTTCTCAAAGTATTTTAACTCTTCCTTTCAAGTTGAAAAAAATCGTATTTAACTAAGGTAAAAACTGAACGTTAACCTGCACATCTCTATTAATAAACATATATCAAATTATGATTATATATTGATAGTAGATAATCTCAATAGAAGTTAAATTATTATTAATAATCTGTGATGGCAACAGATTTATGTTAAATTCTAATTGTAGTTGATTTTCTGACTAAATGTGAATTAGCTAATTTATGGATTATTTATGGTATGGACCTATTCAAGATTTTAATTCGTGAATTAGTGTCAGTTAGTTAATTTGTATTTTAGAAGATATCTGTGATTTTTTCTATGACAAGGACCTTTAATTTATCTTAAAAATATTACGCACAAATTATATACTCGTATGTTACTGCAAGTTCCCGAAATGCCTAAGTTCTAATTAAATTTACCGGCAAGACCTATGGCTTTTAAGAAACCTTGCTAAATTAATTATTTTTAATTTAAAGTTCCATACCAGGTTTTTAACTACCTTTTTGGATGCAACTTTTTGCAAACATTTTTTTTTACATTAATTAAAAGAATCTTACAAAAAAAGCAAAACTACATATTGAGTATTTTTATCGTTTCGAATGCATAAATCCGAAGTTGAAGTGCTTAAAAATCTGATCACCGTTATCTGACACAAACACATTTTTGTCACATTTTTGACGTTTAACGAATCCAGCTGATTAAATAAGACCAGCATTTTACCAACATATTATCAAAGGAGTGGTCATACGAATTTTTGCGAAAACTTACCATTTTTCACATTTGGTAAACATATGCGGATGTTGCATATGAATGCTATTAATGTAATATTAGTAACTCGAAATAATTAAGTACCGTTCGGAAAGAAAATTGTTCCTCTTCAAAAAAGGTCTTTGGTAATATTTTTATGGCAAGTGATAAAAGTTACTAAAATTTTAAAAAAAAACTTAAAATAATGCAAATTGTTTGTCCATTTTGTTCTATGATTTCTGAAAGTAAGTATATTGCGTCAACTTTTTTTTTTTAAATGTACGTCTTTTAGTTTTATAGTTTAAAAACAGTTATTATTTAGGTATAAAAATACGAATAATCTGGTACCTATATATTTTCTCCCAAACTAATCTTATTGAAAAACGTGCCATGAGAAAAGTCTTAACCTTATTAATATGAATTCAAATATTTACAGACAAACAAACCGAAGAAAATCAAAAATATAGGTATTTTGAAACGGTCTAATTTACTTAGATATTTGTAGATTTACATATGTTTGAGCAATAAAATAAGTACCTGAACTACACTGTGATAATTTATGTTTGTCTTTTTAATTTATTAGTCTCTTGTTTTTAATGTTAATTTATAAAATAGTTTAAATATATTTTTTTCATTTTCATTTTCTTTTTTCAAACGAAATAAAAATAAGATTAAAAAAACAAAACCAACAAAACAATGTAAAATAGAACAACAAAAAAACAACATATCATAATAAAACCCCTGAAGAAGTCGTGAGTAGCGACAAAACGTTGGGTAAAAGATGAAATAAAGTTTTTTATTTGCATTTAAAATCAATTGACCAAAATAGCCTGCATTACCAAACATAAATCTACAAATATTCCCTAAAAAATTGGTCACATAAAACATACATATGTATGTATACTTAGATATTAATTTGTTTAATGTCGGCAGTCATTCGGCAGTATGAAATATTTAAAACAAAAGAACCGTCTATGTATTATGAATTTTTTTAAACAATTTTTTAACTTTTTTTTCAAAAAATTACAATTATAAAAATAATAAAACTAAAATTTAACGATTTTTGGTGGAACTATAGGACCCATCGAGTTAAAAGCGATCTAAATTTAAAGCAATTAAATGATTCGATTGTAGCAACATAAAAGCATTGAATAATATTTTGAATACAAATATAGGAGCACAATTTAAAAAAAATCAGTTTAAATTTAAATTTTTTTTTGAGTTTGTAAAATAAATAAAAATATAAATAAAATGCGACTGATTTAGAAAACACATTAAAAATGGATTCTGACCTAAGAAAAAAAGGCTTTAATATCATAGATGAACTCCTTACATTTTTTTTGTGATTTTTTTTTCTGTTGAAAATCAAACCATTTTTTATTTAAAAAAATATATTCCTTCTTTTATAATTTCATATCTTATCGTTCAATCTTAACAATTGTATGCTTCATAGTTTTGTCAAATTATCTTTACTTCAAACCTTTATGATAACTATTTTTATAATTTGGAAACTATATTTTTTCCAAATTCAAAATGTAGCCTTAGTCTAAAAAACGTGTGAAATATTAAATTTTTAGAGAGGACGGGAACACCTCGTTTCTGTCTAAAATTGGTCTAAGAATCTATAAGATTACTGAGTTTGACTGTAAATTTTTGAATTGGGTTTGGTTTTTGAGTGAGGACTTCTGTCTTTAAAAATCGCAAAGACATACCATTTGCCTTTACAGTTTTTATTAAATTTTATTATTACCTATAGGTAGTAATCATTTTGGCGAATGTAAATTTCTGAAATTTTTGTATGTTTTGAGTTTGCGAGATATGTAAACTATATTTTTTTATTATATCGATAGGTACATCAAATCGGTTTAACATCACAATATTTTCGAATTCTAATTTTATTCCATCACTATACTCTCAACAAAAGTTATTATTTGTATACATCTAAACAGAACCTTTTATTTTCCTAAATTTACCACCCGACTTTTATACGTGAGGGTTGAGTCTGGGCATCAACACGTATCGTATAGGCCATTAGCACTCGAAAGTTCATTTCCACCCTGATATTGCTGCACCCCAGCAAACTCGGTTCATTATTTTGCCAACGCTGGGATTAGATTTAATGCCAGCCATATCTGAAGAGCATGATTTCTTTTAAATTGAACCAATTAAATGCAAAGCTTGCAGCGTGGGCAAAACTGGTTAAACAAAAAGCACAAGAAACCCGAAGGCCTTTCGATGCCCATGGGGACACCACGGTGTCAAGAGCTGTCAGTAAAAAAAGGTCCACCGCTTGTTTTACCCTTTGCCATTCATTAAATTTAACAATCAATCCGATGCGATGGGCGATGGGCCTGGAAATATCCTATCTAGCTTCGGCATCTGTAGCTCTTTTTCGTATATGGCAATTAGTGCGGAAAATATAGATTTCCATAAAACTCGATACTCAATGTGGGTGTTGTTTGCATTTGTGTCGCTTAAACCTCGCGCTACCTGTGGATATTTTAATTTTGTTCCTTTTACGTTAAATGCTTTTACGAGAGAGAACTCTTTTTGTATAGATAATCCGTTTATGAGTTTGACCGTGTGTCCTTCCTCAATTTCTACATATTTATTATTATGAAAATGTATAGGATAGATACTCGTAGATACATGGAGGGAGAGGTCAATTTGGAAAATTTAGCTACTGTTTCAAACGAAGGGTTGTTTGCACAAAACAATGAAAATTCAGAAGCCATGAGCAGTGTTTTTAGTGCAACATGCTAATCCTGTGGTTAAGCGACTATTGAGCCTACCCAAATAAACGAGACATTCTTGGAAGTAACCTATAAAATAAACGTATATATTTTTGGTCTCGCCAAGGTAAAACTTGTATATTTATGTTAAATGCGTATAGACGTAGAACGCGCCAAAAGGGTTAAACAATTGTTTGTGGGATAAGGGCAAATGCACCAGAGGGCATTTTTGCTTTGCCTACAATAAGTGGAAATTTGTTTTTAAAACAAAGATAATCCGCAAGGAAGCAACAAAAATGTTTTGTTCTTTCTTCTGCAATTGAATCTTATATACTGCATGTTTGCATAGGAGTTGTCCTTTGAGAGTTATTAAAATTTATTTACTTCTTTATAATATTTTACAGTGTTGTAAAATTTTATGGCGATAGTATTTAAGCGTTAACCATATTGGCACTACAATGAATTTTTATAGGTAGATATATGCTATTCTCGTATATGGTTGAGCTTAAGGTCAATTAATACCACATGTCGTGGTATTGTGAGATATTTCAATTTATCTTAAAATGTCCAGAAAAAATTAAAATTCAGCTCAATAAGAGTGAAAATGGGGTATTGCCTTTCGGTCCTTCGAAAAAATGGGAACGTTAAGGGAACAAAGGTTGCTTAACAGTTAACACATTCAACGTTATCGTTTTTATAAGTGCAAGAGAAAAAAAATCATTTTTCAGAGGGTATTCAGAGGATGTTCGTTAATTTAAATTAAAAAAAAAATATTCTAAAATTAAAATTCCAATTCGTTCTAAACTATGAATTTAGTAAATCTGAATACCTATTATAAATACTCACCAATATTACTCGTTACATTTTTAAAAAATCGCTGAAAATTTCGTTCCTTTATGAAATTTTTATTCAAATTTTAATCTCAGCAAACTGCAATATTTCTGAAACAAAATGATTAATAATTTATATTTTTTTTTAAAGTAAATTAAATTAAATTTAAAATTTAATTTTTTTTTTTGGTAATCAAGACAGCTTGTAACAAGTAAACATTAGCGATTCTTAAACGAATAATGAAATCCGCGCCGGTTTTTTTTTTTTTTTGAGTGCCACGAATTGGGGAAAGTTTTATTTTATTTCAATAAATCAATAAGTGCTAGGTGTTCTACTTTGGCTGATTTATTTCCGTAGTATATTATTTTTCTGGTTCATTTACATGGAAAGATTAGGTTTATGCAGTCTTTAGCAATGAATCAGTTAAATAGCGGCCCTCTCTAAACCTCGCCCAAACCTTATTTTATTAAGTTTTCGGATACTAGATATTTCAAGAATTGCCACTTGAACTTGAAGATTGTTGCCTCGATATTAACGATCATTGAAAGCAACGTATTCTAGTTATTCCCATAAAAATTTTATAGGAGGTCAAATTAGCGTTTTCATGTTTTCATTTAGGAGAGATCTGTCTTCAAAACACCTTGTAGTGGTAGGTATACAAATTCTTTGAATATAACGTCTCGAAACACCAAGGACTCCAACATATTTTCGAATTAAAAGCCTGGGAGATTACTCAATTGAAAAATTCTGAAAAATTGGTAGCTCTTCTTCCAGCCACACTCCTGCTGAAGTTAATACTGTATTTTATGAAATATATTGTACCTACATGTTATATTAATAATATGGCTTTATTTAATTTTAAAAAAGCAAAAACAAAAAATAGTAAGAAAAACTTTTTATATGAATTAAAAAATGCTTAGCTGCATATACCTCCCTAAACATACGTACATTGTTTCATTGAAAAAAGAATAGATGAGATTCAGGTAAAAATTTCTCTTTTTTGTGCAATTTCTACAACTGGCACGCGGATTTGTTTAACAATGCCTCGTAAAATAATTACACTTCTTCACATTTGAGCATTATCGGTTTTATTTTTATGATGTGTCATATTTTAGTAAATTTTTATTTGATGTTGTAAATTTTTTTTTACGACCAGAATTTAAAATCGTGCGTGAAAATAAGATTGTTAAAACTAAGAAACGCACAGTAAATGCTCTGTAGGTACAGTGAAAGCTCTACTTGCGGACAGCTCCAATAAGCGGACAATTCCCTTAAACGGACACATTTTCGGGAACGAACTTCTTTTTCAAAAATCTCATACAAATTACTTTCCTATAAACGGACACTCTAATAAACGGACGCGGACACGTTTTCTTGCTCATTTTAGATAGAAAACTTCTCATACGCGGACACATTATTTTATTTAAGGATTTTGTTTGTATCAAGAAATGAAATGGAAAAGAACAGAAGATCTTTTTTCTATACTGTTTCTGTTTTATGGTTAATGGGTAAGTAAATCCATACAAACTCTCCCATAACCGGACGCGAAGATCTAATAACCGGACAGTGCGATGTTATATTGTAAGGTATTTAGGGGATTTCCCTATTTCTATTTCTTTCCCTTAACCGGACAGCTCTCATAACCGGACAAAAATTTGGGGACCATGAGTGTCCGCTTATTAGAGCTTTCACTGTATATGACAAACATATAGTACTATCATGGTGGAAGGCGAATGGGGCGACATCTAAAAAGGGGAGGCAACCTTTACTGTAATTTTTTGGCGGAGAGCTTATAGAGACTTTAATCGATATTTATTGAATTTTTTTGGTTATGGCTATCGAAATAATGTCTCGCCTTGCTCCTAATCCAAATTTCCGAAGCTTAAAGACTCCCCAAATCAAATTCTAAACCTAAAATTTTGCAGCGCCACCACAAGGGTCGGGGCAACATTTAAAAATACTCGCCATGATCATTGTATATAAAACTTATAGTACTATCATCACGGTGATTTTTGGGTTGTGTGAAGTGGTCGTCTGAGGGCGCACTTGTATATACACAGAAACAGCAACCAAAAAATTAGTAAGTGATGTGATCGCTAGGTGTCCGACGTGCGGAACGTCTTCATGAGAGTACTATGCAAATTTATATACAATGGCCATGATAGTACTATGCTTTTCATATATACAAAGACACATCTGAATTGGGTAACGTACTTGGCACTTACAACTTGAAGACCACAGAAAATTTTCGTTTCGCATCCGCAGCTTTCGTTCGGTAAATGAAGTTTGAAAAAGGATGGTTATGTTACATTTGGTGATCAATAGTGAAGGATGACGGATCTCGTAATTGTAGGGTGGATGAAGTACTTAGGAAAACTTTGCCCTTAAGCTGCTTAGGTGACTATATACAAAGAAGATGCCCTGAGAATCCACTTCACAAGATGCTTCAACCCAGCGAACCCAAAATGGTGGATTCTTAGGGAATAGCCGTGGAGTAGGACAGCTATATTTCCAGCCAAGAGTCTGCATTATGATAATTGTTGGTTAAAAGAGAAGTCGTTAGAAGTGTGAGCCACCTAGAAAGAGGCTCCCCAAAACAATGCGAAACAATAACAACAAATGTATTTGTCAATCATAGCAACGTGTTGTTATTATAGAATAATAAGACTTCTGCTTCAGACCATTTTCGGAACCAACATAATAATCTGGTTTCAAATTTAACATGAGATAAGATAATCTGCAGTATACCCTATAAAGGTATACCCTATAAAGTATACCCTATAAAGGTATAAAGGTCCGAATAGTTAGTTAACAAATAAAGGTACCTATGCGTAGGTACCTACTTGTTTTTTCTTTGAGTTTTGTTTGTTAGGTCTTAACTTTAATATAGAACAACCGAACTTACCAAACTCTCATCAATATCTTTACTTTTTATAAAAGTATTCTATGAAAAACATAGATAATCACAATAACGTGAAAGGACCATTGTTAGAATCAATATTTGTATAATCAATTTATTTCGTTATTTTTATTGAAGCCCTTATATAGTTAAGAACATTTTTCAAATACAAAAATGTTGTCACAGTATTCTTTTGCCCAAAACTGTTTCTATAATGTTTGCACATCAATTAATAAAACTTAAATAGAATGAGTGTAACCGTCATAATGGTCAGCAGCATCATCATTTCATTATCATCAGAGCAAAAATCTGCGGGTTTGTGAATGAACTATTATAGAAAACTCTGATTTATTTCAGGACACATAATCGCAGCAACAATAGTGGACAGCCACAGCATCAAAACCATCAGATCAGATCAATTCTATATAAAAATGAAAGCAACCATCAACTATCCAACCAAACAACAACCGCAAGTTCACTTAATTCGTCTTAATTGAAAAACGGGTCAACAAAGGCCACTGCTCAATGCATGTAACTAATTAGAGAGTTTCCTCCGTCTCAACGAAATGTTTCGGACAACAATGAATATTCATTGCGGGAAAATACATTACATACGAGTATATGTTATGTCGACTCACTTCGTACATAGTCATTCACAGAATTAGACGGGTCTTTCTAATCGAATTGACTTGAGGAGCAATTATTATTTTTCTTTCGTTTTAAATGTCGTTACAGTCATAAAAGTGCTTCCCGTATAATGTGCTCTATGTGTGTGGACACGCCACCGCTTAGAGGTTAAATATTGTCATTCTTAACACTTGGGCCGTAATTAGATTTGATTAGGTTAATTGGTGGGTCTATATTCTACTCTATGAGCTCCAGTCAGGCTGAACTATGACGAACGTGACTTATGTTCGTTTATAATTCATAATTTAATTTTTATCTGGGGTATATATTATGACCCCCCTCATTTTTGTTATGAGAGGTCAAAACTGCCAAATAAGCAAATTCTAAGAGGAACAGTCATCGAAAACAACACAATATATGAAAAAAAAAAAACAAATAGGTACCTACTTAGTTCGTGTAGGAGTAGGTATGTACCTACCTATAAAAATATGAAATCAATTTGAAGTGCAAGTGCAATAACAAAACCACATGAGGAGGCAACTACAGCCATTTTGTAAACAAAAAACTCCGCACACACTAAGCCATCCCGTTATCGTCCAAAAAAAGGGCAGCCTATCGAAGGTAAACATAAAAAGTCTCCACATTCCATCCATTGGATGCAGCTCTTCTGAACTCCCACCACAGCGTGTACACAAGCGTCAAATGGTTGCGCGCACCACCAAACTAAACAAACACATCACATCCACATCTAATTCTACCCAAATCCATCCACCACTCGCCACTGTACCTTGCCATTTGCATAGACAATCCGTCGCGACGGCCGGCGAGCGGTGATTTCCGGTGCAGCAACACAGAACCCCACCATTTCAATAGCAATCGGTACACAATAAACTTCCAGCAAAGCCGTATTCATTGAGAAGGGGAATGGGAGACAAATTTATTAATAAAATAGCCCTTTTTATTATATAAATATCTCTTTACGATCTGATTTTATTATTAAAATTCACAAAAATTCTTGAAAGTGCAGATTTGAATTTTGACAACTCTGATTTCTTGCTCTATGAAAAATTAATACTTTAAACTTAGGCGAAAAAAAGCTATATATGTAGGTACCTACATACATAAAATATTTCAGAGCGAAAGCGGGGCCACCTGGTGCTAACACCGAACACAACTTATGCAATGCAGCTTCAATAGTAGATGCAATAGATACAGAAAAAGATGTAAGTAAATATAAATATTAATGTTGTATGCCAAAGTACATAAACTGGATGGGTTCATCTCTTCTTAGTGCTGAAAACATTAAAAATAAATTAAAGTTGAGTCTAGTTCTATTCGACTTTCATTAACCTGAAGAAAAATCCATTTAATAACCAAACATAAAAGGACCAAGATTTAGTAATTTTTAGTTTTCTTAACAACTAAGAAAGATAAAACCATCTCCAAATAGAAAGAAGAAGAATAAAGTCACTGCGATAGCTAATTGACGTGTCGATAAAATTCTTTATAAAAATCCGAGATTAAAAATTGGTTATTGTTTTCAAATAGGTAGGTAAGTACACTCTCTTATCTAATTTGAACCTTTACATAGACAATTTCTCAATTAAAGTTATTTGAGCGTGTTGTCTACTAACAATCTATTATCTATTTCGAACATCAATTAACGGTCCACCTATTTCGGTGAGTTAGTTAATTCATAAGTTAACTTAATTTTTGTTTCTATCGTTAAAATGATAACTGATTCAAATTAATTTAGGTTTGATCTGTGCTGTGCATGTTATTAGGGGTGATATTCTTTAGGAATTCAAATTGACGATAACCCCAAAAAAAAAAAAATCATTCTGTTTATGAGTAAAAAAGCCAAGACTCTAAATTGTATGCCCCCTATAATTCTATAATAAAATGCTTGCTATCTACGTCCATGTCAATAACCACCCACTGTCGCAGTGCAGGGATACCCGATAAGTTGGCTCAACAACAACCAACAACCACCAGAAACAAGTATCCACTTCCATCCACATACAGTAGCTGTGTTTTCTGCTTGTATTCGATTGCTCAACGCAAACAGCACCCTTCTCTCTATAAACTACCACCACCATCACCGCCATCGCAGTGCTGCTTTTAGCTAAAATACTGTCGTCGGAGAGCAGTCAGTTTGTAAACTCTCGACAATAATTTACAGTACACACGCATCACAAAAGATCAGAACATTGGAAAACATTTGTACGCCAACGTGAGCTGACAACTTGCCGAACTGTTGTAGAACTAGAAGCAGCCCCGCAAAGAACAACAAACAGAAACATTGCGGTATACCTACCTTCCTGTTCCTATCCTATCCTCCTTTCAATCCCAGGTATAGACAGAGTATCATATGTATACATCGGTTGGAAGGGAAAGAAGAAGAAAACCCGCTTTTGCGCAAACAACACAAGCAACGCCTATATTCAGATACTCTCCAAGAGTGGAGAGAGTTTCCATAAATTTGATTGGCTGTAATCCGAGGAGTGGTTACAAAAATTCTCCACTCCAACTGTCATAATCATACACCATAGCAAGACCGGCATCACATCAATCCAGTTTAGTCTACGAAATTATTCAGAACGAATTGGTCGCGAACGCTTTGTTAGTCTTCTCTCGATCGGCCATCATCCCCTTGAACGCGAAATGTGATATTAATACAGTATTCATCTTAAATCATAATATTATATGTTAGTGTATTCAAAACAATTTTCCAATTGGATTACAGAGTGTCAAAATAAATGATATTAGTGTGAAAAAGAAGTGTTGAACAAGAAAAATAGTTTTTATTTGAAAACTACCCATATGACAATGGTGAAAATTGACGGTATTCAAGCTACACCTATTCATCATCAAACGCACTCTTTTCACCATCATCAACAAACTGAACTTCCGCATACCCCTATTTTTAGCATGGCCCGGACGCCTCATCTCAAGTCGAGCTTTTCGATCAACTCGATTTTGCCTGAGACTGTCGAGAGTAATCGCGGCGAAATGGATAGGCACACTCCAACTCCAGAACACTGCCCTGGGTCTCCGTTGGGCTCTGAGGAGCAGGACATATCCGATATTGAATCCGATCTAGATGTAACGAGTATGTCACCCCCTCCTCCTATGGACGGAAGTGAAGGAAGTGTAAGCAGTCAACAGAACGATGGCGGTGATAACGATAAGGACGGTGAAGATAAGCCCAGCGATTCCACCAGTGATAAGAAGGGCAACGAGAAACCTCCATACAGCTACAACGCCTTGATCATGATGGCGATCAGGCAGAGTCAGGAGAAACGACTTACGCTAAACGGCATCTATGAGTACATTATGACTAATTTTCCTTACTATCGTGATAATAAGCAAGGCTGGCAGAACTCCATAAGACACAACCTGAGCTTGAATAAGTGCTTTGTAAAAGTTCCACGCCACTACGATGATCCCGGAAAGGGAAACTATTGGATGCTTGATCCGTCGGCAGAAGACGTTTTTATTGGTGGATCGACTGGAAAGCTGCGCAGGCGTACGACTGCAGCATCTAGATCTCGGTTAGCTGCATTCAAACGTTCGCTCATCGGTCCCATGTTCCCCGGACTAGGATATCCACAATTCGGTCAGTTCTTGTATCCTGCAGCAGCGGCGGCGGCTGCATCAGCACCTTCACTTCTAGCCAGCATGTACAGCCGTTACAATCCTTTCGTACCAAAGTCTCCAGGACTGTCATTGCCAATGTCCTTCGCTGGAGCGGGGGTACCACCTGGAATGGGTTCAAATCCAGGATTCCCAGCTAACATGGAACGACTCCTCTCATCACCCTCTCACCAAAGCGGTGCTCCTGCGCCTTCACTTCCGTCCTCTGCCGAACTCTATCAACGCCTGCAATATCAGCAGCTTCTGCAACAGCATGCAGCGGCGGCAGCAGTTGCCGCCCACCAGCGACAGCAACACCAGCAGCAACAGCAACAGCAAAACGCTCACCACCAACCCCTGCAACTTTCCACACATCTAGGCCAAACCAGCCCTTCAGCACCAGTGTCACCGACGGTACCGCAGGGGCCTATCTATAAGCCAGTAACAGTTGTTTCTCGTAATAGTTGAGACTGTAAACAATTATCCCGTGATGACATTTGCTGCTGCGCAACCGATAGACATTTCCCAGTGGCGCTGCGCTGTGCCACCATATTCCTTGTTGTGTAAATACGTAGTTCATAATCTTATAGTTTAGTATATTAACTTAAATTAATTTATTTGTTGACATTTTAATTATAAACAAAAAGATAAAAACAAACGAACAGCTTTTTTATCAAAAACAAACAAACTAGAAAAGCTCTCTATTGCTCTCTTTCTTTTTAAGACAGTTCTATTGTAAATAGTTCTCTGATCCATAAAAGCCCGTAGTTAGAATAGGAAATTAATTCAAAGTCATTGTGAACTGATGAAATTGTTGTAAAAGAAGTCGTTTTAGCCGAAATGATATCTGATTTAATAAAAATATTTAAAAAAAATACAAAATAATAACGTTTGTTCTTTTTGTTGTTCTCGAACTTGTGCGATTTTGCGCGGATTTTTTTTGCAGATTAATTAAGCTAGTTAAACTTACATGATAAATATGGTGCAAGGGTGATTTAATGGCAACAAACATAGAATGTTCTTGCCACGCTGTACTTCTACTGATAAGATAACCATCGCACCAGAACGCGCCACAAACACTCTGGCTATTTTTTTCTGTCAATTAAGAAGCGTGTTGGTGGCGGCGCGCTCTAATTAAGTTGACACATGCGAGCAATTGAACAGGAAGTAATTGATAAAAAAAGATTTTTTCAGCCGGAGAGTGTTACACGACGACACCCACACATAATTTAACAGAAAACAAGAAAGTATGTAGCTGATGTTGATGATGATTGCGTGCTGCACACCACAAATTCTGTCTGGAAGTGGTGGCTGCGCGAATAGTGACAGCTTCAAATCGAATTGTGCATCCGCACTTGGGTTTAAATCTAAGGAATAATAGTGTTGTCGCACTGGACGCTATGTAGCCTTCTGACTGTTATACCAGCATCTTTACATTCTGATGTTGTGAAGATAAATGATAAATAATGTTATGGGGCTTTCAATGTTTGTTTGTTGATAGTCGCATATTGAAGTACAGGAAATAAGATTAAGAAATGATGAATGAGAATGGTTCGCAAAGTTGAGCTGAATTTTAATTGAAAAGAGTTGCTAAATTTCGTGATGTTAATATTCTTCATTCAATATCAAATATAACTTAATAGCACACAAGTTTTGTAAATTTGTATTGAAAAATCAGAAACATATTTTTCTAAAATATTGCCCCTTAGGTTCACAAAAACGAAATTTAATCAGAATCATTGAGGTCATTCAGGAAATAAAATATTTTGCGGTCAAAATCATCCGTCCCAAGAAATATTTTTTTTTTAAGTATAAAAAAATGTAGGCCAATTTTAACATAGATTTTATGAATGGCAAGTTACAGAAGAAGCATTCGATAGACAAGTGTGATGTGTTTAATTTACCGTCTAGTATTTTTTTTGTCAAATATCTTACAACTATCTTAAGTCTTCCAGTTCGGACTCTGATCTGATGTTTAGGATGCAACTTAACAATTTTCATATTCCTTAACACTTTACTAAACTTTTTTTAATTTTAAACATTAGCTAACTAGTACCATAAGTATATTTACTCACATCATTTTAAAAAATACAAAATAAAAAATCGGACACACCTAAATCTGTGAGACTTCGTTCGCGAACATACCTTTTTCGTCAAATGTCAAAGTGACATTATGTGCTTTCCCTTTGAGTTGGGAAGTACTTGTGAAAAGATGAAAACTTAAATCTAGTATGTACTCATGATATAATCTGGAGTTTTGAAGCACCCAAAATCCACAAGAAGGCAACTGCTATCTTTCAGATTTTGAACAAAGAATTAACCAAAAGTCGACAGATTAAACAAAAAAAACAAATAAAAAGGAGAGAACTATTTGTTTGATGTGGTCCATTGAGAATAGCTAGCAAATCATTCACATGTATTTGGCCACCTACAAAAGAAAACGCTTAATACGAAGATGACTTGGACCTCATAATAATAAAATAAATAAATGTGGAGCGAAAGTCCGAACCAGATACTAAGTAACTTACAACACATCAACAATCCTTGTTGGTTATTGCCGGAATAGAATTCTAAACCGAACCCGAACAGCTAGGATGACAGGCACTCTTTTCTTGACAAGTGTACTCTTGGAGAATTGGTTATTTTTTCACAAAACACAGTAGCCCGTTAAAAAACGCACAAACAATTTTGACACGGGCTACTGCTTTGACATCACAACTAACTAATATGTAGTTTAAAAAAATTTCGTCAGTTCCAATTAAATCCTAAAATTCGATATTTTATATCTTATATTGACGTCTAGATATTATATTTATTATTTTTTATATAAAATTTACAAACTAAATAAAATTTTGCTGGAGCTAATTAAAACTACTTATTCTTGTTACAACAGCTTAAGGAAGCATTTTGGTTCTTTTTGTCTTTGGTGTAACAATTTCTCATTTCTCATTTAATATTTTACATTTATATTACTTTTGGACGGTATACAAAGCTTCTGATACGCCGTGGTCGATTACTCGATAATTTACCTTTAATGGATTCTTCAACAATTATAGCAGAAAAACTGAACTGAATTTTGGCATTTAATTGAATCTGTATAATTGAAAGAAAGAATCAAAGCCCCAAACACAAAGAACCAATAATGGAATAAAAATAGTTTTAGTACTCTATTATCTTAGGGCCGTTTGTTCAGCAAACGAAACTTAATTATTTAAGTTGTTCATACGCACTTATGTATGTGACCGCTAATGATGAAAAAATATCAGAAAACGGCTCTTAAGGATTTTGTAGTGATTTTTAGAAAATTTATAATTTAGATTAGATTATAATTATTAAGATAGAGTGAAAATATAAATTGAAATTAGCACAGCTACGTACATGTTATGTATTATATAAAATTTATATTTGTACAACTTTTAAATATTGTACACCGCTTTTAACTTTTATGCTGAGTCAAGGCATGTATTTATAAGAAATGGAACATATTTTCTGTCTTTTAAATAAAAAATTCCTATTTTGAGGTGAAGGATTAAAAATTCTCTGACCTCAATTGGAAAAATATGCAATTGTCTGCCAAATTCATAATCAATGTTTATTGGAAATAAGACTTAAATTACGGTTTTTTTTTATTTACAATACAGTAAATGTTTGCCTTAATGACAGTATTTTAAGACCTTAATCTAATAGATCGATGGAGGATTTTGGAATTTAAAGATAATTTATGAAACCATCTCAATTAATATTTTCATAAACATCAACTTTTTTCGTTCTATCGTTGAATTGATTGTTAAACTTAATTTGGCATTGTTTTAGAGGAGGGTGTCGCAATTAGTGAATTCTATTTCTCTCTTTCAATATTTCGAATTTTTTCATCAACTTTTGAATTTTTATATCTAAACTGAGCGAAATTGACCGCCTTAAAATTCTGCTCTTGTTTTTTTCTAACCCATACGCCCGAGCCTTTTATTTATGCAAATGACCTTCTATATATTTATTAACATACATAAGTCGCAGGGTTTCTTTTCAAACAAAAATAAACCACTAAGAAAACTAAATCATTTTTATTTACCTTTATTTCATAATATTGCAAAAGAAATTAATATCATTTTTAATTTATGGCTTTCTAACATTTTTATTTTAATTTATTAAATTTAAAATTTCAAGTAAACATATAAGAAATTGTACATTATAATTAATTTTATTTTTATGATAAATGATCAACTGCTTATTGATAAATTATTCCACACATCAGCATATTTGAATGTGATTTGCATTTTTAAATATATTATATCTTCAAAGATTGAATCATCTTGTGTCTTTATTAAATGACGATAGAAAACATATAAATGTCAATATACAAACATACATATTCAAGTATTTAATATTCTTTTATTTATCATGATACAGTTAAGAGTGGGTTATTATTATTAATCATATTTGCAGGCAAAGTAGGTTTATCATAGTTTTACTGTCAACAATATTTGTCGTTTTCTCCTGAAACAAATAAATATCTTCTACATAATAATTAAACCTAGCATAGTTTTAATAACGATTAAACTTTTTTATGTTGTCTTAAGCTAAAGATAAACATAAAAGTTAAAAATCTATTTTGCGTAGGAATACAAAGTATACTACATATCATTTTGTTGAAGAGGTTTTAATTGTGCATATTTGATTTCTAATTAACATTGTGTCATTAAGTCAGATTTTAAATTTTGTTAGATTTGATCTCAGTTAATGTGTTATTGATTTTAAAATTTGATTGAGATTAAGATTTTTGTTTAGCCAGCTTAATATGATATAATGTCAAATTAATTCAATTTCAAAATATGCTCGTAAATGTCTAAATTGTTTTCCGTATTTTGCATTTTCAATTTTAAAAAATTCATACCTATTATTGTTTGCTGAATTTTATCAAATGTGTTTTAACTCTTTCAAAAGGGTAAGTATTGGTATCGTGTTAAAAAAAAAAAACAGAAGTTTAATAAAATAAGAAAAGAAAATCGTCTTCTTCTACAGTAAAACCTTATCTAAAAGGTGTATTTTCGAGTCACACTCTAGGCCTGGGTATCAATGCGGTGTATATTTAGAGTAAGAAAAGGAACACATTGATAAAAAAAAACAAGTTTACTTACTTGTGATATTTTTAATTGAGTTTTAAGTAAGTATGTATTTATGAAAATTAGATTTATAGAAATTGTGTGTTGTAATTTGCAAAATAAATACTAAATTGTTTCCTTTTTTTAATATAGGCACTGACATTAAATGAATATACATATACAGCTCTGGTCACGAGGCACATATTCTGCATTTTGTGGGCGTCGGACATATTCACGAGAACCAGAGTTGCCACACAGGACGACTTCAGTTTCAACCATTCACAGGTTGTTTCTATAAAAACCCTGAAGTGGCCTATCAACATGGGTCCGGCAATATACATATGTACTAATATGAAAATATGTTGGGGTCATTAGGGCTTACCTAAACTAAAGAAAATTACCTATACCTTAAATATTCACAGAATCAAAAAAAAATTCAAAAATACGAAACACTGCTATTTTTTTGACTGCAAGGAAACAGACTTTAAGAGGCTTTAAGTGACATTT
Organism: Syrphus vitripennis; assembly: GCA_958431115.1. Lineage (NCBI taxonomy): Eukaryota > Metazoa > Arthropoda > Insecta > Diptera > Syrphidae > Syrphus > Syrphus vitripennis. Next base: position 146,645,844 of record OY288108.1, on the reverse strand, counting down.
GGAAAAAACCCGTTATGCGCCCTAGAATATTTTGACCGCAACTGTACATATAACATTAAAATAAGTTCAAATAATTATCCCCAGTTTAATTAATGATACAGTTATGCAGGCAGTTGTATATACTTTTTGATTTTATTCCAAGCCTTATATTTTTAAGTTGTTACGCTTTTGCTTAAATAATATATTATTCCATACGAAGGTTTAATTTTTTGTACAAATATTTTCAATTCGGGTTTTATTTTTTTTTTGCTTTTTAATACTTAGTATTAATAAATCTTTAAAAAAGATGTTAAAATGTTATTTATGTATGTACCTATATTTGTTATATTTTGATAACTATTACCATCCGAATAGAATGCTTTTGTTCCCATTTTCCTGACCTTTAGAAAAATGCTTATTTTTTAATTTGAAAAGGCACTTTTTTAGCACTTAACTCAAAATAAATGAGTACCATAATTGAATGCACAACTGAGTCGCACATAATTGCTTGTATTTTTGACCAAATTTTGGTTTTAAAGTCTGAGTTAAAAAAATTAATCTATCTAAATATAATCTTGTCGGTTATACATATGTATAGTGTTTGGTATAAAGATATGGTAACTTCATAAAAAATCCTCTTTTACCACCGATGTTCGCTAAGCTAGAGCCTTTTTGGATAATCAGTCAGTGATTCAAATATGATACAAATATGTATTGAATTCAAAATAATAGATTACATTATTTTTGAAAATAATTTTAAAATATTTAAATAAAATAATATGCGTTCACTGAAAAACAAACAAAAGGGAGGTTATTTATACCAAACACCACAGATATGATTTTAGAAAAAAATTAGTAAATCAATTCAAAGCATTTTATAGACGATAAAAAAATTATAAAAATTTGAATTGAATAAAAATTGGAACACTGCGATCTGTAAAGAATCCATTATTGATAATTCAGTAATCGATAAACAACTCATTTTAGATCGTACCTTATAACTCTGGAACACACATATTTGAAAATCCTTGCAGTCGTTTTTGATATAGGACTGGCCACGAGACGAGACCTAGACTGAGACGTCTCGTCTCATTACGAGCATTATTGAAAACGACTGGTTTTATGACGTATGACTAAGTCTCTTCTCGGCCTCGTCTCGGTACTGACTCATAATTTCTCCGATTTAGTCTTTTTTGAGAGAAAAATAATAAAAAACGATTTTATTGTATATGGTTAAAAAATACTCAGTTTTAAATAATTTTCTTTACTGCAAACATCACCGAGACTCTCTGCATTCTGTAAGTCTCGTTCCAAAAAATACACTCTCGGATGCCTAGAAGTATGTCTCGCCCGGTATAGTTTCTTGAGACTAGACCTAGACTGAAACGGTTCTTTTTTAAAACTTAAATGATAAATTTTTAAATCGAATCCATGAACATGTTTTGACAGTAATGTTTATGATACATTAAAAATCCTTCGGTGCCCAAATTTTAAAATAACAACCAAGTTGTTTTAAAAATAGTGATTTGAAAACATATGATGACTTTTTTGTCAAAAAAAAAACCAAAAATTATTATAGAAGTTATGTTTGCTAAGAAGGAAATATAATGTAAAGTTCGGATTAGAATTAAAGGTTAGAAAATCTCATTAAAAAATTTAATATTTTATGAGCTTTCAAGGACTGATTTTCCAAAAAATTATATTTAAACTTAAAAATCTACTCCGATGATTTTGAAACTATATTCATTATAATATATGTATAAGATGACGTAAAGATAATATACGAGACATATGTATCTCCCACTTCAATTTTTCAAAAATCATGAGCAATTTTGTGAAATTTGGCCAAGGAGGCAATCGGAATTTAAAAATTAAATAAGGAAAAAATAAAAAAGTGATCCGAGGATTTTCAAGCTAACCCAGTCTTTCATAAGCAATTTACTTTTTTTTCAATACTTGTATTGATTTCACAATTCTTTATGTTATGTTTTTATGTTTATGTTTATGTTTTTCAACATTCTGGGTGGAAGCCCAGTTGTCGTACTTTAAAAGTACAACAACTTTATTTCTACCTAACTTGCCACTAAATGCTAGATTTTGAACACAGATGACAGTTTAGGCCTTGATTTTTAATTTGAGTTCCAAGCATTCTTTAAGGCAGGATCAAAATGATATGTCATTAACCTATAAAAGTATGGTATACCTACCTATCCTATTAACTTGTATTACCTTTTTGGTTTTGTAGCGCCATACTGAAGTGTGAATAGAGTATTATATGCGTTACGATCCTCCGCAAGTTTAGCTTTTATCTGTACCCATGTAGACCTCTTTACTTAATTTTCTGTTCGTATTCTTTTCAACATGAAAACATGTCCAAATCATGTGAGAAACCACAAAGAACTACAACACTAGATACTCGACACTCGCAACAGGCACTGAAAAAAAAAGTCCATACACAAAAGCCCCACAACGACTAATAATCATAATTGCTTTCGTCATCATAAGGCAGCTTGCCAACCAACACCTGATCTACGGCTCAGGCGGTTCGAGTCAGGTATTTTCGTGGTGTTAGTGGTATTGAGCATAATATGTGGCAAATATCTTCCAGAGACCAGAGCCTAACCGCCATCGCCATCCAGCACAAGCAAAGCATTCATGTCCAGCCATCCAGCCAGTTCGCACAGTACAACAACTTCGTTATGTGTATACGAGTATGTATATACATATAGGAGGTACATAATAAATAAATACGCGATAGGTAAATTGAGATAACAAATAAAGTAACAATGGCTGTCATGCAAAGTGAGTTGTGAAAATTATTGTCTAATCGACGGGGAACAACAAAACACAACTGCCGATGCCGCATTGCCGCCTTGCCGCGTAAATGAATAATTAAGAAAACCGCCTGGTAACTCTGAACGCTGCCAAGTACCGCGACCGCGCCATGCCAGAACTATGACTTATTCCGGCCCACAATACGTCCCGAAAGAATTCCCTCTGTCAAGCGTGCATAATAATTTCCATTCAAACTAAAATAATAGATGTGTACCAACCAACCAATGTAATGACCACGGCAATAATAGGTCATTCTATTGTGGCTCTGACTGCTGCTTTAAGACTTTCTATACATAAAGCTAAGCGATAGCTATCCCTAGCTAGCTTTGTAGCTAAGTTTCGAACAAGTGTCTTTGTTAGGTTGGTCTTGGTATTACAATATAAAAAGACGCAGAACTGGATAATCCACCGAAATTCAATAATTGGAATGATGGTATCGTATTGCTTAGCTTTTATTCAGATATAAAGATGAAGATACTTTGACTGGCATCAGATACATACATAGATATATGAGGGTATGGAAATGATGAAAATGATGCACTCGCCTGGATAAACAAATAAATTTGCCTTGATTGAATAATGGCCCGGTAATTGGCAAGCTGAATGGAATTGTGTTGCAAGCAAAAGTGACTCAAATATCTAGCAAATAACTTGGATGAATATATAATGATAAAAGAAATAGGCAGGCAGTCAGACAATGGCGCGCGGTGGCGAGAGGGCCATGTTTTTGTTGTACGTATGTATGTATATGTATGACGAGTTTGGGTAAATTTGGTTAAGAAAAGCGAATAAGTTTAAGTTACAACCATAATAATAATAATAATACAAAACAGCAGCAGCAGCGCCACGGATAATGTTTAATGGCATCATGTCACTCTGCGTACAATAGAATTACGTGTTCGTGTTTAAGTGGAGAGAATTTACGGTCGGTCAGTGTTCCCATATGTACTAGCAAGTTGAATGTAGTTATAGAAAGATACAGATATGTACATAAATTGAGGAGGAAGAAATAAGGAAATGATATTAAGTATTTTTCCTACAACTTAACTTGTTCGAGGGTATTATTATGATGATTCTGATGAAATGTGTACCTACCCATTCAATACAACAAGAAAAAATCTTGGATCTATGTTAAGAGTAGATTGTATTGAGCACATAGATGCGTCACTTCAAAAAAACGACTTAAATCGTAAAGAGGCAATGTTTCGGTACTGGAGCTTATGAAATAAGTACCTACTTTTTGCCTTCTAAAAACTACAATTTCAATATGATTGCTCAAATATTTTAAATTTTAAATTTGTCTGCCATCGACGTCCAACAATAGCAGCTCAGATGGGTACGAACAGGAGTCACTTGATTGAAACTATGGCCTGCTATCCTAAGTCCTCTTCTATCCATTCCCATAAACGGGAAAATGTATTCCGTTATCAGTTCTGTCAAAATTAATGTTATACTAATGATTGTATTATCATGTTTTTGATGCCTCAGAATATTCGGTAGTATACGTTATTTTAGGTTGAGTTTTTGATATTCTGAATTAAGGTTGTTTCACTTATTGTTACTGTAAAATGTAAAATGTAAAGACAAAAGTTACTATTATTTTTGAAAGAGCAATATTTAAATTTTTATATGGATGATTTTTTGATCAAAACAACTAAACAATGTCACTTTTAGTCCTTTTTTTACAATTAAATTTAAAAAATATACGTTTTTAACTACAAATCACAATTCGTGTCACCTCACGAAACGTTACGTCCCCGAAAAACCTGTATCTTAATTTGGAATATGTTCTTACTGCTAATATTTTGCTCGGGCTACATTGAAAACTGCAGTCTATAAATATTTAAGATTTAGGAAAAAAACAGTTTGTCTTTTGACGAAATTTTGCAAACAAAACAGGTCAGCAAGACTTTTGTTACAAAAACAAAAGAACATTTTTCTTAGATTTTTTGCATCACATTGAATAATTGTACTTTTGATCTCACTCCGTACTGTATAACATTGTATTTTGAACGCATTAAAGTTTATTTTTTCAATGCGTATTACCTTAAAAACTAAAAAAAAAATAATATTCCTAATGATAAAGTTCCAAAATATAGAAGCCCAAATTCAAGAATCCCTCAGCACTTCTGTTGATATTAAAAATCCAGCGATTCTTAATACAAAAAAATTCTGTCATTTGGGAGGTACGCGAATATCTTGAGACTGTAATTTCCAATGTTTTGATAAAAAGTCTTGTGAGTATAAAATTCTCTTTTCATAATTTGTACTAAACCTAATTTACTTCCGCATCAGAAAAGACGTTTCGTCAAAAACTGAAGTATCGTTCTTGGATTGGATGTTTCAACTCTTAATTCCTATATTTACTTTTTTTTCTCTTGGCATGTACTTCAACTTACCTTAACAAACTTACAAAATGTACAACGATTCAATATTTTTACAAGATATCCACTTTCATTGTTCTTAAACAAGATGCCATTAACAAACCCACAAATCCCGGATTATGATATAGCAAAAGAAAAAAAGGCTAATATTACAAAATTGTTGCGCCAACCTATCATTCAATATTGCAGGCTCATCACCTGCAAAAAAACCCATTTGCAGACTTACGATTGCATCTCTCAAGAAAGTGAAATCCTAGACCGCTTATACGAAAGGCTATATCAGATTCAGATAATGAACCATTCTCTTATCCTTTATTCGGAAGATTACCACAATTGATTGGCTTCCGCAACAGTGGTCTGCTGAGCATCTGCTTTTTTTTGTATGAAAATATAAATTTAAGAAAAAATAAAAACTGAAGAAGATGTAAAATGCAATAATAAGCCATAACGCATTATGGGAACACTAATCGCCGCATGAAATCGTTTCAAAACATATTTTTCAATTTCTGTCGAACGTATGTATGTATTTTTCCTAAAAGAATTAAAAGAATTAAATTTAAAAAAAAAAACAGTTGAAGTAAAATAGCTTGCGAAAAAATAAGTTCCCATTTAGCGAGAAACAGTGCCAAAGTCAAGGGCTTTTCCAGCACCAACTTGAAGAGTCAAGAACTTGTAACTAATTGCGAAAAGAAAACGCCGCCCGTTCAAACAAAAATTGGTATTTTTTCTATGACTTAACTTCTACAAGACACTCAGACTCGGAAATGAGAAAAACCAACCCTCAACGCCTGAAAGTTAGGTATAGATGTGACTTTTTTGCGAAAGAAAAAAAAATAGGTACAACTGTGTGAAAGCAATTTGGACATGAATACGTGTGTGAGGAAAACAACTCAATCAAAGGAGAAATGAATTCGTCGTCATCGATTCCAATCGACTGCACCTAATTAAGTGAAGTGATTGCCAAAATGGAACCGAATGGTGGCGTTCGAGCATTTGACACAGGGTATACATATTTTTATAAAAACGTTTTCTTCTAGGTAATTGTTTCCCACAACCTCCGGGCTGATGATGATGACACTTAAAAATCATTTTCATCTTTATCCCATCAGCGGGGTTTGCAGACACTTAAACGCGAGAAAAGAACCCAAGCATTTTCGAGTGCAAAACTATGAGAATTTTTTTTCGGGAAAAATACTTCCCTAGTGAATGGTAGTGGTGGTCGAGATTGAAAGGAAATGAGAAGCCCACACACGGTCCAAGCAACCGCGGTCCGTAATCATGACTCCATATGAATCCAGCGTCAACAGAGACTTTTATACGATAAATGAAAACATCCCGTTTGTAAATTCAATTCAATTAAGGAACATTCGAAGTTTATTGGAGCATTCATTTATTCGTTTTCGTAGACTCCTCCGCGTATTTGCGAGACATTACTAATCATTCTTGGGTCAAAATATTTACCACTTGACCCTTGATTTAATTAAACCGTTGCTGATACACTTGCGAAGAGAAAGATTGTTCGCTCTGCCACTCGAACTGGATCCGCAACAAAAATCCTACAATGATGTTTGGTTGGATTAGCATACGCGTTGTTGTAGTGTGCGCGCTTGAGACAGGCTACATGTGTTAGATGGCTGCCGCGCTGCGCCGCTGCTGCTGCCATTGGACAAGATGTTTACGCCCGACAAGATACAGATCCTCTCAAAAAGCAGAGGGTGTCACATCGAAAGATAGCAGAAATAGGTTCGGATGTGTTAATTACCAGGAATCTTACTAATTGCCCCATCCACGCAAAGTGCAGAGAAGCAGTCCCGCTTTTGCAATTTGATATCCAATTCAACGTCGCGTCGCACGAGGAGATGGCAAAAGCCATTAGGTTTCCACCTTGTCAGCTCGTTTGTATCTCCTTTTCAATTCTCTCTTTTTGCCGCTTATTATTCAACGCTACGCTATATCTATATTATAAACATACATACCTTCGTGCATAACTTATACATCGAAATGGGGATATGTTTTTATATATTTTTACATTTTATGATCTGTTTGAGTTATGGTCTCTTCTTTTTAGAGATGGGTGCAATAAGCGTGAGAGATATATTTGTTGACTGGATCCGCTTATTAATATTGATGGGTATATTTTGTAAACGATTTGGGTTAAAATCCAGCAGGTATAGGTGTTTTACAAGCAAAGCTTGACTAAGGATCAAGATAAGATTGGGTTTATTTGCGGGAGTTCTACCTAGATTGATTTTATTTTATTTTATTTTATTTTAAATCATCAAAAGTTTGGGTCTCAGTAAGACAGCGTCCAGCTTTTTAAAAATTATTTATTGAAATTGGGTTGTTATTTTTTTTTTTAAGATTAAAATTTTTGTATTTATTTTGTCTATTTTTATTTTAATATCCCAAATGGAAACAAAATATTACAAAACCATTTTAACACTGACATTCTATAGCTTTCTTAAAGCCGTTAGGGTACTTTATGGTGGACTTAAACTTGTCCAAGAACCAACCCCTGGCAGGGTTACCTATATGTTGATTTAAAGAGTTAACTCCGTTTTCTTTCTTGCAGTCCCTTGATCTTCTAAATATAAGAAAATTGTACATACAACAAATGTATGTATCTACATTTATGAAAAATAGAAAAATAGGAGATCACAAAATGCAATAAATCAGGAAAGGTAATACTAAAATATTTTACCCATGTTTTCAAGATTTTTGACGTATTCATTAATTTAAAAAAATCAAAATTTCTAGTTTTTATAACAATAATCCTAATCGGTAGATTTATAAAAATGTGACATCTATGGATTTTAAATAAAAATTTATCCAACTCATATCATTAAGAAAATAGAAAATATGAGCTCACCCTTTTCAAGAATATTGTTGCAAAATATTTTTAAAATAGCGTATTTTGTTTCATTGGATTTTTGAAGTTACTCGATTTTTAATTTGTCATTTCCTTTTTTTAATTTGGCAAATTTAAATAAGAAATAAAAATAAAGATTGCGAATTTAAAAAAATATTTAAAGACTGAGACGATATAAATAAATAAATAAAAAGTGCTTAAATTGATATCAAATAAATTAAAAACGCATTTTTTCTCTTTTGTTGTAAATAATTTTAAAATGAACACCATCTTCGAAAAAAATGTTTTTGTATTAAAAAATGTGAATTTAAAAGTCTTAAAATAAGAGAAGACATTTTTAAGAACAAGAGAATCTAATTCCAGTGAAAAGCTAACTCAAATGAAAAAAAAAAAAAATCTTGGGACACCCTATTAGAGGTCAAAGTGAAAATTTAAGAAAATTCCATGTTTATTTGCCAAAAAAAAATTGCGAATTCATTTTCAGAGAAAAATCATGCCTTTTTTAATTTCTTTAAATAATAAGTGTCATATTTCTCCATTTTGAATTTATTTAAAATTATATTGTTTCACCTTAGATGAGTAGAGTAGATTCTGGTCATTTCGGAACAGTTGATTTCCAATTCTATAAAAACTAATGATAATAATTCTATAAATAAAATGAAATCTCTTGATTACTAAGGCGATGAAATTCTGACAGAAGTGGTTTTAAAAAAAATAAACAAATACCTACTTCTAAATATCCAAGCGAAGCTTAAAGACACCTGATTTCGGCAGGCTCAAACGTGTTTGTATAGTTTTTTTTTTACGATTCGAAGAATTTAATATGAACCAAACCAAATGACAAATATTTTTAAAATCTAAGGTAGGAAACTAGTGTCTACGAATATGTCTCAAACTTTGTTCTTTTTTTGCTGAGGGAAAGTTCAAGCATAAATTTTCTAACAACAATTGTGAAATCATAATTCAATTGAAACATATACAGAAAGACAACAATTTTCAAAAACCAGCATTATCCTTATTCATACCCAATGATTTTCAAAAAGATCTATAGACTAGTTGAAATCATAATCAAAATAACTTTACAAAATAAATAAAAAACAAACAAATCTTAAGACTTTTTTTTAATGGAAAGCTGTTTCATTTTTTTTTTAATAAACTGTAAGACACGTTTAATTATAATATTACTATATATCATCTATTCTGTGTTCTTTCTCTCTCAATTTCAAACCATATCCTTGTGAAAAAAATAAAGAAACATAAAAACGATAAAAATGCAGCCATTACTCGATTCAATGGCAGAAAATCACAACCCTCGGTTAACATTAAAATATGAAAATGTTAATAAATATTTTTGCTCTATTGTTATAACAACCGACATATACAACAGTCATGGAGAGAAAACACCAAAATCATCCAGAGCAAGGATGACAAGGACACTCCCATATTTAACACACTAAATTTACTGTTGCCATTGCCATTACCTATTACAATTCTGGAAACAAGCGTATAGTAATCCTGTGTCTACACAATTTAGGGAAACTTATACACCAACAGACTGAGTAATGCGTTTCATTTTATTTTCAGGGTATTTGGCTATGTGTATACTGATGGCGGGTTAAATGGATGCGTCTGCCCTGCATTACGATTTCTGCACCCAAATGCAAACCCAAGCGCGCTCGCCAGCACCCATTTCTACCCTTGACTCGCGCATATGCTCGGTACTGCTTTATTTATTTGTGTTTATAATACAAAATCAGTTACGCTTTTATAGTTTGCAATCTGACAGGACAACTACCGAGCGAGGTACACGGCGGTGTTTACATTACACTGTTATTGTTTCCTTCTGCAACGTCCTTGTTTTATAGGCCTCGTCCCCTTTCAATTACCTACTATGGCATATAGATAAATGGAATAATTTCACCCTTCTCTTGCCTTTCTCAACATACGAGTATATGGGTGTGTGATTTGAAACCGGTCTGTTGGGCCTATCATTTGCAATTCAACCTTCTATGAGGTCTTAATCTAACCAAAAAATTAACGCTACCATTCAATGCGATATAGCAGTATAGGGGGATGTAGCAGTTCTACATGTCAGAGTTTCGACCCGAACATCACAGACAGGGGTGGGAAACACAAAATAAACGCAATAAACATTATTGCTACATCATCGTATAGTGTGTTTGTACTTCTCGTACATAAGTCTTGCCAACACGCATCTGATTAAGATGTCGCAACAAACTAATCGAGGAATAAAAATAAAGCACTCGAAAAAGGGGGTTGAAGGCGACTGTTTGACTTTCTATATATCAAGCTTATTTAAGGACATTAAACATTTTTGATTAGAATCTTTGACGAGTTTGAATAAAATTTTAAAAGGTTTAAGTCCAATTGGTACAATATGAAACTTATCATTATTAGTCATTATTTATTTAAACATTTTTTTAATTTATAGCGGTTTTCCAGTAAAAAGACTTTTTGAAACAAATTGTAATGTAATTTGGTTTATCTTCTATTTAATGTTTTTGCCGAAATCTGCGGATTGCAAAGAAAAGGAGGTACATTACTTTAAGTTGGCCAGACTTTTTAAGCTGACAGCCATTTAAACAGCTGTTAGTGATTTGTGTTTAGTTTGGTTTGGCATTTCAACATAAATAGACTGACGGCTGAACAACGCTTCCAAATTGTGCAAATGTGTTCGAAATCCGTTTGGGCTTTACGTCCATTTGTCTACCGATGAAGTTCACTTTTGGTTGTTGAGACACCGTCGAGACACATCCAGAAAAACTAAGAATTGCTGTGCTTTATAGGCTGGTGGAATAATTGGTCTGTGTATTTCTATAAACGATGCTGGCCAAAATGTTACTGTCAATGGTGACAGCTATAGAGCCATGATTTCTGACTTTTTCGTTTCTCAGTTGAACAAGCATGATGTGAAGGAGCTTTGGTTTCACGTGTCACACAGCTCATGCCACAGTTGATTTATTAAAGGAAACGTTTGGTAGCCGCATATTTTCACGTTTCGGACCCGTGAATTAGCCTCTAAGGCCTAAGGATTTAACGAAGTAATTGTTTTATTTGACCCAATATTCGAAGTCAAATAAAATATGTCGATGTGGGAAAAATGAAATACTAAAGCTCTCGAGTAAAATGGCAGTTTAGGCCACCTACTGACTAAGACCCATGGTTTAAAGTTCTGTTAAATTAGTATAAACCTGTTGGTGATGTTTTTAGTTAAAACCTTATTTAGGTACATAAATTAAAAATATTCTCCAACTCAATATACAAAATTTCATGTTTATCTTTATTGTAAAAATATTCCCGCAAAAGAAAAAGGAATAATATTAATATTTCAGTGCATTTCAATTGTCCCACACTTTTTCACAATTTCACATTGCAAAACAAGCCAGAAACGTGCAAAAGTCTTGAACATTCGTTATCATCTAAGAACTCAATTAAATTGGGTGTCAGGTTGCAAGTTATATACTGCCAAGATCATAATTTAATTTCTGCGCTTTTCATCCAAATATATGTGAAGGAATTGCCTTCATTGTTCGATCGGTTGTTTATTTATGACCCAAAAAGACGACGACCGAAACGCGTCGTGTCGCCGCCGCCGTGCACGTCGCACGTTCTTCGGCACTGATGGCAAACAACGACATCAGAAGGCAAGGCAGCAGTAAGGGACAAACGGCTTGAATTGAATGGAACGCATACAAGGATTCTGGTTAACATGTTGAAAGTGTTTGCTTTTGTGGGCGCTCCATTTGAGTTTGGCCGCGAAGCGTCTAAATTTCATGCCCCAACAAAGTGCGGAGTGTAAATTTGCGTGTAAACATTTAAATCGCCCGCTGATATTTTCAAATTTTCTCTGTCCATGGGTGCAATCCCGAGTGTTGACTGCGACCCCGGGAGCTCGCCGCAATCCACCGCTAATAACACCACTGCACAAGCGCATTATAAGCGCGGTAGTAGTGAGCGCTTACCGAAATATCTAAATAGTTTTCGCAATTCAAAAGGTAAATTATAACCTCCACGTCTACTACTATCACTAGCGAGGTGTCTTCTTGGCAAATGTCTTCATTCACCCAGCTGGCTATAGCTGCTCCCCGGACAAGCTGAGGTAATCGACATGGGACGACCAACGACGCGACGACGCAACGATGATAAAAGCTTAACCAGCATGCGGCTCATGTATAGTCGAATACATACGTTATTGTTGGTTTGAAAAGTTAATTAACATTTTGTCCAGCACTGCCGTACGCACCTTGTTGCTTGTTGTAAGTGTGCAACAAGCCTTTTATTTATTGAAAATATATCATCACGCCTGTATAGATACACTATGACCAAGACCACTGTGACCACAATATGAGACTCGCATAACACCAGTCAGCAGACATTTAAATGGAGTTTTCGAATCGCACGATTTGGCGTTTCAGTGCATTTTCTTTTCATTTTTTTTTACAGTCAGAACAAGATGATCCATTCTTCTCCAATCTACACAAGCTGCTTAAGACTTCTTTTTTTGGGATATAGGACCCGTAACCCAATACAAATTAGACATACGAACATAAAAGGGTAGGTAATTGTTTTGTTTTCACTTCTTTTCTGTGTTCGATCCTTTAGATATCCGCGAAAATATTGTGCCGCCGCCGTATGACGTGTAACATCGGTGAAATTCGATACACTTTGGCAAGCAAGCAAGCAACCCTTATCGAGTCTCGGTTGAATGGAGAAAACATGATCTAGGTGTGCCTTCTTACAGCATCATCTTCTTCATGGTCGTTGTCGTCCTTATACGGAGTCCTCATCTTCATCGTCCTCGATGGGCATAATAATAATATGTGATGCGGATGAGCGCTCTTCATATTGCTGCAAGCTCCCTGAAGCTGAACTGCTGTTTCTAAATATTTTGGCGGTCTGGTCTTTTGTAAATTTGACACTTTTTTACAAGCAGTGCACATCAATAAAGAATGGTTGTTTTATAAATACACACAAGTCTGAAGCTGGTTCTCGATCATTTTTTATTTTTTTTGAATTGAGACACAATGTTTTAGCAAGGTGTCGGATACTGAGAAAATAAAAAAAAAATGCTCAGGTCAAAATTAATTTAAGTTTACAAACTTACTGGAACTTAACACTTAGAAAAAGAAACAAAAAAAAAAACAAATTGAAGTGAAACAGTGTTTTAATAAAGAGGAAGCTAGCTTACTTTTTTGTTTTAACCACATTACGTCTCTCAACTTTAATATACTACATATGTATGTATGTAAAGACAAAAAAAATAAATTTAAAAAAATTAAATAAAATCTTATTGTTTCATTTCGTAAGCGGAGAAATGTATCTTTAAATTATTTATTACTAGCTGACCCAGCGAACTTTGTTCCGCCTTAGAGGCAATACATAAGCAGATTTTGGAAAAAAACATTGATTTTCCAGATTAAGACCACAACGGTTGGCCTTGTGATTTGTTAATGGTCAAGGCCAATGCATATCGGTTGGGTTCCTAGGAATGAGAACTTCCTTACATTTGAGATCATTTGGAAACAACCATTGTATTTTTGAGTGTTTGCGAGAAAATGGCGTGATTCAGGTGTTCCGCCACAAAGCAATGAATGCAATAGCTCATGTGGCGGATTCAATAATGGCAATTTCACTTTTCCACTTTCTTGCATTACGACTATGTTCAAAAAGATTCGACCGTCTTGGTCGTTGCATTGTTAATGCTGATTAAAAGAGAATATACTTAAATTACTAATTGATTTCTGACAAAATTTATAACTGTCAAATTTTCAATCATACTTAACCATAGACAAAATTACGTTTAGCTGTCATTTTTATAATTGTCAAATTTTTAACCATTATTATTTACTTACTCCTTTTTTGCATATTGTTATTCCATATCAGATGCGTTTTTGTTATACCACGTGACTATTATAGTGACTTCACGGGAACACTGTCGAACGGGATAAAAAAAAAGTATCTGGTTCTAAGCTACCTCCCCACCAATTTTCAACCAAATCGGTTCAGCCGTCCTTGAGTTATAAATAGTGTAACTAACCTACCTGTTTTTTAATATTTGACAGGAGAGCACCTTTAAGTCATGTATATCCATTTCATAGGTTTTATTTCTGTGTTTTACAATGGTTTTTGTATTTTTTGTATTTTTTTATTTTCCAAGATTGAGGAGAACTTGGCTAATATTTGGATTTATATGAATTTCAACGTAAAAACTATAAACACTAAAAATAGTTATAGTTAAGAACATCAATAAGTATGTAACTTCGTGAGAAATACTCAAATAATTTTTTTAACAAAAAAAAACTGTCATAAAGTCTAAAATCTAAAATTAAATTCCTTAGAATAAATAAAATAAAACACAGAAACAAGAATACTATACGAAATACATAAATATAAAAAACATTAATATCATTATGTGAATTGTTGAAAAAAAAGCCAAAAGAGAAAGTTTCAAATTTCTAAATGCTTCTGAGAGATATTTAAAAACCATAAACATTCCAGTTTTGTAACTTCTTCCGGGGAGAGTATGATAAACTAAAAATTTAATTTTTAGTTTAAAATTAAATTTTTCAAAAACTATACATAGTTTTGACTTGATTTAAAAATTGGCTAATAGAATAGAATGTTGGCTTTAAGAAACCGTATAATACTTAATTTTAAATATTACCGTTATTTTTTTATTAATTTTTTTCCATTTAACGTACATATTTTTTAAATTGCCCCTACCGCCTAAACGGGGGGAGATAGACCCCCCCTCCCATAGTAAAAAATGCTTGTATTGCTGTGTTTTACAAAAATCCGTTATCATTTCTCGGCGCCCTGGTTATCATACTCTTGCCCTTCTTCCACCTTCCGAAGATAATTTCTACAAGAATGCATTGTTTAAGTGAGTAAGCCTTTGATCTTTTAAAAAAATTATGCAGCTTCATGTAAAATTCAGACAAAACCATGTTTTTAACTATCAAAAATTTTAGTGTAAATTTTTCAGTTTTTCAAAATTTGAGAATACATTCAAAAGATTGAACAGTGATTTCCTTTGAACATGTAGAAAGAATATTTCTCAGAATCTCAAGAACTTGTTCCTCGATTCTGGGTACCTATGAAGCTAGCATTCCAAAATCGTCGTCAAGAGCCATTAAGTTGTCGTTTTCTACATCTACACAGCAAATTACAAGGCAAAAGCCGCGTTATACTATACATGCTTATAAATCCAATCAAAACATCAAATATTGTTCTTCATTTCAAGCAGGCGCAACCGCATAACATTCAATGACTCAATGAATGACTGGCAAGACTATTTATCTTTTGATAATCCTCCTCCTCTTTATATACTTACACACATGTATGTATCTATCTACCTTTAGCAGGTGTTAATTGAATGCTATGACTTGAATAGAACGTTCTCTTTTCGGCTTGTTGCATCTTGCCGCATCAGAAGCCAAAATTAATACTCTTGTAGTCAACAAGAATGTTATTTTTTTACTCAATATATGCATAGGCATGCTGCACATGCATTTCATCTTAATACAATACCTTTGAGAAACGAGAAACTTGTCCTCAAAGAGATTGTTTGTTATTTTTATTTTTATTCAGAAATATACCGATATATTAATTCTGATGAGTCGATTATTCTTTTAAGTTAGCGCTGCAAACGCGCGCAAACCTTTGAAATATTTTTTCTCTGCACTATTATTATTAAATTTGCTTGTCCAGTCTTGGAATTATAGATGACGCACAGGTCACAATTGAGAAAACAATGGAGGCGGACTCGGGAATGTATTGCAACAAAGGTTTGATATTGTTCTTCTTTTTTCAGTCTTTTTGATGAGAACGTTTAGATTCTAGGAGGGATTACGTTGTTTTTTTTTTTCTTTGTTTTCTTAACATAATTCCAGAGTAACGAATAACAAGATCAAGGCGTTAGGTTTAATTACAACATTTGAACAAAAATAAGATGAACAATCTAAAATTCGAAGGACTTCAGTTGTAAAATTTTCTATAGTTTTAAAATTGGAATCTGAATTTGTAAATCTCAGCATTTCTGAAGTTTTTTTCACGAATAAACGCATTTAACCGAAAAAGAATCAATTCAGACAGTTTCACTGTTACTTTGAACTGAATGCAAGGCAGAAAACGTTCAATAACTAATATTTGCTTCAGACACAACTCTTCTACAATTACATTTGAGATGCATCCTGACGAAAAGAGATACAAATTTGTTTAAATGGCAGTTTATTTCTAACTAATTCAATTTCAAGCTCATTTTGTGTATACATAATTGTGTTTTCTAAAATTGCCCAGATTTTACTTAAATAAATTTTTTCCAGAAATTTCAAAATTCATTTATGACATTGCAGAAAACCTTATGACCGTTCTTATACTATTTGTCTATAATTCTATACTTCCTAAGCTGCCAAACTCTGTTCTTCGAAGTCTTCAGCGTCCTGAGAGTTTTCTGAGTTTTAGGCACATGAACTTCTTTTTAAATGGCAAATCTTCCTACTCTTGATTGTTGTGGCTAAAATTTAAAATATTTATTTTGTGTTTTTAAATAAAAATCGATGAAATCAACTAAAAAATTGATATCGACAAAAGACACGGGAGCAGTGTGATTCAGCCATTATTCGTTAATTCATAACTAAAAAGTTTGACATTTGTTATTTGTTTATCGATATTTACTATTTTTATTTATGTTTCTTATTGTTACTTTCCGTCACCGAATGTTTCCTAATGCTTTGGGTGCTTCAGGTTACAAGTGTAAGTTATTTTTCAATTAAAATCACTACAAATTTTTTTTCTAATTTTACCTGCTCCCAAATATGTTTCATCGTTCCTATGTATATCAAAGAGGCAGTTTTGTTTCAGGATTCTTATAGTATAGACCGCGTGGACAAAATCCCTGTTCCTTTTAAATGTTAAAATATTTTTTGACAAAACCTACACGATTTAGCCTCTTGTTGAATTTTATGTGAACCACCCTGTATTTTAAAAAAATAAAACAAAAAAAAAGCTTTATCTATTCTCTAACGAATAGAAATCTTTTAAGACATTATTATGTTGTCTCATCGACTACTACCAACTAAAAGGATGACATTAATTCTCAAAATATAGCTACCTACTTTTGTTAGAATATTTATATGTTAAGCTAAAGTAGCTTGTGAGTAGGTAGTTTAATTTATTTATTTGTTTTTCAATTAAGATAAAAAGCACTGCATAAGTTACTACTTAAAAATAAAGAAGATATCAGCAACAAGTTATCTTCACGGAAACTCTCTAAAATAGCTTCCATTATAAATACACCATCAGCTGTGTGACTTGAAACACAACACTCAGTGTCGTTCGTGTATCTACTTAATAGCACACATCCAATATAAAAGAAAACAAAAAAATTATATATATATTTATATATTTTGAATCCTCCGCTAATAGGCAGCTTGACATGTTCCAGAAAATCAATGAAATAATATTTCACGATATCTTCATAAAAGCCAACACCTCTTTAACGGCCGAGTAACCGGCCAGCTCGGACAACCACTGACACAATAACACCGCCCGATCTGAGCAAGCAATAGAACCCATCAAGTCAGGTTCAATCGGGCCGACACATAACAATTCTCCCATTCCACTCGGTCCTAAGCCAGAAATGTTGACAACTTAAAGAAAAACTTGGGTGATTACACACCTGAAGATCAACGTAAGTTATGTTGTATAATTTTGTAATATTACCGGTGATAACATAATAATGCCGAGTGAAAGAAGTCGGCTGCATTAAACGAGAATCTATGCTCCACGTGAAACCAGTAGGCCAATATATTTTTACAAAGAGTGTGGATATAGGCAATGGAGCGGTGGCGGTGAAGGCGGCGGTGGACAGCGACGGCCGGCGCGGCGTTGTCGAAGAGCAGGGGCTACCTTGAAAGATTGTTCAAAACAAATGAACAACAACGAAAATATTGAATCCGGAATGGCTCATCTGTGAGCCCAGTGACTTTCAGTGTGCGTCTACCTGCCGACAACAGGCGGAGAACGGCCCGACAAATGATGTCGTATATTTAAAACCCAAAACAAAAATATACTAAATGCCCCAATAAATATGCTAATGATGTAATCAAATCCGGGCCCTAATGGTGCGTTTCTTGTTCGAGTTGATCTGAGTCGTCGGCCAGCAATCGTTTCGTCTGTCGTCGACGGGACAGACAACACATTGGACAAGTGTCAGCCAGCCAGTCAGTCAATGGATTAGACTGTCGTCAAAGTGTTTAAGATCTCAACTTAGGCTTGCCAGAGGCTGCAGGGTGAATTAGTTATGGTTCTTGTGAAAAATACTTCGGGCTAAAGATGAAGTGATGATTAACTTTTATGTCTTAATATCGAAATTATTTTTGCTGCCGTTGGAATTGAGATTTTATGTTTTTTTTTTTTTTATATTATGTAGATGGAAATTATAAATTACCGTTAAATTGATGAATTTGTTTATAAACAATAAATATGTTCAAATTCTTGGACTAGACGAGGAAAACGGTTTGGATTTTAATATGTAGGAGGGACGTTCTTAAGAATTTTATTAATTTTAAAACGTTTTTATTTGTATGTTTTTTCTTCTGTATGTTCAACTCAAATTTTGATATCATTTTCAAACCAGATCAAACTAAGGCTTAAATTTAATAAATAAAAAGATATAATAAATAAATATGAGATGCGTCCATCGTAAGCTTTTTTACTGACAGTAATGGATTAACCAGTGTTTCTTTTCCTTTATTATTAAAACTGTAAATGCCAGGTACTATAGAAAAAGTGGACGGACCTTGTCTAGTCTGCAACGATGATGTTTCTTTAAATAATAATATTTCAATTGTACAAAAATACAAATAGATTTTTTTAAAATACGTATACGTCCAAGTGTACTTGGATTTTCAAAATATCTGTATCTACCATACAACCGTTAAAATAAAAATTATTCATCTCGAAAAGGCTCCAACGATTAGGATGAAATTTTTTCTGTAAGATTTAAAAAAACTGTTACAAGTTTTTAAACCGCTCCAACTTTTTTTTTTCTTAATTTTACTGAAATAATTTTATTGAAATAATCACGTTTTACAACAAAAAATAAAATTAAATACCAAAATTCTATTTCTTATTTGTCAGCCGTGTGAATTCAGTTTCGAGACTTTGATATTTTGGCGAGTGAAATAAAATGACTACCTTTACTCACCGACTCACCTCACTTCACTCGCAAAAGCGATTTACTTGTTTAGTGAAATGGGTAAGTCCAAATTTATGTTGTAACACTTCAAAGACATGAGCTAGACAGAGAAAACAAGTTAAACTAACGAAAACATTTACCTACTAACAACAAAACTGAAAATCTTTCATTCAATTTTACTAACTCCTTTGCGAAAAATATAAATGAAATAATTTTGCAAAAAGATGACATATTGGCATCTCAGTCGCAAACATCCAAAATATCAATAAATCCTACAATTTCTGAATTATGTATCTCTCTAAAAAAAAATATTTTATTTGGAATGTCAAATTCCTTATAACAAATTGAATAAAATTAATAATTATTAAAAAAATGTGTGTTATTAAAAACAGATTGAATAGCTGAATTTTGAAAATCAGAATTTTAAAAGCACATTTGAAAAATAGAACTTTTTTGGCACCAAAGTGTAATATTGAATTTTTTTACTAACCGATTCACGAAAATGAATTTATAACTTTCAAAAAGATCGAAATGCTTTTGATTGTTTATCCACTTTTAACTATCGCTTTGAGAATAAAAACTCGAGAATGAAAGATGTTTTGAGAATCAACACTTTTGAACAAACACATAAGCTTTGGAATTATTAATCATTAAAAAAGAAATTACCAAAACATTGTGTATTGACTACGCTTTCACAATCGCCAGGAAGAAACTAGAATTTTTTGGGACTTTGGTCATTTCCTTTCATATATTCCAAAATGTGTTCGTTAACCAACATTTTACTGAAGAAATTCAAATTTTAAGGTTTAAAATAGCTTATTAGTCGATTCCAAACTACATTTCAGATACCAAATTCAGTGTGTAATCATTTCCCAGTTTTTTTTTTTTTTGCTTAAAACTTTTACTTATAAAACATTCACCAAGCAGAGCAAGTATAATTTGTTTCAGTATATCATCAGAAATACTATGAGTAAACTTCATAAACTGTATTGACATCTAACATCAAAAGTTCAAGTAATCTCTGACATAACCTCACATAATAAAGTGTGTATATGACTTCCGTTTAAAGAAAAAATAATCAACTTCTCCTGAAAGCCAAAGCGGATGACAGATGTCAAAGTTCCACTAACTATGACCATATAGACCAAAAAATCGAAACCAATGTACTTACTTGTTCAGAACTTTTGTTCACATCTTGTCTTTATTCAAAAGATGTCCAGCACATCGTCGTCGCGTCGCACACATTTGTGTTTATATTTATTTAAAAGGCAGACCATATTATTCTCTGCAAATAAAAAAAAGTAAATTGTCTCATATTGAGTTAATTGAAACCCACGTACTCGAGCTGATTGAGTTAAGGGTCAAGTGGTAAATATTTTGACCTCAGAATGATTGCCACTGTGGCATTTCGCTGTGTGTCGTACCATCATCGTAGATCACACAATTGATCCGTACATCTACATTATTTGTCTCCACATTCGAACAGAGCTATATATCGTATTCGTGGAATTTATCACAGTTGATTTTCTTCCTCCGCTCCGCTAATCATGACAATGATGATAATGACGAAGATTGCATTGTGGTCGTCTTCTATGTACATATGAACGATAAGATTTAAGCCATCAGATTCGAGGGGTATAAGGTTGGCACTGTGTTAAAAAAATAAAAAAAAAATTAATTCATTCACGTCTCACCCAATTAACATCACTGATTCACTTTTAAGAGGAAGAGTTCGTCTTGGAAAACATTGAATCATTCATTTGAGAATAAAATGAAAGCGTTTCACAGGCAGTAGGAGTCATAGATCGAATTCAACCGGAAGCTTATTTATTAATAGTTCCAAGGGCATTTTAATCCGGTGGTACTTTGCAAGTTTTGTAGTGGTCAAGTCTTGCGGTTACATAGGACTAGAGCGTCAAATTACGACCTCTGTTTAATAGGCCACCTAATAGGCTTAAGTCGAACGGGACACCTTTGGAATGAGAAATTTTCTCCATCACAATCTACCACTGAGGTGACTGCCACTCCAGGTGACAGTGACACATAATATCGTCATTAATATGTATCTGCAATATCTACATTCTACATAATATATATTGAGTTAGTAAGTTTACATGAATAACCAACCACTGCGAATGAGTACAATCCAAAATAAAAGTATCAGAAAACAACACTTTATCTACGTCGAGTAATCGGATATTACCCTGACCATTTCGGGGCTGCTCTTGATTTTTGTTTCAAGATTATCGCAATTCATTTGTTGTCTATACAAATATTCCAACCAATTGACATGAAAATAAAATGATTTGCAACGAAAAGAAGAGGGTAGAGTTCCGATTCCGAGTTCCATCACGTGAATAAAGGATCACATTACAATTTTTGTATGCAATATATAGCAAGTTAAGCGGACTAATAAGCAATGTACACATTGGAAGAACATCGGTTGGTTCCTGAATGACGTAGTCAAGCGTAATCTCCATTTGCAACATTAGGATAATTTTCCAAAAAAAAAAAAAAAACCAAATACAAATGAATAATCCAAAAGGATGTTTGTTGTCGCTGCTTGGTATTCATAGAAATAAAAAAATATTACCAAAGGACGCAAAAGAGAGAGAAAGGACACAAATTGAAAAACGTTACATTATGATTTATGCCTTATTTCGTCGTCATCATCAGTGTGCTGTGTAACACTACTGTTTCCGACCATTATTTGCACAGCTTATCTCGATTGTAACTGGATACATTTGTTTGTGATTCGAGGACAAACGATGTTGAAAGTAGGTAGGAATCAAAGTAACGAACTGTTGCCCCGACAACTCCAACCTCTTCTCTATTCAAGGATAATAAAAAGCTAATAACATGTTTACCTTCACACACATGGGTATAAATTTATGTATCGTCCCAATCCCAGTCCCAGGTGCCCAAGAATTCGGACGACAAAGATTTTCCCCGTAATTAACCAACTCCATGACTTAAATCCTTCTTTTCGATTGACTCTCACGACTTGCGACGACCGACCGACGAAGCTGCTGGCTAATGACAAAAAAGGGTGTCAGATATTATGTGCGGGGTATTTGATTAATCTAAATAGAAACATTGATTGAGAACAAGAATATCGGTCTTCCAAGTGTCAATCTGGGACGCGTGAATGCGTATCAACAGAACGAATATGGGTGTGCAAAAATTGCACGGTCCACTGACCGCACCATACGACTTGACTTGGCGGCGGCGCTGTGCTGGGGTTTGACGACGAGAAGCTATTAGAATAGGTTAAAAGCCGCATACACATACTGATGACGCTCCCCTATCATCATCGTCATCATCATCATCGGACTGAGAGGAATCTCAGCCATAAATAAGTTTATCGGATTAAGATATTATAGAATTGGAAATGTCAGCATCTAGCATTGTCAAGCTTTAGCTGGAGTTTGGAATTTTCGCTTAAGCTCAATGTGCTGTTTTAACACTTGCGGTAAGAAAAAGTGACTACTTGGTATTGAACAAATTATTTATGTTCATTATGTTTAAGGTATCGATGATGAAGAATTCAAGAAAAGGTCCGTTTCGTATTTTAGAATGTCGTGTAAAATGTATTCGAGGTAAGATATTCATCTATATTATAAGATAAAGTATGTACGCCGGCCCTGATTTTTAACATATAGCCCATATAAACTGGGAAGCTTAGCTGTCAGCCTGAGTAAAAATCTACTACTAGTGTGTATGAACTAGTACTTTGCCATCCGTAGTTTGTTTGAAAACCAATCGAATTTTAAAGTGAATTTACTATTCTTTGTTGCTTAGAAACCCATACTGGACAAATTTTATCTGTCAACTGTCAAAGTGATTTTTATTAGAAAAAAAAACAGTGCTGCCAATTTAAAACTATATTTGAATAAAAAAGACATTATATAGTATTAAACAACACTGTCACTTTTATAAGATTTATAGAAAAATCAAAAATAAATTTTAATTTTAAAAAATGTTCAAAAAATTGAGTAGATACATTTCAGGAGCACGCTTGAAAAATAAAAAAATACATTTGCAAGGTAAACATATTAGACGCTGACACTTTGTTTTAAACCACCACTGTACTAATGCGTTTGAGTTTGTATTAAAAAAAAAACGTGCCAAGGATATGTAAACAGATTGGCTGCCACATATAGCAAGTAGGTACAGAAGAACCAACAAAACAAACTGGTTTCCACTTTATTAACTTCCTCCCACAGATCTTTTTAATATTGAACGAAAAAAAAAATAATACTGAAACCCGATACGCAAAATCTCTGTCTGATGTGCAATATAGATTCTCCCAACAACATTTTAGCCAGAGAATATAATTACCACCTAATATCTCGCCATTCAAAGAACTCTCGCACTCGTTTCTTAAATCACGACTGTATTTTTGCAAAGCGATTCGTTCGAGATTTTAACATCCTGTCTTAGCGTTCAGCCATCCATTGTGGGTAGGTTATTATTTCTTCTGTAATATACCAAGAAAACTGTTGATTATTTTCATAAATCACAAAAACCAGGTATATACAATATAAAACACGTCCATAAGAATAAACATGACACTTGGCCCTTAAGCTCTGATGGTCTGCTTTTTGTTTGTTTACGCCGTATCTGTGTTTGATATTCTTTTCTAATTAAACCTGGAATTAAATTTCGAAGGAGCTCATTAAGTACAAAAAGAAAATATAAATCACCAGGGTTGTCGCTTTGAGTTTTAAGAAAGTAAATTAAAATAAACAGCCACGAAAATAATCTAACTAAACTCAGTGAAAGCGGGAATTTTTGAACCAGTAGCTTCCGTTGAAAGCGGCATTTTGTAAAGTCTTAAAAACAGTTTTGGTCCCAGTTAAGAGACATTTTTTTAAAGAAAAAAAAAAATATGTGAATAGTTAATAGTAACATATTTTAAATGCTGTGGAAATATCAGCGCTCCTAAATTATAGACTGCTGTTAAAAAACATGGCGGAAGCAATGAAAATGCCCATATCTGTCAAATTTGACAACTAAATGTCTGTCAAAATTTGACAGCTAAATATCAATTTGCCAGTAATGTAAATGGAGCTTAACAAGCCTTCCTTTATTTGGAATTTCAAAAATAATGCCTACAAAACTGCATCCAACAAAAATTTTAATAATTTTAAAAATTAGGGACCTATTTCAAGTCTACTTTAAAACAATCTTTTTTGCTGTCAGTGGTGCCAAATTTATAATAATGTTAGCAACGCTAACCACCATATCGGGTGATCTCTAAAAAAAAATTATTTGCAAAGTAAAAATTTGTTTCGGCAACCTTAACTTTAGTTGAGCTTGAAAGACAAAAAGCAAGAAATAAGTCTCAAATTTCATCATAGAGGGTAAGAGGCGACGCAATGGCTTGGCGGTAGTGGCGAAGTAATAAGCTTATTGTGTTGATTTAACACTTTCATTGGAACACATTACACAAACAAAAAAATGGGTATCGAAAAGAGAAAATTTGTCGTCTCGTCTCCATTCCGGCGGGGTGGAACGAATCTGAACTTAAAACGAACCCCAATAGCAAGTCGCACCAATTAGCTTATATAGTTACCGCATGTGTATAGAAAAGTACGCAACAGGTCAATTAGCCACCATATATCTCTCTCGAACTTGTGATTTGTTATCACAGCCACAACTCGGGCATAGGCTAACGATCCACTTCTCGTAATATTTGTCCTTCTTCATCTATGAATCTATGATGCGACTTCAGGTTCTCCCAATGCAATGCAATTGTTAAAGTAATTTTTCATCAAAACATAAAAACATACCGCCTAGTGGACGGAAAACTATGCGATCAGACAGAAGCGCAAAGCAACCGAAGTCCATGAATACTGTGCGCTTATCGTCTAATGAAGTTGACAACACACGGATTAACGCACTAAAAACAGAACGAACCAGATCAGGAGGACAGCGAGAGGCCATATCTCGAACGGACAATTCACCAGCAGGAGCAGAGGATGATAATAATAATAATAATGCATATAGAAATCGGCGGCAGGGGAAAACCAACTCAGTGACTTTTTGTAAGGGGTACGGTAAGGTACCAACTCCAACGCTATCTTCAGAATTAAGGAATGTTAAATGATTCAGAAACGCTGCTCCTCCATCCAGCGAGTCAGAGATAAATAGAAGAAGGAGAAGAGAAAGAAGCTGCAAGAGCACCAGAACACCAGAACACCAACCAAATCTGCTACGGGTGGTTAGGGAATTAAGATGTAAATTTCTACACCGTGTCGACGATGTTCGTCCGCACCACCGGCTTAAAATCAAGTTTTCGAATTATTATATCAAGCTGAGAGTTTTATCTTTTTATGCTTCAAAGTTGTTAAGAGAGATAAAATTTTCTTATTCGTTACTGTGCATGGGCATGGACACGGGACAGTAGTATTGGTCGATTCAATGGCTCGATGGTGGATTCTCTCGTGCTCACTTACTCACTATTAGTGGATTGGGATGCCGGCCGTGCCGAGTTGTCGTCATTTTGGTTTTGGTCATCGGATTTGATGAGATGCAAATGGGCGAATCTTAAACTAAATGTTTAGCGCGGTTTGTCTTTTAAGATTTTGTTATTTGTCCAAGTCCAATCTTCCAGTATGTGTGTGAAGGATGCGCTGCACTGCACGGTGCCTTTTCGTGTTGTATCATACCCCTGCACTGCACTTCCCTACTCTGGTTTTTGGCTTTGGACGAGATATCAAATGGTCGTCCAGAGGTAGCTTCTGTGGTGACATCGAAAATTATATGATGTGATGATGAGATTAAGTTTTCAAACTTTTATTTCCGATTCTGTTCTTAATCTATTCGTTATAATAATGATGATGGCGATGACAGTGGTTGGTGCACCAGACCGGGCCGGGCCGCTTTTGTCAGTGAGTTAAAGAATGACCGCTGTCTGATTTTCTTTTTCTTCTTTTAAATAATATTAAAAGGCAAATGCTATTAAGATTAATATTGAAAAATCGTTCGCATTGTTTGGGAAATAAAATACTAATGTCTTTTTTTATTTTGTTAAAGTGAATTCCACACTGCACTGTAATTTTTTTTTTTATTTTTGTGTTGGGGAGCTTAATTAAAAACAAAAAAGTGTGAAGTTTGAAAAAGATTTTTATATTAGTTTTATGAGATTATATAATTATGTACATAAATGTAGAATATTGTAAGATCATTGGACTTTTATTTTTTTTTCGAAAGGGGAGGAATTATATTTTAAACTATAACCATATATAATTTAAATTAAAACTTAAAAGACAAAAAATAAATTAAATCTGACGTGGTTTGGAATGTTAGGGTGCAAATTCTAGTTAAACTTTTTATTGTGATCCATTTTATGAAATGACGAGGATGAAGATCAACATGATTTTCATCAATAAGCATATTATATGCCACCGCAATTTTCATATGCCTTACACGAATATGGTCCCTGTTTTTAATATTTTTGTGTAAACAGTTTTACTGTGAATGGGCTAAAATTATATTTTATAACAATTATCCTTTGGTGTGTATTTTTATTGGGAAAGTTTAGTTGTATATTAGGAGTATATTCTTATATACCTCTTACAAAGAATTTCGGTGGCATTTCCAGGATAGACAATCGTTGAATCTTTTAAATCATAAAATTATAAGGCAGCCTCTAGATTCTAATAATTCACAGAAAAAAAGTGAGACCGAAAACACACAGAATCGGTACTACTGAGACAAGGCTAAATTTTACAAGACCGGAACTTAATAGAAACATCATACATTATGTACATTTTATATTTTTTTATCTTTTTGAAAAAAATATATTTTTTTAAATACTACTGAACTTGAAAATGTGTAATATTTAACTAAGTCCAATATTGTTTGCATTTACAATTTATAAGGTTATGTCAGAATTAAAATATTGCAGTTGGATTTCTTACCATAACCACTAGATAAAATGGGTACAAAAAGAAAAAGTCTTTCACTATTCTCAACTCCCAGACCACAGTGATTATTAATTAATCAGACGTTTTATAGTGCTTTCAGGGTTTTAATTTTTGAGAAAAGTACTGATGTCAAATCCTACGGACCTACAGCTAAATTGTTCTTCTTTGGCGGTTAGGGATTCTATGGCGTATGTGGAACTTTTTTTTAAATGCAGTTCTTCTGAAGAATCTATATAGACTTTATTTTGCACAACCCAATGTGTGCAGGGCGACATAATGTATAAGAGGTGTGTTTAGTTACGTGAGATTTTTTACGAACTTGTACAAATGTGTAAAAATTCTAACGATTTCATGTTTTTTTAACTCAGAAACAAACATATCGTATCACTTACCCTGAATTTGGGAAAGTAAGAGTGATTTCATCAAACCCGTACAATTCCAGCTTGAAGAGATCTCTGATGCGCTTTTGGAAATTTAGTTAAAGTTGTCATGCGGAGCTGAAGATGAGGGGTTAATTGAAGCAAAAAAAAACAATTGAGCCCGTCAGTGCAAAACTGGTTCAACTGACTTTGCTTTCAACGTTTTTTGGTCTTTAATTGGTCTTACCTTATTTTAAGTTTTAGAGGATAAAATCACATTTTGGGGAAAATTAAGATATTTAAGAATTGATACAAATTTCGATAAATAAATGTAGAACAGGAGACAAAAACATCAAATCCGTATTCTGGGTACAGTAGTGGTTTCAATGGACGTCAATTCAATTCAAATTAAAATTCTCTATTAATACAGAAATAGCAATTTCGATACAAATTAGTTGCCTAAATTGACTACAGGTAATATATGGAAAAATTAATTTTCTTTCTATACCAATTTAGTTCTACTTACAATTTTCTTCGAAAACGAATTTGGAATTTTAATCAGCTTATACGAATATATCTTCTTGGAGTCATTAAAAATGTCATTTTAAATAAAAGAAAATGTTTCCGTTTCAAACTGTCAACAAAAAAACAAACAATATCATTCAATTTGAGACAAAAACAAACATCACTGATCAACAATCGACAAACTTCTAGTGAATTAATCCATCAAACATCTGGCATTATTTGCATTCCACAGCATTCCAACAAGGGATACATTGTAAGATGCATCCTATTGTTGAAACAGTTGATTGCCGAACCCCAGAACAAGGTGTGAAAATCTACATTACCCGACTTCCATCAAATATCATAACTCTTAACCAAAATGCGAATTATCACAAAGGCCCAAACATATTTTCACATTAGCCGAGGCACAAACGCAAACAGAACAAAAAAAAAAAGAAAATATTTTATACAAGTAGGTACATACATATATGTATTTCAAATGCATGATATCGTGTCCTAGCCTCGTCCTCCGAGATCCGAGACCAAACACAGTGAAAAGAATGGAAGCCAATGATTTATGAGGATACACAACAAATGAGCATCTCATCCGAGCAAATCAGCCCCGCCAGGAGGGAGAGAAGAGGATTCAATGATTATGCTTTGCTTGTATGTTTTTATGAGCTACAATAAGGGAATGGTTTTTGGTGACAGGAATCCAGCGTTTGTTGCGGTCTCAATCGGAGCTCGAACAAATTATTAATGATCAGTTGATCGTAATAATTGTCTCCTTTTTCATTGGTTATAGAACACAATGGAAGCGCTAATACCGTATTTATCTGTGTGTAGTGTAGAATATAAATGTATTTCGTTTTTCCAGGATGCCGACAATCGTGTTTCATTCAGTTAAGCTACATATGCATACATGTTCGTGATTCTTTGCCTTTGATGTCAAATGGCATGTTTCCTAAATGAGGAGAATTGGTGATAAAGGAGGAAACATTAACGCTATGAAGTTAAGGACGAGTTGATTCAGAATGAAAATGGTTACATTTTGTTTAAAAAAAGGAGGCTTAACTTGTCTTGATAATGAGATTAATTTTTTTATTGAAATTCTTTTTTCTTCTTTTAGAAATTCTTCTTGTCCTTAATAAATAAATGAAAAAACAAAAATTAAGAAATATTGAAAACAATATAGGTAAAAAAATACTTTACCATATTGTTGGATAGCAAATATATTTTATTAACTGTAAATCATCAGTCACTAGAATATGATTTTAAATTTGTTGAAGATAAATAAAACAATTTTGAATAAATTTAGACAATTATACAATTTTGCCGTGATTTAAAACACATATAAATATGGATATACAAGGCGTCTCAAAATAAATCTTATATTTATTTAGCTTATCCTTATAGCGTGAACGCAACGAATCGGAGGGGCGCGTGAGTTATATCAATCGGTAGCCTTACTCTTAGGAATTCACTTACTATGCAGCAGACTGCGCGTTGTCCGTTTGGGAGTTTTACTAAAACGTTGATTCGGCGACTTTAGCGCGTAGAAGATTTCGCAGTATTCGAGGTTTTCGCCACTTAAATGATGCACCATGCTTTCCTCTTATTTGAAAAAAAAACGTAGAGAAACGAAATTGCAGCTATGACGGAGTCCACCTGCCGAGCCATGATAAGTAATACTTTGCTGTTCGATTATATGAGTGCCGCGAGGGTCTACATTTAGACGATATTACTTTTAAGAAATAAATTCCCACATTGTGTACTTTAATAATTAATAAACATTTGTTTGATATATGGCTTACTTAAAATAAGTTATTGTTCTAAATGAAGCTTAAGAGTTTTTTCTAAAATATGTTGTATACATTTTTAGCGAACACTCTGGAAATGATATAAAAATAGATTTCATAAGGAAAAATAATTTGATTTTTTTTTTAAATAATAAGCAGTAAGCATAATTATATAAACAAAATAATTTAGCTTATAAATGTTTTTAAAAAAATAGTACACACTGCAGCTAAATTTCCCATATTTTAAATTTGTGACAAGTTGCAAAAAAAGTCAAACATTAACAAAATTTAATTTAATATTAAAAACGAAAAGAAAATGAAATGCTAACTACGATTACTTTGGCCAATTTCATGGTTAAATAGTTTTATTACAAACAATAATAATGACGCCATTTTGTTCCCTATGACATTCACTACCGCTGCCAAAAAATTACTTCTCAACTTAACATTTCGAAAAATCGACTTTTCCACGGTTTTTGATTGCAAACACTAATACATATGTGCGCCGACAAAATCATTTTTAAGGATGCTTGTAACACTATTCGAAATTTATCAAGATTTCTCAAGAAAATAAAATCAATAATCATATACATATGTACATTATGTAGTTGTCAATTAAGTCGAAGAACATCAATTCTATTCCAAAATATTGGGGCTACAATGAAAAATTTAGAAAATAAAATTTTGCAAAATTTTTTATTATTTGAATTTTAGTCTGGAAGTTCAAAAATAGCTGGAACTCTTTTAAAACTCAAAAATTCATGCTTCATTTTTTTTTAATTTTCGTTGTCAGCTGAAGAATGTATAGAAATTTCTACAGCGTTTTGCTTTTATAATATGTCTAAAAAATTTCGAAATTTTATGTAATAGGTACTAAATAAAAATTGTTGTTTTCACAATTTTTAATTTTCTTAAGAATTGAAAATCCAAAA
Source organism: Syrphus vitripennis (assembly GCA_958431115.1). Classification (NCBI taxonomy): domain Eukaryota; kingdom Metazoa; phylum Arthropoda; class Insecta; order Diptera; family Syrphidae; genus Syrphus; species Syrphus vitripennis. The sequence continues at coordinate 146,615,028 of OY288108.1, read as the reverse complement.
ATCGTCAAATTTCAGCGTTATCTCGCATGAACGATTGATAAACAATATTTTATAACATGCATAGTACAAGCAGCATTTTGAGCCATTTCAATAGAGTTTCAAGATAAGCATCAAAAGAGCTACACTAAACCGAAACAGATGATAATTACCGTAAACGTCCATAAACCACATAAACATCTCCCCCCTCCCCCTCTCTTAACATTGTCAAAGTTCACAATAAAGGGTCACTTTTCTGATCATTACTTTCACAACTATTTAACAATTTTGACCACTAAACATCACCTAATACCCAGTTGCTTGCCCAATGCTCATAACTCATAAAAAAGATACACAAAACCACAATGTGTGAAGCGAGTAAATGCGGTAATAAAAACGTTGTTGTGCGTACTTCGGATATACATGAAGCACGTTTCTTTTATTTTTAGGATTCCAACATCCAAAGATGATGAGATGAAGATTAGACAGAGTGATCTTGCGATACGGAGACGGATTGTGGTGATCTTAGAGAAGCTCTTTCTTGCTGCCGCAGTCATTCGACATACGGTGGACGGCCGATTGTCGCGGTTGATACGGTGCTATGCTGTTTAAATTTTTTGGAGAGCATATTGATTAATGGATCAAAGTCTTTTGACACGAGCTATTTGGGGGAAATCCTTTGTTGATTTTGCCGTGTTGTACTTAAACTCTTTATTCAATAAATTTTCAATTTTGACTTTAAAGTCTTGAGTGTGTGCATTGCCAGTGCCAGAGTGAACAGTGATCGTTTTGAGCGATCGGCTTTGCTCTTTGGATCTTTAGCTGCGGTTGTTTAGTCAGTCAAGTCAGTCAGGCAGCGGGTTATTCATGCTCGCAACAGAGTGAAATTGTTTTGTTGTGGCATTGGCATTCATTGTGGCCAATGGATATTATGAGATTGAGAAAGAGCATTCCTCAAAAGCCTGGCAGCATTTGATTTGGTTTCTTATTCAATTAAATAACAATCAAGAGGATTTCGCTGCTTTTGTTTGGCTTATACACCTTATACCTTACTCGAACACAACAAGCAGCTATTTTTTCGAAGAAAACACTATTTCTAAAGAGTAGGTACATCATTCCATGCAGGGAATATGAGGAGACATAATGGACCGTAAGCCAATTTGGGCCAACTTTATGAGTGTCTTTTTGGACTTAGAAATGTTAAGAAGATGTATCGATGATGTGTTTAGGTAACAGTAATATACAAACAAAACAAGTTACCTCTGTCTTTATTGTACATACACAAATGTATGTACGAGTATGTCATAATGTATGTTCCAATGAAGCACGTCAGCTCAGCCGCCGTGCCGATGATTGATGGCTTTGTCCACAGCTATCTGTCAACAAGCGTATACATCCGATGTCATTCGAAAGCCATCAAGCAGCATTATGGCTGCACAAAGGAAACACAGCTCATTTATTCCCATATTCATGTTTTCCACACGGATCACAACTCTTTTAAACACAATCAATGCAAAAGGAGCTCATTGCTCACCTGAGAGTTGGGCACACAAATTTTCATCAAAATCTCCATCTTCTTGTCTCTGGTATACCTAAATGGAAACAACATCTTACCATTGTATACGTAAATGCACAACGTTGTTGAGTCGGTGAATGCCTGCCCTGGGATCCGTGATCAGTCCTACAAAGAACACACGATCACACAGCAAATCACTCAGAGACACAGAGTCCAGAGCCGAGCCCGATTCGGGTTTCGATTTCGATTCCGAGGAGGCATATCATCATTATCGTGCTCGTCAGCAGCAACGGCAGCAGCAGCAAACCAGTTGGATCCCGAGTGCCAGTCCGTTGTCTGTTACACAGCAAAAGGAATAACTGTCATCTTTGATTATGCTGGGCTTATTTAAGCATAAACACACAACAAAAATGGCAAGAGTGATACATCATCATCAGCAGGGTCTTTCTGATAGGTCAACTGTCACAGCTCGAATGATTCGAATGATTGCACCGCAGTGATTTGTACAAATTTGGTTTTAAATGCTCGTGGGGGCACAATATGTATTTTTAATAATGTTATACTGTATCTTGTTGAAGATAGAAAGATATGTAGATATGGATTTGGATTTGGATGGATCGTATATTGAAACCAGCGGGTGTTGGAAGTTCATGGAATCGATATACGAAATACGACTGAGCGATTTTATATGCTGGGAATTCTGATGAACTCTTTTTGTATACCTTTATTTTGTTGTTTTCACATCGGGGATGTGTTTAGGGAAATATTGAATACCTTTTCCATTTAATATAAAAAAAAACATTTTGTGGGATTTAATATTTAATCCTTCCGATGACAACAGTATAAAAATTGTTTGGTTTTTATTCAGAGATAAATGTACATCTTATTCCAGTCAAATGAATTTGTATAGTTTAGTTTTATAAAGACTTGAGTTGGTATTAATATAAAACGAGGTTTGCAAAGGTCTGAATTTATTTTTTTTTTTTTTAAATCAATACTTGAGTTCGTAATGTTGATTCTATGTATTTAAGTTGCTCTGTTATTTGAATTATTTGCACGACAAAAAATAGCAGGAGAAAATATTGCACGTACATATGTATGCAGATAAATCGGAAATCGGCAGATTTTGTTTAAAAGCACATTTTAAAATACACCAGTTGAAATAGTAACGAATTAAAGATGGTCTATGAACAAACTAGCCCTCGATTGACTAGTGTTAGTTATCTCAAAACCCGATGGCTTTATGAGGCAAAATATGTAGAAATAAATATATGAAACGTTATATTGACGGGATGTTAAGAAAAAAAGAAATTTGCAGTAAATTTGATATTTGGCAAAATAAAATAGATTCAGGACGGACCGGAGTGTTCGGTCTTGTGCAAAAGTTTTAAGTCCGTTGTCCATTCCAGTCGACTGTTAGCATTAAAGGCTGCTTCTGCTGATAGTTCCTGTTGGTGCGTGAGTCAAAAGCTAAAAAATAATTTTTTTGCTCAAAAAATTGATTGTTTTATTTTTTTTTCAAAATGGCACATTGAATTGTCACTGTCAAGATGCAAGTAATGAAATTCTTAGATTTTAGTTAAATTTCAACAATTAAGACTCAAAAATCAACGGGATATATTAGAATTCAATTTATAAAGAATTTAGTATTTCTTCGAAGTGAAAACTATGCCAAATCGAAATATTTACCTTTGGAAAACGAAGTAAGAGACATTTTAATTTATATCGTTTTCATTATTTTTTTTTTTGGGAAGTGGCTCAAAGGAATACGATTAGATTCGGTGGCGCCCCAGTCCATGAAGAACCAGGGCTTGGGTGTAGAATGGCTTACAACTCTCAATCTTTTCTGAGTGTGTGTTATTGCACCTACAATTTTATGCTAAATCCGAATGTCCAGGGTGATAAGCCTTCTATTCTTGACAAGTGTTATTCTTGGGGAGGAAATGTAACTGATAAGAGTATTAACATTCAATTAAAAAAAAAGTATATATGTAATAAAGTACTTTTTTCAAAAGAATCTGATTGCATCTTTTTTTTTTTGTTATAAAAAAAAATGAAAGAATGTATTTTAGACCTTAACAACTTTTATACTATTTGATGGATTATAAGATTGTTTCCGACACACAAAAGTTTATTTTCACAAAGATTACACATTCCAAATTGAAAATAAGCTTGTCTTCAGAAACTATCGATTCTGTTGTGAGTTTCTGTTACCAACCTCTTTTATTTTCCTTCTGAACTTAATAATACTTAAATATTCCTTTAGACTTTTCTGCATACATTCATAATAAAAATGAATACTATGTAGAAACACAAGTTCATAGAACGTTTTAAATCAATAACTTCAAAAAGTCGATACAAAAACAATCGCCTTTATGTTGTAAATAACAGACCCTAAGTTTCTGCAAATTACATAGGTACATATAGTTAATAATTATTTCTACTCATCGCATATGACAACACATGATCTAAGACCACAACTTGCTAATTTCTTCCCCAGATGCCAACAGAGCTTCTTTTCCCTTAGAAATTAAAAAAAAAAAAAAACAATATAAAAAACAAAGAACAACAAAATAACAAATTAAATCGCGTGCGTGATCTTTAGATGGCAAACAAAAAGCTGATGTGTGTGTCCTTACTCGTATATGTACATCCGTTCCAAAGTGAAACCTCCCCAAATGCATACTGTTACTCTCCCCGCAGGTTCCAGATTATAAATGTGGAATGCTCTAATGACAGTGTAGTACGTGAACGAGGATGACCACTTCTTAAATAATTCATAGACCATATAGCTGCTCGAATTATTCCAATTCACATGAAAGTCTACGCGTTAGCATGTAAGCCTCAGTATTGTCCTGGTATATAATTTCAACCCCTCTAGTCAAGAAGGAAGAGTAGTCGACAAAAACGCCGACACGGAACATCTTTACATTATGATATAGAGTATAAAGTTTTTTGAAAAACTAAACTTGGACTTTAAAATGCACCAGCACCTGCTGAGATTCTCAGAAATGTTTGTGGCATATTATTATTGGTCTTACATAATTTGTTTTATACACAAGTTGGGAGTTTTCAGACCTCTCAATGAAATTAAATTGAGTCCCATTAAAAATTACTTATACCCTTCTTCTTGCTCTTCGTGTCTCTTTTTTGGTTTAGCTATTTCGAGGAATAGTTAATATATATTTTGTTTTTGTTCAAATCCCGGATATTTCTTTAAGCAAAGAAGATTCATAAACTAGCTGTCAAAATATTTTACGGAAATAGTCACAATCAATATAATTTGTTGGTTGTTTTAATTCCGAATAAATTTGGCCAACTCTGGAATCCAAATCGGATCAAAGATCACTGCCGCAAGCTCTGCTGGGCTAGTATACTCGTGCATACGTATATGTATGTATATGCTTTTGGGTATAATTTGCTTCTTCCATTTTAAAGCCATCATTGTCGTGGCCGGCCGGCCGTCCTTTGCCTTTTTTTTTTTTGGAGTGATGGTCATAAATTTCACATTATTGTTATTAATATTTTTATTTTCTGTGTAGCTGCTAATATTGGTCGACGGTTTTACCATAAATACGCCATGGATGCCCCATTCCGAGGCATTAACAGCTCCAGCTTAGGAATAATAACTCATTTGAATTGGTGGACGCGATCGGGGCAGCGCACAAGGCAGAATGTGAATGCGACACAAGAAACTTGTTTGGTTTGATTATAATTAACACATTATCAAGTTCTCTCTTAATTTCGAAGGGTAGACGGTGGCGTTGGCCACTGGCTATGCCCAGGTCCATAATGTCCCCCATATACACACCGTCCGACACGGAGCATGTTTATGTGTGTTTGCTGGACCAGGTTAAGATAAATTCATCAGGCCCGCATTTTGGTTTTCAGTTTAAATTCAATTGAACTGAGTCTCATTTTTCCCTTTTTGAAATTTAACAGCTACTTTTAATACATTTATAAAGATAAAACTCAGGTATGCCTATGCAGTTCAAGGTAATTAAATTTTTATATTTTCAATTTGTATCTTATTAAGCCTAGTACGTAGATGGCACTAAAGTTTATCTTCCTTTCAAAGTTCTCCAAAGATGAATTTTTGGAGGGTAATCAGCCTCTCAGTACGCAGTTCACGAGAACCAAAATTATAATCTAGTACTTATTCAAAAATTCTCCAAGTGTGCAATACTTTTTTTCATAGCTACATGCATATTTTTTTATAGATCATTTCGATATCATATTAGAACAAAGACTAGAAAATCAAAAAATTAAATGTAAACATAAACAAAATATAAAAGAAATTGTTTTTAAAATATTTGGAAGAACACAATATATTCGAAGTTATCGAAAAAAAAATTGTTTTCGATTTATCTCTGCAAGTTCTAAATTTATCAAATCTTTTAGCAGTCGAGTCGACTGAAGAAATAAAAATTAATTTATCTTGAATTTATACGAGGTTTTAGAGAATATTGCTAAAATATTTCGATAAATTTTAGAATTAGAGAGATACGTGGAACACACCCTTTTTTTTATTTGTTTATAATTTTTAAATTTGGAGCGAAAAATTTTTTTTTTGTTTTTAACTTTGTTTCATTTTGACTTTCCTTCTTTCCGATTTCCTTTGAATTTCACTTATGTGAATGTCAACATTTATCTGTGAAAAATATTTTATACATTATTTCAAGAGCTAAGTACAAATGTATAATGATTGGAGACTTTGAAAAAGTACTAGATTACAATTTGAGTTTCGCTCGTGAAGTGCGACTGACACGTCAGCATCCCTCACTAAAATTTTTCCTCGAAGGAAAGATTGGAATGATTACTCTCCATACTGAGTTTGACGGCTGAACAAAAAATTGGAATTTTAATGGATTAACTACATGATTCACAAGTACCTATGTAGTAGGCTTAATTTCTGTTCTTTGTTCTTCTAAATAATTAATTTTTGTATGATTATATTTTATTTGTTAATTTGTTATCTCTCTCTGTTTTGATTTGATGAAATAACAGAAGTGACTCAAATTTCAAAATTCACTTGCAGAACAGGATTCCGTCACACCGTCCATCATTGTGTGCATTCAGACATCTATAATAAATAAGCTATAACCAGACCTTAACAAATCCGTCCCTGTGTTTTTTCTTCTCTACGACGACTGTGGATTAATTTGGGCGATTTGTCGTTGTGCTATGGCAATGTGATTTGTCTCTTAATTGGTTGGAAATGCATAAAATTTGGTTGACCCGCAGACTCTTTACCTTCGTTGCTGCAACCGTCATATTTATTTGCTCAATTTTTACAGAAATGTTTATAAAAACATTTAAAAAAAACCTCTAAAGAGCTGTATTCCCATGTGTGTTTTATAAACAACAACAACCTCAACAGCAACAACTATATGAAACCAAATCTCGGAGCACCACATAGGCTCATAATTTACAATAGGCAATGCGGCACTTTGAGATCTAACAAGATTTGAAAAAATTCTCAAGTAGACCAAAGAGCCTGTGCCGGCATTTCCAGCGCGAAAGGATTGTTCTTCTAGTTCTATAGTCCCTATTATAGAAAAAAGTATTGTATATTGTGTGCGGCGGCGATGACGCGGTGTGAGGGAAGGCGGCATTTCGAAAGTGAAATGGGTTAATGGGAATAATGATAAGGATTCAGATAATAATGGTATATGGTGTAAGAAATTGACAAGAAGAGGAAACTAGTTGGCTGATCAAGTAGGCTCTCGATGATATCCTTTTGACGAGAGGACATTATTATCGGCGCGCACAAAATCTATACACAACACACACATCTGATGATGGTGAAATTCGATATCGCCTATTCATACCTATACGTATGTAATTCGCATGATGATGATGACGACGCGACGGCTTCTCGGTGTGGCGGTAGCGGTAGCAGCAGAAATCAGTATAGCGGCAGCGCGGGGCGTTGCCTTTCCGTGCAACCCATACAAATCCAATTGCTTCATTAAAGGATAATCATTGAAATTATATATTTTCCCTCTGTTCTCTCTTAGCTTAAATGAATAATATGCCAAGATGTTGGCCTAACAATTGTGATTTGTTTGGAAACTTTTAAAAAAATTATGTACATACCTATTTATATATAGGTAATATAACTACGACGTGGTACCTATATACAAACACATACATTATATATGTATACACGGAGAAATGATGTTTTATTGTGTGAAACACAATATGGCTTACATGTGTGTCAAACGTGGGTGCTATCAAGTATTGGAATAATTCTATAGGTTGATGTAGGGTTGATATCTTGAAATTCTATATATTATGTTAATACCTAATTGTTATGGTTTTATTATTCAAGCTTAGACAAAAAAAACATAGTATTGTGAGTTCAGAAAAAAAGTAGGCAGTCAAGCACAATAAGTAAAAAGTAGACCCAATTAGTCGCGTATTCTTGCTGTCATTTGAAAGAAATCGAAAAAAAAAAAATATTAACAAAATCCTTTAAAACCAAGTTTTGACAGTCGGACATAAGTGAGGCCGTGAGTGCAAATGTAGAGTTACTTGCTTTTCCCTTAAACATTTTTTCGGCCTTAAATGCTAGATACTTAGTTTTAGATACCTATTAAAGATTAAGATATAAATTACTTATATTAAAAACATTTTTGGAAAGCTTAAATATTGAAGAATTGATGATAGTTTTAAAATCAAATATGCCGAAATATGGGTTATTCCACTTTGGCACTCACAGCCTCAAATGTATATGTAAGTAACCCAAGGATGATTGGCCGTTAAAAAAATGCCTTTGCTCCAAGTTGAAATATCTAAAGTTGACCTAAAAAGAAAGAAATCCTCCCGTGACTTTTTACATATTTTTAAAATACGATTTTTTTTTCAATTTTTCACTTTGTTTTCCAATATTATACCACTTAAAAATTCTTGCTTATCGAACCTAGAATTTTTAAGCAGTATGAACTAATTGTTGAATATTCTAAAATCAAAGCAAGGAATAATAAATAAAGAATGTCACCAATTTAGTATTTATTTGACATTAGTTAAAATAGTGATCTCACGGCTCAGCTCGTCTTCACTTCATAGTAAACTTACTGCTCGACTAAACATTATTTAATTCGTGCCTAAGGTAATATCTTGTTGAGAAATAGCACAAATCCGAGAATCCTAAACAAAAATATTTCTTGCGGATTTCGTTGCGTTGGATTCATTTTTTTCCGATGGAATTATAATAGAGTTGTGACCCGTGTAATGAACAGCGAATCAAACGTTCGATTGAAAGCGAACATTTTCGAAATCACTAATTTCACTATTCTTAAGTTTACCTCAAAAGGCAAAAGTTTGGCGAGAAAAGATGTTGTTCTATTCGAACGTCCAAGCTTTTCCTAATGTTACTACATCCTATATTTCCCAAACCTTTTCTTTAAGTCCAGCGTAACATTCGCTTTCGCTATTCATAACAAGAGCCATAACTGGAGGTGGAAAGAATGTGGGACTTTAAGTTATTTCTATGTATGTATGTACATAGTTATGACTTCTGAGTATTTTAATTTAGCAATTAAGAACTGAGATTTCTTTGTTGGTACAAAAATATATTTTCAGATAAACTAATTTAGGCTTGAGTCAAGTGCCGTATTTTTTTTTCTGGAGGTAGGTATATCTGTAATTTGGAAGTATAATAATACCAATCCCCATTTTTGTATTGAACCCTTATATTTCTGTTTAATAATGTCTCGGAAGTTGATGCTTTGTAAACAGTTTTTATGTACACATCCTTAATCATTTTACCGATAAAAACAAACAAAAAAAGAATTACATAAATTCATTTCTTGCTTTTAAACTCGACTCAATTGGATAATTAAATCTGGCTCGTTAAATTTGCCCAATTTGAGCCACTTGAGAATGAGCCGCCACCGAGCCACTGCGCCACTATCATATCTTGGTCGCCGACAGTCAAAGAAAGAAGGATCCCAACACAAAACATAATTATCCATACTTTATAATACTTTCCGCCCTTAAGAAACCATTAATTATCCCAAAGATTCCCCATCGACCACACACACACAGCGATCAGCTAATAGGACCCACAACAACCACTTATATGCCACAACCTGCAATCAAAACAGATTCACTTTGATTTTCGTAATGCCACTTGAATACGCTGTGGAGTGGCGTCGAAGAGTACATCACAGTGACATTCCAGACTCTAAAATACTTAGTCTATCTATAATCAACACCAAAACAGACCTAAGACCTCCTAGGACAGTTGAACGCGTACCTTCCTAGTTGGAGATCTGATACGGATTAATATGCAATGATTATATACATTGTAAGGTAAGAGATAAGAAGACGTGTTCATTTCCGTCTCTTTGGAAGGATGCTTCTTCTTATATCGGCCTCTCCTTGTGCTGTCGTAATGAAATCGTCAAAAAAACAATAATACCTATGCTCGTAAAAGGATATAATAAGAAAACCACACCAGAAGCAACCAAAAGATCCCACACCAACTGTACATAAATCTTGCTTGAGTTTTTATATGGCCGGCCCGGTTGGTGAGGCAATGAAGGGCGTGTCGGATTGCTGAAATGTTTTGGCTTTTTATTAATGCCGATCGCTTTCGGCGGCTCTGTAAAAACATTTTGATCTATCTCAGATACCTACATCTCTATAGGTATAGGGATGTGTTTAATACATACTTATATAAGAACATCCTTAGCGGAGTTGCAGAGTTAATGATTTTTGGTTGGTGTGTTATTTCGTTTTTTCAATTACCAAAAAATAAATCTATTATTTGGCACATCTTCATTACAAAATGTCCAGAGTGGAAAGGAGCATCTGTTATTGGGCGTATAACTGTTTGCATTTGGTTTAGCTTTAAGAAACTGTGTTGAATTTTGACATAGGGAATCGGATTGGTGATGTGGATTCCATCAATAAAGATCAAAAATGTTCGATTTTTTTAAAATTCATCTACATATAATATAATAGTTGATTTAAATGTTGTTCTTTGGCCTCCATTCGATGACTGAGTAAACACATCTGATTTTTACATTACAAAATTTATATTTAATGATCCAAATATTTTTTAAAGATAAATAAAAAAAAGGAAAAAACAGTTCTAGTCAGCAACAAATCTTTTGAGCATTTATCCTTCTATGTGTGGCAAATTTTGAAAAAAAATTCCGCCCTTGTTCATGTTGGCAAGTCGCAGTTTCTTAAGAGCATATTTTGCATCCAGCTCTTCGTACTCCCTGCTTGAAGTTGGCACACTTTTTCTATACTTCTTTCTTGCAACGTTTGTAAACCACCCCAAGCTTTGAAAATCGTTTTTTCCTGTTCTTTACTGCTTTGGGTTTATCATACCTCTGGCAGTTCTTAGTAGTACTAGTTTCGCTTTCTCCAGGCAAGTTTCTTGCAGAAAGTCCCACATTTTTTTAATTCTGCACTATTCATGTGTGTGTAACTATGTATGTCTATAATTTTATACCTATAATCTTCCATAAAACAAACAAACTCTTCGCCTTTTCTAATTTCGTATCCTAAACAACTATGACAGTCCTTATAGTCCTCGTTAGACTTCAAAACATGTCCATTCAAATCTCCACATAGCTCCGTAAACAAAACCTCATCTTTCGGGATGTTCATAAGGTGATTACGGAGATGCCAAAACGCACCTTTTTTTGGTTTTTCACATCTAATTTGGGGAGCATAACTTCTCAACGTCTAAGAAACGAGCCCTGTTCTAGTTTCATTTCTAGCCATTTTGTTTCCTGAATGCATTATCTTATGCCTTCTTTTCTTCATCTCTTTTTGTTCACAACTGTCATAATTTCAGACTAAACCAAACCAATGCGAAATAATCGTGCCGACGAAAAAAAATAGCAACAACGCATTGTTGTCAGTCATACTTTGTATATGAAAACTATAGTACTATCATGGCGAGTTTTTTTTAGGGTTGCAGAGGTCCTGGTGGTGGCGCTGCAAAATGTGAGGTGTAAAATTCGATTTGGAGAGTCTTTAAGCGTCGAAAATTGGTGGTAGGGGCAAGAGTAGACTATTTTTTGGATTAATGCATCCAAAAAATATCAATAAATATCATTTAAAACCTCCATAAGCTCTCCGCAAAAAAAAAGAGTAAGGGTTGCATAGGTAAATTAGATGTCGCCCCATTCGACTTCCACCATGATAGTACTATAGTTTTCATATACAAAGAGTCATAGCAACGTGTTGTTATTATTGTTTCATCGTAGTATCCGAATTTTTCATATCGGTTTCGGTAAGACTTTAAAGTGTCAATCATACCAAAGTGTTGCTATTATTGTTTCATCGTTCTATGCGAATATTTCGCATTTGTCTCGGAAAGCTTTTATTGTGTAGGTGTTAGTTACTTATTTAGTTGTGATTTATCCCTAAGTCGTCTCTTACGACAAGCCAGTGAATCCGGCAACAAAAGTTACTACTTTACAATTTTTTTTTTACTTTACATTACACTACGTTTTTGTTATTATTTAATTGTTTATAGAACTATCACTTTATTTACATAGAGAAATAGAGCATACGTCTCTAAACATTGACCTGTTATATAAGATCGGTTTGGCATATTTTTTTAGTAAAAAGTGTAAAACAGTAAAATGAAAGAACAGTTTTCGAAACTGAAGAAATTTAAAAAAGTTATCAAACGCATGTAAAAAAATGTCGAGAACCAAACCCGTTACCACAATTGTAGTATTTAATTTGTACGTTTTGTTAACAATGTCAGCGTGATTAAAAAAATAAATTAAATTGCATTGAATTGAAATTGAATTTTTCCAGTTGTTAAATTATTTGGATCAAAAAAACTGAAATTCATGGCAAGTGTATTAGAAAAAAAAACAATATAAAAATCGATTTTTTTCACGGATTCCTTTCAACCACAAAATATCGGCCTCAACGATAGAACAGAATTCCACAACCAGAGGGGTTTAGAATTATTCCAAACAAAAGGCATGGGACGCACCCAATTTCAAACAAATTACTTAACTTTTGGCATTACTTATTTTGACAGTTCAATTTCGGAACAAATAAACTAGACGTTTCGCAGTTTTTTTTGTTTTTTTTTTTTTGTATTCCAATTTTAATTTTCAAATGGAAGTTGCTGAAAATTCTCTGTTTATAAAAAAATATATTTGCTACGCCAATTTCCATAATAAAAAATAAAATTAAAATAAAAAGAAATAATTTCATTCAACTAATTTTTAGAAAGGTAAGCAAGATTATATTAAAACATTTCAGTGCATTACAAGAAGTAGAAAAATGGAACTGCAAAAGTTTGAGGTTAGAAATCATTTTATTGCATTTTATGCAAAGCGGCTAATGCAGTTACAATTTCTCATATAAAAAAAACGTAAACAAAACCCCATTCACCAATTAGATAATCGTAATCCCTAATTACATGTTTTTAAATAACAATTAACTTAAAATGAAAACAAAATGATTCTTTTCGATGAAAACAAATATATTTAAACACAAGTTGAATGTATTCCTCTAGTTCTTCCTTGAGAAGTCAAACGAAAGCTTGAAATTAATCACTGATATGCTTCTAATAACTTGGCACACATAATCAGTGTTTTTTTTTTACAATCAGATAAATTTGTTTTGCTACAAGAAACTCGCGACGATAATCTATTTTCGGGTTTGTCATTGCAACTTTCAACTCAACTTATCAGAGGCAAAGAGAACAACATGAAAAGAATAACATCTTTTTTTATATTTCTTAACAAATTGCATTCGTACATCTATTTTCATTTTACCTATTTATGGTCCAAAGAATGCCGAACATGCGACCCTGCCACGGTCACAATCCAATTTGTCACCTTCGTTTGTTCCCAAATGTACAACATGACATGTCTGGCTGATGCACAAATAAACCAAATTGCACACCGCCTCCACCGTTTTGTCGTCGATGTTGCCCTTTGTGCAGACGACAAACATGTGCAAAATACAAAAAAACTACTATTCTTCCTTTCCTCACATATTATATATTGGGATTGTTGCTTCTTCTCTCTCAAGTAATGAACCTTTGATACGATGCCAAAACTTGCATTGAAGTAAAAAAGAGCAGATATATATATTTTAGATGCAATTCTAGTAGTGCTGTGTTAGTCACGAAATATGCTCGAAGCAGATCGCTGATTTATCGTCATATGATTTACTTATCTAACACCACTGCAGTGCGATAGAATCGATTCAAATTTCTCAATGTTCCTCCGCCAGCGATTCAGCAGCAGACAATAAGTGGAAATAGAGTCCAAGGATAAAGGTTACGCAGTAGTACAATGGCCCCAATTAGTGAAAAAAGGTCTGCGCAGCCACATGCGAAAGAGAATGCCAAGGAAAATACCTCCAAAACTCATAACAGCAACACCACCAAGAAAACCCTAGAGATTCAAGACTTCCACGAGTCTTGGTTGAGAGACATCGAGAGCTATAAAAATCAGGTGAGAATGCAACAGATGCTCACTACTCACAATCACGCCCACACACCTGAAGGATGTGCCCCCGAACCCACGACTTTGATGGCGAGTGGAAAACGTCGAAGTACTTCGCACCAAAATGGAAACCTAGCTGACTACGAAGGGGTAAGTGGATAGTTTGATGTAAATAACACTTCTTCATATGTACATATATAAGTTTCTAATCATACCTGCAACTAACTCTGCATGTTTAATTCTGTGTTTTGTGTTCTTGTTGTCTTTTTTTCATAACTGTGGGTTGCTTTTCCTTAAACACTTTCTAAAAAAAAGTTAAATTTAAAGCGGCTCCGAGAAGAGACACCAGCCAGCAACGCTATGCGCCATCATAACAATAACATGCCTCAAAATCTAAACCAAAACCATCAATTAAACCCAAGCCAAGAATCGCCTAGTTCGACTGCCAAAATAATAGTTAATTCATTTCATGCCAGTAGCTTGCTTAGTTCAAATAAAAATGGTGATCTCACAGCGAGATTGCTACCCCATGGCAATCAACTGCCGCAATCTAATACCTCCTCAGCTTTGGGTGTTCGCTTAACAACTCACCACCAAAAACAAAAAAATAATAAATTACTCGCTCCGCCAAAAGAAGACGAAGACGGTGTCGAGAGACTTAAGTTAATATTGTCCCGACCCCTTAGACCCGAACGTTTAGAATCACAACAATTAACAATTCCCGAAGAATCCAAAGGTGAATCCCCAACGCCCGACGATGAGACATGCAGTCATCCGAATGTTGATGACGATGATAACTTATTTGACGATATTGGAGGTTAGTTTAATTTTTTTTTTTTTCTTCTTTTTTATATTATCTGTTCTACTTTCACTAGATATTGATGACTTGAATGTTTTTGAAGAAGACTCTGATGATGATGAAGAAATTTATGTTGGTTACCCATTTTGGCTAGACAGTGATTCGGATATAAAATTGATGAGCGAAGCAGTAACCGTAACGAAACCAAATCCTAAATCCATACTCATCCCGAGTTTGTTCCCTCAAGTAGCACCGTACATAACATTTTCCTCGCATCTCGAAAAAGGACCAGCTGTTCCAGCAGCTTTGCATAAGATTCTCAAATGGAGATTAAGCCCAGTAATGCCACGAATTGTTCGTCGAGTCATCTTTAATTCTGGATTCCGTCTAATCAAGAGTAAGTTTTGGGTATTTTAGTTATTTAGCTTAATTATTAATATTCCTCTCCAAAAGAGACAACTGATTGGATGGCAGTGTGGGAGAAACACATGAGAAGTCCAGGATTCAAAACAATTAGATCACATCAAAAATTCAATCATATGCCTGGATCATTTCGAATCGGTCGGAAAGACAGTATGTGGAGAAATTTAAGACTCTACATGACCAAACATGGCAAAAGTGAATTTGGATTTATGCAAAAGTAAGAGATATAGTTAACATTGAATTATAATCGAATGTATTTCGTTTTTGTTTTTTTTTTTGTAGGACTTACATTTTACCAGATGAAATTGATGCATTGAAGAAAGTTTGGCCACGTTCAGCAGCACAATCCACAAAATGGATAGTCAAGCCACCGGCTAGTGCTCGCGGTGCAGGTATAAGTGTAGTGAATAAATGGTCGCAGATACCAAAGGACAAGCCGGTTGTTGTTCAAAAGTAAGTTGTGGAAATTGAACCATATATGCCATAGAGCAGTGTTTTTTTTTATTTTCGATTAAGGCATAAATAGATCACAAGTTTTCTGTCTGCTATTACACGACGTGAATTTTTCGAAATATGTGCGATCCAGAATAAAACAAAACGGAAAATAAACTGACCCGTAAATCAGGAGGCAGAATGCCATTTCAAAGAAAAATTCGGAGATGATTTCGAAATTAAAAACCTATAAACGTATAACATGTTTCTCATTGGTTCCAACCAATAGACAAAAAAATTAAATCGATTTCTTAATTAAATGGAAACTTAGAAAATGGAATATGCATTATTCTCTGTGTATGCTTTAGATATTGACAAAACAAAAAAAAAAACAGGCAGACAATAACTTGAAATCCAAGATTTGGATGAAATTCAATTTTTTTTTATTAAATTTTATTTCTCGACCATTTTTTTTACAAATATTTCGCTTTTTATTTTGCAGATACATCGAAAAACCACTGCTAATCAACGAAAACAAATTTGATTTACGTCTCTACGTGCTCGTGACATCAATAAATCCCCTTCGAATTTACATGTATAAAAATGGTTTGGCGCGTTTTGCTTCAGGTTCTTAATTTAATCATTACAATGGTATCTGGAATGTAATTTCTTTTTTTTTTCTTATATTTCAGTGAAGTATAGTTCAGATTTGACATCACTCAACGACCGATGTATGCACCTTACAAACTACAGTATAAATAAATTATCTGAAAACTATGCTAAAAATGAGGACATAAATGCTTGTCAAGGACACAAATGGACTCTGCAATCACTGTGGTCTTATCTGGAAAAACGTAAAGTAGACACTAAACGACTTTGGGCATCACTTCGCAATCTAGCTATTAAGTCTTTAATAAGCGGGGAAGGATGTTTGAATAGGATGTATCGACAAAATGTGAATAGTCGCTATAATTGCTATGAGCTTTTTGGTTTTGATGTTCTCTTGGATGAGAATTTAATTCCGTGGTTGCTTGAAATTAACATATCACCATCATTGCACTCTGAACTGCCACTAGATCTTCATGTAAAGGGTCCTTTAATTCGAAGTGTCCTGAATACAGCACTATATCAAGTAAACCATTCGAATACATCAATGTTGATTTTTAATCGAAAAGAAAAATAATTACTTTTTAAAGGTGCCACCGAAACTAAGCGTGCGACAGCAAGCAGAAATCTTAAATGAACTTAAATTGACGGGTCCACTTTGCTATGACAGACATCTTTTTACAACGATCCTATCGGCCGAAGAAACCAAAAAACATAATTTATATACCAGTCGGTTGGTTGAGTTTCGTGAAGAGGTGAAAAGATTAATTTTTCAAAATTTTTCCACACTAATTTCCTATTGTTTCTCCCAGTATCTGGACTCAATTTTAGATAATCTTACACCGGATGATGTACGGTGTCTTGTTATATCCGAAGATGAACGAGCCCGCTGTGATCCATTGGAACGGATTTTTCCCAATGCAGATACATACAAGTTTCTTGCATATGTCGAGAATCCTCGTTACTACAACCGACTACTAGACGCATGGGAAACAAAATATCTTGATGATAGAGACACTGGGATAGAATTGTTACAGAACTTATGTCTCGAAGGTTATCATTTGAAAGTTCCTGCAGCTGCTTTGATAGAGGTATGTTTTTTTCACTTCAAGTTTATTAAAATAATTTGTGGATTGTTTCAGGAGCCTAAGATCGATTTAACTGATATTGATTTGATGTATATGAAACCAGAAGAAATTGCCAAACGTCGTGAATCTGTTCAAACATTGAATGGCCAGCCAAGTGATAATATTACAAAGACGACAAATAATAATGATAACACACAAAATGCCACGACGTCTCTTAATGGATCAAGTTTGCCACCGAGTTGTTCAGCAGATGTTGCTGTTGATAATAGTGATGTGCATAAAAATATATCTCGACCAATAGCTGTAGGATCTAATGTAAGTTTATTTGCATTTGGTTTTAATTTTTACTAGGTACCTATATATTTGTAATTCTCTACTTTTTGTTTTATTTATTTTTATAGTAAATGGTTGGACTATGAGACTGACTATCCTAAGAACATCATGAAGCATATATTTTTAAAATAAATTTAACACACAATTTTGGTTAAGAGATAAGAAAGAAATAAATAAATTATATTGAAGTACCAAAATTATCTTGAGTTTTTTGTTGAATCAAAAAGATGTACAAATTTGGAAGAGTTTTATGCTATAATTAGAGTTTCTTTAGTAATTATTACAACTCGTAAATGTTTAATTGCATTTAATAACCAAAATTTGATTTAAATAATCCATAGTTAGAGTTGTTTTGTCATGGAAATAACTAATCGTCTCTGAAAGTCATATTATGTTAGAAACAACATCAACTGGAACAACCTGGTCATCGTCCAAGTTCAATTTCATCAAAAAATCTAATTTGCTAACTAAATCTAAATTATATTTATTTTATTTTTTCTTAAATCATACAACAAAGTATTAAAACTCAATTAAAATGTTTTGCTTTAATTTAAATAGAACTTTGTTTGTACATTTTTATGTCCATTAATTTCTTGCCACACATCGCACATATTCCTTTTTTATAAGCACACGATTGGCAATAGTGGGATCCGGCTTGGTAGACTTTTTGGCGACATATTCTGCAACATTCTTATTGATAATTAAACATTGATCAACCAAAACATTTCTAATAATGTACCTGCAAGGAGCAAGTGATTTTGCCATGGGACTGGCTTTTTCTCGAGCACTTGTTAGGGCTTTGTTTTCGTTTACTTTTCTTCCTCCGGGCTTGGTTGTATTGCGAGCACCGGCCTTCCATGGGTCAGGTGTGATTATTTTAGATAATTTGGCTTCACATTTGTCACAAACCATTTTGTTTAATATTCAATTTGTAATTATTTTATACTAGTGCATTTATTTATACAAAAAAATGAAAATTGAAAACAAAACTGAATTGAAAAATTTGTTTTTTTGACAACCTTCATTTAACGTAAGTAAAATAACCATTTTTCGAGCCACGTTACGTTACGTGTCTTTAATATGTCAGCCAAATTAAACTACCTTACCCTAAGGAATTATCTGTTCACACTAGAACTGTTTTATTACTTGATTGAATATTGCTCATAGTGCCTGGCTACACGGTGATTTTTCAATCGATTGAAAAATCACGTGCGGTGGCTACACAGTGTTGTGCCCAATCACGTTCCATTTTTCCATTTCGTAAATAATAGACATAAAAACTTTTGAAAACATAAATCTACACCTTTGAAATTACAATGAATGACAAATTGACATTGTCATTGACAAAAAGCCGGAAAAAAATAAACAAACTTCAAAAAGAGGAAAAATTTAGCAATGAAACTGTATTGCGCACTCGGAAAATTCAGTTCCTTTCGTGAGCATCTTCCCCCTTTACTCCTCATCCCTCTTGACTACAAACTGGCTGGTTAGGCGATTGAAAAATCACCGTGTAGCCAGGCACTATCATCAAGATGGTTTTTGTGTTGTGTGGTGTGGTCGTCTAAGGGGGCACTTGTATATACACAGAAACAGGAACCAAAAAATTAATAAATGTAGTAAATCATTCGAATTCGGAAGGTAAAAAGTGCGGAAACACGGCTTAAATTTTGGGCAACTGGGACCTCTTCATTTTAAAAGCCTGTCTATATTGGTGCAACCGAACATGAGTCTTCTAAACATATGAACGTTCGGTAAATACATGAAAGAATTTGTCGTTTTGAGGTTTAAAAAACACACCCACAGTATTTCTATTTTGGACGAAACAAAATAAATGTTTCACGATGTTTTTATCGCACAGTAAACTAAGGAAACTTTTTTATGTGGTTTTTGATTGGATTTTGGAAGTTAGTTTCAGTTGCGGAAATATTTAAACAAAAGTTCAGCACTATTTACTTTCTAAAATCGGCAGGTGAGTTAAGCTTTAGCTCTCGTGTAAGATATACTTTTCCATATTCCTAAAGAGCAAAACATTTTTTAACAAAATGTAGCTTGCAGAAACATTAAAAACCCCTAAAAATTAAAAGTATTTTGTTTACTACCTTATCATTGAAAATAATTTTGTTTAAAAAAGAATCACCCTATTACCCAGTGTGTATGCGCCGTAATGCCCTGTCAAAAACTGCGATGTCTCACTTCGCCATTTAAATTGGAAAAAAAATTCTATCGCCTTGCAGTGAACTGCGTTGAAATTAAATTAAAAAAGAATAACAAAAGCAATAAGCAAATCAAAATCAAAATATAAACAAAAATTTTAATTATTTTGGATGAAACAAAAACTATGTCCGATCTAAACGATATCTACACGGATTTTGTTGAAATTAAAAAAGAACGCAAACCCAAACGTGAACCAAATAAGCTTGTCGTGATCAACGAGGAGGACCTCATCCGTCAAGTTGAAATTCGACCGATTTTATATGACAAGTCATTAAAAGGATATCGAAAGTCAGCTTTGCGCCATCAGTATTGGAAGGAGATTGCAAATTCTATTGGATCGAGTGGTTCGTAAAATTTATTGCTTCGCTTTTTTTTGTATTTGTTAAAATTATTTATTTATTTTTCGTTTAATCAGTAAAAATGATGTGAATTCGATTTATTTCAAATCTAGAATTTAAGAAAGGAAAAACTTGAATAGTATTACCATATGTTTGGTGTGTACTTGTTTGATTCTATTGAAAATGTTTGCACTGGAATTGCTTTTGCGGACAATTTCAATATACACAATTTTAATTGGCTTATTTATTTTGTGTACAGACAACGCCCGAAGAGCGGTAATTTTAAGTTATCTGCCGATATAAAATAATCGCTTGGCATCAAGGAGCATTCTGTTGTTCCCTCTAGCTGTATTAGCTTCACGTTCAGTTGGTTTTTTTTTTTTGTTTACAACAATATGGTAGAAGAACCCACTCAACAAGTTTTCTCTAGAAGTTCTCGCAGTGGAAACTTTTGATAGTCAAAAAAAAATGGTCATGCCAACAGAAGGAAATCAGTCCTTCGTGTTTTGGATGTACAATATGTTGCATATTAACATTCTTTTGACGAAAACAACACTGCTATGCTAAAGGGGTTACCTGTTCATGCCTTGACCCCATGATATTTATTTGACCTTTAAGTTCTACACAAATCCTTTTAAGTGCTAAAAAGTAAGTCAAACCTAAATTTCCAATGGTTAGTGATTTTCATTCACAAAATGGAATTTGATCACACAAAGCTTCTGTCTTCATTGTTATGCTATGAAATTGTTGATTAACGCTGAAAACAGAAAAAAAAACTAAAACTTTTGATCTTTAGAACAGATACCTAAATACTTGCAGTGGTTTTGAGTTATTAAAGTGTGGAGATCTGTGTACAGATCATAATCAAAGAGGATTATAATGAAAACCGGACGAAGGAATGCCTCAACTTAGTGCAAAATAGGAAAGAAGCACCGAGGAAAACATTTTGCGAGAATTGGAATGTTTCAATGCCTGCCAATTGAAAACTTCCAAGTATTCAGTAATTAAGATGGTTCCTTTTCTTCACCTGTTTTTAGCGGCTCTAACCTTCAACCCATTACGAAACTACAATTCAAAATATGAAGTGAATCAAGGAAAACTGCACTTAATTATAACAAAACTATGATTTTTGTATTCACAAAAATACAGAGGCTGTATTTACTTTTTTGAAAGTTCTTTTTAATTTTCATGGTTAAAACAGTTTTCTTTATTGGACCTGGTCTATCACCATATTCTGTTTGGACCATGATTACTGCGACACTTTGTTTGTATGTAAGCTCTGGTTTTTAAGATCAAAATCAATTCCAAATTTTTCAAATTCTTGGATTAACTTGTGAAAATTTTTCAGAAATTGTTATTTATTTTCCAATTTTTCGATTTAATATAAAACGGCAACTATTATACTCGTACATTCATAACTTTGTATACACATGAACTATTATAGATTTTTTTTTATTTATATCAACAGTTGAAGAGTGCAGAAAACGTTGGCGCTCCCTTCGTGATGCATTTTCAAAACACTACAAGTTAATGGGAAGAATGGAACCAGTAACTTATAAGCGCAAGAAATGGATATTTTTTGATCAAATGAGTTTTATTGCTCAGTATTTGGACAACTCCAAGTAAGTTTGAAAAACAATAAAAATATATCTTCAAATCTCTATGAAAAATTTCAATCTACTTCTCAACTTTTGCAGCTTGGAGATTGAAGAAACCGTATTGGAGGACTTTCAAGATAACTCTCATGATGACATCTTAATACATGATTCTGATTCGGGAGCCAATATAAATGTGAACGACGTAAATGACATCACACACAGTTCATTTAAGACTGACAATAATTCAATTAATACCAGCCTCATCGATGATGAACCTAATTCCACCAATCATCATCACCACCAACAGCAGCTTCATCATCAGCGGCAGCATCAACAACATCAAAACGATGCAACAGCAATCGATATTGTTGATGGTAATCAATTTATAACCCGCATATTTCCAAGTCCTACAACGACAACTCAATATTTAACACTGGACGAACAAGACACCGAAATTGTACAGCGCCAAGAAGATAAAAAACAATTACAGCAACAAACAGCCAAAATCCATAATACCCTTACAGCCGAAGAATATGCCACTCTTATGAACATCGATGGTGATGATAAATTTTTGCTTAGCTGTTCGCCAATTTTAAAACGTCTCTCTAGGCATAAAAACGCCCTGGCACGTTTGAAAATTCAACAGATTCTCTATAATATTGAGTTTGGTGGTGAAGTTATGCAACCCTAGTACAACTATTATTTAATCTATCATTTATTATTATTAGTGTAATATATGTAAATTTTTATTTAAATGCAAAAAAATACTTTTAAGCTTTATTTTTTTTTCTAAGAAAAACAAAATTTTTAGTATAATAGTTACAGAATATCTAAACAATACTAAGGGAAGTTAAACTCCAGCTGTTCAGCATACGATAAGAGTGTAAGAACACGAATGCTCTACATCTTAGGTCTCAGAATCATAACTCGATGGCTGAATATACAAGAAAACAAGACAGACATTTTTTCACGATTAATAATAATTATATTTAACAATGATTGTGCTGCAAACAAATAGCAAGAAATTGCATACTCCGTCTGTGACAACTGATATAATTTAAATCCTTTGTTACTTTCAAAACACTCGCAAACCTCCAACTAAATTTAGTAATAAAAATGACAATCATTTAGCATTATCGTTTGGCTAAAATATATGTCTGCATATACCTTGTTCTTGAAATTTGGTGACGCTCTAGTTTCTTTAGGAATAATTGATAAATCAGAATTTAAACTGCATTTATCATTATTGTTGGTTTTATAACCAAATGGCACCCTCATAATCGTTGATAAACTTCTATCTATGCGATTGATTCTTATCGCTTATAGATATAGCACTATTTTAAGCTTTGATAAAATTACTAATTCAGTACTTAAATTTGTTAAGCCAAAGAAAGAATGAAACAAATCCCGATTCTAGGAGTTTTGATATTTACCAAATTCTTAGCTGTGGGTAAGGGGTTAGCATTTCCATATCATACCGTTATTTATAAATTCAAAACTATTATCTTCAGCAATTTGTTTGGAATGCTATACATGCAAATCAAATTTAGATATTGATTGCGCTAGAGATCCAGGAAAGCAATTGGACGTGCAGGAATGCACAGAAGGTGATGAATGTGTTACTGCAATAAGTAAGTTGATATGATTATGTGGTAAACGTGTAATGTTAATTTTAATATTCCTATAAACAGTTGTTAATGGTACTACTCAAAGGGGTTGCTTATCAGATGTATTTCCAAGCAAATACTGCACCTTATGTGAGAAGTGCAACACATCCCTCTGCAATGTTCGCATTTATCCCCACAATCGACTGCGTTGCTATGAATGCCTTGGTTCATCTTGTATAGATATTCAAAATAGCACATTTTATAAACCAGAGGTTTGTGGCGTTTACAAAGAGAACGATCGATGTTATACCAATGTAATCAGCCAAGAAACCGTCCGCCGGGGTTGTGAAGCAGCTGATATTGATAAGTTAGTTAACTGTTCTAACATCTGTCTGAAGTGCAATTATGATGGTTGTAACAATGAAATAGGAGTTACACGTCATAATTGCCTTACATGCTCTTTCATTTCATCACTTTCGTCGCCAGACTATGCGTGCCTTAGAAATCAGAAGGATTCAGGTGACCAATGTGAAGTAATAGGGACACAAACGTGTTACAATAAAGTACTGCTTGGTCATAAGGGTAAGTGTTTTACCCTAAGAAACGAACAGACAAACATTCTTTATCGAGGTTGTTCTTCTACGATGGGATCCACAATTAATGGTAATTTAACAGAATGTTATGGCGAGTACTGCAACAGGGACTGTGCAAATATTAATTGCAATGTATGCGACACAACAACCAATCCAGCATGTCGTAATCAAACCAATTCGCTAAGATCTGAAAGATGTGAATCGAATTCATGTTTTTCATGTGAAGCGGGTATGCATCTCTGGCGTGGCTGTGGATCAGATTCGGCGCAACCAAAAACAAATCAAATATGCTATCAATGTCGTGACGCAAACGGTTGTAATCGACAAAGTATTCGATCGTGCTACAAGTGTTCATCATTGGATGAACCAAATTGTTCCAATTGGTCGGATATTTCAAATATAACTGCCAGTAATTGTACACATCCAGATGAGAAATGTGTGACTACTCTAGTTTCCAGATTAAATTTGGTCTACACTTTACGGGGATGCTCTTCTCATGTAAGTGAACGTACAGAAAGTGATCCATTTTGTGATCGATGTGAAGGCAGTCTGTGCAATGATGGACCGAAAAATTGGAATCCTGATACGAGAATAATTAAATCCCAAAAATGGTTGCGTTCCTACATGGGGCAACGAAATGCGAGCGGAAATTTGAAATTAAGTTTTGGATTTTGGTATATTTTTGTGTTCAAATTAATTCTTGAACATATTTTTAATTAAAAAAAAAAGCTGGTGTAAAAAAAATTATAATTTCAATTGAAAAATACTATGGCAAATTGGAAACTTATAAGTGCGGTCAAAAAGCAAAATTGATAATTTTTAATGGGCAAAAGTAATTAAAAAAGTATTCACCAATTTCTAATTTGTAACGTTCAATATCTTTGGTAGTCAAGGATTTAAGATACTATAAATCATTGATTAAATTGAATAAGAATTTATAACTACATATAAATATTTTATTTTGTCCTGGACAGTAGAAGTGAGTTAGGCACTATTGATAAAAATATACTATACCGCCTCCCTCGTTTTTTTGCCAGAGAACCAACATTTATATATCTTCAATATGAGTCATTTCGCTTCATAAATACAGAATTCGATAAAAAATCGACCACAGAGACGTCTATTGGATCCACCTTTTGTGATTTTCTTTTTTGAGCAGTTTCGTTTTAAGTGTACAGGGTTCGTAGAAAAAAATATTAATTTTTTTATATAATGTAAATACGTGTTATTTAAAAAATAAATACATAGGTTATTTATTATTCGACAAAAGATCAATAGATACAATTTTTGAATGCTAAGTTGGGCGAATTTTTTCTTTTGAGCTCAAATAGTTAATGTTAAACTACCTCGAATAATTTATGTTTTCTCCTTTTAAACTATGCATACAAATTTTGGAAGCATCTGAAATGGCTAGCAACTAAACAACTCGAAAAAATCACACGATAAACGATTTAAACAATTTTTATTGAAAAAGTAAACTTTTAAAAGCTATTTTAAATTAAGTCTCAAATATTTTCGATAGAAAAACAAAGAATGCGATTCTTCCAACCACACTCTATTGTCATATCATAACTGGTAAATTCGAATGAATCACAAATATTATCTATTTGTGTTTGCCGTCATATGAAATCAAGTATTCCATAACAAAAATCCTTAAAATTCTATTAATATTTTCGGTGGTTGTATAGTCAATAATTGACATATCATCATCTTTTGTATGCCAAACGTTTGGAAAAGGTATGGGGATCAAATGAACTATTGGTACACCTAAGTTAAGAAATGGCACATGATCATCTTCGATATGTGTCTTCAAAGAAAGCGACTGGAAATATTGATTGTGAGATTCTCCTCCACGTGTCATTCCACTGGTTGAATATCGTTCCATCAATCCGCTCTCGGACAGACGATCCTCAATAAATGCCAGTTTGGAATACCAGCCTTCTGTATTTTGGAAGCAACTATAGAATTTTGGATCTGGTGCTCCCAGTAAATCTAAAAGCATTAACATATCGATTCGGTCGAGCAGTTTTTCATTTTTCCACTTTTTTGCCAGATGTCGTGCACCGTATATCGAGTCGTTGGGTCCCCATGTTTCGAATGCTTCTTCACCGTCGAAGAATATAAACATCAGACTTAATTTTTGATCTTTAAAGTTACTCAAAATATCATTCATGACTGTGGCCATATTCAATAACATGGCACAAGGAACTGCCGAATCAGTTGCTCCTAAGAACTCATAGTCCGGCATGTATTTGCTGTCATAGTGGCATGCCAATACAAGGTATCGTTCAGCTTTTGGATTGAACGTGGCTATTATATTATGAAATGTAAGTTTCCCCATTATAGGTGCAATATCTTCAAAAGAGTCCATTGTCACCGACCAATTTAGGTTCTCCAAAGATTTTACAATATAATTGCGAACATTTTTGTGACCATCGGTGCCTACTACTCGCGGGATAAGAATTTTATTGACAGCATCTCGGAGATGGCTAGTGTTCGAAAGTTGACTCAACTTGCCCACTTCTCTGTCCGATATATCCAACGTATTGTATTTTATCTGAAAATATTTGATTTAATACCGGCTTTTTGTTATAAATATTGATCTTAATAATTAAGGTTCTTTTATTTGGAGTGTTTTTGTTCACCTGTTTGCGCCCTACATAAGTAGAGAAATCATCATCAGAAGCAGTAATTAACACTAATGACGTAATGATTACATGAAGAAAAAGTATATTAATTGCCACCATGGCTTGACTAAATAAACAAACTAAAAATCTAACGTGCAACTGTCGAGTGGTCTATTTTTTTTTTATCAATTAACTACAAACATATGGTTAGGATTTAGGAAGGCTAGCTAGGTGGAGCAACAAAACGAAGTTTTGTTTTTGTTTACTTTTTCTTACTTTTTGACAGCTCCCACTGTTGTAGCGAGTTGGAAAACTCTAGCTAAAGGTTCAGTTTAGGAATTGTTCATTTTGGATAGGTCTTACCATACGTGGAAAACAAGAAACAGGAAAATGGGTAGTCGTATTAATTAAAGGTTTGTTCGTTGTTAATCAACTATAAAAAAAACTCGGAGTTGCTCAAGTTAAATTTTGCATCAAACACAATCCAAGCAGAAGTTTCATCTTATTTTATAATTTTGTACAATTTCCAATTTTTAGCCAAGAATCATTTTATGAATCAAATAAACAACCAAGCTATGGGCAAAATATATGTTTTAACATCTGAATTTCTATTCAAAATTTACAAAATGCCAACAGTTGATTTAAATTTTGACAGCTCTGATATATCATCGAACACGAGCTCCAAACTAACATCGAACACAGACCAAATAAACTCGGACGAAAAAAATAGATACAAAAAAGCGCTTAAGAGTTAATTCAGGGTGGCCCAGGGCGCCCCTCCGCTTGAGCCCAGCAGCCAACCCAGGAGATAAAATCTGAGACAACCACCACCTTCAGTCTCAGTACCTCGTGCCACACACACCTTTCCCTTCCCATCCTATCCTATCCTTCACGCCCGCGCTGTGTTGATACATATAAAGGGTAAACCAAAAATCCCCTTGAGCGCGCGCATATCATAAAAAAAAAGAGCTGACAAGGAACAAACCTAAATTCCAGCAAATAGCTTGAAAGGTATATGTTTCACCAAATCGGTGGAAATATTCACATTATTCATGGTTAAGAAAATCTACTCTTGTGTCTAAGTAAGGAGGCAACACAACAACAAACAATTAAAATTTTTCCAAAGTTGGAAATACGACCCTTGCATTTTATAGCGAAACACCAATACATATTCATAATATACCCATATAAATATGCTCAGAAAATGGGTGGAAAAGAGCGCTACGAGTGACCAAAGAAAAGCGACATAAATAAAACTCTTGTGGATACACCTTTATTACTTTCAAATCATTTCACGAACACACCCACTTAAATACAAATGTCACAAAAAGAAATAAATAAAATTAAAAGGGAATAAGAATTAAGAAAACATGGCGTGTTGATTGCGAAATAAACAAAAGTGAAGTTTTTCTTTTAGGAAGAAAAATTATGTGTTTTTATCGCAGAAAAAAAAAGAAACTGTTTTATTAATAAATCTCTAAATTCGTACTACATCACATAGCAAAAATAAATCATCACCGAAAATGTCCTTTCGCAAGAAAGTGAGTAAATTTATAAATATAAATATGTATATATAAAAAAAGAGGAAAAATTCAACTTACAGCTTCAGCCAATTTGTGATTGCGTACTATTTCTGGATAAATTGGAAACCCTTGTGGTTGGGAATTTGTTTTAAATAATTGTAAATATTTTTTTGCATCTCTTAAAAGTGATAATCCGTATGTGGAAAATTTTGACATCGTTTGGTCGGACAACGAGTTACAATGTAACAAGAAAATAAACTAATTTACATACAGAGAGACACATAATTATGCCCAAACTAGACAGGCGCGTTTATTCAGAATAGTAATTACGCAAGCACAATTTGTGCAGAATAGCGCTCTGCAGTTTACAGACAATAGAAAACTATTTCGGTTTTTTTGCAGAGCACAACTTCTACAGAGGAATCTAGTTCGAGTTCGTCGTCAGGTTCTTCAAGTTCCAGCGGCAGTAGCAGCGCCTCGGAAAGTGGTACTTCCTCCTCTGAAACAGATTCATCTAGTTCAACAGAAACAAAGCCAGCTAATGCGTCAGCAAATCCAAAAGCACCTGAACCAGTCAAGTCACAGAACGTACGAAGGAAGAGTTCCACAGAAGTAAAGGGTCAGATCAAGAGTGATGATAAGCCCACTGCTTCTGCTGTTGGAACTAAAGCTCGAGTATCCACTAGTGGGACAAACCCCAGACTTTCAAGGAGCAGTGTGTATTCCAGCGATGACGACGTTCCTCCTAGCAAACGACTTAATAGATCGAATTCTAGCACACAGCCTCCAAACACTCGTAAAAGACCGGGGACTGAGAAGAAGACTGTTGCTAATGCCCCTGTGCCAAGTCATCCACCAGCGAATGGTGGTGGTAAGGCTCCTCCGGCAATAGTAAAACAACATCAGCAGCAAAACTTTGCCTCAAAAGTTGTTGGTAGTAAGACAAAGGCGTTTCACACTGCCGCTAAATCCCAAGCTCTGTCCAATAGTAATTCCAAAAACAAAAGTATATTTTCTCCAGATAACTCTTCCGATTCTGGTCAAGAACAAGGCAAGAAGTCTGAAAAAAAATCCCAGAGAGGAAATACAAATACACAACAGAAAGGTAAGACCAGCGTAACAGGAGCAAAATCTAAACCCACCATTCCGAAAACTAAATCACCACAAAAAGCGCGCCCTCCACTGATTGGAAAGGCAACAGCTAATCGAAGAAGTTCAGATGAATTCGATTCTGAAAGTGGTTCTTCATCTGGAGAAGGTTCATCTTCATCATCCGACTCAGATGCATCCGAATCCAGCGACACTTCATCATCGCCACCTTCGAAACGTGCGGTTCAAAAGAAGGCGCTTTCGACAAAGACGCCATCGATGAAAACTGATAAAGCTGTAGTTTTGTCTGATTCAGATGCAGCGGCCACGGCCAACAAACAAACCACACCAAGAAAGCTAACTAGATCTTTAAGTACGCGAAGGTCAAAACATATTCTTGGAAAAGTCTCAGATAGCGACTCTGAAGGTGACCTAGACAAGCGATCACTTTCGAAAAGCCCTGCTAAGAAAGCCTCGGTTGTGACAAAAAGCAAGGCGAAGGCAAAAACAAAGCGCGATATGAAAACTGAAAAAGCTTGCGCTGAACGAGCCATTTCGCCACAGCCTCAAGAACAAAAGTGTCCAATAGAGGGATGCGATTCGTCAGGTCATCTCAGTGGCAACTTAGAGAAACACTTTTTGCCAGAAGCTTGTCCCATATTCCACAATATGTCTGCATCGGAGTGCAAAGAACGGGCAAACGAAAGAAAACTGAAAGATGACGAGTATGATAGAGTAGCGAGTCAGTTCGATCCTCAGAAAAAAGTCATCACTCCCGAACAAAAGGAGTATCTGCATAAAATCCGAGAAGCACGTGCGAGATTTAAGCCACAACAAGCTCACTCATCGATGTCGGACAAAATAAAGAGTGAAAAGGATTGCACAGATCACGATCGAGAACCCAATTTGATCGGTTTAGTTCCGGAGTATGATCTGCAACTTTTTAGAGAAGCTCAAGCAATAGCTAGCGAAAAAATCGAAAACGAATTAAAGGGTCTTCAAGTTGGCAAGGGTATCAAGTAAGTAACTCGATTCTATCAAATCCTTTTAACATCTATTAATAATTGATTTTTCTCATTATCACTCAGATACATCACAATGGGAAAATACCAAATGAAGGTATGGTATCAATCACCCTATCCAGAGGATGTTGCACGTCTTCCGAAAATGTACATTTGTGAATTTTGTCTGAGGTATCAAAAATCCGAGACAGGTATCAAGAGACACGCACAAAAATGCATGTGGCGACATCCTCCAGGTGATGAAATCTATAGAAAGGGAAAATTACAAGTTTGGCAGGTGGATGGCAAGCGACACAAACAATACTGCCAACATTTGTGTTTATTGGCGAAATTCTTTTTGGATCACAAAACTCTATACTGTGATGTAGAGCCGTTCTTGTTTTACGTAATGACATTGGCCGACATTGATGGATGCCATACTGTCGGATATTTTAGCAAGGTAAGTTCTTGAATACTCGATCTAATATTTAATAATTTATTAGAAGAAGCGTAACGATATACACGCTTGAACTTTAGGGGAAATCAGTCTGAAAACTTGAAATTGTAAGGTTTTTTTTTAGTGGACAAATGGAAAGTGTGTATACCACTAATCTAAAATTAGTAAAGGATCCCCGAATTCATACAAAAATAAAACCTTCGAATAATTGATAAATTCAAATATAACAAAATAGTTCAAAATTTTCAATTTTGTATGTGCATGCTCTTCAAAGTTAAATTTTTAACAAGTAGTGGAACGTTTTATTTACATCTTCAAGTTGTTTGCTATCGATTATTGTATCTTTTAGTTTTTAAATCTAATAAGATCATCGTAAATAAACAATATTTCCTGATTCATTTTCCTTTTTACTATAATCGACTCCTCAGGGAAAGGTGAATGTTGAATGTACACATTGTGCAGAGCTTAGTTTATTTTGAAAAAAACAAAATTAAACCAAAGTAGCTTATTTGAAAAGATTATTTGCTCGAGAAGTTTTTTCTTTTTAACTTCCCATAGGGAGTTATTGTAATCGGTCCAATTTGTCAAATTGTTTCAAGGTCCCTAGAGCCTATATCAATCATTTTTAGAGAGATGTATGTGTGTGCGTGTGTACGTACGTTCGTACGTCCGTACGTTCTGGTACCATTTTTAGTCGTCGATATCTCAAGAACGAGTAGAGATATCGACTTGAAATAAATTTTGTTTTACAGATAATAACTTCGAAAAAAGCTGAAAGGGCGTTTATTAA
Source organism: Syrphus vitripennis (assembly GCA_958431115.1). Lineage (NCBI taxonomy): Eukaryota > Metazoa > Arthropoda > Insecta > Diptera > Syrphidae > Syrphus > Syrphus vitripennis. Next base: position 146,583,566 of record OY288108.1, on the reverse strand, counting down.
TATTCAATCAGTTGTTTTTTTACTATAGCAGTTTAAAAAAGAAGTGAAAATTTTGGTTGGGCTCAAATATCTCACGAACAAATAATGCTATTGACTTGAAATAAATTTTATTCGATACATTATGACGTCATACAAATTTGATATGAATTTGGAAAAAAATCAATATACCGTTATTTTTTAAAATCAAAAAAACTAAAAAAAAATTTATAACTCGAATATCCTTAGATGGAAAAACGATATTAACTTTAAAATAATTTTATTTTACGAAAAATGTTGTTTTTACTACTACTGGTGAAAATTTCAAAAATGGACAGTTTTTTTACAAAAAATTAAAAACTACAAAAAATTCTACCAAAAATTGGTATAAATTGTCTTTCGACTCAAATTTCTCAAAAACGGGTAACTATATTGACTTCTTGTTTGTTTTATTTTCTACATAACATAATTGTTAGCAACTGATAAAATTTTGACAAATATTGAATGGGCAGTTTTTTTTAACAAAAAATCAAAAACTGTTAAAAATTCTAAAGAAAAGTAGTTACAATTGTATTTCAGCTCGAATATCCTGAGAACGAACAACGATTGTGCCTTCTAAAATATTTTATTTAATACATAGTACAATTTTTTATGAAAGGTTAAATTTTGACAAATATCTAATTGACAGTTTTTGACAAAAAATATAAAAAAAAAATAAACTAAAAAGTGGTAAAATTGGTTTTTCGACTCGAATATCTTGAGAACGAACAATGATATTGAATTTGCCATTAGGTATTTAATTTTATACATAATAAAATTTTTTACAGCGGGTACATATTTGACTTATTGTTTGAATTTAACAGCTAAAGTTTGTTTCGCAGAAAATTTGGTTATTTGAAAAAACTAAATATAAAGTTTTCAAGATCACAAATGGGAAGTTATCAGTGTGGGTCGCACCCAGCGTCTTTTTCAAATATAATATGTAAATAAATGATAGAGGATCAAAGAACAGATATTAAAAAAAAAGTTTAAACAAATGTACTCGTACATACTCGTATATAAAAAAAAAATTTTTAACTATGATTTATTTATTTATTTGTTTTAAAATGTTCGATTGTATTCTAATGGTGCAATGATTGTGTTTTAATGCACCCCTGGCTTTGGTACGATATATACCTTTTAGGAAACTGCAGAAAACCCAAGTTTTTAAAAAAGAAGTTGAGTTAAGTAAAGTTAAATCCCTCATTACGATTTTACGAATAGCGAATCGAACGTTTGGGAAATCCAAGATTTGGAAATATTAGAAAAAGCGAAACTTTTGCCTTTTTAGATTTATGTTCATCTATACCATTAAAAAATGTTCGTTTGGAGTTCAACATTCAATTCGCTATATGTACAATGTACATATGTATGTAAGTGTAACATTTTATTCGCTGATGCGAAAGAAAATTTTTGATGGTCTTCACTATTGATACGTGTTTAAGCGCTTGCGACAATTCTGAAAACAAAATAGGTCTGTTTGATATTAGCACTGTGGGTCGTCCAGAATTTGTTCTGAAGTGTTTTATGTAGCTCTTTTTCGCCCTAAGTTGTTTGCTTTGAATTTGAAATTTCTTAAAACACAGGACTATGTCGCAGACTTAAAAACCAATCTGATTTGCGTTGTGGCATACTCTGCATCTAAGGGGCTTTTCAATTCTCTTTGGAAAATGGTGACCTTTAGATAAAGCAACGTTTGTTTTGATGTCGAAGGTTGGGGAATTTTTTATCTTCTAAGATAATATCGAGCAATATCTCTTTGAAAGGATAGCAAGTCATCTTCGGAATCATCTGCGACTTTATATAGTTTCCAAGCGTTCATCAATATAGAGCTTAGCACTGGCGTAAAAAGGGGCCACCACCACTTTTTGCCTCGAATTTATATTTTATAGACATTGACAAACTAGTCGTGGAAGTCAAAGCCACCCATATCATTATTATAGTCCGCAATAAGGTTCGGCTGCTGAATGAAAACTTTTGTTTTTTCTATTGAAGACTAACGTTTGACATGCATGACAATGGATATTTTTGGTATAAAAGATTCATAAGCGGGCTGAGCTTTGCCATCTTGTCTCGAGCATCTAGCGTCGATCATTTTCTTCGAATGCATTTATTGCATTTGGAAGACTATCGAATCTCTTTTATGTCAATGAACAAAAACAATCAAATTTCATTAAAACAAATTTAAAAAAGGACCAACGGTAAAATCCAATTTTCTGTACCCGCAATGGTAGTAAATAGGTTAAGATGTTTGAACACAGTGTGACTTTAGGAAAATAGGGAAGGATTTCCCTTCCCGGACTTTTGTACGTCGAGGTGCTTCAGGACTGTAACTGCACGAGTGCGAAAGAAGATTAGTCCATTTACGCTTTCAAATGCGGAATCATAACACTGGCAAATTGGTTTTCTTAGGGAGCTGACAGATGTGTTATTAGGACAAAACCTCTCACAAGACGTGTGCCGCCGATGGGATGAGCTCGACAAAAAATATATGAAAATATAAAAGTGGACAAAGTGGAAGATCTGTGCATAGCAAGATATCAGCTGATAAACTTTAAGCTCTGAAAATGTTCGATGTCAAAAAAAAAACTGACTAGCTCTGGGTTTTTTTGACAAATGAACCCAATACACCCAGAAAGAAATTTATCTTCTTTTCAGAAGAAGAACTGTCATTCTGACACAGAACGTGAACATTTAAAAAAAAAGACAGAAATACAAGACCCCTTTCACATGAGGAAACCAATTGTTGGAGATTTTCTGAGGTTTTCTTTCTTCTGTTTTAAAAACCAAAAGTTGCTAGCAGCTCAGCTCTTGTGAAAGAGTCCAACAAGTTACAGGACAAATTTTGATGAAAAAAAAAACTGGAACGGAAATGTAGTTTTTTAAGCACACAATAAAATAAAATTAAATTTTGACTATTTGAGTTCATGGATCAGCGTATCTCGATTAATATCGCATCTAATCTAGATCTGTTTAATTTTGACATTTGTTGTTGAACAATGTCTGTTTTCTTGTTTAAGTAAATGTTTGGGTTTATTAGACTCGGCGTTGAATCTTTTGGCCTTAAAGTTACAACCAAGAAGAAGGCTGAGTAAATTATGAGTTTATTTTGCATGCACTAGAAAGTAGATGACGAAAACTAAAAAAAATTAATATTTAAGTATCTTATTGATCATGATTTGTCTGCTATCTAGGTAGTGTTTGAGTTGGTGCTCAAATTCTATTAGATAGGTAGAGTTATCTGTTTAAGTTACTCTATTTAAGGCAAAGAAAATTGCATAAGGCTTTATAAAAAAATAAACAAAAAATCTGTTGTTTATAGAAGAAATGTGACGTTAAATAGAGGCATTTTAAGTAGAGCTGGCAGAGAGGCGAGGTTTGAAGTTTAGTCTCCGCCTCGTATCGGTATTGGTCTAATAAAACTATGTCTCGTCTTTGTACCCAACATTTTTTGGTCTCGTTTTTTTTTGTGGTTAAATTGAGAAACAAAATTTGAATCTAGATACTGCCAGATGTCTGGATTAAAATAGGTAGGTACCTATTCAATTTTATGCTTTAAAAACATTATATACATTAGAAAGATTTGTTAACTCGAAGACCGTCGTCCGTCGAGTCATAGTAAGCTTCTAAGAGTCTTGTCTCTAGGTGCATTTTTTTTTTCTTTCTCGAAATGAGACCTAATTTAAAACTAAACTCAAATTTGAATTGATGCCTAGGTAGGTATACTATGAAATTATTAGCCTGTCCAAAGTAGATACTAGGTACCTAGGTATAACGAAATAATGAATAAGTCGTTTTATAATAAATAGATAACAACTGCGAGTTAAAAATAGTTAGTGTCAGTTATTTACTAAAAAGTCTCTTCATTATGAATTATCTAAAAGAATTAACACTTTTGAGGTGTTAAATAATTGAAAAAGCAAAGAATGGATAGTGGTCATGAAATAAGAGTGACATTGAACAACGAACCCATTCCTTTTAATTTTCTTCTTTTATTTTCGAAAGAAATTCAATAAGCAAAACAGCTAGGTCTGGTACATACATACCTACTTATATGACACTCGTCTATAATCGTTCGAATTCATAAACAGGAGGGTAAGAACATCAGAAAAAAGCTTCCAGTCAAAGAAACAACAAATCTTGACCATACCCAAACGCAGACACTTCTCACCAGCGATGCCAACCTAGGCTTTTTTATGCCTTTTAGGAATTATTTCATTAGCTAAGGCTTTAAGGCTTATTTTTTCTTCAAAAGGCATCTTTTTTTAGTTAACCATATTTTATGCTTGCCGCATTCTTCGGCAACTGTAGAAAGGACTTTTTCATCCATCAATTTAAACAACACAAAGCTCAGAAATAGGCTTAATACAGATACCTTAAGTGGAATTCTGCATGCAAAGTCGCTGTTGAAAGAAAAAAAATGCTATATTTGGAATTTAAACAAACGCACATGTCATTATTTCAAAAAACAGTGTATGATTTTAATGACGAAGACGATCTAATGGGCTAAGAATATGGTTGTTTTGAAATTAACACTTTTGTACCTACTTATGAAACTAAAATTCAATAATGTTGTTCCTATGAAGAATCCTTTTCTGTGATTTATAAATTTATAATTTTATACTTAATTATTTTTTAAAATGAAATAAAAATGTTTTATTTTTTTATATTTGTGTTTAATTTTTTATCTATTGTCAGTTTTTTACCAAAAAAAATATTTTAGGCATTATTTTATTGAAAAAGGCATCTTTTTTTTCAAAGAAGGCACTTTTTTGTCAAAAGTGGTTGGCAACGCTGCTTCTCACCCCTATATGTCTTCAATGGCAACGGGTTCATTATCCCTTCGTTGTTCGTTACACCAGCAATGAAGTGTAGTACGAGTACCTACTGCAGAGAGCTTGGTGCGACATGAAGACTGGGTTTGTGTTACAAATTGCGCATGTCGTGGGTACATTTCAAAAATTAATTTTTTGAATGCTCACACAGGCAGACGCCTATTGTTTCCATATCTCGTGTTGTATATTATATAAGGCGCACACCAATCTATAGCTTTGGCTTGAGCCTCAAAGTGCTTACAAGCCTAACGAACGCTACGAACTCTAGTGTCGAGGACAAGGGTACACTCGCTCGTTATTCTGAAATCTGAAGCACACGGCCTGGCTTTCTGTTTATGTATTGGTGCCAGACGTTTTTCCCCAGTTTTCAATATACACATATTTTGCATATACATAAATACCATGTGCAAAAAAAAGTATGTAGTATGTAGGAATATATGTGCAACAGCAGCCACACCAAGTTAGTACAATGACGTGACATCATGTCTACACTACACACAACAAGTTCAAAAAAGGATACAAAGCTTTCTTAATACTTCTATCTCGCTCTTGACTTGCTGTTTCTCCTCACCTCCCTACTCTAAGCCATAACGCTCAGAACAGAATGAAGGGAGCTGCTGCTGCTCAACGCCTTCTATATAGGATGAATGTACATAAGCATATAATAAGGTCGTGGACCTCAGCCGACAACGACGAGCGAGCATGTCGACGACAAAGGGAGAAGCAAGCAATCTGCCTCTTCGATTTTATTACTTCAGTAAAATGAAATAAATTCTTTGACGCCACCATAGGGAGAAGAAAAATAACACAAAAATAATAATAGTGAGACTTAAATTGATGAGTGGCAGTGGTGCTGCTCTACGACAACGAATCGTCGTTTGTGTAGCCTCTGCTTGGCTATGTTGCATCTGTGTGAGGTGCAGAGTGAGTGTTGAGCTTTTGCAGTCTTTCATTCATACACGATATCATCATCAGTGTTACCATAGTCAAAAATTTTGGGATAGGTTAAGTTTATCATTGGCTTGATAAATTATTTCTAACAAGATAACGTAGATAACACAACAAAGATCCGTAGATAATATTTTCTTTTTGCTTGCAACTTGAAAATACCTTTGAGAAACTATGTAGATTAAATTAAAAAAATTAAAGCGATTAATCTACCTGGTTATACAGGAATTGTCCAAAATATGTCAAATTAAACAAAAAGGTCAAGGACTTAGGTACATCTTGCCGTTTTCCATTGGATTAAAATTCTTCATTTTATTTGTTCACAACGCAGTTACAATTTTTCACCTCTTGTATTATAATACCTTAAGACTAAGATCCCAGGGGCGGCAGATAAACGTTATTTTATCAAGTTGAATTTGTTGTGTGAATAGATACCATAGTAGGTAAGTATAAACGAATGGGTAGGTGCATCAAAATAATGCAAACTTACTTTGATTTATAAAAGTTTTTTTTTTTATTATTATTTTTAAGTCTCTTAGTTTTTCTGACACTTGGCAGACGACCACAGTAAGGTCAAAAGTCAAAAACTCCAAACATAAAAAAATGATTTTCTATACCCATTTTTTCACACATGCATTACATATGAGGCCGTGAGAGCAATAGTGGCGTAACCCATAAAATTCACTTTAGAGTTACGAGAGATTTAAGAAACAGGGTTTCTTTAAACATTTTTTATATTTCCCCTTTGACATTTTTGATTAATCTAAAAACGTAGAAGAGTTTGAAAAAGGACATACTTTGTAGGGCAAGCTTCTTTTTTTTAAATTCAACATTATTTTGGAAAAAAAAGTGGGTTACGCCACTATTGCATTCATGGTTTTCATTAAAAATAAAGAAAAAAGAAATGTTACGCCAAAGTTATTATATTATTTTTTAATTTCTTTCATAGTTCAATATTTTAACAACAAAAATTATGTGTACATTTTTACTTATGTTTTAATGATTTTATTCCTAGTCTGATAAAATGTCAAATTTTTCAATTGGAACACCTGTTGACGTTTTTAAATTATTATAAAAAAAGTGATGGATTGGTGGTATAAATTGAAGCAGTTCTATTAAGTCTCTCTTTTTTTATCATTTATTTTAGGTTCCTCAAGCTGGTTGAGTCTCTTTTTTACGTTTTGTCTCTTTTTTACATTTACCTGTTCGAGTAAAACATCAATTTCATTGGAATACTTATAAAAAATTGAAAATGTTTTATTTTTTTCGAAATGTAACCACTGAATTTTAAGCCATTCAACCTTGGAATTGGAAATGAACATTTTCCTGTTTGTGATATTTTCTTCCAGAGATTTTGTGGGAAAAAATCAGATGAAGTCATTTTCACAATTTCGAATGGGTTTCTCTTTCTGGCCGAGGAAATGACATTTACCCAATCATTTGGTTCGAAAATATCCTTTTAATTTTTTTTTATTCTTCTCTATTAAACCAAAATCTTATCACATGGCAAATTGGAATGGCCACTAACTAAAAATGTATGGCCCATTTCTTTAACAATAAAATCGGGATGGTACAACATTAATTGGCACAACAGGGAAAGTTTTATATTTCTATTTTGGCCCCCACATTGATCAGAATACGTAATTATTTTTTTTTAAACTGTTCTACGTTCTTAAAATATTGCATAAAACAATATCCAATTTCTTGAGGCCCCCTTGACGTTGTAGACTCTTCCCAAACATACGTGTAAACTTTTTAACTGCCCATATTATATGTATACCAAAGCAAATGGTCACAATCTATACCGAAGCAAACAGTTTCTAAGAGAAGTATGAAGGTTACGCCACTATTGCACTCAAACTATGATCAAATTATAAAATGCAATAACACATTTTTGAGTGCCATCTGGTTTTGAGTGTAGATAGCTGTCTAAAACTATTTTTGTATTAAAATAGATATTATAAGGGACCCATTTTCATGAAAAACTCATTTTTGAAAAAAAGTGGGTTACGCCACTATTGCACTGACGGCCTCATATGTACCATGTACCTTTAATGGTATCTAGGTATTCATACAAAAAAAAATCATTTGTAATAAAATAACGTACATAATGTCTGCTGTAGGCGCTGAGATCTTAGGCTATTATGGTTTCCTAATACAGGCTGAAGACCTGAGAGCTCGTTCGATACCAAACAAAAATGGTACATATTAAGTCCATCCAAATAATTATGTATGTATTTTTTTTAAATAAGAGCAAACTAAAATAATGAATTATAAATTAAAATAAAATATGTAGTTTTAAAAAATAATTTTCAAATTTTAGCAAAGTTAAACGCTAGAATGAATACAGCCTAAATAAATTCTTATCCATGGAAAGGTTTTAGCCAAAAGTAATAAGAACGCTTGCTTTTAGTTTATTAAACGTCATTATTTTTATTATCAAGGTTAAAGGTTTAAGTTAAAAAAAAAAACTGTTTGCCACACTAAAAAAGACGAGGTAACTGCGGCCAATGCTACTACGCCATGCCATGGAAAATGAGGAAAGCGAGGAAGAGTCATAGTATTGCCACTGGTGGTGTGGTGCTTAAGATGAGGATGATGGTGATATGTACTCTCCACTGTCTAGCCTGCCTGACGAAAGCTTCTCGCGTAGAGAATGGTTTTTGCGTGTGGAATAGACATTTTGAAGTCGCCGCGCCTTTTGCCTAGATGTGTATTTATATAGTCAGTGCATTTTGGTTTGGGGGTGATAGGGGATGCTGCTTGTATTCTGAATTTACCACCCCCACTTCGGCAGACAATTCTTGAGCCAGACGACAGTTAACATGTACAATATAGCAAAATGTTTGTACAAATTTAATCTATGGTCATTGAACTTCTTGTAATCCTCTAGTAGGTAGGTATATCGAATCTGATTTTTTTTTTGTTGTTGTTGCTAGTTCTTCTATAACTGTGTACCCCACACTTCGCTGTATTATCCATCAGGTGCATGTACTGTACATACATATCTACAATGGAATAGCACATTACATACATATATATATGGTTTTTGAAAATAGTGTTTTTAGAGAATTATTTTCGAAAGTTTATTTTTTTAAAGAAATTTTCAAACTAGCTTTCGCATTAGTTGACGAAATTTGGATGTCTTTGATATTGTTTTGGGGTGTTTCCCTATAACAAACAACAACAAATACAAAAATAAGAAGGAAAAAACTAGTAGTTGTCTGCATCCTTGTTCGAGTATACCCCAACTTCGGAGCTTAATTTGTACACACGATGCCTGTGGTGTAGCTGCTCCACAGTTTGGGCATTTTTATGTGTTGTTCCGTTTGCGTGGGGGCTTTGAAGTTTGGCAAAATTTTGAGAAGAGACGGAGGACCTATGCGACCGGAGCCTGGCGATGATATTGATGGTGGTGATGTTAGTTACCTAACAATGGTAGATATGTGTCTATGGTCTTTGTAATTTGGTATGGGTGCACGCCGACAAAGCTATGTCGTATAATACAATTTGGGGAAGGCTTATAAATATCCGAAAAAGTAAATAGCTTCTGTCGTCTCCAGTTGTACATATCACAGCCAAGAACCAAGGTTGTTGAACCTGTGATCCCTACCTCAAAATTAAATATTTTATTTTATCTTCTCGAAGTACCTATACCATACCATCACAAAAAATACCTAATACTTAGAAGATAAGTTACAAATAGAAAAAGAAATGTCTTTTTTTGTATTTTTATATTTTAATCTAATTGTATATTTTAGTATGAAATTTTTTTGAAAATTTTTTTATTATTTTATGTATTTTCAGGAAAAAAATTCCTTTTACAACGTGTCTTGCATTTTGACGTTGCCTCCTTACCAGCGGAAGGGATATGGAAGACTGTTAATTGACTTTAGTAAGTAAACTTCATTTGTTTAAATTTATTATGTAGTGTTTTTGAGTTTGTTCTTGTTCTACGATAGAAAGAAATGAATCAAAAGTAACTTACAATTACATATTTAAAACAATAACAAAAAACTTACTAAACAAACAATAATTTTTGCCTAATTTTTGTTTTTTGGTTGAGTCAATATTTATTTTTTATTACAAAGATGAAATTAAGAAAAAAAATCCAGCTGTGTTAAAAAATGAGTTCGCTTTTCTTTTTTTTTTCAAATATATTGTTTTGTATAACATTAGGCTTAAATTAATTTGTTTTGTACCTATTTTTTTTAAATCCAGCTTAAAATGCTTAGTGAAATTTAGTAAGTACTTTAAGTTGAACAAATATTTATTACTGTGGGTGCAAAAGAAATTAGAGGAAATAAATTATCTATCTTGGAAATCCTGTTGATAAATTAAAAAAAAAATTATTTTCAATGTTTAAAACAAAAGGAAAAACATTTTTACCTAACTGTTATAAGAAAGTTAAATTTTTTTCTTTTAATTTTTGGGAAAAGTAGGAAAAAATTGAAAATTTATCTCAATGCGACATGTTTGCCTTTTTTTTTAGCTTTATGGGTTCGTCTGCGTTGTAAAAAGACAATACTCATAATATAAAATGATGTTTTCTATTTTGTTCTATTAATTGACAAATTTAAATAGCAACATATCAAAAAAATTTAAACTTCTCGACCCTTTAGAGGTTTAGGGTCAGTTTGTGCATACCAGTTCACAACAAGGAAAAAATTAGTTAGTGGCGGCTGAATTCCGGCATTGACGTTGGAGTCTCTATAAAAAAATACTGTGAGTTTCTCACCGATCCGATGACTAGGTCAGTAGGGCCAAGGAAGTTTTTTTTTGTAAATATCTTAAGAACGGTATATTTTAGAGAAAATAATCCTTTTACAAACTTGTACCTGAGACAATTGGCCACGGAAATGGATAAAACAATTTTTCTCCAAAACCATTGATTTTAGAGAAAAAGTCTGTTTTAAAAAATTGAAGCTGTTAAATTACTCATACAAATGTTTACTAAAAGTTTTGTCCATAGCAATTAGTTTTTATTTTTTGAAACTATGGGCAAATTCTTAAACGCAACATTTGCAAAGCAAACCACATGCAAAGCAAATGAAGAATGCAGTTGAAAAGGCAAAGCAAGTGAAGTGCGCAAGATATTTTTGACATTTGCCGAAATACATTTGCATTTGCGCATGAAAATAAAGTCTACTACATTTAGGGACAATCTGCTTAGCAGGGATGTTTACGTTTGCATTTTGGAATTGTTTGCTTAGCATAATTTGCGCAAGTTTTGCGTTTAAGAATTTGCCCTATGTATTAACGTGAGTGTATTCTATATATAGGTTTATGGGGATTTCGATTGGTAAATTGAGATTACCATTAAAAATTTAATTTATTTTTGTCCTTGTATTGTGTGTGTGTCATCACTTTAAACAAAAGTTTCATAGCTTAGCCTCCTTACAGCTGAAAATCAAAAATAAATCAATATATTCTATCAAAGTAAATTGACGTTTTGACAGATCCAGATCAAAAATAAACTGCCAATGGAAAAGCTCATTATTTTTGATCTTCTGCCCTTTATGTCGTCAAACTAAAAAAAAGCGCTTTCCAACTCTAATGTTGTTGACCTATACTGGAAAACGCCAAAATTTAACATCAGACGAAAAATACGAATAATTGAAATTTCAATTCAACTCGTACAGTGCTGATACTAAATTTTTTGGTTGCAAAATCATACCTACATAAATAATGTTGATTTTATAATTCGCCAAAAATATTCAAGAATACGTTTAATTCAAGTAAATTAGTTATGGTGCAGACAAATTAAAATGTATCAGTATGGACAGAAGAGAGCTATTAAATCATTTCATAGAGTGCGTGAAGAATAAAGTATTAAGTAAAAAAAACTTTGTGTAAAACCTCTTCTGTTGTTGTTGTAAATTTTCAAATCTTTTCATACGATATAGAACGATTGTAAACAAATATGGTTTTGAGGGGTAAGGTGAACGGCGAAAAATTTTCCTACTTATTCTATTGATACTCTTTGATCTCGAGCCGCTTATGGAACTCTCGTATCAATGTTCGTGCGTAGATGAATATAAATCAGTTGTTCTAGATTTTCTAGAAAACAAGCGATGACATGAGTTACATAAAATTTTATAACAAGTGAAATCAATATTCTTGATATGTTTGTTTACCGCTTGGCATGCCTTCAAAGAACGTACATATGTACATATTACATATGTACCTCGTCAGGCAGATTTTAACTTATGGGCTTTTTCATTGGTAAAAATAATCAATTATTTTTTGATTTTAATCTTTCAAAAAGCTGATTTTGACAACTAAAGCGTTTCATTGGACAGAAATAATTGATTATTTTTTTGATTAGAACCAATTTTGCATTTCTAAATTTTTCGACAGATTTACCCCTCCATGAACTAACACTAGAACAATTTGTATCTGTCATGTCAGTTTGAATAAAGTGGTTTGTCATTTGTTTATTCCATTTTTTTGAAATGATGAGGCTTCTATTTCACAAGGAAAAAAAAAACACCGTGTACCTATAAAAGATTTCGTCAAGGATGTAATAAATAATTATGTACTCTGAAAAGTCTAAATTTACTTGTTCATTCATTTTTATTTCTTTTTTTTTTGCTTTAAATTGTTGTTAAACACTTTTCAAATGAAAACAAATTTGGATGCAAATTTGACAGCTACACTGACAAGAAATAACAACACAGTGAAACAAAATCAATTTTCATTAAGAAATCTTTATTTACCAGTGAAAAACCTCATTGCACTAGCTATCCTTTTGCTATTGTTAAAAACATTCTTCATATATCCGACTAATTATACAAAAAATAAAAAAAGTGTCTTAATACATATAAATTCTTAATTAAAGAAACCACATCTTAAAAGAAAACTCCTCTTTAATTTTGTGGTACATATAATTTTTATGAATGAAAACTTATCGGGTAATTAAAAATCATTAAGGCAAACAGCTGAGCCTAAACCTACGCCATCACCACGAGAACCAGCCCAATACCTTACCTATACTGATATCTCTCACTCTACTTTCTCACGCTTAATAGGTATAGAGAAAATGAGTGCTCCTCATCAAATCATTGCGACATTGACCTTATGCTTTGGACATGCAAACGCTTTAAATTTTAACCAGACACAAAATAAATACACCGACAAGAAGTGAAAAATATACATGCATGCAATATGGTAGGTGAATGAGTCTGCTTTCTCCTTCCACCCTTAGCCCTCTTGATTTGATTTCCATTCCGTGAAAGCTTTTAAAACAACATAAATATATTAATTTTTTTTTTTTTTAATTCAAACGCCCGATGCTGATCATCGGTGAATTAATCAATTAACTATTTATTAACAATAATAAAACAAGCCCCTCATTGCAGTTCGTTCAATGGCACATATTACCGCCCTTAAAAATAATATAAGAATACAATTTTTTTCTTTTTTGTATATTCAATCAAAGACACCAGGCGACGTCGTCGTCGTCGCTTCGATGCAATACGCGCAAAGTCGGAAAAGGTCAGGGCAGGTCAAACGTACAGGGCGTCGTCCCCAGGACCATGAACAAGGTAGCTACAACAGACTATAGTAGATGGATCGATAAAATCGTCTCGACGTTTCTCAAAACGCAAAAAAGGATACACACAAAAGATACCCGGGGAGAGGAAGTGATTATATGGGAGAAAGAGAGTGATAGGAAAATGCAAAATTCGGAGAGTGGCAAACGGCAAACTCCAAACCTGCCACAGCTTTTTTCACATTATGTAGGGGTTTTTAAACTCCAGACGCCAACGAACGAAATATTTACGTTTTTTTCTCTACGTAGGTATTATCATCACAAAGTGCTGGCTATAGGTAAGGTAGGTAGGTAGAGGAAGGTATCTATCTCTTCATACCACGAAAGTGTATCAGCCGAATACACAAGTTTTTTTTTTTGTTCTTGAAAATAAGTAAGTTTGAGGACTCAGGAGAATGGCTTGTGGTTTTATATTCCAAAACCATTACAAATGATTTTTTTTTTATCATTCCCAAACCCAACTTAGGTAGGTTTACTCCTGGAATGTCCTTGTGCTTCCCTTCTTTCTATTCAATGTGTTGGCTGGCATTAAAAAAAATAATCGATAACGAGTCTGGCTGCCGTCTGAATTTTATCCTCTTCCATGTAAAATGATTGGGTTGGGAAACCCCCGAAAATTAATGTTTGCCTGAGTGCAACACCCTAACCTATGCCAATAATGCGCAACTTCAGTCTAATGATATTATGCGCAGCATAGGCATACACAAACACACCCATATGTACACACATATCGAAAGAAACAATACACAAAGCTTGTTGAAAACAAAAAAAGTTGTCTGGAAAGTTCAATTTGGAGTTTTGTCCTTTGGCTATGTTTTTTTTTATACTGTAAGTTTATATTTTTTTTGTAACTCAATTAGCCAATGATAAGATGTTTTTCAAGTAATTTTTTATTAACAATAATGATTGGTCTCTATTCAATTAACAGGTTACCTTTTGACGAGAGTGGAAGGAAAAATCGGATCCCCAGAGAAGCCGCTGTCCGACTTGGGATTAATATCCTACAGATCGTATTGGAAAGATGTCCTGCTGGATTATCTTTGTAAGCGTACGGGAACCACTCTGAGTATTAAAGAAGTTTCACAGGTAAATAACAATAGTTACGAACATACTGTATACGGTATATACAAATATTGACTCATCAGTAAAATGGGGAAGAGAATGTACATTCTGAAGTTCGATGGCTACGATTACCATATTTTTTTATAAATAAATAGTGTCTACCGAAAGCTAGTACAGTCTTGTTTTGTGTAATAAAAATGCAGCTTGACAGATATTTTTTTTTTCTCATCGTATATATTTTTTTCCGAAAGAACTGTATACTTGTCTTTTCACAATAAACACAAAATTCAACTTGCTCTCTATATGGGAGTCCATAGCTGGACAGACATTCAACTTTTAACGAATTTGATGCTCTGTTCTACTCCATCCAAAGAATAGTTTCCTTCATCCTCACTGTCAAATCGTTATTGTGGGAGATTTCAATGAATAAAATTCTTCTTGGTTCCGCTTTTTTAGTCAGACAGCAGCCGAAGGAAGGCTTAGTGAGAGCTTTGCTAAATAAGTTAAACCTTTTAGCTCAATTTTTAGCAATTCGTTGCAGGTCAATCCGGCAATACCCTAACTATCGTAAGTGTCAAACATTCAACTAATATATAAGATGACAGCTGTCAAATGCTAGGGTTGCTAACTTGAAACCTCTAAATGAAAAGAAAAATCAACAACTTTAACCTTAGCCAATTCATTCGATGGCTGAGTGAATCCGTATGCATAACAATCTTCAAAATAACAGTGCACTTTGACACAAGTTTACGAAGAAGCACAAAAATGAGAGCTTTTAATTTTTTATTTAAAAGAAACAATTATTATTGCATTAAGTCCCTGTTTTAGAAATTAAATATCTTAAAAATTTAAATTAGAGGACAAAGTCGGTTTTTTACATATTTCTATCCAAGGGTAATATATACTTGCTCCTAAGCACAGCAATGATGGGTTTTTATAATAAATAGCATATTTGAAAAAAATTCACTTGTAATTATTTCATTAGCATATTAGTAATACTATGAGCTTCAAATTCCACTTTAATTATCTTGAACTTTTTAAATCGAAAAAAAACTTTAGTTAATAAAATGCAGAATTCTGAGAAAAATAAATATGGGAAAAATGGCTACGTTATTAGTCATACATATTTGTTACCGAAAATTGAATTTCAATTACATTTTTTGTACACAAATGTAAAATATGAATCAGAACACGATAATAAATCAAGACAAGTGCGAATCAAATTTCAGTGAGGAAATTTAAGCAACAACGCATATATTTCTTAATAACCATGATAACACTTTCATTTTGGAAAATGTTTTGAATTTGAAAATATCTTTTTATATCCTATATTATATAGGAAATGGCAATTTATTCTTATGACATTGTAAGCACGTTGCAAGCTCTTGGAATGATGAAATATTGGAAGGGAAAACATATAGTATTGAAGAAACAGGTAATTCAAATTAAATTACTTTAAAATTAAATGAAAAAAAAACTAACCTTGTTTGTTTTTTTTTTTTTTTATTATGCTAGGATGTTTTGGATGAGTTCGAGGAGCGATTAAGACGCAGGGGGAACTTTCCAAAAATTGATGACAATTGTTTAAGATGGAGTCCATTCGTACCGCCACAGTCAAATAATTCACCATAATTTATTGTATTTTCGTTTAACAATTTAGTTAGTATAAATGTGTACTTATTTGATATTTGCAATAAAAAGATCGTACTTATACTTATTATGCTATAAAATTTTAACAAAATCAGATGAGATTTTACGCAAAAAAAGGAGGATTATGTCCATGGTAGATAGTTACCTTAATATAAGCTAATATCCACGGATAGAACACATAGTAACTTGGAAAATTGAATTAAAGTTTTTCAACATTTTAAAAATTCTTATTTACAATTCAAACAAAAAAAGTCGTAAACATAAAAAAGCGTTCTGAAGGAAAAAAAAATTGGAAAAATGTTCGAAAACGCATGAAATAAAAAGAATTATTTCTGGACCTGGGGTGTTACCTTAAATACAAAACCACAATAACGCCTCCTGTTTCTCGCACTGTTTATGCAAAAGTTCTTGCGAAATTCATCTTTCCGGCAGGTTTATAATCTAGAACTTTTGCAATCCAAATAAGTGATCGAGAAAATCATTTGGTTTGTATAAATGTTTTGGCTTGCCGCGTCAAAGTTGACAAATCTTTATGGTGAGAAAAAAAAAAAAAAACATTTTTTTTAACTTAACTTTTAAATAAAACTTTATTTTTCCATTATTACTTGATATGTGTTGATTGCTTAAATCAGAAATGAAAAAAAAAATTTTTTTAAGGCGCTTAATTTGTTGTTTTATGAAACACTCCTTTGCATACTTTTTGATTTAACACTAAGTAGAAAAAAAAATTCCAGATTGATCCCGCCAAACTCGATGGATATTAAATTCTTATATATATCTTTTTATATAGCAAAACTAAAAACTCAGATTTTGAAGTTGCATTGAGCTGAGCTAGACGGATTTGATTTGAAGAAGATTTTTTTTGTTTAAGGCTTGAAATTGAAAAGACGTTTGTTCATAGCTAGTTGTGTTTACTAAGTAAACATTAAAAAAAACTTTACTTTACAGTTAAACAAAATTCAAACATATTCATTATGATAAAACTTTTACGGTTTAATAAAGTGAAAATCAAAAAAAAAAGTTGAAATGATTCATTTTTTCTCAATTGTTCTACTAATTTTTTTTTTTTTTTTTTGAAACACTAAAACCATTACAAACATTAACATTTGAGCTTTATTTTGAAATGAAACCTTATTTTCATCCCTTTTGAAAATATTGTTTACCATGAAATTCTGGAGTACCATGTATTTTTTCAGTTTTGTAGTATTAAACCACTTTACATATTTTTTCTTTAGCTTGACTTAAACGGTACCACTGAATGATTGTATTCGAACTCTAACATGCGGCCAAGTAAACAAAAGTAATTCTGATAAACCTACAAAAATATTTTTTAAAAATTTAGTGTTAGTAACTTTTATGTGCCACTGTGACTGTGTTCAACCACCATGACTATGTTCAACTGTAAGACACCCTGGTTCTTACTTGAGTAACTTAATTTTGAAAATTGTTGAGGTAAAATATTAAGTTAATTAACTTTGAAAAAAGTTGTACTTCAGAAGAAGATTCTAAGACACCCTATAAATTTTTATTTTTATTTACAAACTCTATAGCCTTGCTTGAAAATCTCCTTCCAGTAGAAAAAAAATTATTACGATATTTTTTTTTCGTTTAAGAGCTATGATTTTCGCAACCAAAAATGTCAATATGAGCCAAAGTTTTATAAAAAAATAGTATTTTTATCGATTCACTTACACTTAAGATTTTGTAAAAAAAAAAAAATTATAGAGTTTTGTATTAAATTACGCTTTTTTGGTGGAAGGGCAATATAATACTTTCATTACACATGAGAATTTTATAATTTCTAAATAAATATTGGCGACACTTAGCTCTATTACTATGACTTATATGATTTTACTAGAAATAGCAATGTGTTATGATGTTTTTCTTTTTAAATATAAAACAAAAATATGACTAAGACAAAATGAATATGCATGCAACTATAAAGTTTAGTAAGCAAATTGGTAACTCCAAATAATTTTCTGGGATTATTAACTATTTTATTTTTTCTTCTTTCATGTAACAAGAAAAATTAAATATCAATCTATAAACAAAATATGAGACAGTGCAAAGCTCTCAGAAGGATGTTAACGGTCTGTTAGTGCGTCAGAATTCTAAGAGCAGAATTCTAACATCAAAATTACCATGCGGATGCGAACACATTTTTTTGCCGACGAAATACATCATCATGCTTCGAATATGACGTAAAGAATTTTTTTTCTACTCAATGGAATCGACTATTTTTATTTAGCAAATATAATATGAGTAGTAGAAAAATATGAATGGATTTAAAACGAGAATTGGCAGTTAGTTAGTTTATTTGGGGTGATTGAACCGTTCCGGGTTTACGAGCAGATTGAAATCAACTTAAATCAAAACATACTTCAAATGAAACATTTATTCAAGAAATAAAATGAAATACAAAATATACTAACACTTATAGCGTTTTCGTCTGGCGATCCAAAAGAACAAATTTCAACATATTTTTTGATTGGATTTGTGCATTTGGCGGTTGAAATTATTTTTATTTAAACGTTGTTAAATTAGTTTAAAAAATTCTACAAATATTCATTTTTAATTCAATGCATAATTGCATTGCACTAGCTTCGCAAGTGATTTTAAAGTGTTTTTTAACTATCGAATTTATACCGAATAACACAGGTTTGTGAACACTGAAACACTATTTTTGGAGGTTTTGAACGTTAGGTTAGGCTGACGTAGCTGTCATCATAGGCTGACACACTTAGACCAGGATTGTGATACCACATGAATCAAGAGATTTTCCCCCTACTCGTTGAACCATTTGGAGCTTCTTATGAAGCATTAGAGACTGTTTATGTCTTTGTTAACAAGATCGCTGAGATCAGTAAAAGAAGTATTCTCCCAAGTGGAGCCTACGTTTTTTCTTCCTCCTCTTCATCTATGGAGCTTCTGCAGAAGTCCCAATTCCCAATTAGACTGTGTCCTGTAATGACACCTATTACGGTGCTAATGTGCGATCTATTTAGGACAACATGCATCTAGATCGCCTCAGATTTATCAGTGGCCAGATCTGCTTTGTCACCACACAAGTGGTGATGGTATTCCACCTAAGGTTTGTTACCCTTATGGCATCTTGCACTAGCATGAGTTTGCATGTAGCGATAGGTATACCAATATTTTCTATAAATGGTGCAATTGTTAGGATAGTTCCATTTCTAGCGAGTTCATCAGTCTTTTATGCTAATATGGCCCGGCACGGCGCGGCGGCACCTAACAAAGGTGAATGTTAAAATGTTAAATAACCCACATCATTCAAAATTAACGCAATTATCTTCAAGGAATGGCATGTCCTCCCAGTCTGATCTGAAAGTTCTTGTCAAACTAAAGTTGCGCAATGGAGTAGTCGATGTACCTAGGGATTGTTCCTAATAAGTTCGGAATGACTGAGTGGCCAATTTTTTTGTTCCAGTACTTGGAGCTGTATGTTTGCAGAATATATCTAAGTGTGTCAGATGAAGCAGTACATCAAGGGCTGCGGAAGGATTTGTGCGGAGTGATCCACTTATGCATAGACTAGCTGATCGCTGGACTTGCCTAGATTATCACGATTTGTAGCTGTGGCCAAAGCAGTTCACCACACAAACACACCATGAGTGACAATCGGCCTAATGAACAAAATGTATAGCGTTATACGAGGTTGAAGACCCCATTTATAACCAATGCCTTTTTTGCATGAGAAGAGTGCCACTGTGGCACTTTTAACTCTGTCTTGAACATCAGATTTCCAACTTAACTTACTGTCTAATATTAGACCCATAATATTTGGATTCATCTGTAAAAGTTAGTGGTGTGCAGCAGGGTCAATAAGAGGTATTTTATATTTGCTCGTGAAGAGGACAAGATCTGTTTTCTGAGGGTTGACCCCCCAATCCACATTAGTCTGTCCATCGTGTTAGCATATTTAAAGCATTTTGTATCGACGAAGATGTTTTAAATCTTATCTTTTCATATTTGGACTAGAAAGTTGCACATATACACATATATATATATAACGTATATATGTATGTACATAATGTATAACGAATTTAGTTAGATTTTTCTATCAAAAAATTTGGAAAAAATATTTGCTTTCAAAAAGGGTATACTTAGTAAAATAGTTTAGATGGAAATCTGAAGAATTTTTTTCAGCCTGCATAGAATAGATAGAACTCTTTTGCATAAAACACATTTTTACAAGCTCTTCCTTAGCTTTGTATTAGGATTTGTTCCTGCTACTATTTGAATACTTAGACAATAAGACAGACGAATTAATTTTATATTTTTCCAAAAAAAGTTCTCAAATTCAAAATTGGTTTAAAGAAAACTGCTTTTCAACTTCCTATATTTTTCTAACTACCTACTTCGAAAAGCCCATTAACTTCCAATAAATTAAGAGATCAGACAATATCCATCAAAAATCATAACGGACACTAAGACACTAAAGCTAATGTTTAATGTATCTATTTATTATTTAAACTGCATTCGATAATGAACTTTACAAAAACCAAGAGCAAAAAAAAAAAATATAAATAATTTGTGGTAAACCTTTCCAATTAGAACTGCACACCAACCTAGAAGAATTCTATGTCTGAAATCATTTTACCGCATCAGACTGTGAAAATCGCGTGATAAATGAAAATGCACCACAAATTGTTTCGGACAACGACGACGTGCAACCTAAAACAAACGAAAAAAAAAAACATAAGAAGAAAGATGCAGCTTTAAAAGCAGTATTAATCATTTACAATTAAAGCAATATAATACTTTTTTGTCTTTATCGTCTTAAAGAACAGGTATTGTTACGTGTACCTATAAGCAGAGGTTTTGAATTCTTTAACAAGGAGATTATTACAAATGAGTAATCGGTATAAATTATGGTTTTAAAAGATCTAAATAGATAGTGTACAACTATGTACATATGTACCTACTTAGGTGTCTATAAAGTCGCTTCCAAAAGTTACTGACTAGGTACACAATCAAGTAGGTATAATCTAATATTTGACTGATATCAAACATATCAAGCATGCCAAAGATATCTCTGATTTCGATTAAAAATTATTCATGCTTTTTCAATATGTTTACGCTTACGTAAGCATGATAGGTATCTACATACATATAGGTATGTATATTTTTTATAAGAGAGTCGAAGTATGCAGTTATGTATATTGTAAAAATAATGTATAGGTACCTACCTAAATCTCTGTGTGAATCATATTGTGGTTTTGCGAAAACACGTCCTTCTCAAAAACTAATGAACCCGAATACAAAGGAAGTGGGTATGATTCACATGCACAAGTATAAATATGGTGTGATGTCTTCTTTGTTACTTCAAGAAACTTGAAAGAACGTGTGGTATTGACCCTTTTTTGTATTCGTTGCATTGTTCACCAACCAATCAATTTTACGAGATCCATCATAACAATTCTATGACTAGGTAGGTACCTACATAGTTTGTTATCTATTCAGCTTCGGTACGGTGTCTAACCTCCCTAATCCGTTTGATTTACAAGACGTCTATAATTATTATTTGATCTTTTGAAAGGTGAATGCCACCGCCCCACCTAATATTACAGAAGCTTTACTCCAATAATACATCACTTGGCCCAGGTCCATCTTCTCCAACAATGGTCTGTCGAATCTTCTTCTACTACAACTGGAAAGGGTGTGGGAACGACGAAGTTCATGCATAGGTATATGTATATAGTGTACCTAGTAGTTGCCACCATACAACAATTTCTGTCAAGTGAAAACGTCTGCCTAAAAAGCTCAATCCCTCAATCCTCAAATGCTTCTGCAACTGCTGCTGTAAGGAAAAATATTTCTCTCGCTCTCTTTCTCTCTGTTGTCTCATCATCTATCAGCTCCATTCAAACATACCAGATACTATGGCCATGGTGGCGGCTTCATTTTGCACACATTCAGCCAGATCCACATCCATCTATCTATCCATCTTACCGCCATCCGTTTATCCTCGGAAAAAATTAGACGACAACGATGGCTGCCACTGCCGCAGTCAAAGAACAATTGTACTACACACGTGTCCCTGTACACCGACTCAAACACATAGATGCATCATCTCCATAATATATGTATAAATAAGTTTGTATGTATGCAGAGAAGGTTATATGAGGACGATGGGAATACGATGGATGATGATGAACAAGGCAGGGGCAGGCATTGTAAAGAAGAATCCGTCTAAAAAAGCTCACAATCCTGGTTTGAGTTGTATGCAATTTACGTCTCTCCAGTGAAGGTTGTCTGGCTGCTTTAAAAAAGAATTGATAAAGAAAAAAAACACAATATAAAACCAAAACAGCCATGTAAAAGATACATAAGGCCCACATCGCAGTGCTCGCACAAAATTCGGCAGAAGAATGAACACATAAACCATTTTCTAGACTGATGATGTTTACCATCCTGATGAAAACCGATGGGTGTTATGTGGTGTGGTGTATTCATATACAGAAAGAACATGCACTATACCACAACCAAAAACCAACACAATCTTCTGCTCTCCCTTCCAATGTGTAATATGTTTTTTTGGGAAACAGAAACACACAGAACACACATCCCCATTGGCATTAAACACACAGAACAAAAATGACTAAGAGGTTTTTATTCGGATATCGTTAGCCAGTCGAGGTCTTCAAGTAGCGCTCTGCCGATTCTTAACTCCATTCGCAATCGGATTTTGGAAGCGTGTGTTCTCTTGTGCTATACTATGGCATCCAAAAACCACCAAGATAAGTTACTAATATCGGACGACCTCCTGTGTGTCTTTTTTTTAGTTTCGTTAAAATTTTAAAATAAGAAAAAGTGAACATAAATTCAAAATCTTCATTCGGGTTCGGGACACGGTTCGGTACTTATAATATTTTCGGAATTCGAGTTTTTTAATCGAATAGTGTAACTACCGGTACGATATCACTGGTTTAAGCTATGAAATAGTGAAAAGCTTTTCGACATGGGTGAACCCTGTCACTGCTGATTGCCGGCTCATTATTATTTTGTTTGTATCTTTATCTACATATACACTAATATGTACACAGCTTATGTACTCTCATGCGGGGAAGTCAATTTTTTCGAATGATATCCAAAAGTTTTGCTGTGGCGACCATATAATACATATACTCAAATCCAACTCAAACAGAGGCATGCAAACATTGCCGTCGTCTTCGCTGTCTCTCGTCTGCATTGAAGATAGATTGGCTATCATCGCTGAATGGCTAGGACCAATATTCATTTTGGGAAAGTTCATATCTTTTCGGCTGAAGCTTGTCAGCTAGGGACAGACGATTGTGATCAGCACACCAACAACCGAGATGGTTATAGTAGAAGAAAATAGAATCATCTTTTTCTTATAATTCGTACTACAATTTTTAAAAAATGATTTTTTTTTGTATTGTTGCCGTGGTTTTGGTTTATAGTCGTATTCGCTGCCGCCGTTGGCGTTGTCGCCGTCTAAGTCAAAATCGTTGTCGTAGTTCACGTCGCCGGTCGCCGCTTTTGATTCTCAACATTCTCACTACTGTCGTCATCTTGGTAGACGTGTACGTTCCACCGTCGCTTCCAACTCTTACCCATTCCAAATCCTCTAACCAGCAGCGCCAGATCTACCACCGCCGCCCCTATGCATGTATGTATAGGCGACAGTACATATATCATATTGCCGACAGACGGGGGAAAGCTTTTTTTTTATGCACACACTCTATACACAAAAGAAAAACACTCGAAGTGAACTCCTTGACGGTGTGCATACTCATTTGAACGGCGACAGCCGGTCGAATTGGTTTGGATTGAAGTTCTGTGCTGTGCCTATACTAAACTTTTAACTGATATACTCCCCAGTGTTTTTTTTTCTTCTGACTTGTGTTTAATTAATAATTAATTTATATTTGTTCAAAATAAATATTATCTAAATAATTTTAACAAATTTAAAAATAATTCACCGAGTTAATTTAAATACATATTTAAAAAAAAAAAGTGATGAAAGACACTCGTGCGTATGTGTAACATGTGAAAAATAATTTTTTGTGAAATTTGCAAAAAAGTAATGAAACTTTTTCGACTTAAAAAAATTAACTCGTTGATTATAGCATTTATTTTTAGCCTTTTTTATTTTATACATTACTAGGTATATAAATTATTTTTTTTTCTTTCTTTTTCATTCTTCGTGGTATATATGACGTAAATGTTGAGGTATGTGAAAGTTATTTCCGGTACACAGATATACTATAGCTTCTTCGCAGCACAATTATTATTGTTGGGATATAATTTTTCATTCGAAAAAAAATCGAATATTCGAGATGAGCAGCTGTGGTGTGTCTATTTAAATGTTTTACACATAATATTCCTTAAGGTCATTTTAAAAATGAATACCTACCTACCTAAATTTGAAATCGTGCGTATGAAAATTTTCTTAAACTCATGGAAAAAAAAAATATTAAAAAGCTTTTAGTTTTGTCATCTATTATCATAGTTTCGCCAACTCTGTAGTAGACGTCGGCAAAACGTATACAGCTGTTCTGTAAATGAACTCTCTTTTAATGGGAGGGAAGAAGTAGACGACCCCGGTCACATGGAATAAACCACAAAAATTCGCACTACTTAAAAGTGCTCGTCTGAGCCATACGGTGATTTGAAGCTTTTATTTTTAGAGCTTTCTTCATAGACGAATACTACATTGCAAAATTACAAGTTCGTTTCGTGGCCGCAAAATTTGGCTCTCTTCTGTCTGTCTGTGTACCTATCTCTACTCTACCTTGGCTCTTAAACATTGAATAAAAGCCGGTAACCGGTAAGTTAGATTAGATTGTTCAGCGGTGCTCACGGCTCATCGAAATTTTATTGGCCATTCGCTCATTCTTCTTCTGGCTAAAATAGTTAAACTACCAGACCATATCAAAATTCTTTTTCTGAGGAGCTACTTTTTTAAGTAAAAAAAAAAATTCTTTTCGTTGGTTTTTTTCTTGCCATATAGGATTCACACTCAAAACGCCTATTCTATCGTGCAATTGAGTGTAAGTGTCTGTGTTTGTAGTTTATGGTGTGGATCTGCCCCACCCAAAGGTATTTTCGCGAAAATTATTCATTTGTCATTGTTCATTTGCTGCTGCTCTGCTACACAAATACCATCTAAAAAAAAATCTGGAGACGACGACCCGCCGGCCGGTGGTGGTGGCGACTGCTGGCGGCTGTCGGAATGGCTAAAAGCTTATCAGTGAAGCTTTTTTGCATGAGTAATTAGCAAGTTGTGTGCGATGTGTCAATGTAGTTGGGCACGTGTTTTATGAATGTATTTCATACCGATCCCTAGTTTGTGTGTGCGGCGCAGCGATCATTTTATGTCTTATTTTACTGCTGCCTGAGCTCCACTTGGCAACAACGTGGTTCTGTGCACGACCGACACAACACACAACTACGGTTTTGGAATACTCTTTTCCATCTTCTACGTACGTGTATAATACTTTTTTCTTTTTCTTATTCAAAAGAACAAGAACAAAAAAAACGAAAAAAATCTTGATGTGCTCATCCAATTCTTAAATATTTTAGCAGGGTAGCAAAATTAGACATGTGTGGACCTGAAAAGTTCTACTTATGATTTTGATTTTATATTATACATAAATTCCTTCTGTGATAATTTTTTTTTAAATTTATTTTTTGTCATCGTCATCATCAGCTGACATAATGCTGAGTATTTAGGTGTATGAGAAAGTAAACAGTGCGGTTTTTCCTGCTGGCTGGTCTCTTGATCAAGAAGATCTATTTTTAAAGAAGTTTTTTTTTCTATAGGTACCTACGTATCTACGTGATGTGCTACGAATACGAGTTCCCAGGTCGTTTTCGTGTTGAATCCTGTAAATTTTTTAATCTGCAACAGGTTTTTTTTGCATTTTTTTATACATTGAGTATAGTCATAGCTATGGACATTTGGTTGGATGGTTCGGGAGAGTAATTGGATGAAAAGTTCTTTTCTGAAATGACATCATCATTCAACTCGATAATTTATGACAAATGCTACAGTAATCCATTGATTTTTGTAGAATTTTAATTTAAAAATACAGCCCTCCTCTTCTGATGGATGAATGATGGAGTGAGTGTTTGTGTAGTCTTTTGATGATTGTGTTGGCATAGTATCATACATTGAGAGCACTTGCCTGTCCCCACATTTATTCCAGCACCCACTTCTTCTCTTCTTTTTCACCATTCCATGATTTTTATTTTTGCCAAATTCAACGCACTTTTAGAGCGATACCATATGCACATATACGGTCATGCGACGACAAGTATTGCTGCGAAATCGGCATACGTGTGGGTACAAAGTCAATATAACGAACGTTGAGGTTTTTTTTTAATCTTTTTTGCATTCTTATTTATTTTTTTAATTTTTGTTTGTATTTTATTTCTTTTCATTTCCATACAGACACATCCACCACGAATATCATTTTAATTTTACTTATTTCGTTTTTGCTTTTTATACCCATTTGGCGCATGTAATAATGGGTTTTGGTTTTGTTCCATGGCAAAGAAAAAAAGCTCTTTGAAAGGTAGTTACCATGGCATGAGTTGACGTTAAGTTGTAGTTGTGTAAAGTTGTCGTGATCGTTGAGATCGTTCACCTTAAATATTCATGCAGAGCTACCACAAGGTCGTTTCCTTTTTTCACGAACAAGAAGAACAAATGGCAAAGAGGAAAAACGAGTGTGATGTCTTTTCCCTTTCTCCTTGGTAATCTTGTTTTTTTTTTTTTTCTAACAGATAATAACTTATGGTATATAGGTAAATCACTTAATTTTAAATATTTCCAGGATGCGGCAAAATATTTGCATTTTTAACAATCCTAATACTTTGCGCGCTAATCAGAGACCGGGGCTGAGATAGCATTTTAATATTTAAAAGCAGTCAGGTACCTGAAGTAGCGCGCGGAGTGCTAGATTAAAACATCATTTAAGTTAAATTAATAATTTAAATAACAAATAATTCTTCCTTCTCCCACAGACGTTCCTTCATCACCCCTATCTTAAAAAAAAAAACTATCCCATGTCTATTGTACTTCATCAGGTGCTCTGGTGAATATGAAACCCGGCACATGTTGAAGTACATTCAATATGCGGATTATTTTCTTCGATTTTTTTCAACTGATTTGTTTCATTTATTTAATTTTTTTTTTTATATTTTAACAAATGTTTCTACTGTAATAGGTATAGGTGGATAAGCTGCTTTAGGGTCAAGCTTGAGAGTTTCAGATGACAAAGAGAGCTGTTCTTGTTTTATTAAAAACGGTTAATGTTATTTAAGAAAAATAAAATTGTTAAGTGATACCTATCTGATACATAAATAATAATTCTTGAATTTTGTAATTGTTTCATTATTTAAAACTGGCACAAAACATCGCACATAGATACAAGTACTAAGTAGTTATAATAGTTACCTATATGTTGTAAAATATAACTAGGTACATATATTTTATCTAAAGTTTTTAAATACATAATTTATGTGACCATTATTATTTGTTTTATTAATGCAAGAAAATTATGTTGATTCTAGCACCAAATGATCTTATATCTTTGTTAACTTCGTTTATCTTAATAGATGCTGGTAAAATGTTTCTTTAAGTGGTTTATACCCCGGCAAATGATACCTGACAATAAGTCCTTGTCTAATGATTCGAATAAAATAAATAAATATAAAAATGAAAACACTCACAATAATAAACAAAAAATTATGAATGGTCATACATGAAGACTGGTATAAAATAAAATTGTTTCTAATGTAAACTTCAGGGCAAGCCTTAACTAATATTTAATCGGGAGCGAAAAAAAAAACAAGTTTAATAGAAAACAGTTTTTTTTAGCAAAGAAAATAGAAAATAGTCAGTGTTGAATATTAGTTACTCCGTGAGGATTCGACGATCGCATCGCTGAAAAAGTCGAATCGAGGTAACCGTCGGAGCGGAACTTTCTCCGCAAGGCATTCTTGGCCGCAATTTCAGTTTAGGTTCAAAGTAGCTATCATCGGTAGACGATATTAATTTCAGTCTTCCGCGCCAAGGACTATGGAGAAAATATTAAAGAAAAAATTTGAAGTACTTCATCGCATGCAAATGGCATGCGTTAAATTTCGTCGGAAAGAATTTCCGATCAGCTGATCGGGGAACTATACATACTTATCTACCCCGATTCGTAGAATTTCGGAGAGAATTCAGCTCCAACGGTTACCTCGTAGGCTATCTATTTGATTTTTTTTTCAGTTTTCTCCATTCCCGAAAAATGGAAACTCCAACACTTTTCAACTTCCAAAAAAAACATCCTTCTTAACTTATATTGCCAATTTTCTAAAGCAGGAAATATTTCCAAGGACAAAAACTGCCGATAGTAGCCAATATCTCTAAGTTTGCTCGAAGGAAAACAAATTAGAGTAACAGTCCAATATCTGTAAAATTAACATTTTGTCGTTGCCGGTAAAATGACAATTAAAGTTTGGTAAACCAAACTTATTTGGGTACAGTCTAATAAAAACTAAAATCTTATGTCGTTTTCAATTGGCAATCCGGAATTGGTTTAAGATTCGGAATCCCAATTGAACAGTTTTTTCGATTCTGAAAAGTTTGAAGTTTGGTGTGACTGTATTAGTATTTCAAGGAATCACTTCACAGTTCGCACAATTTGTAAATTTCAAAAAATATGACATTTATCAAGTGTGGCACTTTAATCTTTGAATGTGTGAGTGATTCTGTTTTTGCTTCTGATTTCAAATCCAGAAGAGAAATTCTCTTTTTTTTAGAATCAGAACTGTCACTTTTTCCCAATTGAACGCTTTCAGAATGCTTTTTTCCTCTTCCAGATTGCCAATTGAAAACGACATTAGTTTATGAAACGTAATCGTTTCATACAAATCCATATTTTTTTCTGTTCAACATTTTTTTTCGGAAATAAAATATAAAAAAATTATTTATAGTAACTTGATGATTTTGTGTCTACTTGGTGTTTTTTCTTGGATTTTTAACTCAAACGGTGAGTCCCCCATTTTAGCTTAATTTTGCATCTTAAATAAAGCTAGACAAAAACTCAAATAACTAAAATTACATACCTATTACTAAGATTTATTACTGACCTCTTTCATACGTTCGTTGATATTTTCTAAAACAAACATCTGGAACCGCCGCCGGAACAATCAGTTTTTGTATGTATTCCATTGTTTTTTAATTGCAACTAGTTTTGGGTTTCTAAAGAAACATAAATCAGAGCTTACGTTACGATGACAGAGAACGCGAAGAAAGTGGGTCCGTCAGTTCTGTCGGTCAGTACCTCGACACACAGCTAAACTACTGAAGCGATTTTTTTGACTTGGAACTAATGATTCTTCTGAGGCAAAATTGATTTTCTTTTAGCATTAAAACACAACTTATTTATCTCAAAAAACGCTACATTTTTATTAAAGAGGCCTAACATAATCTTAATATTGTGTATCAAATAACGAAAGTATTTATCAAAATTTAAGAAAAAAATCTATTTTTGTTTCTTTAAAACTCAATAAATCGGTTGTTTATTTTTTTTTTTTTGTAATTTGTTTCACGTTCAAGTGTTTTTTATTTCTTAGTGACTTTTGTGCTAATAAAACAGAGGATTGTTTTTATTACAAAAAAAAAACGTTATTAACTTGTGGCTCTGAAATTTCGCCGAAGAGGCGTTTTCAAACAAAAATTAAAAGTATTGACAGGTGCTATTTAAAATATTTCTATAATGAGTTTATTATAGAAATTAATTTTGTAACTATCCTTTGAAATTAGTTCCCGAACATAAATAATTAAGACTTTGTCTAAAACAATAACATTTTTAAGGTAAACAAATTTTATTTTACGATGTGAATGTTCTGCGACTGTGCAGAAAAAGGATGTTATGAATGAAAAAGAACTATAATTGTTTTACAAACAATAGAATAATACGTAATGTACTTTTCAAAGCTCACTTTTATATTTTAGTTTCATAGCAAGGAGCTAAAGACAACAATGAATTTTAATGTAGTCATTTGCATTTATAGTGAAGTAACGCCCTAAAAGAACGAAGGAATATTTTTGAAATTTTTTAATTACATTTATGTAGTTTTTAACCGTTTTCATTTTGTATTATCTTTTGGCTGATTTCACTTTTCATTCAACAAAAGATCAAATGCACGACTGGATAGCACGAAGTTTTTATCGTTAATATTGTCTTAATCTTATTTTTTAATGCATAATAATACACAAACAGTTGCTTATGAGAAATTTGAGATTTTTGATTTTTTTTAACTTTTGTATGGGAAGTACCGTTAATAGTTTCTTAATTGGATTTTTTATTAATAAAAAATAGGCTTTACCAATACAAATACACTCACAATTTTATAACAATCCTCAGAGCCGTTTTCGATGTCTAGAAAAGTCGTATTTTCTGAAGAGGTTTTTGGTCTTAAAAAAAAAAAAACATATGGAGACACGTCCCAAAAACCAAGTTTCAAGAAAATTCATTGGGATGCAATCTGTGTAAATGAGAAATAAAATGGACGTTTAGGTAAGATGTACTTACGAATACATACATCTTGTTCCTACAACCCGAGTATATAAATTTTATTTACAATAACTAGGTGCTTTAAAATATAACCAAAAATATTGTATTATGAGAGATAGATACATGTGAAAAATAATTATCAAAAGTAGCCAACATCTAAAATCAATTTTTTTTACGAATCCATTTGCATTGGATCGATCATGTATTGGCAGCTAAAACGCTAAACAATTTTGCAAGGTAGGTCGTTATTTTTGGTGTAAACAAAAAATAAAAACATCTGGGGAAGTCCCCAAAATACTTAAGGTAGGTACATGATTCGCTTACAATATCCATCCGAGGTCAAACCGACTTTATGGTTTTCTAACTTTTTTTTAAGTTTTAAAATTCAATTTACATTTTAAATTAAAATAGGTATGTATAGTAATTGTTTAGAGAATTTGCCATAAAAAAAAAAAAAACAAAAAGCTTTCATAAAAAGGTAAAATTTAAAATTATTTAGTTTTATTATAAACCTGCTATCCCACATACACAATTTTTATAGTACATGCCGCTCATCTAAACAGATCCAGATGTTCAAGGGTCGTCTAAAAGCTAAGAACTATTCAAGACTATCTCACGCTGAAATTGCTAAACCACTTGCAACAAGTTGTCATTCTTTTGCAGGTAAAATAGATAGTTAACTTTAGAATTGTTTTCAATTCTCAACAAAGATTATGGAAATTAAGTTAAAAGGGCTTAGTCTCGCAACGGTTTATGGAGTTATTTAAAGTTATAATTCCGCAATCCCTAGTGAATGTAAAAAAATGTTATCCTAAAGAGAATAAATTTGGGTTGTGAAAATAAGTAATTTTCGCGAAATATAATTCAATATAATAAAAGGAAATAGCGTGAAAAATGTTGTTATAAAATTCGAGCGAATTTAAAAATTAAGTTGAGTTTGAGATAAATAAACAAAAGAATCCTTTATTATATAAAATATAAATTATAATTATGAAAGCTTTATTATAGCAAATCAAAGTGAAATTTTCGCTGACGACGACGAAACACCAATAAAAACATGTTTCTAATCAGCGAATTTCTGAATTAAGTTCCCCACTTGTGTGAAACTAAACCTGTGGCCAATCCTAGTTCCTGTGAACTTAATTTCCTGCAATATATTTCTAAAATCAAAGATTCCTTTAAGACAACATTTTTTATTCCAATTTTTTTATAAATTTTTTTATAGAATCACATGCATATTTACATATGTATACATATTTATTTATTTTAAAACTTTAGTAACCGTATTACTCTATCTTCACAGCAACCCTCTTCAGCTGCTAATTTCCTTGAGAATCATTACTTAAAACTTGTGTTTTCTGTTTTTCGCATGGAACTAAATCTATTAAACACAAAGGAATAATTAAAAAAAATCGTCTTAATTGCACATTTATGTATGCATATATATGCATTAGTACATATGTACATACGAACACATATCTACATTTGCATACCTTCATCTTCACTTCCCAAAACGCAACAATACAACTTCTTCAACATTTCAATTCTCTCAATATTTTGATTTATTACAGAATATGATTGTATTTCGGCCTCGAAATCCTCCAAGAATTGAATAGCCTTGTCTTTGAGTTCTTCAATATTCATTGTTTTTTAAATTGAATGATATCTGGCAAAGGAAATAAATTGGTAATTATTTTTTCTCGCTTTAAAAAAAATTAAATTTGTTTTTATAGAAAATTTTGAAGGGAAATTATTAATTCTGTATGTTAAACGACAAAGGTGCACGGTGCAGTGCATAAAATTAGTTCAGTGAAGGAAAAAGCAAAAACAAATTCAAAGCTCAAACTTTTCTTTTTAAATCAGCACTAAAACTCCCAAGCTCCAGGAGCAAAAGGGGTTGAAGATGCAATTTTGTACTTTTTTGTTAATTTTTAAAAATAACACTTAAAACCTACACTTCAAAATTAAAAAAAAATATATTTTTCAAAAAAAAACTCACATTTCAGGTAAGAGCAATGTTAAGGAAGTCCACTTATCTTTGTAGGTACAATGAAACCTTAAAAAATATACAAACTAGGTACCTATTTATGTTTTTGTCTCTAAATGAATGTTTAATCGTGAATTTAAAAAGAAATACCCGAAAAGCTAATGCATATTTCTTTTGATTCGTGGTAAATTTAATGATGTGCGATGAGAGTAGTTGGGTTCAAAATGTATTCATATGATACAGAGTTTTGTCTTGAGTGAGGCCACTTATGTACGTGCCAAGAAATGTTATTGCATATAATCTTTGGAGGTATTCATGCAACTGTTTAAATTATTGGTAAACTTAGTAAACCTGTCAAATTTGTATTAAAACTTTAGTACGTTAACGAGAACTTAACATATTTGCAAGGATACCCCATTTGTATCTTAATGCTAAAAATAACTTTTAAGCCAATTGTAAACAGAAATGTTCAATAAAACAAAATTGAATTCGTAAGTTTCTTACATGAAGCAAAACAAACGTCTTCGAAATAATAACGGCAAGTAGGCTTTCTGCATACAAAGAACCTCGTCATCTACGCTTAGATTTCTGCACACATCAGTTGCAAACCTTAATTTTCTATAAAATTCAAACATTAACGGAATATATCAGACATTTAACCTATAATTACTTGAAATTATACCAATGGCAACTGACCAGCTGTGCCCGGGCGATTTACAGTTTATGTGCTCTTAACGAATACGTCATAATGTGTACGCCTCGTGCTGAAACAAACATAAGATACACAAAAGCCGCAAATAAGCGGAGTACGCGTCTAGGAAGAGGCGCTTGATGTACAGATTTCCTAAATCTGTTTTTTTTTTTTTTTGTTATAGGTACATACCTATGCTCATTAGCCGCTCTTAATAGCAATACTTGCCGGTTTGGGACACTTCAGAGCTTAGTTTTCAGTCCCGTTTGTATACATAAATATGTTACCTAAAACAGAGCTTGGTTCTTGGTAACACAGAGCAGCAAAAACTACGCGGCTAGAACGAGGCGCTTGGAGTGCCTCATAGTGTTTACGAAAATTTTAAAAGAACATACATAATAAGCTACAAACTACATACCAGTCTTATTCTTTCCAAAACTTTTAATAGTAACAATAACAATATCAAATCAAATGAAGTATTTTTGTAAATCAACTGAAATGAAAACTCTGAGAGCCAAAATGAACATTAAAACGTTAAACTGTAATTTAAACATTCACCATACGAGCAAGACGAGGACGAAACCGAATACCGAAAGCAGCTATTTGTTTTGAATTTCCCCGTTACAGGAAGAAGGAACAACTCTGCGTTCAGGGTAGTACTAAATTGAGCTAAAATAAGGTACTGTTTGTTTTGCCTCTAAAATCGAAAGTGAGCCAGGAAAAAATTGCTCAGAATAAAATTAAGGTTCACCCAAAACAAAACCAAATATCCCTTTCGCACGAGGAAACTGAGTTGCAAGACTTCTATCTTTAGGAGAAAATAACAAGAAATGGAAGGGCATTGTACAAAAGTGAAAGTGAAAGAAGGGAGACCCTTCTATTTGATCAAAAAAATTTCCAAAAAAAAAGAGATGTTAACTTTGTTATGTATAATAAGGGTATTCATGCAACGAGATAATTTTCCGTTTTGCAGAAAGATATAATTTTCCGCTTTACGTTTGCATGAGCACCCCATAAAAATTCTTGCATAAATGTGAGAAATAATCAGCTGTCACAACTAAACGTCACAAATTACTTCTTGAAACTTTATGAGGTTTATTTCTTCACTTTCTGCATCAATTTTGTGAGATAAAATTATCTGGTTTGCAGAATTTTTTCCCATACAAATTTTGACAGCTCGTTTCTGTGGAGATAAAATTATCTGGTTTCTG
Organism: Syrphus vitripennis; assembly: GCA_958431115.1. Classification (NCBI taxonomy): domain Eukaryota; kingdom Metazoa; phylum Arthropoda; class Insecta; order Diptera; family Syrphidae; genus Syrphus; species Syrphus vitripennis. The sequence continues at coordinate 146,549,051 of OY288108.1, read as the reverse complement.
CGTTTATCCGAGTTTTCCACCGTTGCATGAATACCCCTAATGTGGTTTTAAACAATGGCAGTTTGACAATCGAGTGACGAATAAGTTTCTGACAATATTGTCAGAAAAATTGTTTTATCCGAAATCCGATGGTCGTAATACGACGTTCCCAATAAGCCGTCAGCTGAAATATGTCTAAGTTTCAAATTGATGTTCACACCATCAAAATTCAGACATACAGGCAAACAACTACCATTCTTTGTTTTAGTCATCTATCATTGCATACCACAGTGTGCTTGTATGTGTTTCATTAATTTTTTTTTTGTCTCTTCTAAAATAACTTGGATAGGTTTTACAGGCGAGCTCACAAATTAAAGCTCAAATCGAAACGAATAGCCTGCCTCACAAGTCACAAGTACTTGTGATTGATTTTGTGACTTTTTTGTATTCTCCCCCACGGTCACAACTTGTTACAGTCACAAAAACTATAGAATTTGTGATCTTCTAGGCAGGTCACAAGTCACAAATTACTTGAGTTTTTATATTTCGGTGTACAAAAGCTTCTGATTTTGCATTTGTGAGGTAATTATGGAAATGGATTTTATTTAATTGCATCTTATTCAAGATGTTTCATCCGAAAAAGAAAAGTACACCAAAGAATTTTTAATTTGTAGATTGCAGAAATTATATTAAGGTATTTTTACTCACTTTATTGTTAAAAATATATATTAATAATGTTACCTGACGCTTGCATTATGTAAGAAAATTTATTTGTTTGATTTTTCAATATGGAAATCTATTCTTGTTTTTAATAATAAGCTGTTCCAAACGTCACAAAAAAATTCACCTTTGCTGTGGTGAGTTACGTTGTGGGTTTTGTTGTGATGATTCAAAATGTAATCGAATCCTCACAAGAAGCTTGTGAATTATGAATCCGCACAAGGGGGTTAATCGGGTTGGAAATGTCGTCGATATTTGAACGGTTCGGTGTTGTCGCCATAATTATTACGATAGTTTTTTTCGGCCCTATATATTTTTCTTTTCTATCTCACCCATTGGTTTACACTCACAAAGCCTCGTGTAACCGAGGTTGCGTTGGCGATAACAATTACAAAATGCACGACAATGGAAAATTTGCAATCACAAGATTACTTTTTACTTTTTTGGTTGGAGAAAAACAAAATTTTTCACTTTTGTACTTTTCGAAGTTGAATCTAGTTAAGGCTTGCATGTAGTTAACTTAGGGGCGAGTTATAGCAAACAGGAAAATGGATCAGGAAAATTTTTCTGATGGATTATTTAGTAAGTTCTCGATCGATTTGAAACACATAAGCTGAAGTAATCGATGACAAATGACAATTTTAATGCACTATGTAAAAAAAAATTTATTGAACGTAGGATTTTTGATAAAAATGCATTTGTTTATTTTCCTGATGCAAGTTCATCAGGAAAACAAATAAATGCATTTTTATCAAAAAACCTTTGTTCAATCAGTTTTTTTTTTTACATAGTGCATTAAAATTGTCATTTGTCATCGATTACTTCAGCTTATGTGTTTCAAATCGATCGAGAACTTACTAAATAATCCATCAGAAAAATTTTCCTGATCCATTTTCCTGTTCGCTATAACTCGCCCCTTAGAGAATATATAACATGGAGTGCTTGTTCAATTTCAAACGTGAAGCTTTTATAGGGGGCGCTAGTTTCACTAATTTCGGGAAGCAAAAGCGCGGACCTCGAATAAGAGTGCGTTATCCCCACTGATTAGTGGTTATCCCTCTCCAGAATTTAATTAAATTTAATTTAATATTTTTAATTTCCATCCATCTTCAAAAAAATACAAAAAAAAAACTATGATTGAAGTTTGACAGGTCCGCGCTGGTGCTTCCCGAAACTGTAAGAAAGTAGATACTAGCGCCCCCTATCTGTGCTTCTGGCGTTACAATGTATTTGATATAGGAACAAGCACTCCATATAATATATATTCTAAGGTATTTAAGGGTAAAAAATCGTGCTGCTGAACGCAATATACAGCGATTTCCCACTGTAGTTATTTATAACCAAAATAAATCGAATCAATGGTTGAAAGAAATTCATATAAAATAACTTAATCAAACAGAGCTAATCTGTCACTTTCAACAATGTTGACGTTTAATAAAAGCTCTTTTCATATCATAAAGCTTCTAGAGCACTTATCGCAAAAACAAAATTAAAAAGCTTCTATATACGACTATGAGCTGTCATCAGACTGTATGACCTATCAAAGAATTTCTAAGGTCGGTTGCGAAAATTTTGATCGCGGGTTTCCAAAAAATTAATCGGCGCTATAAATTCAACCCAAATCGCCTTCGCTTTTGTTTTTTATTAAACAAAAAATAAAAACCTTAACAAATAGTTTCGTTTTTCCTTACATCCCACAGACTTCACGAAATAGTTAATCGACCAAAATGCTACGAACCATTGCCATTCGCAACGAATCGATTCTACGGGGATCTCTGTCCAATGCTGTCCGAAGCAGAACCAGAGTAGCCCTTCGTCTCCTCAGTACCCAGGCTACACGCAAACAACAAATCTTCAGGTAAATATAAGTTTGAATTTTCAATTAAAATCTTGATGAAATGAGCTTAGGAAATTAGTTTTAATTTTTTTTTTGTCTTGCCATTGATGTAAGGTAAGGTTAGAAATGTTGTGTAATCTTTCGAGAGGGAGAAAAGCATTTTTTGCCAAAGCTGCTTATTGCTGGCTGCTCTACAAACGTCAGATGCATTAATGAATCAAATGCCAATTCCATTTGCTATTTCCATGCTGGCACAAGTACATATGTAGTTAACTAGAGAATATATGTAGATCGACTCATGTGGAATCGAAGTCATGGTCGTTTCATGAGCATTCAATTGTAGGCTCTTATTCTTAAATCGTTCGATACTTCCTTATCATTTCGAAAATTATCAGAGAGAGTAGATGGTTCACTATCATTTAATAAACAATTGGAGGGAGCTGACCTTAGAGATTATGTCCAGTTTGGTTAGATTATTTGTGTTTACGCTGATTCTGGGTACCTATCGACTTTTACGTGGGAATGCTTTAATCGGTCATCAATCATGAGGTTATGAATGAATGTAGGAGTTATTTAGATACATTTTTTCTGCTTTCAATTATGAATGTGATGTAAGAACGAACAAGAATTCTTATGACTAAAATCAAATATCTGCTGATTATAGTAAACAAATAATTGTTAAACTCAATGAACCTAGTAGTCTATTACTTAGCAAATCTATAAACCGATCAATGATAAGTCTGATTTTAATATAAATACATACGTACGTAAGCTTATAAAATAAACATATGTTATTAAACTAATTTAATTAATAAAACTTAATATAAGACGCTAGTTTTGAAGATAGAAAGATATATTGTTATCAAAAAAAAATATCTGCAATTCAGCAGGGCTAATCTTAAAGAAAAACTTAAAACTTATCTTCTCAATTAATTTAAAAAGTGCTTATACAGTCTTATAGATATTATTTTTATACAGTTGTAACCCAATATTTAGGTATATAAAGCAAAATAGTTCATAATTAAGATGAGGTCTTAACTTTGATTGCAATTAGCTACATATGTACATATGTATATTCGATGTACATGTTAAGTCTTATTTTTTTAATTATAAATTGTTGCAAGTAAATGAAACATGAAAGGACTGGTAATTGTTGTTCTATGAAGTTATGAGCTATATTATAATAAATTCACAACTATGTTAGTACCCTTCCTCTAATTAACTTCATTAATGGCCGGTTGCACTAAGCGCTTTTAAAAATTTAACAGGCTTTTAAGTCTTAACATAAAGTTTGTTCCATACAAAATACGTAATTTTAAAATTTAAAAGCCAGTTCAATATTGGTGCAGCTGGACATAAGTCTTTATTATGCGTATACAAATGTGGGGGTGAAATCTTAAAAGTTTAAATTAAATATTTTCTGTTTTCACACTAAAATCGACAATTTCTGTGGCAGTGGTATACCACTCAAAATATTAGTTATTTTATTTCTTATTTGTCTTACTCAAGATTGTCTGACACTACTTTTTTCTTTCCCACGCTAAAAATGTATGTAAATTAATTTCTTAGAAATATTTTTGACGAAATAGATTCGAATCTTATTATTATTTGTGTTGTTAACATAAACTAGTTAAACCAGAAAGCTATTGAGCTTTTTATTTAATTTTTAATTTTGGAATAATATTGACGACAATCAATAGTGTTTTTTGACAATATTTGATATTTTTAATATATTTATTTTTTTCAAAAACAAATTCTTTTCCTTTTTCACTCAGCTGACACTCAAGGACTCAAGAGACATAAAAAAGTTTGCTTCATGCAATAAATATAGTATTACAATAACCTTACCCCATTTCATAAAACTATAAAACTAATCATTATTTCTAAATCACTTGTTTATTTAGAATTCCGCACAAGAAAATCAAGATACAAGTGATTCACAAATAATTTTTAAGCATAGTTGCATAGTTTTGAAATGGAGGCCTAGTTGTAGTTATTTGATTACAAATTAGTAGCTCAAATACCATCAATGGATTTTATAAATTTTAAACATTTATCCATTCAAATGTTATAAAGTCCGTTATGTGTATGTGAATGTTTTGTGAATATAAAACGATTAAAAAAAAAAAGAACTAGAAAGGGTGCTACAAAAACATTTCAACTCTCTTTTGAAATATTGTTATCTAATTTGTAGCAGCCGCGTTAACATCTAAAATGAGTAAATCTTGAAGAATAATACTTACCTTTTCTTGATAGCGAAATAGAAATAGCAATTCTTAGTTAAAATAACTATAAAAGCAAAGGTAACGATGGGATGTTAGAAGAATATCTCAAGTTCTAAAATTTTTCTTAAGCCAACTGTTTGACACATATTTTAAATCAGGTTTTAGTTACAGAAGTAGTCCGACACCAATGGACGAAATTAGATTTAATATTCATACCCAATAAGAGCGATGAGGACGATATTAACAACTCGACATAATATCGTCAAATTATAAGCCTTTGCAGAAAGGGTTATTTTAGAGAGAATGAAAACCACTTGATTTTAAATCAAACATTTCATACAGAAAAGTTTTTTCATTACTATAATTGCTCAAAAAAATAAGTTTTGAAACTTTCAGAAAAAAATAGAAATATTCGATATTTCAAAATAGGTTAGAGGGGTTAATTTTTCTTTATTTGAATTTTTAACTTTGTATAAATATCAATCTTTTTGATTTGCATACCAATTTTTGTTAAATTTTTTAAATTTCCTTTCTATTTTTTCTCATTTAATACATACATTGAAGAAATCAATAAACTTTGAAATTACCGCTTTTTTAAATATTGTTTACTGATGTGCTGAAAATTGGAGAATTGTTTTTCATATTTGTTGAGGCCAGAATAGGTCACTTCGCAAAAGAAAATGTATGCCTCATGCTTAAAATTGGATTTTTTGAGTACAGCATTTCAACCAGTATAAGTAAGAATTACGAAAGAAACTAGTTAACACGTACTTTATTTTTGAAAATAAATGAAAATTTATGGGTGGCAACTTTTTCCGCTAAGCTTTTGAATATACTTTTTATTAATTCAAAAAAAAAAACGCTTACACTTTCCTAAAGTATTTTTTCATTCAAAAATGTCTTCTAGTTTAACCAACCTTCCATTAGAAACCCTCTTATTTTACCTTTGAATAACCAGGTGTTGGTTTTTTTTTAAAAACTTTTGCAGATTATCAGACTACCATCTAAAGAAGCCACAACAAACTTCGGTATGGAGTACAAACTTTGTTCGCGCCTACAGTGACCTGCCCGATCACATTAAAGTTACCTTACCTGCACTTTCACCAACAATGGAACAAGGTACCATCGTAAGCTGGGAGAAGAAGGAAGGTGACAAGTTGAACGAAGGTAATTTTTTTTTAATTAATATTTTAATAGAACAAAATTGATATTGAAACTTTATTAAACTTCTTTTTCAAACAAAAAAAGGTGACTTGTTGGCCGAAATTGAAACAGACAAGGCAACAATGGGTTTCGAGACACCCGAAGAAGGTTATTTGGCTAAAATTCTTGTGCAAGCTGGTGAAAAGGATGTAACCATTGGCAAACTTGTGTGCATCATTGTTGAAAACGAAGCCGATGTTGCTGCGTTCAAGGATTTCAAAGATGATGGTAGCGCTGCACCTGCTCCCAAAAAAGCTGCCGAAGCACCAGCTCCAGCACCAGCGGCAGCTCCAATAGTCGTTCCCACACCAGCAGCCGCCCCAGTAGCAGCCGCACCAATGACAGCTGTTGAACAAAGTGGTAAGCGAGTTTATGCTAGTCCGATGGCCAAGAACTTAGCTGAAAAACAAAGGCTAAGATTGGAAGGTATGGTGTGATTAATGTTTGAGTTTATCCTAACAAAGTGAATGACCCTTGCCGTGTTTGCTTAATACTTGCGTGTAGGAAAGGGTAGTGGCATATTTGGTTCAATAACATCCGCCGATCTTGCAGGCATGAGTGCTGCAGGTGCTCCAGCTGGAGTAGGAGCAGCAGTTCCAAGTGGACCGGGTGCATACATTGATATCCCAGTATCAAACATTCGAGGAGTTATTGCCAAGCGATTGAAGGAGTCCAAACAACAGATTCCGCATTACTATCTCACTGCCGAATGTAACGTTGATAAGGTAATTTAGAATCATACAATTTTGAGTAGAATTTTGAATTCACATTAAGCTCTCTAACAGCTTCTGAAATTGCGTGAGAAAGTCAACAAGAAGCTAGCCAAGGAAAACATGAAAGTTTCTGTTAACGATTTTATTATCAAGGCTACAGCCGTAGCATGTCGCAAGGTCCCAGAAACTAACTCTTATTGGATGGACACCGTTATTAGACAGTCAGTTCAACAGTTCATCACATTTTTCAAAAGAAAATTTACTGTATTTTTCATTTATATAGATTTGACAATGTTGACGTTTCTGTAGCTGTTTCAACAGAACGTGGCCTTATTACTCCGATTGTCTTTGGTGCTGACAGAAAGGGTGTTGTTGATATTTCCAAAGACATCAAGGCACTAGCTGCGAAGGCTCGCGATAACAAATTGCAACCCCATGAATTCCAAGGAGGCACTGTCAGCGTTTCCAATTTGGGAATGTTTGGTATGAACACAAGTCGCTCTCATATGATTCAATTGCTCACAATATAAATTCTTTGCAGGAGTAAACAATTTCTGTGCCGTTATCAATCCACCACAATCGTGTATCCTTGCCGTAGGAACAACAACGAAGAAGCTTGTTGTAGATCCTAATGAGCTTAAAGGGTAAATTTAACATTTTCATACTTTCCTTTTTGGAAATTATAAATTGACTTATTTTTTTTACGCAGATTTAAGGAAATCAACGTTCTTAGTGTAACATTAAGTGCAGACCATAGGACCGTTGACGGAGCTGTTGGTGCCAAATGGCTACAACACTTCCGTGAATTCATGGAAGATCCAGCATCAATGATATTGTAAATTAAACTACCATGCTAAATTTCCCCTAAGGAATCAAAAAACAAACAAATTGTTAAGTTATTCTGTTGAATAGTCTATAAATCTCCTGTTATTAGGAAAACACTGGCGAATTTTGCGATTATATTATTTTATTTTGTTTTAATTGTAATTATTTTGTTTCATTTAAAACTGTTTGCTCAGTTTCAATAAGTTGCATTTTTAAATGAATCGCTAGAGGGGATTTAAGCAAACAAATAAAAAAAAGAAAGAAAAGCAAAACAAATTAATATTGAAATATAAATAGTTTCCTTAGAGTAATTTACATACATAAACGTCCCACGAACAGGAAATTTAATGAAGTAAATAAATTAATATTTATTACCAAAACAACAACAAAATAAATTGGGTTTTTATTCATACAAAAATCATTGGAGTTAATTTTCGAACATATTTTTGAAAAAATTACATATACATATAATTTGTTTAAATTTATAATTTCACCTGAATGACGAAATTTAATTTTTCTTTTTATACATGGTATTTTTGATCATTTAGTTTGGATGTTTTTCGATTCCTTCGCAGAATAGTTTTTAGCTTTTTCCATTCATCAAAAAAAAAAAGGAATTAAGCGCATATGTAATAATATTGTAGAGCACTTCGTGTACCTTTAAGCAATAAAAAAGAAGAAGAAAATTGTCGCCCGAGAGCAATGACGTACATAGCTTGTTCGTTGAAGTGTGCCAAAAAGCAAACTGCCAATTGCAGTGATAATTTAATCTAATAACATCGAAGACGAAATATATTCTCCACGTGAACAATAATAATAAGTCGAATTTTTTGAGAAGTATTTTTTTTTGCTAAATGTAGTTAAAATCACATGTAAAAGTATAGCGTCTTTTTTTTTTTTGTTTTTTGAAATCAATTGAAAGTGAAATAACCCAAAGTTATCGTTGATAGCATTTTTCTAGATAACGTTTTTAGTGAAAAAAAATGAAAAGAAAAGTTTTTTTGATCGGAACTGCATTTTTAACTTTAAATTTTAATCTGATTACAAGATCACAAAAAAAAATTTGTACAGTTCTTCAAACAAATACCTACTCCTATGTGCGGCAGTTGTTAGTGCAGCTTAACGTATGTTGTTCACAGCTTATGGCGTTTTGCTTGCTGTGTGTCGTGTCACCTTTTTTTTACATTAAGCACCATATTATTCAATTTTGGATCAAACAACTTTTAATCCAAAATTTTTTAAAATTATAAATTAATGGTGAATAATATTGAATTGGACTAATATATCTGGAACTATTTTCAAACTATTTTCTATTAAGACGTATTTAAAAATAAAAAAAAATAAAAGGAAGAAGAAAAAGAGGACGTTAAAATTTAAGACTTTCAATAGAAATTAATTTTCAAACTATTCCCAACAGGGTATCTGCCCATAGCAAACTCAAATCGCTTTAACGAACGAAAAAAACATAAGACGTTGTAAGCGTTCTATGCACCTAAGCTTATTTATACAACCACAAGATGACCACTCACACGTCACAACCGTCACAACTGGCACATTTTACCAAACAGAACAAACCGAGCTTCACTCTTACATATATCTATCCCTAATTACCACGAGCCATGAAATTTCTTGCAAACGATTATTTTCCGATAATATTATTATTAGATAACTTTAAGCGGGAGCACATATGCTACCCCCACAAACAATTGACTTTAAATGCAACTGAGATAAAAAATGATGAATCTAAGCAAAGACAAAATATCAAAGTTTAAAAAGAGCATCAAATTTAACCAAAGATGCTATCAAATGAATTACCATAAATTGCATCAGCATCAGCACATTTTGACTTCAGCAACTTATGCGATAGTATCAAAAGATTCATTGCATCATCCACAAACAAAATAAGATTTGCAAACGTTTGATTTAAATTCATATAAAAAGGGAGCACTTGATCTCTTAGTTAGTAGATAAGTGTTACTTTCATCTATAACTAAAGATTTCCCCCCACCAGTGGTAAGGAATCGGAAGTTCTAAGCAGCTGAAAATATAGAAGATTAATTTTTCAATGTGGTTTTAATCGGATGTGTTCTTTTAATAATTTTAAATGCATTTATAAAAATTACTTGTATTAGATTTTTTTTAAGCTCAATGTCTTATTAAGAATTGCCAGCTTGAATAAAACATGTTTTCCCATTTTTCAGCAATATGTGGCAATAAAATTCACACATACAGACTGTAATTTAATCAGTTTATTCAGTGTGCATAAGGTTATACCTGAAATAATAGCTAATGGCAGTGCTAAGTGCTAATTAGCCGTTTTCAAAGTATTGATAGACATAAAAAAGTGCGGGAAATAATTTTTCGCGTTCACTATCATCATTTCAGGTCTGATTAATATCTTGAGTTCGATTTTTTAAACGAATCCAAAGTTTATTATTATTATTTTTTAAATATTTTAATTACAAAACAAAAAACTATAGCGCAAGAATTCAGTTTTTGCTAAGTTTCTAAAACAAAAGCTTATTTGAAAATTATGGACAAAATTACCCCATTAAACAGGCTATTAACTAAATATAAAAGTAAAATTAGATCTTAAAAAACTAAATAAGTATAGATAAGTATTTTCATATTTTTATATTCTTCTGAAATTTAAACAGGTAATTTCTTTGTTAAATTTAGCAATTAGTTAATTAATTAATTAAACAGGTAAAAGACACCAACATTTTTTATATGTGTCTTACCTTAAGAAACAAAAAAAAATATAAAGTTAAGACTGTTACACATTGGGCCATATGCATAAACGCTAGCAAACGCTTTTACTGGTAACTTGGTCTAGTATTTAATAAAAGCAATATGCACAAAATAATAAAATAAATATAATAATGGTATGCAATAAAACTTTTTTCTGCAAGCATTTACTAGAAATTTTTCAAGTTTGTATAGAAACAAACTTGAAAAATTGAGAATAAATCCTTTTTCTGCTCAATTCCTGCATTCGCAATCATAAATACATTTTTTTCTCAATTTCCTACGTTTTTGAACTGATAATGTTTTTAATAGGGAGATTATATTTTAAAATATTTTCTTTATAAAAATTCTCATTCAAGTACTCAAACCTCATTAAAGATGAGGAGCAACTAGCCTTGAAGAAAATATGTATTCCGAAATACAAGTTATCCCTTCTTGCGAATCAAATAAGAAGCTAAAATTTTTTGCTCTCAAGTATTGATATGAATCTAGTATTTACTATTAGTTTATGGTTACTAGTATAAATTTTTTATGCTTTAGGAAACTTAATCTTTTACTAGAAGTTAAAGTATTTACTATAAACTTTTACTTCTAGTAAGTACTATCTTTTTACATATGTATATTGCGCAATATTGTACTGTAAATGCGATTATCAGTTATCGCAAATGAAAACATTGCAAACTTTACTAAATTATTTTTTGCAGTAAAGCTTTTTAATTATACGTCTGTTACAATAAATTGCAAACAAATTAATAAATTATCTATCAATGTTATGTACATTTTAGGTGTAATTTTTATTTTGAAATAGCTTTATATATTTATGTGTATATGAATGCGCATTTGTGTATGTTTGGTTGTTAGTAATTTCTTATCTAATTTTCATTATAGTAATGTTCTATGAATTTGATCTGTTGTAAATGTGAATTCTAGACCATTTTGTAAATACTTTTCAATTTTTATTTTCTTATAACAGCAGCAGTCTTAGTCGGAATAAGATTTCCATTCTGAAAAGTCGCATTCAACAATATATTATTTTAATGATAAGAAACCATTAAGATTTCAACCAAGATTAAGAAAAAACAATATACCTAGTACAGTACATACCTATTAACATTTATGTGGTAAAAGTTGACAAATAAACAGAAAAAAAAAACAAATTAATGCATGGAAGCTTTTAATAATCGAATTGAAGATAACTTAAATTTTGAATATAACGAATGTCGTGATTAGATAAACTCACTGAAAGTACTAAAAAAAGTATTTTGTCTGATTGGTCTTTTTAACGTTCCGCCGCTGAGTGTGCCTAATATAGTCTCGACATGGACAATAACACGGTAGAATTTAATATTCGTGTAGGATATGTGAGTGAAGGTGCTGTAAAACTAGCTGAAATTGAGTTGCGTGAAACACCTGAAATTAAAGAAGCAGCTATTAGAGAACTTCGAGATCTACTGCACGCTAGTCCCGACATAAACTTTAAAGACGATGATGAGTTCCTGTTGATTTTTTTAAGAGCATGTCACTTTTATCCAGAGAGTGCTCTGAAAAAGGTATGATGATTGATGTTTTCTACAATATTTTAATGATCTTTCCTCAAGAACAAAATTATTATACATATGTACCTACCTTCATTAAATTAAACATCAATAAACACAAAAATAAAATTTCTACATTAAATTCAATGTTGAAATGTTGTATACGAAAACACATTTTTCTTAATGGATACCAAGAAGAGAACAATAAATCAGAAATGCTACAAACAATTGCGCATAGTTAAGTCAGAAATGCAGCGAACAGAAATTACTTATGTTCGATTCAATTTTATCTATTGAAGATAATAAGGGGCCTTTAACAAATTATAGATATGTACATTGTACATAAACTACGTGTCAAAACAGTTTAAAATTAAAATTCGGTTGAAGGACGTATCGTTCTCATGATGTTCATAATTTTGCGGTGTTTCCGGTTGTCAATCAATGGTGATTTGGTATATAAGCTTCTAAGAGTATGCATTTGCCGGTTAGCCGTGGCGGTAGAGTGACCCAATATCAGCATGGGTCATGATGTTTCGTATATGTACTAACTTCTTTGTTGGAAGCACTACGTTTGTTCAGGTGCGATAAGCATTATTCCCGTTTGAAACTTTGAATTCCTTCATGCATGGCTGTCTTCGGTATTGAGAACCAAACTAGATGAGAACCAAAGCAGGATGACTGCGCGTAGAAGTTACTTTTAGATAAATATCTTCGACTTTTGGCTTAGTCCTGTTCTCTTTTTTATCAACAGGTGTAGACTGTCGAAGGTCCAGCTGGACCTTTTTGAGCACATTTCTTGAGTACGGGTTGAATATCAGCAACAACATTAAATGAGTTGCTGTAATTCCTGCACCTAGATACTGCACGCTTGGCTGTTATGTAGATTTGTAGATCTACATGTAGATTTTTTTTCATTACTTCGACATTTGAAATGTTGAACACAATACGAGCATTTATGAAAAGTTCACGCTGGGTTTCATCTTCGCTGCTATATGTATATTAAAATAAAGTATAGCTCATGAATTTTTATATGAGTTAATTTTTTATTCGTCGTCACTTTCGCATTAGTGAAGCCTTAATTCAGACAGAAAATTTTTCAAACTTATTTTTATAAAAGAGAACTTATGTATACTCGTATTATCAACTTTAAGTTTGAATTGTCAATTGGTAGAGGGCTTAGATAAGTAAAATAAAATTCTTAAAGTTGGGTTTTCCATTTGGCTGCATTTAAACGGTTTTTGCTCGATGTACCTAGTTCGTTATTTTTTTAAACACAATGTAAAACATCTATTCAGCGTATGCTGAATAGCAACGCACACCTAAAACTGGAAGACCTTTTGATTTCAATTTGTTCGACATTCATTTCATTTATAAAAAAAAAGTAGTTCCCATATAAGATATTTTAATAATTTTGTTTCTCTGCAGATGAAATCAGTTGCGACTTTTCGAAAGAACTACGCCAACTTAGTTCGGGGACTTCAACTTGAACAACTCAAAGAGAAATTCATACATGGAAACGTTATAAATGTTCTAAAAAACGTTGATCAATTTGGACGACGTGCAATAGTTTTACATGCTGGATCTGTTTGGGATCCGTCATTTATTTCGGCAGATGAAAGTTTTAAATTGCTTTATGTGTCTCATCTTGTTGCATTACTTGAACCAGAGACACAAATTCGAGGTGTTGTTTGCATTGTGGATTTCGAAGGACTTTCATTCAAACAAATCAGGGCATTAACTCCGACTGCTTTGTTACGTTTGTTGACGTTCATTCAAGAAGCGTTTCCGTTGCGTTTGAAGGAAATTCACGTTGTAAAACAGCCCATGATTTTCAAAGCAGTCTGGGCTATTGCTAAGCCTTTGGTACAGGAAAAACTTCGAAAAAGGGTTTGTTTGTTATACCATATTTTTTATCAGCAGGAAAAAATAATTTGTCCTTTTCAGATCACTTTTCATGGAGATGATATGAAGACAATGCACAAGTTTATAGAACCTGATTATTTACCTAGAAATTATGGTGGTTATCTTCCGACAATTGATTATGACGGATCGTCATGGTATCCTGCTGTTGGGGCTTATGAGGACTTTATCAATGAGTGGTCGGAACTTGGACCTGCTGAGTGGTGATTTTATTTACAATTAAGCTCTGTGTACATATGTAAAAATAAATAAAACAAACATTTTTTGTTACAAATTAAAAGAGTTGATTACATTTTCATTAAAATTTGAAATTATACTACAAACGTAATACAGTTTTCAAAGGAATGAATTTTTTGTTTTCCCAACATTAACCGAATATATGTACTTTGGAATATACTATAATGCGCTCCTCAAATGAAGTTGATTTTAGCAATGTTTTTTTTGTAAGCCATAATATATTCGACTATGAAACAACATCAGGAATAACCGATGCCATACCGTCGAAAAACAAATTAAGTTTAAATTCAAGCTTTCTAAACTTAGTTTATTATGCAATGCACCTTATTATCTTTTCCTTTTTCATTGATAGCCAAGCGACAATAAAGGCAATTTCTGCCATTGTAATAAAATCGAAGCTTGTAGCTTGCTGTCGCGAAGAGCTTAAGGTTCTTGGTACACAGCACAATATAAGGCTCTGCTGGGTTCCTGGACACAGCGGTGTCCCAGGAAATGAAAGTGCTGATGAATTGGCAAGAAAAGGATCAACACTTGATCTAAATCAATCAGACCTGTAACTTAACAGGCAATTGAGAAGAAAGTTCTATCTTTGACAAACAAAAGGTGGAGCTCGCTTGATACCTGTGTTACAACTAGAAAACTTTGGCCCAGTTTTAATAAACAAAAAACTGACAGAATCGCGCAACTAAGCAAAAAATCTCTATTTCTTCTTGTGAGCATCACCACAGGTCATAACCAACTGGGTTACCACAAGAAGAAGATGAAACTCAGTATAGATGACTTATGCAGAGGCTGTGGTGACGAGGACACACATGAGGATACTACTCACTTCCTGTGCCACTGCCCTGCGCAATGCCATCTGAGAAACAGGCTCCTAGGGAGATACTTCTTCGATGACTTAGAGGAACTATCCTCTATTCCAATTAAAAGCCTGTTAGACTTCACCAAAGCCACCAAATGGCTTGAAAATTGAAACCAATTCCAAACTATATACATCAATCACCGGTCTATCTAACCCATCCACCAGGTGCTGCATGGGGCCACTGCCCCTACAGGTTTGGGTTAGGACTGATTTTCACTGTGGGGATGTAGGAGGATAACATGACCAAGAAATTCATCTTGGCATGTTGACCTTCTTTATCCAGATGTGGCAAAATGTTTAGATTATACGTAACAATACAGACACCAACCACCAGTTTATTTAACCCATCAACCAGACGTTGAATGGGGCCACAGCCCCTACGGGCCTGGAGATGGTTTCGATCTACTACGTGGGGGAAAAGGACGGGAAGACGCCCAAGAAAAACATCCTGACGCCTTCAACTCTCCTCACCTAGGTGATTCTGTAAGTTTTGACTAAACAACACACCAACCACTGGTCCATCTAATCAATCCACCAGACGTTGAATGAGGTCATTGCCTCTACCCTGTGCTGTGGGGTGAGGTGAAGAACTTCCCGACGAAGCGACTTCCCCCTACCAAGGTGTTGCTTCCATCCTCCAGACGTTGCATGGGCCACTGCCCCTACGGGTCTGGGGTTGGGCTGATTTGCCCGGATGGGGGTAGGGAAGGGGGACACGCCTAAGAATGTTCTTGACGCGTGGACCTCTCCTCACCAAGGTGATTGTGTGACGACAGAGACTCCTCAACTCAACTGACTGGTAGGCACCCTTCGACTTTTCTGGCTATAGCTCGCTGAAACCAAAAAATTGCACACTTTCTGATGGTGCCAAATTTACGCAGCTTTCTAAAACTTAGAATTTTGGGCTCATTATTTAATTATTAGCAAAGTTGTAAGAGTTCAACATTTTATTTAAAAAATGTGTCTGTGGGGCTAGGTTAAGATTAATATTAAGAGCTTAAATTTATAAAAATTTTTTTAAAATTATTTGCAAGTAAACAATTAAAAGGATGGATCATGGAGCAATCGCCAACAAAGATATTTTGAAGGTGAATACAAACTTTGCACGTGAATTAATTCACACTTGTGAGATTGGGCCTGAAAGGTATATTATTTTCCATTTTGTTTTTTGAAAAAAAAAACCGAAACCGTTTTCAGAATAATTTTTCATTTTACCTTCTGGAATAATGTCAATTAGTTCTATTTAATATTATTCAAATTGTTCAAATTTTAGGAATTTTTTCCCAACTTTCTGCTATACCTACAAATTTCTGGCGCCTGTCCCAAACAAGTTCCCGTTTTCACTTTATTTCCCGTGAACCGAATCACAAAAAAAGTTCGCATATACGTATGTAGGTACACATATTTAATAACAAAAGCGAAATTTATTCTTAATCATAAAATTTTATAAAAATACATAATATGTATGTATGTACATAAGTCAATATTTGTGTTTCGAAATAATAATGTCAACACTTAATGTGTATTAGAAATAATTGATAATGTCAGGCAGTCATGATTTGAATAAAAAAAAACCACCTACTTAATACATTTCATTGTCTTTAAATGCAATATCATTTGTGTTTAGGTATAAAAAAAAAACAAAATAATTAAATTTATAAAAATGAAGTTGACTTTGGTTTAATATTTTTATAGACTTAATTTACAAATAAATTTAGAAAAGTGGATTTTTGTTTTCGAGAGAAGAACTAAAGTGGACAAAATAATTATTCTACTAAAACTATAGTAAAACAAAAAAATAATAATAAAATCACCACTTCGCTGGTCCCATTTCTGACCATTCACTAATAAAGTCTTGATGTTTCTCAACAGCTGGATACCATTCCTTGCCACCATAATCTATCTTTGGCAATTTTCCACCATAGTTTTCTGGCAGAATTTCAGGAGATAAGAATTTGTGAAGAGATTTCATATCACTACCATGGAAATGCATCTGCAAATAAATAATTAGAACTCTTTTATTACAACTGTTTTTCAACAAAATTTGGTTATAGATTAACTTACCCTTTTGTTGAGCTTTTCACGAACAAAAGGCTTAAAGAGAGTCCAAACCATCTTAAAGATAAATGGCTGTTTGACCATGTGCACTTCCCTCATACGAAGGGGCATGGCATCTTGAATGAATGTCAATAAGCGTTTTGAGAAGCTTGGTGTTAGGGATTTAACTTGTTTCATTGACATGCCATCAAAGTCCATCATACACACAACACCACGAATTTGTGATTCGGGTTCTAGTTGAGCTGCAAAATGAACTGCATAAAGCATTTGGAACATCTCTTCTGAAGAAACATAACTGGGATCCCATATACCACCGCAGTTTACGATCATTACACGACGACCCAATTGATCACAATTTTTCAGCACATTTACAATGTTTCCCTTAATGAATTTGTCTTTGAGTTGTTGAATTTGAAGACCATGAACGAGGGCAGCATTGTCTTTACGGAAACTGGCAACAGTTTTCATCTAAAAAGTAACAAAAAAAAACTTTATGAATTTACATGTTCTAAATTTCGAAATACGATAATTATCAAAAAAAAAACCAATAAAATTATTTATAACAAATTAAAAAATCGTTTGTATCTATGAACAACCACTTTGGGCTTATCAAAACTTTTATGTTAGATCTAACAACGGCCAAAGATCAATTGCTCGACTGATACGCAATCTGCTAGTCAACAGTAAGTTATTTGTGTTTGAACTTCTTGACCATTTGTATATCAGAGAAAGCAACAAGAGATTGCCAATAACTTGGCCTAGTTGGGTGTTTTGCTTCTTCTGCGACGAGATAAGCAGCCTTGCCTTGGCAACGACTTTTTCTCTAATCTCTGTGGAAGAAATAGAAAATTCGCAGATTATTTCTCACCTTTTCAAAGGCACTTTGAGGGTAAAAGTGACAAGCTCTCAGGAAGATCAGCAGAAATTCATCATCATCTCTATATTTCAAATCATCGCAGGCATGCAACAAGTCTCTTAATTCCTTGATGGCTGCTTCCCTAACTTCGGGTGTTTCACGGAGCTCGTTTTTTGCTATTTCCCAAGTCTCAGGAGCTGTGTATCCACATCGGATGTTGAATGTTGCATCACTGTTTTCCATTCTGCTGAAAGATAGTAAACATTTAAACAAAAATGTCTTAAAGCATTCCGATCTCTTTGAGTTATTATTCCCAACTGATTCATTAAACAATGGCTGATAAATTTTTACAATTTATTTTTTTATCTTTGGGGTTGCGTGCATATTTTATTTTTGAATGCATTTCTTGAGATTAAACTTACATTATTTCTGTATTATAATTCAAATTGAATTTAATTTAATGTTTAAATTGCTTATAGTTATGAGACGTTACAACAATTTTGTTGAACGACAAAACAACAAACACGACTTTTCACAGTGGAACTCTCTTAACGACTGCCGAATCAACGTGGTTTTAAATTGGAGTGATTTTATTAAGCATTGGTGACGAGGAGAATTATTATAGCTATCAGCTTTTCATTCACTATCAAATCGAATTAAATATATTTGTAACAAAAAAAAAAAAAAACAACCAAATTTCCAATACCTCTACAAAGTTTACGGGAATAACAATTATATATTTTTATTTTTTGAACTTTGTCAAAAATGTATTGGATGAGAGAGTTTTTTTTGGTATCTCTGGACATTGTACACACTCATATGCACTGTGTTATCTGTAAGAAGTTTTATATTGACCAGTGCCTTGACAATGCATGTTGCAGCTAAACGATAATGTTAAGATTAACCATGGAAACAAAATTATATATTGCCATGGAATCTCAAGTTCCAGTTGTAGTTTACTAGTCAAGGTTTATAAATTTGATTATTTTAGGATTTTATAATGTGCTATTATGTATTTTATTATAGTTATCAGCTCATATATTGAAAACTCTTTTTAAATTATTACTTTTTAAAATCTAAGAACTTACCCCCAAATGAATGTATTCCCTTTTGCAGAATGAAATAACTCCCACCAAAATTTTGTTGGGAATATACGTTCTTAAATTTAAGAAGAGAATTATTCTCAAATAAAGAAAGTGAGATTAAGTGAGGGTCCCACTACTGGGACTTAGTTTCTTTTTATGTTGGAACTTAGTGCTTTTTGTATAGCTTATAATGAACCAAATCCCAATTTTATTTGGAATTAGATCATAGAGAGTTAGATTATTTGGGGGTTAGCTCGGTTCTCGGTTTCGCTTCGGTTGGGAATTATTACGATTTTGACATGATGATCTTATTTCATTTTGAAAATGAAACTAGGGTATGATCATAAAATTAAATAAGACCGCGAGACCTTATTGCAGTGCAAAAAAAAATAAAGAATAAAAAAAAACACGACAAAATTTAGATCCGAAGGTTTTTGTTTATTTTTTTGATTATTTTTTCATTTATTTAAAAAAAATTCTCAGGACATAAAAATGTAAGTGTCCTTTTAAAAACTGTATTGAAGAAAATATTTTATTAACAGCATAGACCTGGAAATCGATACTTTTTAAATGTATGCAAAGGTATGACTCCAATAAGAACAACATGCAATTTTTTTTCGTTGAGGGCTTGTCTTCCTTCCACAGGACACAATTATTCATGTGAACCTTAAGTAGAATGGGGCTGATGTATCCTTCATTTCTATGTAACTGATGAAATATTTTCGTTTGAAAAGTAATTTTTTTTAAATTTGTGCATATGTATTTCCAATTTTATGTTAACATCTTGGCGCTTAGACAGATAATAAATAATCTCAGGTTTTTTGACCACAAAGAGAGTACATACCACATGCAGCCCATATCACACAAGTTTTTCTGCTTAAAACAAATAAGCATTTATTCCTGACTAACCGCACAATTTGAGTGAGAATGGGGGTCTTTTTTAAAATTCAGAATCAAACACAATTCAAGTATCTGTCTTGATATGGCTTAGAAATGCATTCCACATCAAAAAACTTTAACTTTGACTAAAAAACATAAATTCTGCATAATATTTTTTAAAGACTGTCTGGAGCACTATTTTTGATTTTGCGGGGTGAAAAGGTGAATACAGTTTTGTTAAAAAATATTTTGTTGCAATTTCTTGCTAAAAACTCGCAGGCTGCTTTTTCAATGACATCCAAGTATAACTGAAAGAATATAAAATTTAGTTTAAAGTTTTTTCTCAATCAAACCATTCAACCATGGTTTTGAAATTTGATTAATTGGAAATATGGTTCCCAAACTTCCAATAATCTAATACCTATCAAAAGATCGGTGCTATTCCAAGTCGCATTCAACAAGTAAAGTTCCCTTTTCTATCAACAAAAAATATTATTAAGGAACTTTGATTTACTGCACGTACTATGAACACGCACAGGGTTCACATCTTATGAGTGTAAGTTTTAAAATATCCTTATCTCAAGCTAATGCATGTCGATTAATCATACATAATTTACAATATTATATAAACAAGAGTAACGACAACAGCGATCTCTATTAAATATCATTTTAATACCAAGTCAACAAGTGCGTTCGCTTGTTGATCAAAATGTTCAAATCGAAAAATAAATGTATTGTTCTTGCTCTGTTTTGTTCGATAGATGCATACATATGTAAAGCCTATTTATTTACTTAGCTATATGTATTTTGTATTTCAAAAATAGCGACGTACCTATTTTGTTCAAAGTCCAAGCTTATCATATTTTTGAAAATGAACAATTTAGATAAGATCGATCGATCTACCACTGTAAGAAGCAATATTGGGTTTGAAAAGAACATAAAAAACTTCTAATCCAAGGTCGTTAAAAATATAAATTCAAAGAAATAAGGAAACTAAAAATGTTCTTTGAACTTTGCAAGCATTCTGTTTTTAAAAATACAAACAAAACAAAACAAACTGAAATAATTGTAATTATTAATATAACAAATGAATATTTCTGTAAAAAGTAAAAGTGTTCCAGTAGTGAATTACACAATGTTCACTGATTGTAGAACAAAGGTTGTACCGCAGAACTCTATGTACAAATGGAAATCCGAGCAAAGTTCAAGTCATATTACCGCAAGTGAGTCAGGGAATAACAAGAAAGTATCAAAACACACTTGACTTTGCTTTTGCATGTATGTACATATGTACGAGTATGAGAGCTGAGTAAATTAAATTACGTGTCGAAGACAAAAGACAAAAGTTATTGACGTTTACGAGTAAAAACAAGCATTGCATTGGTATCAGCTGTTGTTTGTTTATTTTTGTTATCATTTTCGATTTTTTGTGATCGTAGTTTTTTTTCCACTGTATGTATGCATGTGTATGTTTAATTAAATTATATAAATTTATTCAAATTACATATGTACCTACATGAAAAAAAATATATTTGATCCTAGATGTATGCACAATCTTTTAACTGTTTGCTATTTAATAAAAATATCTTAAGTCGTTTTCAGGCTGTTACCGGCATTGTTTTGAATTTGATAGAAGATTGGATTTTTTTAACTGAAATACAATAATGAGAACACATACTGAATTTTGTTCATTAAGACCCCGAGTTAGTAATTTCTTTTATAAAAGAAAAGATACTGCACCATTTAGGAGAAAAAGTGAGAAAAAACGTTATTTTTGACTTTTGTCCAGTTTTCATTCTCGATACTCAACTATTTTTGAAGTTGTAGACAAAGTCTTTTTAGCTGGAGAAATATTGACGTTTTAAGTACCTATAATCTCACTTTTTATCAATCAAAAATTGAAAATACATGCATTATGTATTCTAGAAACTTTCTTCTAATAAAAAAGGACATTTGGAAAACAGAATAGCGAAAAAATGTGATAGCATAAGGGGTTACAGTGTTGGTAGAATATATTCAATGGAACAGCTGTTTTCACTCAGTCAGTGGCATAGCTAACGAGAAAGGGTACAAAGGTGCCCAAAATATTTTAATAGCATTTTAAATCAAACCATTCCATTGAAATCCAATTATTCAATATCATAATCGCACTGCGAAACTTGTGCTAGAAAAGTAGAAAGTATTTTTTTTTACATTAAAAAAATGTTTTTAGGTGCGTTGCTGTATTTAATTTTGTTCTATATTTTATCTCTATGCCTTCAAAATGTTTTTGAAGAAAAATAGTATAGATATGTACATATATTTTTTGCCTTGTCCCGAACTGCACACTAGCTTTTAACCTTAAAATTTAAAAATCGTTTGTTATTTCAATTAAGCATTAAGAATAAAAACTTTTTCTGGTCATTCTAGCTCGTCATTAATTATTTGATGTTAATAATTTTAATTGAAGTGATTCTGGTGACATTTTAACACATTTACTTTCACTCAAGCGTAATTCAATTATTTTTCATTCGAACTGTACAAAATGTCACCCGAAAATGTATACCAAACGATTGCTAGGCATATTTTAAACTGAATTTGACAGAAATTGCATAGGTAATTTTTATTCAATTAATTGAAAATTCAAAACAAAGACAAAGAATATTTTTTTTAATAATATAGTTGGAACGGTTTTGTTGGTCAAGTTTGTTGGTGTACTTGGTTTATATTTATCCTAATATATAAACGTTTTCTTAATGCATTTATCATTTAATTAAATATGGTCTAGTGGGATTTTGTGAAAGTTGTTAACATTTTTATTTATTATTAAAAAAAGGTAAGTACCTACCTGGTCATTTTAATTTTTTTTTTAAGTGGGCGTGTAGCGTGTTAGGCAAAACACATCACTAAAAAAGATAATAGATAGGAATATCTGTTGGTTTTGGTTTAATCATGAAAACTGTTAAAAAATCCTTTTGAAACAAAAAATTGGTACATTAAAAATTGGTATACATACATAAATGATCTCATTAATTTTGAAAGCAAATTTACAACGTTTTTTTACAATGTGGTTGAAACGTTAAATAATTTATAATCTTGCTTTAATTTTAGGAATAAAAAAAAGAAGGAGAAAGTGGGTATAGTATGGCAACAAGGGGGCATGGGTGATTCGCATTATATACGCGTGAGAACAAAATCTAAGGCGTTTAGGTGAAATTAAAACATGAAAAAAAATTTATGGTGAGGGGAAATTTTCTTTCAAAGTAGAAAAATGATTTTTTAATCAGAAACAAAGCAGAGTGCGGATGAAGCGTTTTAAAATGACAGATACACAGTCTCTTATTTTCAATGTAAGAACTAAAAAAAGTTTAGTTTTATTATTATTTTCAAAATTAATAATTTTGCTCTCAAAATTTAATTTTCTTATTAATTTTAGGTTGAATGCAAAAAAACTAGAGCCATTTAAGAATCTTAGTTTCAAAAAAAAGCTTAAGATTACACAATCTACTTTTTAGTTCAAATATCATTTTTCCTAAAAACAAATTGGGTTTTTTCAAAGTATACGAAAGAAGAAGTTTTGAATACAATTTAGTGTTTGTTTCACAATGTCTGAGTAGTCTTAAGTTGCTAATCAATACTTAAAAGGGTTCCGGACTGAAATGGAGATTTTTTTAAAATAGGATTATGAAGCGTGTACCTACTTGTCAAAATTGTTCTGTAAAAACTTTTATTCAACATAGTAAAAATACCTCCATGCAATATCAAAAAATTAATGCTGATTTTATGAAACATTTTATAAAGTACAGAGATCTAATTTATAGAAGCTTTCTTCTACATTACCTTTAATTTTGAAAATTAAATCTCAAAGAATAGTATCTTGAATCAGTTGAAAGATGTACCAAACTTGTTGTTACCAACATCATCACGCGTCCCTATAAATTACATGACAATAATATTTCAAAGGTGAATAAGCCTCTTTGTTTAAAAATAATTTTATATGATTATAAAATGTGGTTATCGCTTGAACTGGGTATCATGAGTGTCAATGATATAACAATAATTTGTCATCTAACCTTTGACAATTATCTATCCGTCTTATGCTCATTACATAATAAATTATTTTATTTACACAACAAAATCTACTGAAACTAAGAATTTTCATTTAACCTTATTATGGCAAGTCAACACATGGTGTGTTACAAAAAAAAAAAATCTATCCAAAACCAGAACAACTAGAACCCGAATAACCTCCTAAAACACCATACAACAATATTACCAAAAACTTGATTTAAAAACTAAGCTTAGTTTGTACAAATTAAAACACTTTCAGCTGAGTTACCATATTTTTTTCTGCCAACATCAAGTATAAAGTGAACTTGGTAATAAAAATCCGTCGTTGTCACTTGCCTATTGAACTTGCCTGCTATAGCTTAAACCGCGTCTTGAACATTAAAAAAAAAGCTTCATCACCAAAATATGCACTCTCGAAATCCTACTAGCCGAGCTTTACGCCGAAGTTTGCGAATTTCCGACTTATTTCCATATTCCCGCAGTTCCAACTGCAGAATTTGTAGAAAGAAATCAAGCCTCTCGCCAAAACAAAGGCTCAGTATCTAGAGAGCTCTTCAAGCAAACAGTCGGTCTCGTGTATTCACAGTTCGTATCGAAGTCTCGAAGCTACAAAGAGTGTGACTGTAGACCTTCTACATTTCGTGGATAAAATAATTCTGAAATTACAATCAGCCATTGTTGTTTTTTTTTTTGTTTTTGTGACTTTTTACATTTTGTTTTGCAACACCAAACCGCGAGGAGTGCTGTAAAGTAAGTAAACAAAAAAAATATGTTGCACAATTTTTACTTAATGTGTTGCAAGAGTGCGGTTGCTGTGAGCCATCATCAGCAGTTATGCGTGAGTGAACGGAGTCAATTGCATTTTATTTTCATACACTCCATACTGCAATCATAGCAATAGATGGCCACCATACTATAGTTGGGTTTAATAATTAAATTTAATTCTTGTGGAAAATTTATTAGTGTAGAAAAGACAAAAAAATATTATAAGAGGAAAACTTGTTGACTGTAAAAAAATTGACTGTTTAAAATTCAAGGTTAATTCATCGAAAAGACGCTCGAAAAAGAAGTTCTCCAACACAGAAGTGGATATGTCGTTAAATATTCCAATCAACCACCACACCACACCACGCTAACTAACTACTGATTAATTAAAAATTCTTGAAAGTATATAACTTTATAACTTTAATGGTGGTGCTCAAATAAAGAATTCATTGACCATTCAAAGTATGATTTTATTAAGCTAAACCTTACGATATAAACAAACTAAACGTGGCATGAATCAATAGACTCAAAATGTAATGCAGGTCATTGACAACAAAATTATTCCTCCAAGGTCCCCTCTCTACGAATGTATACACAAAATTCTCTTCCAATCTTATTAGCATTAAAAATCGATCCAAAAAATTTGGTCAGTATGTTGAGTTGGCTATTTTTTTTTGTTGTCTTCTTCTTTTATTATTATTATTCAAAAGGCCAAGGGCATCATTATATAATAGATATTGATTATGATAAAATTCATCTTTGAATATAGGGTTGGACCGTGGATGGATCTTGCGCTTGAGACTGAATTTAGAGTTAGACAGATACTGTAGACACATTTAAGGAACTCGTCATTGATTTCATCAATTAATGGTCATTCAGTGACTACTTTTGTATCCAGTTTCTTATGCTGCAGCATACTTTTTAGCTATTCATCACTTCCGAGGAGGCGTAATTCGAATTTAATTACCAATAATGATAGTAATATTATGTTTTCACAACTAAAGAAAGTTGCAATGACTGCTGAGTGCTGATTGTCATTTTTGAAGAGACAGAAATTAGTGCTAGTTTGTTATTCAACAGCTTTAATTCTCAGTAAATTTAAGTCTACGTTTGTTCATTGGTGGTTAAAAACAAAGTTATTTTTGTTGCATAATTAAGTTTTTTTTTGGTTTTTAATCCTCTAGTACTAAGAACTTTTTTGAATATTAGGTTTTACAAAAGATATCTAGAGTGATTTGCATAAGTTCCAAAAAAAATTCTAAGGTGTGTATGTTGCCAAACAAGAAAATTATCACAAAGAAGAGGAGCTTACATTAACACGCTTACGCGCGCCGGAAGTAAATTTCTTAAAAAAAAATAGAATTAACATAAAAATAAATTAAACATACTAAGAAAAAAAGTCTAAACCAAGTTGCTTGATTCAACATGATTTTTAGAAAATGAATATTAAATCTCTGAGCTTTAAAAAAAATTATGAAATTTTTTTTTTAAAACCATGTTTTAATGTCCATTTGCACCATCCATTTCCCTTCTTGAAAAGTAAAAGCAGTTCTGAATTGACCTTGTTTAGTTTAAGGAAAAGTCAAAAATTTTAAATGAACCCGACCAATTTTTAACACGTTAGTACAAAAACAATTTTGGAAATTTCCTTTATTTTGTTTTTGTAATACGTGTTAAAATAAATGCAATTCAGTTCATGTGGATAGTGAAACTGATCTATCATTTCAATTATAAAGAATTTTTATTATACAAATCTAGATCGAAACTGCAATGAAATTTTACTAAATATGCCAAAATAAATAAAACTCCATTTAAAATCTTTACTTGAACTTGTTCTGCTGATTTCCTTTTTTTTTCTGGACGACTGATAAATAAATATTTATTTATCTTTTAGAGCAAGTACATGCGATCATGTACTATTATCTTCTTGTTTTTGAGTAAGCAATATGCAATTCAATGCTTTATCCCAAATGTCTGCCTCTTTAAAAAAAAGAACATAGTTTCCTATTATTTTGCATTTATTTAACTTAGTTACTTCAACAAAAGCTGGCGCTACAATTCCGGATGGGCGTGGAACACAACAATCTATTTCACTGCAGCGATAAATAACTAGAACAAGGGTGAATAATAAGATTGGAACACAACTCTTACTTATAGTTTTTATATTGGAATTTGGAACTTCAATAAGTGATTATTTTTTTCTCAACTATGGAAATTCATTCCATTCCATGATAAGATTTTTGCAAATAGTTTGCAATCGATTATTGTCTTTCCTAGATCGGAGCTTGAATCATTTTCATCTTTCGGAATTCTAATAAAGTAAATAAAAAAAAAAACGATGTGACAAATGCTGAGAATGTTTTACACCGATTGTTATTCAAAGTGCTTCTTATAAGCACTCAGAAAAATCAATGCAAACAAAATACTCAACTTTAGTCACATCGCTGTTCAAATACAAATTATTATAACTAATCGGTACTTTTTTTTTATTAAATTAATAATTTTACCGTTTTTTTTTTGCCGTGTTAACAATTTTATGTACTTTATATTATAAATGAGGTAGTTTCAAAATAATTAGTCCAAAATTATTTCACAAATATTTTATGTGAAATTTTAAATAACATACATCATCACTATAAAGGTCACATGAAAAATGTTCAAAATTTAATAACAAAATAAAAATAAAAAATTATAAAAACGCCAGTCATACCTATTTACTGTACCTACTCATAGAAGAGCAATTATAATATTTTCCGAGATCAGTCTTACAATATGACAGTGTCAAAGTGTTGCGCATGTTAATTGCGCACTTACCAAACAACAATGAAAAGCACGCATATAAATTTCCTCTAACACACATAATATTTGCAATTGTGTATCTTTTTATATCTAACTGAACTTGCATATCAGAGTGGTCTTCAGAAAAGATCTTCTATGCCAGAATCACAGCTCAGTTTTCTCCATCAGTAGCAAAGAAATTGAAAAAATATTGCGTTTGAGTTGCATTTGCATGACCGGCAATATACAGCAAACTATGTATTGTGCAATGGTTCATTGAAATATTTTATCAGCATACTCGTACATACCCAGGGTTGCCAAGATTGTCGAAATTTTCGATGGATTATAGTTTTCTATAAATATATAAGGTATAATATGTTTTTTTAACCATTTCAATGCCTCTGAAAGTTGAAACAAAAAAAGATAATAGACACTAATCTTATATTTCTCAAGTCAAAAAATATCAATCGAAAGCATAAGTATGATATAGGAAATATAATTCCAACAAATTTTTTAGTAGGCAAGCATTTTTAATCTGATGTTTAAAAAGTTCAAAAGTAAATTTACTTTTTGTTATCCACCTATTAAGTTGACCAACATAGTGTTATTGCTTCAGTAATGTACCTATATGAATTAGTTGTTCATCAATACACATTTTAGATTAAAAAATATGTTAAAAAAAATAATTAAAAAAATTCTTTCTTTTTTTTTAAATTTCAGTTTTGATTTTATTTTCTTAGGAATATGTACTTATGTACCTAATGCAAATCTATGTAATACAGTTGGAAATGAAATGTCATTTTGGTTCTGTTTTGAGTTAATTTTTTTAATTTTTTTTCTCGGCTATCAATATTTGCCGAGATATTGGTGATAAAAGAAAATGAAGTATTTTTTCATTGAAGATCAAGTATCTCTTTCAAAAAAAAAATTTTAGGACAACAAAAAAAATTATAACATGTCTTACTGGCTTTTGTTTTATTCAATATGACCATTTTTGGTAAATTTACGGTTCTTCTAGAAACACTCTAAAAAAAACTAGAAAATAATCTTTCTCTTATATTTTTTAGATTTCAAATAAATTATTTTTATTCCTAGTACCTACCTAAATATTTTAGCAGAATATGATCTGATCCCTGAATCTCCGACGGAGAAAAAGAAATACATCAGTTCATATTGTGAGTTGTGTCTGAGCTAAAAAAGAAGCACACATTTTTTGATAGCTTCGCCTTGATCTGCTCTGAGCCAAAAAAAAGCTTAATTTTTTCAATATGAAAATAAAGAAATAATCGCGGCAACCCTAAAATCTTACCTGATATATGAATGATGTGTTCATGTTTGTTAGTTAACACCTGGCTGCCTGCGCTTGACTGGCAAACAGTTGCGAAATTTTATTTAAACTGCATTTTTCTGAACAGTTATTTTTCTTTTGATTTAACAATGTCACAGAAAAATTTACGTTTCAATTTTCTGCAAAATCATTATTTTTACGTTTTGGCGTATTTATTTTTTGTTCATATTGTGAATTCCATTTGATCGGCCATGACTTTGCTCGGTTATGGATTGGAGCTTGTTTGTTTGTTTTTTTTTCCTGATGTTCGAGGTATAGGGTGCGATATAATAAAAAACGATATCGATGCTGACTCAAGGTAAACTAAATTCGTTTATTGGGAGTTTGACCCACGAATGGTAATTTAAACTGTGTTTATACAGCGGCTTTGTAGCTAGGTTTTTTCACCGGAAATGATATTCATTGCGACCAGCAGATAATAACAACAATAATAGCATGTTCTGCAGATAAAAGTGCTTATATTTTTACGTTCTCCTTTTTTTAATTCTCATTTCAAGTTTGTAGTTTGGTATCTTTAGGTATAAGTATAGTGTTATTGGGCTTTGTGACATTGCATTTTATTTAATTTTTGCATTTTTAATGCGAATTTACTGCTGAATTGTTATTTAAATTTGCAGATTCGTATAAGCACTCAGATTTGTATAGCCGTTATTATAATGAAGAAGATACATTTAGGTTTATCTAAATATAAAGTGCTACCTTGCCTTAACCTTGATTGATTTTGTAAAAGTTATTAACACTTTTGGCACTAACATTGTATTAGTCGTGCATGGCCACGATCAGAATTAAGTGAATCAGACTGTACAGTTTGACTCATCATAATGATAGGTATACGTAAAAGTATCTACCCATTTTATCAAGCGAAACTTTTTCAATAATAAAAATTAATAAATACGTATATGTACCTACCTAACTAATGTATACAATAGCAAGCAGATGATGTTTGTTTTAATTATTATGTTTGTTTTGTACCTATGATCTTCTAGTTTTATTACTACTTATTTCTTTAATAATATGTTTTCAATTTAATTATATTAAATTATAGCTTCTGCTTAATTCTTATGAATTGTATTTATTTTATTAAATTAACAGTAAAGTAAATTCCATTCATTTATTTAGATTTTTTTTTGTCAAGACTCAAGTCTAACTCAAAGGAATAATTTTTTATTAAATTTTTCACACAGTTTTCCAGTCATGTTTTGACCATTTTCGAGCTACAATATCCCTCAAAAGATATGCTGAAGTTATACTTCTTATTTGCATTCCGTGAATCATTCAAAACTTTTAATTATTAATTTAGAGACATTTAGAATAATAGGATTTTATGAATAAAAAACTCACAACGAAATCAACTATTTTTCTATATGTAAATTATATTCAGATCATTTTTTTTTTTTTTTAATTTACTTCCTCGAGTTTATAAAAACGTCAGAAAGATCTTTTGAGCTCTTGCTGAGAACATGGTTTTTATTATTGTGCTTTTTCATCTTTTTAAAAACCTGCAATCGGGGTAATTAAACAGTTACAGTTACAAGTACATAGGTCCAAAATGTGAAACTTTTATAAGGTTTAATAAAAAATTCATCTAGTTTAACAAAATATTCCTATTGACGCAGGAAAAGTTGGTCGATAAAAAGAACTTATTTTATTATTAATAACTACACGAGGCGTTATAAAGTTCACATACTTATACAACTTTTTTATTCGCACAAAATTGAATTTGTTATTAATTATATTTTTAATAACTTGTTGCATTTAAAAGTTCACAGGAATGCGATTTTCAATTGATTGTCATGAATCTTGAAGAGTTATACTGAAAGTATTCTATTGATTATCATCGTGCAAAAAATTAACATGCCCAGAGTTTCTATCATCAGCAGAGTGGACCAAATTAAAAAAAAACACGTATTGACGAAAAATTAGATAGGTTATTTTAAGGTTCTGTATAATTGGGGCATATTCATAGTGGTCTGACAAGTTATTACTTTGTCTCTTCTAAGTTAACCTAGAGTTTATGTTATTCATAGACAATTAAGACTCGGGTCCAAAAGATAAACTGGAGCTCAATCCTTAAAAACGGTTGACTCTTTGACTAAGTTGTTTTTTTTCTATCTGTCAAAAAATGGATTGGATTTCAATTGATTGACAGTTAATAGTAGTAAAATTGTAGTAGAATTCTGTTTTTTACTAAACAGAGCTGCCAAATTCTTTATGAAGAGCAGCTGTTTCTAGCCTGTGTGTTAACTTTAGACTCGAGGCCAGTTGGACCCGGTTCTTAAGCTTGACTATGAATATGTCCCATTGTTAATAAATTGTCACGAAAGCAATGGCATGCTCTTCAAAATTGTTTGACATCTAGCTTACTACAAAGTGATGTATATTCACGAAAAATTGAGATAGCTTTCTTTCTAAGCTTTTTTTTTTATACGGGATACCAACAGTTCATAGTTCGAAAAATGATAAGATAGGTACATAACTGTTGTTCCTCAAGAAAAAAAAAATTAATTAAATGAGATATAAGTTTTTCCTTTTTGCACGTATGGAACCGTTTTTAATTTTTTAGTCAATTAAAAAACTCTAATGTAATGTAAAAATGACCATAATTTTTTCGATTTTTTTTTTCACGGCATAGAGTCTGCATTAAAGACAGTTGTTAAGACCTTAATCTCAAGGATCTGCGGAGGATTTTGGAATTAAAAAATTAATTTATAAGCTGTCTGTGTCTGTATTTGACGAAAAATACGGAGAATTCAACAGTGAAAGATGGACGATGTAATCTCTTGTACTCTTTGAATTGTTTTTAAGTCGTCAATGCTTTCGCTGAAAGCTTTTTTTATTTTATTGTTTTACTATCTTTTTTTTATGAACAAACTAGAATCAATAAATCAAATTAAGATTAATTAAATACTGACCTATTTTTAACAACATTAATTTAATGATTATATTTTTATAAGAAATATTGAAATGATTCTATGCATATATAAAAGACAGCATTTTTCATTTATTATAGGATAAAAATTCAAATTACAGGTAAAGCATTATTTTAAATTTATTTAAATTACCAGTAAATTTAATTTTTTTTCAATGATTTAGTTCCAATTTATTCAGTCTAAATTAAATTTAAATTAACATTTTAAACATTTTTTATTATTTTATTTAAATGCTTCATATCAAACGGGGACTCATAAATAAATTATGGCTAGATCTATTTATAATAGTGCAATTTTGAATTGCTTTTAAGACTCCAATCATCTACCCTTCTTTTTAATAATGAAAATTTTAAATTCCCATTGCCTATAATGAAAATAAACTGCTAAATATTTGCTTGACCTTGATCTTGAAAAGGTTTAAAACAAAGTCAGAAAACCAGTTATTTTTTTTTCTTCTCTTTTTCTTTTGTTACTAACTATAACCTTTGAGTTTTATCGATTAACTCATTAATTTGTATCTTGTTTATGTGTTAAAGATTTTGAACTTGATAATTCAGGAATATGATTTTGAGAAATTATTCGATGATAAGAGTAACACAGATATACAAACTAAACGATATTAAAACAATTAATTAATTTGTATGCAATCGTTATACGTGAATGTCAATGTGAATGTAAGATTAACTAAGTATCATGAATTAAAAATAATAATAAAATTAATCATATGCGATAATTATTGTTTTAAGGGTATGAGGTTTTCGATATTGTCAAAAAAAAAATTTTGCAAATTATCGATAGTTGCGGTTTATTTCATTGTGGCAAGGTATTTGCGAATTTTTCAATGGCAAGAAAAAAAAAATTGATGGAGAATTCATAAAATTTTAATTCCTAACCTTTATTTAATTGCCCCTTTTTGGAACACATAAATACCTACTATATGCACGGTAGCATTTTTTTATTCATAAAATAAATTTTTACGAAGATACATTTTTTTTTTTTATTTTAGCTGAATAAACAAAGGAATAGATAAATATGAGCCCTCCGGAAGCATCGAGTTTAAAGTTTGATGACAATCAATTACCCTATATCGATTTGGGTAATGCAGTCATTCGTCTGGAAAAAGAAGATCCCCCAGAATGGGCATTGGAAAAGGCACGCAACGAACTTCGTGAGACCCCAGAAGTGGTAGAGAAAGCAATTCAAGAACTACGTCAATTAATTCAACGTAAGTATTAAAAATTCTATTAATAAAATATTGTTTCATATAAGTATGTAGGTATCTAATTGGAATTACCTAGAGCTTTAATTGATTAACATAACTTTAGATTTTCTAAGCACGTGCCAATCACTATCCTAACTAAATACCTTACCAGCAATGAGCATTTACTAATAAATTGGTTCTGCATCGAATGTTAACATAGATACTGTTTATAGAGAGTTGTATGTTATGCAATATTAATGTGAGATAAAAATCTCAAATAAAGTGAATATAAGCATATTTATGTGTTATCATTGAGCACGTTGAATCGACTGTAATATAAAACAAATTATCGAAACGCTACAATAAATATCGATAAAATAAAAATTATATAATATAATGTACATTCAGTATATGTATTTAAACTTTGATGATAGAAAGAAATATAAAAACTCTAAATTTTTTTTTTTTTTCATTAAATCCATTTAAATTTGTACCTGTGTTCAAACGTTTAAAAAAAAAAAACTAAATGAAATTGGACAAATTTATTTATAAATATTTGCATACACTCGTATATTCGTAGTTTCAAGCCAACCAGTTTAGACTCTAAGTCAATATTAATAGGGCGATAAGAATCAATTTTTTGTTTTGGATTTTTTTTTTATTCGAGAATTTAAGTTGTCAACCATAAAAATAACTATAATTGTCTTCTTAAGAAAAAAATTATATTTGTGTTTTTCAAATAAAATTGTATGCAGATGGACTACAAAGCCAAGCAATTTATGTGTTAAACAAAAACAAATACATGTGTCCATATAGACTTAGCTAGCTCCAGATTATTGTGTGGAGCTAGTTTTGTCCCGATATATACTACATTGCCAGAGTTGCATTTTTGTTGTGCATTCGATATTTCGTATAAAGAATACTCTGAAAATTAAATGGCGGACCATAGCAAAAGGAAATATTTGTGCCGAACCTATTTTCAAGTAGTATTCGAATTATAATTAACTATTGACCTTCCTTCAACGATTGAAATTTTTTTTAACAAAATTCCTTAGGTAATTCTCATGTCGTTTTTTTCGTACTCGAATTCCATATATCGCACCCTCAGTGCAAAAGAGCGATAAGTCAAAAAATGACTTTTTTGAGTTAATGATGAGGAAATATTTCTATTTAAATTACCTTTCTTTTGAGGGGCTTGTCATTTTAATGAACAAAAAATTACGAAAGAGATGACCATATATAACAATTTTTTATTATATGCCAAGTCAAACTATTTCTTAATTTCCAATGCAATACAGAGCTAATACAAAATATTCACTTGAAAGCTCAAATAATTTCATTGCAAGAGGGAGATAATTCAAAATAGCCCCATATACCAGACTGATTTTCTTATTTTGAAAAAAAAACCTATGCAAGACAGAGGTATTTCAAAAAAGTCACATTAAAAAATTAATAGTTCCAATGCAAAACAGATACAAAACAAAAATATTTTATTTTTCTTAGTGCAATACAGCGATAAAACAAAATGTATCTCTTCTACTCTTAAAATGTTTCCATGCAAAAGAGCGATAAGTGGTAAAATATTTTTTTTTTCTAATGCAATAGAGCGCTAATTCAAAATTATCGCAAAAATCTTAATTATTTATAATTATTTAAACAAATTAAAAAAAATACATATTAAAAACAGAAAATATATGTATTTGGTTTTACAATAGATTTTCAACTATATGGAAAACTATACTATTTGGTAAGTTATAAACAAAAGTTTAAAGTGAGTATTTTGCAGTTGCGATATCTCGAAATGTCATTTTTTGAGTTAACGCTCTTTTGCACTGAGGGTGCGATATATACATTCTAGAAAAAAGCTTTGCATCAAAAGAGAACAGACAAAACAGCTGTGGTATTTTTATCCGAAGTAAACAACGCAAAAAAAAAACATTATTTGAATAATAATTGGATTGATAAATAAAAAAAGATGTGGTTCTCTATATGTATTGGGATTCAAATATGAACAAAAGTATTTATGACATTTTAACCAGGCCATAAGCCTTACGATTCTTTGTGATGCGTCTTCCAAAATTTACCAAAGTCATGTTTTTCTTTGTTTTAATTTTTTCTTGTTTTGATCAAATATTCAATTTTTTTCTTATAAGAAATACATATGTAGCTCTATAATTAATCAATGTTATATTATTCATTTATGGTCATGCAAATAATAAATAAATAATGACAGCAATACAGTTTTGTATTTTGCTGTCATCTGTCAATATTTCAAGAACTCAATTTTTGCTTCTAACACGAAACACGATTGACAGATAAGTGACAGCTATTATTCTCATTATTTTTCAAGGGGTTCCCTACCGCTTGTATTCGAATTTAATTGCCAAAATTAAATAAGTTTCTTATGAATTTAAAAGGTATAAGTACATATTTTATATATGTATGTACAGATAATAACTTTATCTTAAATTCAGTGCATTGACCTTCTTTACGTTTAATTTTATTAAATGAGAACTATGCATCATATACAATAAATCTTTGGTATAATGTATTCACAAATAAATTTCGTTCGTTACGTATAAGAAATACCTTATTTAGTGAGAAGGGGTGTCAATCAATTTAGTATTTTTGTGTTGATAAATTTAAGAATATCTAATATAAAATGATTTCATCACAAAGAATGAATAATTCCTTTTGTAGTATATTTTAATAAATAATTGTGTGTAGGTTGGATGTATTGTATAGTTTTTAAATTTCCTTGCTCAAAAATCTGTGCTAAAAGGAGTTTAGACTCATGTATACATGAAATACGAATTTTGGTGCTCGAGAATCTCAAGCGCCTCGAGAACTCTTAACCATTTCTCTGGGTGTTATGGCAATTGAGAGGGAACTTACAATTTAATGCTGAAACCGAACTGTATTTTAAGATAGTTTGACAATTTTTCTCGGGAAATTTTTCTTCTGAGGCAGTAGTCCATGAACATTGTTTTCATTTAATTGGGCACTGCCTGGAATTGGGCAATAGCCTTTCAAGCATTTTAATTGTGAATTATCAGACATTTTTTATTTGATAAAAGGAGTTTTGGGATTCTCTCCTGAAATTAAACAAATAGATATAAAAAATAAAACAAAACTAAAATGCTAATATGATACTTTTTTTATGTTTTATAATTCAATAATGTATTCCAGAGGAACATAAATAAAAAGGTACCAACTAATATATAAAACTTAATTTAAATTTTTTGTCTGAAGTTATCAGTTAACAGCGACCAAATAAATTAACCAACATTTAACGATTTTTAAAATGTAGGTAATGATACTTATAAATGACTTTCTTCGCAGAAACTGAATTCTTACACTTACCTTTGGACGATGAATACATGAAAATGTTCTTAAGACCAACAAAATACTATCCAGAAAGCGCCTTAAAAAGACTTGTGAACTTTTATCATATGAAACTTAAATACGGAGAAGTCTGTGACAACATCTTACCATCTTCAGTGAGGAATGTCTTCGAAGAAGGTATTCTTTCTCTTTTACCGAATAGAGATCAACATGGCAGAAGAATTCTTGTCATTGAAGCTGGAAGTAAGTAAAACACACGACAGTAATTTTTTTAGAAACAAATTAATTAATTTAATTTCTAAAGAAAAATGGAAGCCTTCAAAAGTGCCATTAGGTGATATGTTCAAAGGCATTCAGCTGGCAGTTGTTGGTTCAATGGCCGAACCTAAATCGCAAATTTGTGGAGCTATTGTCATCATTGATATGGAGGGTCTACCAGTTAGTCATGTGATGCAATTTACACCATCTTTTGCCATTATGCTACTCGATTATGTTCAAGACTGCATCTGCATGAGACTCAAGGCTGTACATATTGTCAATAACTCGTACATTTTCAACATGTTGTTTGCCATCTTTAAGCCCTTCATCAGGGAGAAGCTGCGAAAGAGGGTAAGCCGTTAAAAATTTATTTTATATCTTCCACTCTATATAAGCCCTCTTTTCTATTTTAGATTTTCTTCCATGGCAAAGATTGGAAGGCTTTAGCTGGTCACGTGGACAAAGAATTTTTACCTGCCAAATATGGAGGTACCACAACATGGGAAATTCCACCTGGTAATTTGTTAGCTGATTTCTTTGAATGTTACAAAAAAGATTTTGAAAGTAAGTTTATTTAATAATAGTTTCCTGTATATTTAAATTTAACATTTTATTCATTTCTTAGTGGCCAATGCTTACGGATTTACTGACGGTTACAAAATGAAAAAGTAAAATATTGATGGACAAAAACAAAAAACTTAAGAACGCGTCAAGATCTTGCCGCGACACCTCCTAATATTAGTATTCTCTCTCTTTTTTTTGTGATACTATATAAGTAGAGTCTGATAATGTCCCTTGAAAATGTTGATGAAGAAGAATTTTTAAATTTTATTTGTGCAGTCTTTAAAATACTGTATAATTTACACAAGGCTGGCTAGGAGTGTATAATACAATTTTGGAATTTCTTTTGCACTTAATTATAATATCTCCGTAAATATGTTTGTTAAAATTTTCGTTTTATATTGTTTCAATAATTTGTTACAGATTAAGTTAATCTTATGAGAATTGTTATTTATATAAAAAAAAAAATGTTTTATAAATATTTAAGTTTGGGATGAAAATAAAAATAAACTAAATGAAGGATTTTTAATGGTGCCAGTTGATCTAAGCATTTCTGAACCAATGAGACATTTATGAAAGAAGAGGAGAAAAAAAGAACTTCAAGACAAGATGAATACTCAGCAGGCTTGACTTGTTATAAATTTGAGGAAAAAAAAGGAATATTAAATGTCACAATAATTTAAACTTTATTTAAAACTTGCATTTATTAGAAAAGCACAATTATTTCATAAAATAACTACCAAACTTCTCTGCAAATTCCTCTTCGATCTCTTTTAAATCCTGGTGGACATTTTGGATCTTCTATAACTAGAGTTGGTATTGGAATATCTCTTGTAAGGTCATCATCAAGCCCTTCTGAGTTTTTCGATGCAAATTGTTCTCTGATCGACTTAAGAGAAATCACCTACGCATAAAAAAAATAAAATAATATTTAGAATTTAAAACAAATGTGACAATTATAATAATTTATTGTATTAATTTACCTTTTGTACCTTCCGAATCTTCTGATCATGATTTGACCACAAATCTGAAATGCGAAATCCTGTTGAAATTCCAATAAATAACTGAGACATCAGAAGAATGCAAAGGAAGACCTGTGTAGTAATCTTCATGGTGACTTCAAGTTGTAAAATTTGTTAGATAAATTGGCTAGCCGTCCTTTATATACCTTAAATGTTTCGCAAATAAAATGAAGATACCTACTCGTATCTACGTTTATGGTAAAATGCGTGGGACTTATCTTGAGTAAATACACAAGTATGCAGGTAATTTCTAACTTTAAATATATGTAACTTGCTTCTTAATAAACAATCTTAACCAAATAATCAACAAAAGTCAGTTTTTTTTTTTGAAAAACTGCAATACGTCAGAGGAAAGTTTGATTCATAACCTGGAAGCGGTATTTTGCATTATGATTCATTTAAAAGTCAACAAAGATTCATTCCCTCTTCACAAGATTGTTTTCCTTTTTTTGATTTACATACAAACAAACCCAATCAATCAATCCACCTCTATATACATACAGTATACATATACATATTATGTATGCAATATAGGTTTTGTTGGAGTCTTTTAAAACGATAGTGGATAAAATATTTTTATGCAAAAATAAAAAAAGGAAGGTAAGACCCGGGTTCGTATCTATAAATGTAGGTACAATCATTTCAATCAAAGAATTCATCAAAAGAATCATTAAAAAATACAGAGGCACAATTAATGTCATTAAAAAAATCAAACAATTGGTATCATCAATTTCTTCATTTTCTAAGCAAGAAAAAAGTTTATTATAAACGTTATTACAACATATATGTATGTGACCAGACAATATTATTATGTTTTTTTTTTCTATATGATGTGCATGAAACTCAGAACTTTTATATCGGAATTCAAAAAATCATCGGGGCAGAAAGTGGTTACAAAAAACTTATAACAATCTATCGCCAACAGTTGCGGTTGGATCATACTGACCATTACCACGAAATATTGAAAAGTTCGGTATCAATAAAAAATGAGTTAAACAAAATTTCGGTACGAATAAGTACATCATGGTCAGTTAAAATGAAGTAGAAGATTCCTTTGTATATGAAAACTATAGTACTCTCATGGCGAGTTTTTTTTAGGGTTGCCCGGATCCTGGTGGTGGCTCTGCAAAATGTGAGGTGTAAAATTCGATTTGGTGAGTCTTTAAGCGTCGAAAATTGGTGGTAGGAGCAAGAGGAGACTATTTTTTGGATAATTGCATCCAAAAAATATCAATAAATATCATTTAAAACCTCCATAAGCTCTCCGCAAAAAAAAAAGAGTAAGGGTTGCCGGCATACATTAGATGTCGCCCCATTCGACTTCCACCATGAGAGTACTATAGTTTTCATATACAAAGAAGATTCGAATTCAGTACACCCAAAAAGATAAAAGAGGGCAACAATCAAAACTTCTACACGCCTTGCTTCCAAATGCCACTTTACGAGGGCTTATTTTGGTAGTTATAATTGAATATGGATTATGATATATGGGATAAAGTTTCTTTTAATCCTACTTTATATGCAAAAGAAGCTTTGCATAATCAAACCTAGCAAATACCCGAAGTTATACAGTTCGTCTAAGCAGGGGGTTACAGGTGTATTGTATTTATAAGGGAACAATACATTCTTCACTCTTAATACCGCGTAATTCTGGGTCCTAACACAGTATCAATTTTCTCAAAAACTAGAAGACATAAAACCATTCGTTTTTTTTTTTTGTTCGATTCAGAATTGATGTAAGCATTAACCACAAAAAAATTTAACGCTTTATTTCACTATTTTGAAAAATAATTGGTTTAAAATTTTTATTTATTTATTCAAAATTTTGAATAAAAAAAATTGTTGTTTTTAATATTTTTTTTTTTCATTTTTAGTCACTGCGCCAAAATTATTGCACTCGTGCCTTAAAGAAAATTAAAGAGGAAACAAAATTTGTTGTGTAGGGCAACACTGAATGTGATGCAAGATATGAAAAATGTAATAGATTTTCTGTCAATCTACAATAAAACATGAATCTGGTTAAAGTACACACTCAATGGGTTTTCTATTATTGTAGCTAATGCACAAACCACTATCTCTTCTTGAAGCAAAAAATACCGTTCGGTTTGCGCACAATTTGAATGGATAAAACCGTTTAAAAAATTAACAAAGGATTTGAATTTGAACATTGCTTGAGTGTTTGAATAGATAAGTTTGTTGATGCCAACTGCAATTTATTTTACATGATTTTAAGCAATTCGTTTCTAGGAAGCTATTTTAAAAGGTTTTTTTTTTTCAAAAACAATATTTTACAGCAATCAAAATCATGTAAGTTCTAGATTGAAAATCTGCCAACTCCACCTTTATTTTTATTATTTTTTGCCTATATTAATTATTTCTAAATTTGTTTAACAATGTGAAAGTTATCAAAGTTTATACCAATTTGTTAACATTCTATAAATAACTAACTTAATTATTGGATTTAATAGAAATTGAGTTTTTAACTATAAACCATCCTTTTTAATGTATAGAGTCCGAAATTGTACAGTAGAAACTAATAAGCAACAAAAATTATTGGCCATTGAAATCGCATTCAATTCAGGTTTAATTTTGACAAAACACATAAAAACTAAAGAATTAATATAATTTACTTTGACAGATTTAACTAAAAGTATATAAAATGATCACAAGGACGTCCGGATCGAAAGATCTGATGAACAATACAATATTTGTATAATCTTTGAGTTCATATGCATGATGCGCTCTTAAAATACACCAACGAAGAATTAGAATATATTTAGAAGATAAACTGAAACCATTCAATCACTACATAGAAAAAGACAAAAGCAAACAAACTTCTATCACGTAATACGGAAAATATTTCTTCCTTGAATAGGAGCACGGCCTTGCATATTAAACTGACACTACTTCTTAACTCTTTATCATCAGGTTTGTACGAACTTCTATGGGTTCTTAACCGATATGAGACGCCTCGGATCTTTTTGCTGTACTCGTATAGCCAGCACAAAGAAAGGGCCAACACGAAAAACATATTCTAACGATTTGTCTTATGATGGTTCTAAGGAGCAATGTACGTGTTTAGCGTTTGTATACATACTAAATAGGTAAGCCCATAATCGAGCTTTATAAATTTTGTAGCTTAGCTGGTATTTGGAATGTTGTCAAAAAGAAGTCCGGTTCTAAAATAGTAATAAATAGCTACATATAATAATGTGATGGGGAAACAAACACTTTTTTGTGTACAAACGTTTGGCATTTTAATTTAAATGATTAGTCATAAATTATAGAAAATTTCATATGTACCTACATATGCATACCCACAGTTTATATGCATTTTTCAATAAGCCTGACAAATAAAAAGACTCAATTTGAATAACTGTGAATGGTTCTCGAATTTGAATAAGATAAGTTCTGTCTTTATATACGAATTATTTAAGGTAAATACAAATTAGTTGTTGGAATGAACTTATT
Source organism: Syrphus vitripennis (assembly GCA_958431115.1). NCBI lineage: Eukaryota > Metazoa > Arthropoda > Insecta > Diptera > Syrphidae > Syrphus > Syrphus vitripennis. The sequence goes on along the minus strand of OY288108.1, from coordinate 146,507,640 downwards.
AGTTCATTTCAGTGCACCTGTCATTTAAACACCTGCCATTTTAAAATAATTCCGTGGACATTTAAAATGGCGGATATTTTATATCGATATCGAAATTCCGTTTTGGCACAAACAACAATAAATGCTAGATTTAGATGAAAAAACATATATGTGAAAAAAGGATATACAAAGTGGAATTCACATTTAAACATTGTAATAATTTAAAAGAAAGTTCACTGAGTAATAACAACTTTGTGACATTTTGTTTTTAAGGTAGGTACCTACATATATAATTTAAATTCATAAAAAGCGTTACTCATATAATATACAAAAAGATTTTTTTAGAGGTATAGAACTTTGAAATATAATAAAATAAAGAGAGTGGCCGATCGTTTCGGACTTATCGGCGTGGACTAGCAACTTTAGCTGCGTTAAGTCGCACGATCTTCGAGGCCAATTCACGAGTCCGAAACGTGAAACTATGCGGTTACCAAATGTTTCCTTCAATAAATCAACTGTGACACGAGCTTTGTGACATCTGACATGTTGCGCCGTCTTGTTGAAACCACAGCTCCTGCACATCATTGTTGTTCAATTAAGGATTCAATTGGCTCTATTGTGGTCAACATCACCATCAGCCCATTAAGCACACCAAGCAGTCAGTTTTTCTGGATGTAACGGTGTATTATCTTCACTCTAAATACGGTAGTTTGTTTATTGATATAGCTGCATGAAAATAAAAAAACAGTTCTCATTATATGTATGCTAGAAAACTCCAAAACTCCCTGATTCATTAACATAATTTAATATTTTATTAAAAATTATGGAAATAACTAATGTTATTCTTTTAGCAAACAAAAAAATTCAAAAACTTAAAAAAACGACATAACCTCGAAAATATTGCCCGGGCACAACTACAACCTACAACTTTAGTCTAAGTATTTTTTCCTCAAGCAATACCTCGGAGATATTGATCAATTCGAGTTTTTCAAAATGGCCTACAGGCCCAGAGCTTCCCAAAAATTTGGACTTGAGCTAATAGTCTCCTTTCAGTTATACAAAAATCAGATTACCTGTATTTCGTTCCATTGATCGGTAATTTTTCGTCTACATTAATGGTACAAGATGACACAGAACAAATTAAGTGTTTATTTTTATGCATATTATTTATAAAACGGATCTCATACCCAGAAATAAACAATGGAAGCATACTTACATATGTATGTAGAAACATAACCAATTTTCACCTGAATAGGTACATATGTAAAAAGATTATTAGATACAATTAATATTAACAATTCCTTGGTTTATGATGGCAATCAAATAAATCCTTGTATTCTCTTAAATGTCATTGATAAGGGAATGAAAATTGAATGTGTTGTGTTCATATTTAAAGGTGTCATATATGGCTTATATCTATATTTTATGATATATATTTGACCATATTGTTCGATGCAGAGGAATCCTTTTTCTTATCCTAAAGTATTTCCCGCCTCTTTTTTTTAGAACTGTTGATGCAAGTGTTCCACTCTTTATAGTCGTTGTCCTTTTAACTGGTAAAGTAGGTACATAAAAGGACATGAAGCGATCCGGTATACATTATTGTTGTTGTTGAAAGAAGGATCCCTGAGGTTTTGTTCAAGTGGTCACTCTCTAGTGGATATGATGGTATGTATCTGAAAGAGTGGAAATTCCTTGGAAACCCATTCAAAAATTGAATATACACACAATCAGGATGTAAGTGCGTATCACTTGTGAATCAATAGAACTATACCTGCGATCTTGCATCCTCTCTCGTTTTTATCTAATTTTTTTTTTTAAAGATTTTTTCTTCTTTTCTTGTCAATAATATTTTCTTCACTCTTTTAAGTCTTTAGGATATTCGGCAGTAATTCAGGTAGAAGTTGGATAATTTCCTCCAATATATGTAGTATCCTTAATTTATTGATAGATGTATAGTAAATATGCTTCCCTATTTCTCAGGAATAATACACAAAAGGATATCTGTTTTTTAAGATTTTTTTTTGTTCTTTTTAAATGGACATGTCTTCTTGATTTTTGGTTTCATTTTTTTCTTATATTAAGCACATGTGTACAAGTACATATGTATGTATGTTTGTGGTTTGTGCGTAAGTATATGTACATAGGTGCACTTAGTTTAATTTGGAAAAGTGCAGATCAAGGTTGATACAAAATTAGAAAGGTAAGGTTATGTTGAACATGGTGGCACATCGGACATTGTTTAGGGATCAGTTATAGATATTTTTTCATTGAAATAAAACTTAGTGACGGCTTAAATATTCAGTAAAATGGACAACAGTGCGGAATGGACCATCAGAAAAATTTAAACTTGTAAAGTACACGCAATAACGAAGTTATAAATGTATATATATTTTTTTTTCATATCACAAGTTTAAAGTTGACAACCAAGAATATAAAATTTTTCTTTTTCGAAAAAAGTTCCAGTTCTATCAAACTTCAATGCTGAACCATAATTTTGATTTTCGATTTCATCGTAAACGCATATCAAAAACTTTTCAAAAAATAACTTGTATACCTAGTATAATTTTTTTTTGAAAACTGGTATTTAATTGTATGTTAAAGTAATAAAACAAACACTATTTTTATGTTTAAGACGCTTATTTTGGTACAAGAGAATTTTTTCCCCAAAAAACGAGCCCAACTGTCCTCGAGTCTAAAGTTAACACACAGGTTAGAAACAGCTGCTATTCATAAAGAAATTCGCAGCTCTGTTTAGTAAAAAACGGAATTCTACTACAATTTTACTACTATTAACTGTCAATCAATTGAAATCCAATCCATTTTTTGACAGATAGAAAAAAACAACTTAGTCAAAGAGTCGGCCGTTTTTAAAGTTTGGGCTCCAGTTTATCTTTTGGACGGGTCTAAATTCTCTATTGGCGTTTTTCTTTTTAAGTTCAGAGCTGAGCACTGAGCAGAGTCTGAGCGAACAGAGTAGAGTAGTTCTGAGCTCCGTTTACTCTGTTATTTTATTCTGAGCTCACAGAGCGCGCTCTGAACATGTTCAGAACCAAAAAAGAAACACGAATTTGAAGCTCTGAACGATCAGAGCTCAAAAAGAAACACAATTATTTTTTTGACAGTTTGAGCTCTGCTCTGAACTAAAAAAGAAAAACGCGATATGAATAACATAAGTTCCAGGTTAGCTTAGAAGAAAAAAAGAAACAACTTGTCAGACGACTATAAATATGCCCCAATCTGTAGAAGATCGTGACTATCGGCTAAAAATTAAATTTCCTTTAAATATGTCGCTCCATAGCAATTTTTTGAATTAAAGAAAAATTTAATTTTAACATTTGCATCTTTGATTTAAATCTATTTCATCTGATCGATGTGGATACATAATTTTTTTTCTATAGATTCTAACAAAATTATGTCCTACACTCGTATATGACCATTTGAAACCTTATTATGTGTGAACTATGGTGACCACAAAAATACATGGATAAAGCAACAGCTTGAAGGCCGACAAAAAAACGTCGATAACTTTTAATGCAAAAATATCCATAGGTATCATCCACACTGCTATCCGCACAGGTAAAGAATGCCAGAGCACAATAATTCTTCCGCTGCTTGATTCCGCAACAGAGTAACGAACGATTGATTTTTAAGACTTTCATAACACAATCATGCAGATCAAATGTGTCACCTGAAACCACGATACCTTGGAAGCCACCCAAATATTTGTGTTCCTACAAAAGGTATTTACACATCACAAAAATCGGGTCCTACCATACATAACAAGCCAGTGGTAATTTATATAGGGGAACAACGCATTAGGATGTACATACGTTTGCACATTCCCTTTCGGATTTCCTTACGACCAACATGATTGCAGACAAGTCCTGTTCCCCAGCAGGTTTTGCGGTTTAACCAACCTGCACTTCATACTGAACTGATATTCGGCATCAGAGCGAAGGTTAAAAATTTTGCAACTTGATTATTTCACGACAGGCAATTCAAAAACGGCTTTAACGATGACGGCTGGGACATTTAGTCCGTTCTCCTATCCTTTGCATGTGGCAATGGGACACAAAGATGCAGCGATTGTTATAACGCTTCAATGATCATTCCATCAAACGGGATCAATTACACTTTTGGGGTGTCTACACTTTCCAACAGGCTTCCCTGTTTTTTTTTTATTTTCTTTCTCCATCGCACATAGTGATACAACCCCTAGTTTTTCATCATCAGAGGCTCCATCGGCATCGGGGACAGGGGATTTTGCAAGAGATTGATTCCATCGTTGTAGTTTTGGTAGGACAGGTCTTTGACTCGATCGACAACAAAGCAACTGCCTCCTTGGCTAGGGCAGTAGTGCGGTGGAGGGTTAACTGATATTTGATAACCTTACACCATGTGAAAGTTTTTGAACTTAACCCTTACAACGGTTAACTATGTTTTTTTATGCATGGATCTGCCTGCACAGATTTATTAAAACAGCCAGCGCGAAAAATTTCTCAGGCATTGATCGGTCGATCGTTATGGGAGTCTGGCGTGAAGGTTTTTAAGGAGATCATTGGCTATGAAGAATCGAAATTGACATTCTTGCGCCATAATGGCTTCACTTGAATTTATGTATGACATATCCGCTTATCATAATTCGGTTCCCGAACAATGCTCCGCAAAGTTTTTGGAGCAGAATACCAATGTGCCTTTAGCACACAGCATTTTATGGTAATTAGTAAAAACCATAGCCATTGCTCGGACCTGGTAATTTAAGAGACATTCTACTGTGTCGGTCGGTCGATGTCTTGATTGTTATTCAATTGTTGGCCTTTTTTTTTTTTGTTTCCTAACGACAGACCGTTCTCTCGAGGAACGTGTGGGTGTGATGGCCATAAATAAATTTCCATCAATTCCACGAACTGTAGGACTTTGTATATCTCTCCATTTATCGGGAGGAATGTTCGCTAAATTGAATTATCCATTTGTGTTGACAATGATTGGCCCAAAGGCATCATTTTGAGCCTCTGTCTCAGGCCTCAAATTAAAATCGGTATAAGTATATAGTAAGGTATGTATCAACGACGTAATGTAGAATGAATTTGTGATAACAATTCTAAACAGGAAATAACGCCTTTTGAATACCAAACATGGTCATAATCGATAAAAAGCTATTCGAGATCGTCATCAGATCACTTGGCGTGCCATAAGAGAGCCCCCACTTGAAAATTTATACTTACATACAGTATTTTACTCGAAAAAGCTTAAATTTAAACGCTATTGTTCTGATGTTTATTTATTTTTTGTTTTGTATTTTATTGTATTCTCTGCCCCATCATCAGCTTGTTAATTTGTTAATGCCAGAAAACAGTTTATGACATTCCGGTTAAGTGATGTATTAAAATTATTTTATTGACCAAAAAAGGTGACTTAGAATGATAAAATTTGAATTGTTCCAAAATTTCAATCACGATTTTGGAAGTAATAAGTATTTTATTTTTTTGGGTAGTTTAGCAGAAGTAGAATTTCTCGTTGAGGGTGTTGGATTGTCAAATTTGCTTTGTTTTTTTATCGATGGAATATCAGATCATATAATCTGAATGGTTTTTGGTAAGTTTTTAAGAGGAATTGGTGTGTCAGTGGATAATCAAAATGTCTACTGCTTTTTTTACTTTTTTAGCATTTAGCAATAAATTTTAAGTTAATTCGAAAAAGTGCTACAAAATACTAAATTCAAGATATTATAGCGAGTTTCTTAAATATTATATAATTTAATATATATTTTTTTTCACAGTTTGGAAAGCTTTTGCAAAACAACTAGATTGTTTAAGTATCATTCATAATCTGAATTTGTCAACAATTTAAACTTAAAGAATATTTCGAATCAAAAAATTTGTATCCTCTTAACCATTCTTAACTAGCTGAGTGCATATTTATTAATTAGTAGATAGTAGTCAATTTACAATTTATAAACATAATACATAAATAAAATATGGACTTAGTTAGAAACCGTCTGCCCGATGCCAATAGTTTTAACTTATTTGTTTTCAGTTTAAGAGAAAATAAAAGATTTTCTTTTTAAATTTTTAACAAAATAAACAAATTAATCTTAAAAGAAAAAAATTAATAATAGTAACTAAATACAAACTATTTAATATTTTTGAATAATTATAAAAAAAAAAACGCTTGAATGCTTGCTAAAATAAAAATGGAATTCAATTCTGAGACTAATATAATTTAAAAGAAAGGGGATAAAATGGTAAAAATCTGTTAATCATCAACAAAGTCTTTCCAGTTTTTTCCATTTATTATACTTATCGATTCAGCTTCATTTAAAATAGGCTTTCGAAAGTAAAGAAATCTTAATTCTTTTAAAATGGCACAGACAGATAAAAAATGGTAAGATGTTTCTTGTTCTTGTAAGTTACACACGGAACAAAGCGTCCTCCGGTCATTAAAATATGGTCTATAATTCAAATCAAGAAGCTATTCCTCTAATACGAAAAATATTGAATATTCAAATAACCTTAATCCATCGGTGAAGTAGTTCCGATCGTTTAAATAATATTAGAGTTTAGGATATATTGATCGCGCGCCGTGATGAGCGCCTGGCTTCTTTTATTAGATCTGATATTACACGGATATCTATTAAATTAAGGATGTTACTTTATTTTTCTTTTAGATATAGACTCAAAACATCGATATCGCGACCAACAAGAATATATCATCCCATTTTTCAAACCAACTAATATTTTTGTGCTGTGTTTCGCCATTATTAACGGGAGACGACTATCATCATTTGCTTTTAGATAGATAGTTTCAAGTAGAAGCATGTAATGACTGTTGATCTTAAAGTTTTAATTATTCAGTAGGTGCTAAAAATCATCTTTATATTTTTTTTACTGGAAATTTTCTCAAAAGTAGTATTTTCAGATAATTGACAAATCTTCAAATATGTTTTTTTTTTACAAAATTATCACATTTTATTTGCAAACATGTCTTCCGTACTGTTTCACAAAATTTAAGATCTTTGGAACTAGGAAACCTTATAAACTTGATAACCAAATTGTTAGTAAAAAAAAATTGTCACAGATCAGATATGATTAGGAAATCCAAAATAAGCTTATATTTTGAATTTCTTAATCAGTGAATTTTGCAAGCGTTAAATAAACAAAATTTTAAAGCAAGTAATGGATTATTTGAAGTCTAATTTTGAATCAGTTATTAATTATTGTTGCAAGTTGTGTTAACTCATTAAAATTGTTATGCAAAGAATGCTTAATTAAAAATGGGTTGCAATGATAGGCAAAATGAAATGCACATCTTGGTCTAGAAGGTCTAGCACTAAAACTGAAGATACTATCTGACGTATTGAAAAAATACGAATTTGTTTTTCAAAAATCAAAGTACTTTATACGTGTTTTTACATAATATTTTATAGCATACATACCTACATAAATATTGAATTTAAAAAAAATGTGATATTTTTAAATCCAAAGAAAAAAACTGTTTTTGAAAATTTTGACAAGTAGGTTTGGATAAGTACCGGCAAAAACGTTACTTTTAAGAAACATTTCTTCCCCAAATAATATAAATAACTTTAGTGGGTTTAAATAAATTTCTTAGCTTTTTTCGAGTTAAAAAATTAAAGAATCCAAAAACTCTGGTACTAATGACATAGGTATTTAAAAAGCACAACTTTTGAATTTCTTTTTCCGTTATCTTTTCAAGGTATCAAGTGCGATCTCACATAAATTTGTTCATTTCAATAATTCAAAAGTAGACATTTTAAGCAAATTTAAAAATTTATTTTTATTCTTTAATTTGTATAATTTATAATATTTTCCGATATTATTCCGATTTTCTGTAGTAAAAATCCTTAAAACATGTTGGAGAAATAAAAGACAACTATGTTTATGCATGTATTTTATACCATCAATCATAACAGAAAGAACTGTGAGTCCAAATATAAACATTTTTTTTTTTCAAATTCCATGAAATACTAATTTTGTCATTTTTATTAATGCCTCTTTAAAAATAATTAATGTTTCCTATAACATTAAATTGGCACCTACAAATGAACATCAATATCTTCGTTGTAAGCCCTTTCGTGGGAAAAGTATTTTTATATTGTTTGTATTATTCAACCGAGTTCATGTGATTGAGCAGTAAGTTCACAGAATGCGTGAACGAACACCATATGACTCAACCTCGTTACTCTAAACTTTATATATGTTGTCCCTGTGTGTCCCCAGTGAATTCTGGTTGAGGTCCGCCGGAGATCCGGGATCATTACATGAACGAAGCAAATACTGTGTATAAGTATACACACTCAAATACTCCACCCATAAAACAGCCCCTCGAACAGTTGCACTTGCATACAAAATGGTAATTTCGATGGACTCATCCGCATTCCGCATTGGTCGGTTGGTCGAACAAACATGAAGAAGAAGAACTCACTCCACGTGATTACACCAGCACCGCCACCGATCTATTGCCTTCGCTTTAGCCTAACACGTACGACCATTAGACGCAAGGGGCATCCCAAGCAAAACATCAAATTATTTCCAGAATTGAAGCCTCTCTACCATACCACCATCGCTATCGCTATCGCCTTCGCCATTGCCACTTCTTCGTCTCCTGCTCTCCTTTTCGAACTTCTTATAGCCCATCATCCAAGAACCAACAACAACCGAGGAGACCCACAAAGGAGTGCAATGACACTGATCACCGCAGCGCTGATCATCATCATCATTATTGGTAGCTCGAATGCGGACGACTACCAGTGTATGGCTTGTATAGCTTTGTACACACGCATTACGAATGACTGAATTAACGTTCCTTCACGTGCCACAGAACTGTCTTGCACCCGTGAACTGCATACAGAGATATGGCCAAGACTGGCTTAAGAACACAACACAACAGAACACAACACCATACCAACTCTACAACTCTGACTCCTCTGGCTGTGCTGTGACTCCATCAGAGTCCAGAAGACAATGACCAAAAGAGAACTGATGGCAGTGGCAACAAGAAATCCATCCAGGATTTTACCGGCGCATGTGTGTGACTCTGACTCCGCTTTGTTGATTATATAAACGCTAGTAAGCTGAGAGACGTGACAAGATTTCGCTATCACCAATATGTGCAGTACTTGTATGCAATAAGCGCATAAGAACCGAAGAGATCAAACTGACGACGACGACGACGACGTTTAGGATGTAACCATTTTTTTTGAGTTGCCCTGATTCTTCGGAAGTCACACGATACAGTTGTCCCACCTAATTGCTCGTTGACGACCGACGAAGTTGCTCGCTCTCTACTATAAAGTTGGGGACTTATGTCGTTCAGGTTGTTAGTTCTGGCCGTCTTTAAGAATGATTGCATGTGGTGGAACAAAAATCACTTCTTTGCCGACCCTACTAGCATATGAGTACTTTAAAGCTCCGCTCTCATCAGAGGAAACGCATCATGCTTCGCTTAACATACTTCCTTTTCCTGATCAGTGCTGCGTGGAGAAGATGACGATGTCTAGCAGGGAAAATTACCGCGTTTAAGTCAGTCTGTCAGCTCAGGTGAAACGAGTGTATAAGAGACTTTGCCGCTCCCTAACACTCGATTTGGAGACAGAGTCACTCCTCTAATGTTATATGTCAAGGTATTTGGACATTCACAGGTAAGGTTTTCTTCTTTAGTTCTTCGACCGAGGAATTGATGAGCCACTCTTCATATATGGCAAAAGGGTCAGTGAATTATTTCTATTTACATATGTATGTAGATATGTATGTAGGTACTTAAATACCTGAGAAAATTTTCATAAAACTAAAAAAAAATTTACTCAAAAAAAGTTTTATTTATTCATGGCAAAAGTCGGTTTCAATTTAAACAATTCTACTTTTTTAATAGTGTGAATTGAGAGACTTTTTAATTTTTAAACTGAGCTTCAAAACAATCACCTATAATGTTATTCAATTTAGATACATATATTGGGTGACTTAAATTTTATTTTTATATAGCAAATAGTAAATTTTTTTTATCGCCCCATTCTTTTTCAAAATTCTGAAATAAATATGTATAAAGACAAGTAAGGTACCGTACAAGACAAAAAAAATCAAAATCTCTTTAAAGTTAAAAAAAAAAATTATACCCTCATTTTGTTTTTGATTTCTATGTCAAACAACAAATAGCTTCAATTTAGCATTCAAAAAATATACAATTGATACTAATTCAAAATTAATACAATCTTATATTTTGGACAAAAATCAACTTTAAAAATATATAACGAGAGATCAGAAATATTTGTTTAAAAATGAACAACACTATCGCCAACGAAAGACAGGCGCTATCACTTCTGGACCAAAAAAAAAAATGCAATGACAACTGCACATTTAGTTGGTCGCAGACATGGAACAGTTCAATACCGGGAAACCTGTTCTCATAGGTACACTTTGGAACTCTATTACAAATAGAGCCTTAAGATGAAGTTGTGGTCCCAGTCGAGAAACTCAAGATCATGACAATCGTTAGTTAAATAAAGACGATGAAGATTAAAGACAGATGAGCTACTTTAATCTAAACTAAAAGCTTCACACAACGTCTGCCACCTCACAACCCACCCTCACCCTACCCACTTTCTTAAGGAAATTGAACTCATTTTTTTCTTTAATAAATACATATGTAAAATAAAACTTATGTATAGCATTTGTGTTTTATTAGCAAAAATATTATTGTGGGTCTAAATTTCTCAGCTTTTCACTTCAGAAGTTTAATTTTCTTTAAAGTTAAAAAGATCGGAGGCTGTGGAGTTGAACTAAAATGTCTTTTATTATGTACGAAGAAATATACAACAGTTGCTTTCTAGCAAGCGATTTGGTCACTTTCCGGAGTTTTCGAGAACTTAATTAAGACTGGATTGAAACAATTTTTTTTATTTATTTTTTCCATTCCCTTTTTTTTGATAACTTTGTATGTGACATTAAATTTCCAGTTATGTTTACTTGGTGCATAGAATATACAATATTCATAGCTGCTACATTTAATATTTAGATATAACATGTTAGACCCTTAAATTGATAATAAAGGCTTTGTGTTAGCTTCCTAGAACGCACGAACATTGAAGACAATTTTGCTTTCAATCATGCCAGTGAATGCATCCAGGGCACTTCTATGGGAAGTTTCTTCCCCCACTCATTGCACTTTTCAATATTGTTTTTTTTTTTTATTCTGTGTTGCTTCTGCAAGGAAAAGGAAGCAGTGCGACCTCATAGCCTACCTACCACACTAGTTTCCGTTCATCCGCTCATACGCTTCCGCAAAGCCAGCACATATCCCGGCGCACATAAATGTATGCACTGCACAAGGACAAACAATCCTTCGCTCCGGAAAAACTACGCCATGCCACCAGAACCATATCACCCACCTCACAATATAACGTCTGATAATCAGGATTCCTCCTCTATCCGTTGGGTTCTTGTTTTTGTTTTTCTTTTTTGTCTTTAATCCTATAGTCGAGACTCAAGACGGAGCAAGTGGCAAGAAAGTTGAACATTTTAAAATGTGTTGCAAACTCGTGCTTTTTTGCAATCAAGGACCACTCAGTGGGGTTAAACTATAATACTCGAGCAATGTTTTTCAATAAAAAGAGTGCGAGTCGTCCTTGGGTGAGCATCCAAGAGTGCGATTATAGCTAAAGCGTGCGATGGCATCACTTCTTTGCAGGGGACCCACATCACAGCACATTACTCTCTCGTTCTGATTCTGTGCACAAAATGTCCTTCCGTAATAACCCACACAGCACCCCTTGCTTCGTCTCCGATTTAGATTCACAAGCCGGTAAGACTGCTAGAGGGTTGCCGTACATTTCCCTATGCAAAACCCATAACGAGATACTTCGTCGTTGTCTGTGTACTATAGGTAGGTACAAGGGAAACAGGAAAAAGGGAAATGGGAGTAGCAAGGGAAAGAGTGGGCTTGGCAGTGCAAAATCCCCGGTTGTACTGTGGGATGTCCTATTGACAGTGGGTGGCTGGCGGTGGCGGCGCGGCGGTGATACGCCGGGATATCACATACAGGAAGTTGGGGATGGCATCGTATTTTATTTCCTGAAAATGTCCTCGAAATATGAACATTTTATCCCGGAAGCAGGAAGATGAACATTTTCAAGGAAGAGAAATTTCAAAAGCCTTCAGAAGATGATTTGTAGACATTTTCATTCTGAACTTTGTTGTTGTTGTTGGTCTTACTCGTATATGTACTATGAGGATGAGGACGATGACGATGACGATGAGGACAACGACGACGATAGTGGATGGACCAACTGTGGAATAATGAGGAAGTCACAAGGATGATGATTCTGCATTTAGAAAATTTTGTTGTGTGCGCGAGTGTGTATATGTAGTCCCTTGTGTTGTAACACAAAAGCGAAATGTGGGTAAAAGTTGAAGACATCAGTGGAACTCGGTTGTAACCACAAGTTGAGAATAGTACTACTATCTGAAACCGGGGGAGATGAGTTTAATATCCTAAGCTAGAAACTACCCAGCTTCCGCCCGGATGCGACTTGGTAATGAAATGTTGCTTCCTTTTGTTAATAGACTCTGATTTGAGAGTACATCAGGATCATAGGGTCGACGGACGGACGACGACGTTCAACGGTCGGGAAATAAGAGAACTATGGTTCAGCATTGTGAAATGGTAATGTGATTTTCAAGAATTCTTTTGTACAAAAGAATCATTCACAAAATGAAGACACAAATAATTGGTTGCGTATCAATCAATTCCCTGCATAAAGCTTTTGTGCACCTCCATGACTTGGCATTGTGTTATCTTATATTATGTACCGAAAACCAGTTTACATACATCATCAATTTGAGATGGTTTTGAACCAATATCGTCAAAAATGATAAGAAAGTGCTCAAGTGAATAAAACCGGGTGGTTTATTTTCATACGTGTACCTGATGATTGGTTTTATTAATTAACGAATGATTTAAGATCGAGTTTGTTCAATAGGGAATGTCTTTTTATATAATCCATAGTTTGAGTTCTTTATCATGGATTCTGATATTCAGCCAATTTCGGTCGATTATTAAAATTAAACCAGAACCTCTGAAAGTTGTACCACAAACTTAACCCATTGTGAACTATCTTTTTGTAAATTCATAAAAACCATAGTTAAAGTCGAGTTTCATCTTAGCCGTTAGCAATAAGGTAAGGTGGTACAAGTTTAAATCATACTGAAGTGGTCGAATATTAATTTTTCTTGAGAACAAATCTTTACATCGTTTTGGAGAAAGTAAGATTATTGCACTTGATATTTCTAATGCATTTGATAAAGTTTGGCATCCTGCTCTTTTATCGAAAATGCGTGCTTTTGGTATCGATGAAACCCTTCTTCGTTGGATTAGTAACTTTCTTTCAAATCGCTCTACACAAGTAGTATTAGACGGATTCAAGTCTGAAACCCACAACATAAATGCTGGTGTGCCACAGGGTTCTATTTTTCATATTCGTTTCCAGATTCACATTCCCGCTCTTCGGACGTGGAACTGAAACGGCTAAATATGATGAGTACATTAAATTCTGACTCAAGCAGCATTGTACAATGGGGATTAAGAAATCGCGTAGAATTTAATGCTTCGAAAACTCAATGCTGCCTTCTGTCGTTAAAGCGAGACGTACCCCCCCTGCCAATATCTATGAGTGGCACATCTCTGGGCTGGTGCTCCAGCAACTTACTTAAGCCTCTTGGACAGTATACAAAGACGAGCCTTCAAAATGATCGGAGACAGGAACATCATCGATACTTTTACGTCACTCGGACACCGGCGTAACGTTTCCTGTCTCTCACTCTTTTATCGTTACTTTTACGGTAAGTGCTCTAAAGCACTTTTCACATGGGAGCGACCAACGAACGACGAATGAACGAACAAATTGGATTTAAAACGTTCCTAGACCAAAATTCTGCATAATATCCAGAAAAATGATAGAAACCTTATTTATTTAAATGTTAAGATAATAAAATTAGCATTAAAATTGTTAAAATCAGAGAAATTTGATAAATAAAATTGTTCGTCGTGAATTGCAATTTTTTGTTACGAATTGTCAAACTCTATTCGCGTTCCACATACCATCCACACTACAACGAATGAATTGTTCGCGCGTGTTTAACCTCAAATTACTCTTGTTTTTGTTTTCTTCGTGGTTGGTCGCGACGAGTTAAAAAAGTCCATGTGAATGAAATGTCAAAATGGACGAATGTTCGTTCATTCGTGGTTCGTTGGTCGCTCTCATGTGAAAAGTACTTAATGAAATAGCCAGTTGCGTTCCTCCCCTTAAACGATTCAACCGTAATACTCGCTCTTCCAGGAATGCTCATCAGTTTACTCTTGAACCCAACTTCAAGCGTACTGTCAAGTATAGGGATTCGTTCTTTAGCCGTACTACGTGAATGTGGAATACCCTTCCACTCTCTGTCTTTCCCTCTCATTGTGATATACTATACTGAAATTCAAGATTTATGCGGCTGAAAAGAAGTTGCATTTGCATATGTAAGGATTGGAATTTAATAGTTAAACTTTTTAAAACAATAAGTTTTATTAATTATTGATGTTCTTTCAAGCGTTAGTCTCCTTAAAAAATGGAGAAAATCTTCCTTAAATTCAATAAATTTTTCTTAATAAAATCAATTTAATTTCCCTAAAAATTTTCTTTTTTAAATGTTTTACAGTAAAATAGCTCAATGCGATTTTTATGAGTTTTTTCTCTAGTTAGGTATTATGCAACTATGTATGTATCCGTCGCGTTTCTAGAGCTCTATTAAATATTGAATCTTTGCTACATAAAACTATTTCAATTTTGGTATAGTATGGGCAATCCAAAAATATACCCTTTGCAAAAGAATATTTTAAATTACACTTCTATTATAGAAATATACAACTTCCTTAACATCATATGCACTTGCTACAACCACTTTCGCCTTTTTCATACCACATGACACCCATCACGGAAGCGGTTTTAATGCCATTAGGGGACAGCGACTGGCTGACTATATATAACACAAGATCGAAAGACAGACAACCCCAAATAGAATGCTGCCGTGTGTTTCTGAATTGGATAAAGAAAGAAAGTGCACCCCTGTGGCCTTGAGTCGTTTGCTTCATTAATGAGAGGATTCCCGTCGTCGAACAGCAATAAACAAATAAAAATGAAAAACGAATCCAGATTCACAACCAAAACCAAAACCAAAACCAAAACCTTAGCTGTATACATATACGTAATAGGCGGGCGGGGGTTGGTATATACTAACTTGCATCCCATTTTCTGCATATGTCACCCGATTATAGAATTCTGATTGTAGCATCTGTGTAAATACGGAACTCGGAAGTGAATGGCAGCATTTATTATAACATAGAAGGTGGGATGGGGTGGTTGCAAACGTGACGCGTCTGCAGGGTGTCTTCACGGATTTAACAAAGAAAAGTTCAACTACCAAGGGTATATTTCTTCCTAGTATAGTGTGGGGTTGCTTTGAGCATTGGGAAATGTTTTTTTTTTGTTTGGTTGTTGTTGTTGCTGGTGTAAAAAGGGTCATTGTACTTGTGATGGTTTTAATAATACAACAAAAATTACGTTTGTTTAATTTTTTTTATGACTTTTTGTGTCTTGTCATCTTCTTGGGAGAAGGTACCTACTTCCAAACAATAGAAAAATAATTTCTATTTTTTTTCTATTCTTATTTCTGAAAAAAAAGTAACGAAACTAAAAGTGTTGAGAATATGAGTTATTTTTTATAACTCGGTTATTAGTTTTTAGATGGTTAATTGACAGAAGAAGAATTGAATCTCTGAGATGAACATTTTTGTAAAATAAGCGTGTTTTTTTCAATTTTTAAAAATGCTTATTATACTATACGAGTATAATTATAATTTATACTATTTTTTCAAGTATAAAATGTTTGTTAAAAGTATGTAAAGTAAGTAATTGGAATTAGAACAGAAAAATCCAGACAACAAAGCAAATCTCAGCTGGCAAGGCCTTGATAGATTTTTTTTGAAGCAGATGCAATTTACGAAAAAAAATTCAATTTGAATTTTTTTTAAGCTCACATTCCTGCCACTCATCATTCAATACGTGTGTACTAAAATCACCGAACATAAAAAAATATATCCGCAAGAGATCAGATAATCGCAGGTGTTCCCCATGGATGGTTTTAAATATCAAACAAATTACGCAAGTATGGATCATCACTTTGTCCTCAACAAGAACAAAAAAAAAAAAACATCAACAACCAAAACCACACCGTGTCGTCGGTCGTAAGGAGTTGTGAGGCTAAAGTACGTTGGTTATTCGATTATCAAAAAAATCTACATAATCCAAATTCCAGAGCCCGCATATTACCTTCTTGAGATTGATAAAGACCACAAGAGCACAAAAAAAAAAAAAAATGAAACGGATTTTTTCAATGGCTATTCGGTACTCTATATACAGGAATTGTGATGGGCATCAAGTTCGTTTTAAGAAGAGATAAAAAGTAGATTCCAATAGGGTCCTTAATGAAACCTTTAAGGACAGTTCATATTGGTATTTTTTTTGTGTTTTTTTTTTTAAATTTCAAATGGAACGGAAAAGAAAAATGATCATTGTCAAAGATTTTTGTCTTTATGATTATCCTCTGATGGAGGAAAAAGGGCGGGCAGGTACTTTGTAGATAGTATGTAATTTGAGAATTGTTTTTTTTGTTTTTTGTTTTTGAGGAACAATCGTGATCTGTAGACATCCGTATAATGATATGAAATCCTTTCCTAGAACTGTTAAATGAGGTCAGAAAATAATTTTTTTTTTAGAAAAATAATAATGCATTTGATTTTTTATACCTTTCAAACAATTTTTGTATTAGGTACATATTTTATATAAAACCTCATTTTGGAGAAGTTGGTTTAAACCGAAAAATTAAAATACAATAGTATTACACAGCGAAAAAATTTAAACTTCTTATTTGCAAAAAATGTTTTGCAACCGTTTGTTTGCCTCCCGTTAGGTTAAGAATTGCAATGACAGTTTAAAAATGGTTTCCAACCAATTTAATAGAAACAACAAGAATTGACATTACTAGCAATGAAATATGTCATTGCTAATGCAATTGCCTCAAATAATAAATGAACGTGAGCGATCCAAGTAAGCTCTGAGTATAATTTAATCTGAGTCCTGTGCATTTAAGAGACAAACTTGAGCTTTGGATATCAACGTGTCACATTATGACGTCGGTTTTGAGCTGTCAGAATGTTACGCTTTCCTATAAATGAATTGAAAGTGTTACGGCCGATTGCACCAAGCGTTTTTAATTATTTAATGCGTCCATAAATTTTAAAATAACATCCACTTTAAAACTAAAAAGGCCATTAAAGTAAAATGTCATATTCCTCTAGATAAAGTTTAAACAATCTCTCTTGCTATGGAGAGTTATTTTGAATTATAAAGTTGACCACACTACTCCATAGTATTGTTTTTTAACACAATTTATTCTTTAAAAATCTTAAAACTTCTTTTAAAAAAACCTCAGGTAGTTATTTCAACTCCCGTGTTTAGTAAAACTACATGCGGAATAACATGCAGTTAACATTTGTCTTTACATAGAGTCCAGAAAATTCTTATTCCATGTGTAGTTTTCTTAAATAGGGGAACTGAAATAACTATTTTTGCTTTTGAGCAGTTTATGTATGCATGAATGTACAAGTACAAATAGATCCCGTTTTAAGTTCGTTTTTTATCGCACAGAGCAAATTCAATGAAGACGCAAGTCAATTTATGTATGTATACTAGTTTCAATTTTGTATTGAAATTCCTGAAAACGCAAACGACTTTGGTCTGAATTTTTTTTTTATTGATTTCGAACAGTAGGTAATTATAGTTGCAGAAATAAGACAGGCCAATAAATGGATCTTATTAACTTTCTTCAAGACCTTAACACCACTCATCTGGAAGTCAATCTACATATTTGATTGAGAAAAATGTAATCAGCATTTGTCAGGGCTTGGCTTCCAAGTTAAGCAATCCATTCCATATAGCATATACTTATAACATCACAAAAGGCACCTGCTGAAGCATTTGATTAAAACATAAAAACTAATCCACTATAATTGCCATTTCCTGTGAAAATGTTTCTTTCTCTGGAGATCTATTAGCACCTTAACGCCTACGCCTAATTCAATCACATCATCAGAGACACCACCAATTCCCATCACCGCAAACATCATCTAACAGATTAGATTATAAAATGTCAATACCTTCTAAATGCAAATGTCCATGAAACATGTAACCGCTTAATTGTGTTAGAAGCAGCCAGTTTTGTCTTGACATGATTCCTCCACCACGCCAGACCGCTAGACTGTATGCTACGATGTTAACGACAGATTATTCAGTTAAAAGATATACGAGAAACTTTTCGTCAGAAATCGCTCCGTTTTGGATATAACTACGAGTATACCTACTCGTATGTCTCTCCTATCGCGTAAGCTCTATAATCGCTCTGGTGCGGCGGCGCGGCGCGGCGGCGGCGTGTGGCTGAGGCTGGCTGGCATATTGGTTAAGCTGCTGCTGCTTCACTATACTACACGATGCAACAGACATCAACCAACCGAATGCAATTGCAACGCAAAGCTATTGCTGCAATACACGGAACGATTACGTGAAAGGTGAAAGTTTTGTTTGAATCGAACCGGTAGAAGCACCGAATACCGAAACCCACCATTCATTACACATTATTGCGAACAGCTCCACTTTTGTGGGGCATATGGTCCAGGTCTCTATACTCCACCACGCCGCGCCGCCACCGCCGCGCCCGCACCGGGCCACCTTCATCTACATTGACTATACCTACCTGTGAGCTCGAGCTCTGTGACTATTTCTGTGGATCTGAGACTGCATCACAGACCTGTTTGGTCTTCGACGGCGTCGTTGAAGTTGAAGTCGAAGTCGACGTTGTCGTCGTTTTGTGGTATGTAGTTGCTTTGTTGACATGCTAGCCTAGTGCTCTACCTAATAGTTGTCTGATGCCCTGCACTAGCACCAGCACCAGCAACACTGTGCTGTGATGGCTCTGTCGTGTCGTCTGGTTGAGGCTCTGAATTTTGCCGTTGGCCACAATGCGATTGAACCAATTTCGTTCCATATTTGTTGCGTTTCTTTGCTATTTGCAGATGACATAACGTTCGCGGTGTTTCCAGTTTCTCGCATGCGGTCGTTTTTTGACGTAATAAAATAAATCACGATGCACCTATCAGTGCAGTGCTGCCGTGGCTGCTCTGCTGCTGTTGCTGTCGCTGTGGCGCGGCTGCCAATTATTGGAAATGCTTTCCGAATCGGAATCAGTTAAATGCATCGAAAGCGCACCGCGCGCAACCTGCTTTGGTATTTTGTTATTTTTTTTTTGTTGTATTTTTAATGAGGAAGAGGGAAACGGCCAACAGTGAGATGGCGATGAATATGCCACTTTAATTATGTAGTCTTGTTATTGTTGAACCTACTTTTTTTTGTTGAAAAATTGAATTTTAATTTTATGACCGAAGACAGTTCATGCGATGGAGGTGTTTGGTAATTAATTGAAGTCTTGATCGTTAAATTATTATTTTATTTATGGATACTTTGGCTAACTGACTAAACTTGTTTTCAGCGTTGTCATGTAATCGATGTTGATGTGCGTTGTTAGTGTATAAACTGTATTGTTCCAACTTCATTTTATTATCACCTATAGATCTGAGCCGTAATGAATTTGCATGCAAAACTTTTATTCCTAGTTCAATCGGAAATTTCTAGAATTATTATTGAATCGAAAAATTTATCGAAAATTCCCGAAGTGAATCAGAACAAGAATAGTTGGGTTTTGAGATAATATATTGCGGGTTATCATCGAGAATAGGATTTCCCTTTATTGTTTTGCTTCTAATACTCGAACAACTGGTTCCACAGAGTTTTTTTTTTTAGAAATTTGTAAAAAAAAATTAGAATTTATTACTTTTAGTATAAGTCTTCCGGTCTTTTTGATAAATGTACCGTTTTACCGTCATAACTGTGAGGTTTAAATTAAAATGAAGTTAGTATGGCTACCAATTTGAAAAATTTGAGCAAGTAGCTTACATTTATTTAATTTAGGTTTATTCATTGAGCTTAGACTTATAATAAATTTAACCCGAAGTTTGCTCATGTAAAAAGTAGATTTAATTTGATCGTAACCTTCGTTTGCAATTTTATGATGTGGAAGTGAAATATCTATTGGTTCATTCCTTTGTCAAATAGAGCAAACGGGCTTAGGGTTGTTCCAATAGTAAAACTATTTGTTCATGAAGATTTAAAGATTTCAAGTATATCAACGGCTTCTTAATTGAAAAATATAGAGCTTATCATTTTTGGTGTTAGCCCGACTGATAATTTTTCAAATAAACATTATCTGTTGTAGTAAAAATTTCAAACAAAGTTTATTTAAAATCAACTTTGGTAAATTAAAAAAAAAATTCAATATCTTGGAGGTTGTCTCTACAGGGGTGGAACCGAACTAGATATTATGAGTCAAATCGAGAAAGCAAAGGAATACGTGCTTCTTTTATGGATGCATCACTTGGAAAGTCACAACCTCTTTTAATAATTAATATGGACAAAGTTGAAAAATCTTATGAGCTCAAAAATATTTGAGAAAACAATCAAGCTATCATGTGTTCATTTTCTAAAATAAGATTACAAAATTATCACCACTGATCACACACACTCAATCTGATGACCTTAATTAATTTATAACCTTCTTTGCAAGAAAAGGAAATTTAATTTTTGTTTTAGATGCAGTTATATCGGAGGAAAATAAAACGCCGTTTCAAAATTCCAAAGAAATTGATGCGTCCAGAGGCAAGACAATCATCATGCACATGAAACAATGCTGGGCTCCCACTCCCATATATGGATGTAGGTATAAAAGAGGATATCACATCACATTTTGGTTCTTTTCTTCCAAGAATCCAAGTTCAATCGACAAAAATATCATCACGAAACATATAATTTTCTATTTACCTATTCCAGATCTATCTTGATGGTGTGCACTGCACCCGCCCACCTTATTCTTTCGTTCCCTCAACCATTATAGTTCTATAAGCAATGGTCATTTTTGAAAGGAATTTAAACTGGACATGGGTCCCGCATAGACCCAAGTCAGGTTAAGGAAATCAATCAGTTTGCCCGTAAATTACAGGTTGAATATATTCCAGAAACTCACACTCCATCCACACGACTTGAATACACAAATAGAATCCCCTATCAGCGAAGCGCACACTTAATTACCTCAGCTAGAAAGTGTGTGTACTGATAAATCTGATGGCTTAAAGTTTCAACATAATTCCTCTTTTTACATCCAGATACTTGCTATAAAATCCCTTGAGACATTTATGTTAGGTGCTGCTTCCACTTTGATGATGCTCGAATGTGATTTATATTCATTGGACAGCGGAATCACATGCCCCGTTGGCATCAAATCAACGGAAAACTAATTTATTGCTAGTGAAAACTCGATCGGAAAATAACTTCATGCCCACAGAACCCAAAATACTCACAGCTTCACTAGATCACAGTTCCTCATCAAGAAAATCGGAAGAACATATTTTACGAGTGCCAGGTGGGTGCAGATTTTTGAATTGACGACCAGACTACGACATCACAGCATCACAACATCACGCTGGCTATCGGTAATTTATGTATTTTTAATTGCAGATATTAACCTTCGGTGTATTGCCGTGAAAAAATTTCTAATTTCTTTTCTAAACAAAAAGTGAAAAATATCAATTTGAAATACGGATCTGAAAACTTCCAGGTTATTTCCAATAAAAATAATCTCCCGCCAAGCATGAGTGCCTTCTGAAAATAAATAAATAACATTTATCTTTGAATTTGGAAACACAGTTCAACCATCAGGTTTCCTGTTTACCGAAATACGCAAAACCCAAGCGATCTTACAGCATTTCCAAATACAATATCCCAATGCAATGGCAAAAAACAATTATTAGATAAAGTATCTCTCTATATCTATTTAGGAATTTGCGTGCCTCCCACAGCGGCTGGCAATTATTATTATTGAAATTAATTTTCGAATTTCCAAGCGTATAATAGGAGCGCGAAAGGTTGAGTTCAAGCGTTTAAACATTCTCCTGCCATTAGCAAGTTGCTCCGAAAATAGAAAAACTCGTCACCGTCACAAGCGGTGGCGAGCGGGAGGTGGCGGCAGCTGGGATTCATTCCAGCATCTATAGAGCTAGACAAGCCCCAACTTCCACCAGAAGTAAGAGTTTCCTTCTTCGCCTATATTTAGACTCCAAGATAACATTGATCAGAGTGTGGTGGGAATGGGTGTTGGCGAGCGATCGCAACGACGACGACCACGGCTACGGCGACGACGACGATGCGGTAAGCTGTGAGCGATTAATGAAACAAACGCGTGTAAACACTAAGTAGGTATAAATTATTTTATTTTCCCCGCGTGGTCTTTTGGAATGAATTTCGAGCTCTCTTGTTGCTTATAGCCTATTGCACCTGTAGAACTTAATAATAGTCCAATCCCCATGTCGAGAATTATTTTTTTCTTGTTTGGTGTATTCGCGTCTCGAAAGAATATTGTTTTTCTAATGTGTTGGATGTTTTGAATTCGAAAATATGTGGAAAAATGTTATTTTAGTTTGGGTCTGTGTCTGTCTTCATATATTGAAAACAGATTTTCCTACTCGTTTATACGATGTTTTTAAGTTATTGAATAAGGAAATGATCACCTTTGTGGACGTGTGAAAAGGAAGGAAAATTTAAAAAATGCATTTTCAAAAATAGGTTACGAGCTATTCCGTTTTGAATTTGAGTTTTTGAAATTTTTTAAGAACTATTATATAATAATTTGAAAGTTTTGTATTTTTGGAGTTATTATTTAGTCTTTTAAAAATTGGGATCGTGTTATAAAGAGATGATATATAGGCTTTTTGCTTAGTCCATTATTATTTTTATTTACATATAAATTTTTAATTTTAAGAAGTTTAGTGCATGTAACCTCAAATCCTGATGATTGAAATCGGTTGCACAAAAACCAGTTACGTTTCGCATTATTACTTTTGAATATAAAGTAAGACCTTACATTACGACAATAGAGAACGTGAATGAATTCTGTATGTCTCGAACTAACAGCCAAAACCAGTGTAATCATTTTTCTTCAAACTTTCTAGTTAAGGTTTTTAGGTGATTCCCATCAAAAGGGGAAATTAAAGTTTCTATAGTTTCAGAGAAGAATATCAAAAAATACAAAATTCATCATTCGAGTTGTGAAAAAAAAAACAAAAAGAAGTTTGAGCTAAAAATTGTATTTTATTTATTTCGAATCTTTTTGGTAAATTAGTTTTTTAATGAAAAGTGAAATGAAATGAGAAAATCTAACAGATATACGGCTCTATGATAGAAACCGTTTGAACAGTTTAAAAAAAATTCGATGGCCTAAAATAATCCAGCAGTGGACTGCGTTTTCTATCATTGTAATGCCGGGTCTGATTTGTTATTCGTGTCGATTACAGAATCCGCAAAACTCGATCCGCAGTTAGAGCTCTGTTTCCCACCTATTCATTTATCGTGAAAAGAAAAGAGAACACTACACTGTGAATCATTGCGGATCGAGTTTTGCGGATTCTGTAATCGACATGATTATCTACAATTTCATTTTTTACGAATCCCTTGTAAAATTTAATTGGAAGAGTTTTTTTTTTAACAATGAATCCTAGTTATCCAAAATGCTTTTGAAAATTTGGGTAAGACAGTGGAAATGAAAACGTGATAGGTTGGAAATTCTATTTTCTTCATAAGAAAATTTAGAGATCGATTCCCATTCTATAGTTAGTACCTTACCTGGTACCTGTATAAAAATGTTCGAGATTGGGGTTTTCAGAATCGCACTTCTTCCAAACTTGAGTCCTATATCTATGATCCAATTTTGAACACCTGATGCTCACTGGAAGAAGTAGTTTTTAGAATGTTAACAAAATTTAACCATTTTCCATTAACAAAAAAAAATACATTTTTATCTTAAATTCATATCTTATAATTTATTGTCTTTATCATCAATTCAAAAAAAAAAAAAAAAAAAACCAATTGCACCAGATGATGCAGCTCAACATTTCCACTTATTCTCTAACACACCGCACGTTAATTTCAAGACCTGTTTTTTTTTTTTTTAACTAAATGAAAGCCAAATCTACATAAAACGCGCCATTAACAAGATTATGAGTACAGGACGACAAAACCATGAACTCTCTTAAAAAAACGACATTTCCCTTTTCTCCTACGCATCATCAGGAAAATCCATTAAAAGATTTATTTAGACTAGTAATAACGGTGCACAAAACTTATTTATATGAAATTTGAAACCTTCCACGAAGAGTCGACGACGATGCAAGTGTGTGTTGGAGTTTATAGATTATTTTTTTTTTCTTTTCCTTTTTTTTTTCTTGTATACAAAACAAAGGGAAATGACAGTTGGAAAGGCCCCTAGGACTGTAAAAACCATTATCCCTAATCAACACACAAGGAGAAGAAAATCCAAAATGGAAATATAAATTCAATGCTGCATTCCTCAACATCGCGCTCAGAAGATGTTTTCCCACGGTCGAACTAGATGCGAGCGAGAGCACCAAGGATAACCTACATTCGGGATATTTAAGAGTCTTCCACAATGTGCATCACACACAACAAAAAAAAAAGGATCTCGATTTTCTAACAATACGCAGGTGACTAGGATATGAGGATCAGTTTTCAAAATTTTAACATCCTCCTTCGTGTATAGTTTTCCATTTGTTTGTACCAAAGAGCGATTAATATAGAAAAGGATGACGGAGTGAGAGAGGTCATACCTATATAAAAAAAAAATATAATAACTTTTGCGTCATTTTCCTGTTTTCATTGTTGCACTTGATTTTTTTTTTATATATATAAAAGATTGGATTTAGTTCATTTGTTTTGTAAAGGGTGTGTGTTTACTAATTTATTGAGAAATTTCATCCCTAATCAAAAAAAATGTGGGGATTTGCATTGTTGACATAGTTTTTTGGACTATTAAGTGTGAGAAAATCAACAGATTTTTCTAGAGCGAGGTTATTCTTTGAGTACATTGCATTGAAACAACCCTTTTCCTCTAGGTATACAATTAAATGACGCAACTTAAAGAAATTATAAAATGTTGGAAAATTGCTGAGATAACTTTAGATATCGCGAAAAATTTCCGCCAATAAAGAAATTAAAAAAAATTGTAAGAATATGTGAGGACCAAAGAAATGTGCCTTTTTATTCCTCAACCATTCCACTAAGTTATTAAAAAATAACACACAAAAAAAATCGGAAACTTTGAATAACTTGCATGACACAAAAAGCCCTACCGCGGAAACATATCTTTTCAATTTTCTTATTCAGCTTTGTACTGAACTCGGACTTATAGGAAACAGCATGTTTAAATTGAAAGAAAGTTTATTAAGATTTTTTTTTTTAATTTTCCTAATGCACACACTTCATTGAGCATAACATGAGGTGTCATCCTTTGTCCTTACTTGGGGACAAACATGCATCAACCATAAAATATTCTGTTTTCAATTTCTACAAAACAAAAAATATATTTTCAAAGCAAATAATAGCCTCTTTCTGAATATTTTTCTTTCCATCATGAAGAGCTGCACTTTGACCTTTTGAAAAGCTCACATACAGACAACCCCCTTTATTGTCATAAGAAAGAGCCTCCTCTCAATTAAGAAGAAACGTACATTGTTTGAATTAATTAATTGTACTGCTTCCGACGCCACCAACATTTATATGATTACTTTTAATTTCTATTTGGAATCTTGTACGAGGCGACAATAAACATTTGCCAAGAAGCGCGGGCATTTCGTCTAAAATGAAACAAGAGATACCTGAACAGTGCTGTCGCAGATGATTTTTCATTTTCAAAAACGAAAAAATGAGAAATAGAATTATGATTTGAATGCCCTGTGATTATAAATATACAATTGTTATTTGGAGCATTTAACAAAAAAATTTTGGAAAAAAGATTTTTTCTTTTAAGGATTTAGACAAAAACAATTTAGGCACAAAATGTAAAATTTAAATATAAGGGTTAAAAAAGTACCTTAAATTTATTTAGCTTTCTAAAGTTCCTATAATTTTATAATCCGGATTAACTTGGTTTTGTTGTTATTGCATAAATCCTCCATGTTACGTACAATTAATAAAATTCAATACAAAAAGTACAAGTACAAGTTAAAAAAGTAATAACTTTGACAGCACTGTATGAGGTCGTACATATACAAATACATTATCTAGATCGAGATCACCCTTCCGAGATATATGTACATACAAACATCGTAGAATTTTATTATAGCTACCACATAAACAGATTAATATCTAAGAAAATTCCGTTCCACTTCTAATAAATAATTTTCGAGAAGTGACATTATGACAAACAATGAGGAAATCACCCGGTTTAGGTGACCCACCAGTATGAGTAGAACTTTTTTTATGATGGGTGGTGGCGGTGGGAAGCAACGGACTGTAGATTTTCAATATAACAACGACCGACGCGACGCCTTCAGCTGCGGGTTATTAGCGTGCGCCGCCACCGGCCGTCGTCGTAGTTGGTGCTGCCGACACCAGATCGCAGTGTGTCAGCAATTCGACGATGCATAAATGTCTTCGCGCCAATCAAAGGGGTGTATATACGAGTATGTGGTATAGTCTTTTCCAGTCTTTAAATCAATTGCCGGATCAAATGTGGAAACTGTATACGAGTCGAGTGTGCAGTTAAGTATATTTAACAGGCATCAGCAATTAAGACAAATTTAACTTTTGATTGTTGTCAATTGATCGAAATGTTGGTCGAGCAATTGATATTCCGATTCCGAGATATAGGATCGAGAAATCACAGAGTAAAAATCTCAAACCGATCGTAATTTGATTAGACATCGAGAGAGAGAGGCAAGCTAAATTACAAATCAATATTGTTTCATCAATTATTGCCTCTAATGAAGGATTTCCGATTTGTAATGCGTCCGTATATATATTTGTATCTGTCAAAGAGGGAAGAAATTTCCATCGCCAGTCTGTGCCGTACTGCCTCTGGTCGCGCCTTAACATATTGGCAATTGATGCTAATTTAACGTCAATTTATGGGGACATATGCACATTCTGTC
Source organism: Syrphus vitripennis (assembly GCA_958431115.1). Classification (NCBI taxonomy): domain Eukaryota; kingdom Metazoa; phylum Arthropoda; class Insecta; order Diptera; family Syrphidae; genus Syrphus; species Syrphus vitripennis. The sequence goes on along the minus strand of OY288108.1, from coordinate 146,480,445 downwards.
TGCGATCTGCGACAGAGAACATGATTTTAACCATTTTCACTGCCATCACCAGAAGTAGTTGTATTCACCATAATCGAATCGGATGCGTTACGAAATCATGATCTATTCTGAGAAATGCACAAAATTCTTAATCTTATGGCGAAGTACATATAGAATAACCAAAAAAAAAAAAAAAAACGAGAGCATCGTCTGGACGCGTTAAATATAGTATGACGGATGATGATTGTCCCAGGAAGAGAGAAGTCAGACGCGGCCAGCCAAAACCACGACGCACGACGCGGAGTGCAAATTCATCTTAATAATCGCCAAATCTCCTGCAATCTTAGTGCTCTGCCCATCTCTACAGACTAAGTGTCTGCTGGTTGAAATGCTGTCGATGCACCTAACCAGAGATAGCAATAGCTCATCGTGGCGGCTGGTTGCAACTCTTGGCATGTGAAAGGATGCCAGTCCTCCATCATACACACCTTGCACACCCGGAATATTTTCGGTTCATATCAACAACGACAGACACCCCAAAGAGACGCGAGACGCGGCCCTATGTTGTTATGAATGTCTGATAGGAGCATTCCTTTGGTTGGATATATGGAAGCGTCCTAATGGACGTAAGGAATTAAATGTGGCGACATAGACATGGCAGCATTCGGCTTCCGCCATTTGGTCGAGTGTAGTGTATACACTCGTATGTGTGACAAATAAAAAGCTCATAGACTTCATGGAGTTTAAATTTGTTGTGCGTTTTCTGACAGATTCAATTAATGTTACAACAACAATATGACAAAATGCTACAAGGAAGTCGCATCGCAAAACTCTCGTCTCTTTCCAATTTTAAAAGGCGGCATAGACTCACAATATACTTATAGGCAAGTGTTCATATGCATATAATATATTGTATGCACTTTCGATTTGTTACACGATATTTAATTGATCCAATATAAATCGTGACTAATTAACATCTATTGAGTTATTTTTGATGTTTGTTCTTGTTCTTTTATATGTACGAGAAGAGAGTAGGTAGGTATATGACATAAGATCTTTCGAGAATAAGAATACGATTTTTGAAATATTGTTAAGTTTTTTTTTTGTTTTTGTTTCGATATTATTAATTGCAAACAGTTGCCGATGATGTTGTTTCTGAGAAAAGGAAGTGATTTATAAATGACTTTGTTCATTAAATTAATCTCATATAGTATAATTATAAAAACGAACGAAAAAGGTTAATGTTTATAATTTCTATGTAAATTTTGTTTAGTTTTTGTCAGTTCACCTGATATCTTTGTGCATTACTTGTCTTTGATAACATTCGATATCAAATAAACTTTAAATAAAACAAAAACTGGGATTAGGATAATTTCCATACCTACAATGCTAGGAATATTTCTGTACCAGAATTTGGAAATGCTTTGTTAAGTTCCACGTTGGGCGCCAATTATGCGTTTGTCAACTCCAGTCTTAAGCCATCATTTTTCATGGCTTATGTGATTATGTAAACATATTATGCAGAACGTAAACTATTATCCAGCATTTTATGATCGTGTCATATTTTATATAAAACTCTTTCCGTTTTCTTCAAAATAAATTAAATATGGTAGAAATCAAACGTTTGGAAACCTGTGATAGAATGCTGGAAAGAAAATTCCTATTTAAGACATCATATTATCTAAAAGAAAAGCTCAGTTAGTTAAAAACTATTAAATAAATAAGAAATTAAATTTAATTTGTTAGGTCACACGTTGGGCGCCTTTGTTTTGTTTTAAATTTTAAATAGAAAGTTACTGCAAAAAAACTTACAACATATAAAGTTAAAAACGAACTAATAAATAAAAATATAAATAAATATTGAGTTTAGTTTAATTTAAGAAGCTTGAGAAGAAATTATTGAATTTAAATTTTTAAGAAGCTTTGCGTTGTGGTACCCTGAATGCAATATCTAGGTAGCTCGATTTTCATATAGTTAAATATCAAGACGTGAACCTCATTGTTACGAATAGTTTACTACGCTTTTTGAACAATATTATTCTGGCATATGACATTTTTTCAAATTGAGAGCTCTTACGTTGGGCGCCATTAAAAAAATTTAATTTTCCTTGACAAAAAATATTTAAATGAAAACAAAATTATGTATTTTAGGCTTAATAAACCGCAAAAAATATTATTACCTTCTTTAAAAAGCAGTTAGATTTTGAAATAAGATTTTAACATGTTTCCAGAAATTGAACAATAATTATTTGAATAAATTCAGAACAAACTATAAAAGGGGATTAACTGCAAACAGCCTGTAAACGATCATGAAGATTCTTAGTTTATTCTTCATAAATATGATCATTTTTAAGAAGAAAAATATATTTGCAATATAGATCAGTAATACCCAGCTGTCAACAATCAACTCATAAAAATGAAATTAAAAAAAAAAAACACACAAAAAGAAAAAGAAAAATTGAAGAATGCGTTGTTTTCATCAACCACTCCAAAATTAATAAAACAAACAAAACATTCCAAATCTTCTTCTTCTTCTTCATCATAAAGAAAGTATTGAAACAAATGCACTAGAAAGATATTTTTCTAGGATATTTTTAGAAAAATCATCGCAGAAGAAAAATGGCAAACTACAAATTCCGTCATAAAGATGGTTTCCCTCTTGCATGCATCTGCCATATTATATATGTATGTTTGGTTTATGTCTATTTGTTCATATATTGGATGTGAAAATTTTTTGAAACTTAGTATATGTAGCACTAAGCGATGATGCCGTATTCTTAAGGAAGGGATTTGCAAAGTCCCTTTCAAAACAAAGCTATTGCCATGCAAATAGATTTTACAATTAATGTGTATATGCATTGAATATGCATGTATATGTACATGCAGAAGGAGACCTGTGCGGCCCATGGATGCGTAATGTGTCGTTATTGGCAAGCTACCAACAATTATTCTGGAAACTCTTCCGTATATAGAAGAGGTTGTAATTTATCACAAAGATTTTATGTCTACAAAACTATAGACAGATTGTTGATCTCACCCAACAAGTTGTGGAAAATCTAATAATTGTTTTGTAGGAAAACAGATTTTGTTCCGAGAATTTTTGTTTGCTTTTTTTCTAAACTAAAATAAAAATATAGTTTTTTTGCTGAACGGTTTTTTGTTTGGTTCAACACGAAAGCTATGATGTACTGATTTCAACTCCTTTTATGCATAACTGTATGGGAGTAAGATTTGTAATGTACTCAAGATGCTCATGAAGTTTCAGGTAGGGAATTCACGTTTGTAATGGAAGAATTATACTGCGTGTCTAGATGGCGCCCAATGTGGAGCCGAATTAGATACAAATTTTTTATATCGGACTAGCTTTGCTTACGCATAATTTTTGCACATGCTTAATTGAGCGCAGTACTTGTAGAGGTTTTGGAGGACAATCTGCACCATATTTACATGTATGTATATCAAATTGGCGCCCAACGTTGGACCAAATTCAAAATTAAACATTGTACAAAAGAAAATGTATCCGGCGAACTATTGAAATAGTTCACTGTGAATACTAGTTTAGCAGTAGTCTCAATATCTTACATTTTTACTTCATTAGCCCATACATGACTGGACAAATATTGACAACAACCATGCATAGATCCATACTTGCATTCCACGAACGTCAACTTGCGTCGACTCCAAGTTCAAATAAAATATTTAGTTTCTGGCCATTTTTCTGATACGTACATTAAACTACACTCACACCAAAGTCCAACTTATATTTTGCTAACCTTTCACTCGTCTCGGATTCAGATCTTAAACCAATTCAACGAATTGCTAATCAATAACAACTACAACAACAACAACAAACATTGATTTTGAAATACCGCATCAATAACGATATAAAAACAAAAAATAACAAAACAAAAACTCGCCGTATGTAGGTGATACTATATCGAGGAAACAAGTTGGTTGCTTTATGCTTAGCTGACTACTGACCCGTCGCGTCGTCTTTTTTGTTATTGTTGTTGTTGTCAATGAGATGTGTTTGCTGGCACTGGGAGTGATAAAAATGGTATGATACCGGATCTGAAGATTCCCACAATGACCGCGCTACCGTATGATGGTACATTTTCGCCGAATACGGTCAGACGAGTGCAGAATTATATCCAAGACACTCATCATCAGGTATACTTGCTTCCATAAGGATATAATGTGTATAAGTGGCTAAGTAAAGTGTTGATGGCGGCAGCGGCAGCGACCACGGACACGATAGACATCATCATGATTGTGAAGTCCAACTTAATATCCGCCTCTCTGACATACACTAACTATATTCTAGATATAATGTTTTTCAGTTGAACAACCGTAAAGCAACTTTTTTTTTCTGCTTCATTTTATACGCATGCCTTTGTAGTAAATATGGTTTGAGAAGAATTGCAGTTATGAGGAGCTTTAGTTTTGTGGGACATTTTTATACTGGATTGGTTACGTTTGTTTCCCGTGGAACCGTATCTAGGTGAGTGTGGTTAAACGATTTGAAATGGCCATTCTATAAGGTATGCATGTTTATCGTCACGTTCCGGATGTGTGACAAATGCACATCAAAATAACTTGATAATTTTAATTTTATAGCTTGGTAAAAAAAAGGATCACAATTAAAAATTAAAACATATTATTAGACTGAGAGCTGGCTATGTATTTTTCAATCTAATTTCGTAAATGGATGAAGCTTTAGTGATAGAATAGTTAAATTAAAAAATTACAAACTTTTATTCCGGTTCGAAGACTTAGGGCCTGTTTTTTTTTAATAAATAAGTACCCAATCGACCGAACCGGAGTGGCAGGCTGTTGTTTTTAATGATATGCGTTACTCAAGTTATTTCGTCTCAAACTCTGTCTAAACCAAGCTCTAGCAACGGACTTACTTCCTTCACAAAAATGAAACTTTCATGGAAAGATTAATGACCACCAAATCCAAAAACAACAGTGTGCCATACTCTGACTCGATCGATTAGGTTTTCATTTTCAATATTTTCTAAAAGGTAGGATTTAAGACTTTGAACCGGAGTTTAAGACCGTCATTTTTGTATTCCATGGCCTCTATCACTAAACATTCATTCTTTTACTATTTTTGATTTTGATGGAAAATAAGAAACATAAACATTTCATGAAAAAAAAAATCTTTTAGTTTTTCAAAATGTAAGATTACCTCTGTTCTTATTTTCGTTCCAAATTAGTTTCCGAAATTGATTTTCGTATGAATTTGAAAACGGCTTAATATTAGCTGTTTAGATTTCCAAAATCAAATTCGCAAACCATTTTCAGAACATTTTCAAAACGAAAGTATTGCTTCCGAAAGTGAAAATCAGAACAGGGGTGAAGAATAGCTATACAGAACGTGACGTATGTGGAATATATTTTTTATGTTTATTCGAGCGCCTTCAACGCTTTAAACAAAATTTACAGTATTTGTTGAAAAATTGTAATAACAATTGTTTGAGTATATAATCAGCCCACTGCCACTTTGATTATGACTTTGTTAATAGGAAACGCTTCGAGTGCTGAAATATAAAAAAATAGGCGTGACATCTAAAATGTCACGTCCAATAAGGGGAAGAAGGTCAAAAACTGAGAGTTTAGTTGCCTTAAAATGGCCTGAAAAATTGTAGCTTGATGCTTTTCCATTTCATCATCCATAGTAAAATATGTATATAAATATCAAATTTTAAAGAGCGGTGATGTAATCTTATCATAATTAAGGAAACATCCACTCTTAGTTCTCTTTTTTTATTTTTGTTTATTTTTAGCTTCAAAGTAACTTTCGACAGAAGACAGAACTTTAAAATTCTGTTTGGCAAGAAACAGCACAAAATCTGCATACGTAAGCCGAAATCTGGAAATGATCTTATCTGTGTGAAACTAAGTCATAAATATAATTTTGACAGTAGAGTTTTTGCAGCTTTTCGTTGAAAAATACAAAACAATAACAATTGCAAAAATAAAATAAAGATTTGGTTCCGTATGTTAGTCACGACTTTAAAAAAATTAACCGCAAATCAAATTTTCCTAAAAATTAAGTATTGGAATGTCCCATTAAAACAAGATTGAACTGAAATAAATGCAAAACAGCCCCAACGCCCCTCATCTCCTATCTCAAGTTGTTGTACACACTATTAATGTTATTTTTGTATGTCATCGACGAATACTTCTGTGACGATTACTCTCGATTAAGCAAAACCAGAGAAAAAAATACTGTGGTCAGAGTTCAAATAGCGTCAATTGAGCCAATCAAGATGGAATCAACAGAAATGTTTCTTGATGTGTGCTCCCCTTTATTCTACTATAAAATTCAGTTCGTCAAAAGTCGTTGTCGTCGCATAAATGCACTCGCTGATGGGCGACATGAATCCATGTCGATCCGGCTCGTCGCACACGACAGATTTTTTTTTTTCTTTTTTATCATCATCACAACATCTTGGATACACCATCAACCATCATTATTATCATGTGTGAGTGAGTATAAATTGGCGAGTACCCCCCAAAACTGCTCCGCCTCAATGGATAGGGTGGCAAATGGAGAGCTCCAGCTCCGCAGCATTTGGAATTGTGACTTTGGATCAAGAAGCAATTGCTTGCCTAAAGATTCCAATTCCAATTGTGGTGTGCCAACGAACGCGGCGGGCACGACACAAGTGCCTACTACGAGTATATACTTCGAATTCCAAATTATCATATTAGATACACAACATCAAGCCCCAACTATGCTGCGTTAGATCTGACTTCAACTGACATTATTTAGAAGCTCCACATCTGAGATGTGTGATCTGCTTAGAATTGACATGACGACGACAGCAACGAACGACAACGACAACGACGACGACGCGCAGTAACGAGCAACCGCAACAGCGACGGCGTTGGCCGACAAAACGGAAATAGCTAAGAGAAATGTCTTCAAGAAAATTACGTCCATTGTGCGATGAATTTAAGTGATTTTGATTGATATATTCAGAACAGTCGCTTATTGTTATGAGGAAGGAAGAGATTTTCGATATGAATTTACCGCAATCAGACCTTTAGTGTCGTGTTGATTTAATACCCAATGCACCTCCTATTCAAAAACACCCCCATCGGGACCACGACAATGTGGCGACTTCAACTGCGGACATATGACAACCTGTTGAGTGCTCGCTTAAAGATAGATATACGCTTTTGAAAGCTTAGCACGCTATCAATTTCCGAGTACTTTTCCTTCCTTGGTATATTGTACTGCCACTCCAGCTCTATGATATCTGGTGGTTCGTTGGCTGTAAACCAATTTTCCCACATATTGAAATCGTACCGACCCCTCCACAGCCCGACTTGACGAACAATGGAATGAGGGTCAGTAATGCCGTCAAGTGGAAGTTTTCTGCCGCTTTTCCTCATTGGATTTACGGCTTCATCTGGTGCAGGCCGGTCCGCTTTGCAAAGGTCTATCTGTATAACTTTTATACAATAACACCTCTTTGCGAGGGGACATCCATATTCTCTGTGAGTTTAGGTATCGATCAGATTTTCTTTTTTGTATATTTTCTATTTTCCCGATTTTCCGTTTTTCCCAGTTTTTTTTTTTCATAAGTCACTACTTACGGCATATATTATACTTTGACTGGCGAGGCGAGTTGAGTTGATGGGAGTGCAACTGGGGTCTCTGATGGTGGTAGCGGCGCAAATGAGATTTGCATCTTTTACAGCTGCCGTGCGCGTAAATCTCATGTATAAGAGTTGGCGCTATAGGCGCATTCATTCGATGATGATGATGATGAGGATGGTCCAGAGGGATAATCGCACTTGATGTTGTGGTTATGTAGATGTATGACTCTCTAGTCTCTGGGTTGCGCGCATATTGAATCAAAATATCTGTTCTTAACAATTGGCAGTATAGCAGGGTACAGTTAGATAATTTCAGTTCATTCAATCTTCAATATTGTTCACAGTATAGTAGTTGTTGTTGTTCGTAACGGAGATGCGTGCGCTTACGTGATTCCGATGTAGGATCAACTATTAATGTTATTGATATGCTAAATAACTATGCACAATGGAGTCATAATATAAAGATGCATACACAGACATACATTTACAGCTCAGGAAAAATATGTTTGCTGTTCGATTAGATCTTTGAAAAGACATACGTACATATGTGCAAAATAATTTTCTGACAAAAACAAATGTTAAGGTTTGCGTTGGGCACCTTTTCGAATTGTTGTCAATTGGTTTTTATTAAACATTTTTAACTCTATGTCCAATTTTTTAACCAAGTTTATACCTCTATGCAAATTGATATTTTAAAATGGAAGAATGTTTTTATTTTTCACGGTGAGGCGTGTTTTTTTTTGAAATTTTTGAGTGCTTGAATGCTGCTACAGTTCTCTTCAAATACATTTCGGGAATTAGCTCATGTGGATCAGAAAATGGGCTGATATGGTATAAATTTCCCTCAAGAACATCCACCAATGCATCAAGTGCTCGTTGCAAGAATAGAAAAAAATTAATTCAATTTTGAGGGATAAGTTGTCTTCTCCTAATACAATTGTTTTCAATAATTGGATCTCAGCTCAAAATTGAAGAATTTGAAAGAAATCCTGCGGAAGTTCATAAAACTGTTCCAAAATGCCAGCGAAAAAATGAGTTTTACATATTAATATTTTTTTTACGTCGTATTACATATATTTTGTAAGTCTTCAAGTTTATTTAAAAATTGTCACCCAACACAAATGGGCTAGAATTTCCAAATTGGGCTTTTTTATCACCCCTTTGAAACAAAACTTTGGTTTTCCTCATTCACAATTATAAATTTTAATCAGTTTTCTTATATACAACAATTCCTTCAATTGTTCCTTTCCGCAAAACTTCCATTCGAAAACATTTCCTGCGGAGTCATATTTGAGGTTCATAAATAATTTATTTATCTATTTTTGTTTTTGTATTTCATGGACATTAACTCCGTTCTCAGTGGGCATGTAGACTTTCAATAGTGTGACAAATAACATTTATCAATTCATCACCATCAAGGATGAGGGTGTATTACTGTCCTTGTCCATATAAAATCCCTCTACATCGGTGGATTAGAATAGAAAAAAAAATAACATTGAATTTCCTTCAATAGAGCTTGTAACCCCATTTAAAAAATAGAACACTAACCTCTTACCACCGATTTGTATCTGATCTGCAAAACTACCCCAAGATATTTCGCCATATGGGCTTGGTGTATTCCTAAGCATATGGCAGACTATTGTAAACATTTGTTCTTTATGGATTTTCATGTCTTCTAATAAAAATAAAGGAACTCAAATTGTCTTTTTTTTATACAACTGCATCCACTGAATGCGAATGTTTATGATTCAAAAATTGTTAATGCAAGAGTTTTTTTTTTGTTTTGTGAGACGGGAATAAGATGAGGTGATGACGGCAGGAATACCATTCCATGTGTATTTGGGGTCGTCGGGTGAAATGTGCAGTAATGTAACATCATCGTATGATGGAAGGCTATAGTTAATGATATCTGGCACTGTGGAGGAAACCCAATCTAACAATGATCGAGGCTTCTGAACTCCCATGCAAAACTGTCAAAGGTCCAGGTTCAACTGATTTGAATTAAAAAAAATTAATTAGAAAATGCGCAAGTAGCATTCGGTGCTTGTTCTTTCTTTTTCTTTACTTCAAGCGAATTATGATAAAATATGCTGTGCGCGATTGAATGCATATGGAAGCTGCGCATGAGGTTGTAATTATTCTTCTTCGTTTGCTCATGCTATTATAACAGTCTTTTAAAAGGGACAGTTACCAGTTTGGTCTTGGTTGAAAGGCAAAGAACTCTATCATATGATGGGAAACTGAAATTTATTGAAAGTTTGGGTATTAAAATTTTTAAGGTTTATAGTATTTTTCACTGCAATCGTTTTTTTCATTCAGATTTTAGGATTTTAGGGGGTGCTTGTTTCACTTATTCTATCAAAGGCAAATTATTTAGTAACAAGTGCAACAAAAACGATTAGCAAGAAAATGGTAATTGCAATGAGCTTACAAAAGTCAAAAGTTTGGTCTTTGTATCACCCGAAGAAGTCTATTCTAATTATAATTATGTATATCAGTGTAAAAGATGACTAAGACGCGTTTCGGTTTGAACAATGGTTGAAAACCAATTACATTTGTAAGGGAAGAATGCAAGTAAATTCTTTCGGAATAGTTTGTCTATGTATAGGAAATGTGGTGAACCAACAATACCCAAAACAATTCTGAACCATAGCATTTTAGATTAAAACCCTTAGTTGGACGAAAAGGTGGCGAAAAAATCATGGCAGATATGAGGAATGAAAAAATTAAAGTGATAACTACAGTTGAAATGATTGGGAACGGACAAGTAATGTTATAAAAAACACTAATATTTTAAATCACGCATTACAATAACAATTAAAAGAATAAGATAAAATAAGTGTAGAACAATTTTTTATTACGTATTGCCCACAATATTCAGTGAATATAATTTCTAATGGATTACAAAAACCATAATATTTAAAAAAAAATGGAAAAAACTTCGAACAGAAAATTCGGAAAAATCTAGAAATTGAGATTTGAATGTTTAAAAGTTGAAAACGGAAAAGAAGAAAATGAATTAAATGGTAACGAGTGATAAACAAGTGGACAAAATAATACAAATGATTTTTGATTTTTCACAATATATTTTTTTTCTTAATTTTAAAATTTAACCAGCAAAATATTTTACAAAACCAATCATTTTTATATAATAAGTCATAACTATTAAAATTTAAGTACAGGGCCATTCATTTCGTAGTTTAAATTTGGTAACATTTGGCATCTGTCAAAACTCAGTTGCTATCTGAAGTATCATAATATCCGTCGCCATTTACGATAGTAGATCGATTAACAATCGAATAACACATTTAAAAATTATTAAAACTCAATAAAAAAGAATAGATTCAAACGTAGCCATTATATTGGAAATATATATATATTAAAAATAATATAAAAATGTTTATATGTAAAAATAAGTTTGAAGAAAAAAAGAAACATGCAATATTATTTCAATTATAAAAACCATCAAAATATTTATAAGAACATCGAAAATAGAATTGCATAATCTTGTTTCAAATGACTGTTTAAATTGCGTGCATACCTTTGAACTTTAAAAAAAAAAAAAGTATTTAGTTTTACATTCAACAAAAATCCAATTCAAACTCATAAAGGGATATTGATGTGCATGTCCTTTTCGTTGTATAATTTTCTGTACCAGTTATTAATATTTTTTTTTTTCTTCATAAAAATAGGCTACTGAACTAATTCAGTCTGTCAGTCAACATAGACCGCACATCTAAATAATAAAAAAAAAAACAACTAAACATGATAATGTAAATAAATGCATTCGATGTCGAGGAAAAAGTTGTATTGCATCGTGATACACAAGCTGTTTATCATGGGTTCAAATATTTGAAGCCAAACAAAAAATATTAATAACAAATAATATTGCTACCTAGTTCTCAAGAAGATCCATATGTTTATTTTCACCAAGGTGAAATCTATAACTCAAAGCATATGTGCCATCTTATAACATAGCCAAAGGCAAAGCATAGCCGGAAACGTTCAATCCCCAAAAATGGAAACTTATCCAGTTCCAGCTCCTTGAGCACGGTCTCGGCGAGGCGGCTCTCGGGTTAAGTAAACAAGCCTTTTTCGAGAGATGTCTTCTTTTTTCATCATTTTTTTCCAAATTATAAACAAACGGCAAATTATCTTTGACGAAACAAATGTTCAAAAACAATATTGTGTACACAATTTCTTCTACTCTAAATTTAGCCACATGTAGGATTCTCATAAGCCCGAATATTCAGCACCACCACTATCGCTACCAATAAGATGGTGCATATAACTCTTTGCCTTTGGGCAGCAAGTAATAAAGGCTCTATAGTAGACGACTGCTATCAGCAACGTCGTCATCATCATCAAAATCTTTGTGTGTCGTTGCAACAAGTGCAATATTCGACTAACCGAAAAGCATCATGGATATGCGATATGTTTTCTATTTCTATCGAGTGATTCTTTCCATGTGGTAACTATTCGGATTCGGATGGCATAATTGCCATCGCACTCTCGTGTAAAACGATTTTCATATTCATGGCTCTATTCTTGGAATTGTGCCGCCATCGTCGTCATCGTCTTCACTGCTGCCATGCCACAGCTCTCGCTCGTCATAGCTTGCTGTTGTATAATTACAAAACAAAAGACATACATTTAGGAGAACAGATAGAGCTCTCCATTGGTAAACATTTAGCGTGTCAGAAAAGATGTGTCCAAAAAAACGCAGCCCTCCATGACGGACGGGTAACGAACACAACAAACCTTTTGGGCTGTTAAAATCAAAGTTATGTTAATTGATGCTTAAACCAATATCGGACAATGATTGTTCGTGTTGACAGTTTTTAGACGTTCAAATGATCATCCTTCACATCTTTCATATGCATATATGAAGAGAAAACAAAAAGAATATATGAAGATGCCAGAAACGCACGAGCTTCAAATACATATTAAAAAAAAAAAAAAAACGACTTCTCTTCCGAGGTGTCAAAGACGGATGATGCTAGACTGGGTTGTATAGTTCTCAAAGCGGACATCACGCTGCTGAAAATGCCAGTTTATTTTGTTTTTAATGGTGGCTCTATGTGTACTCAATAATAATAATATACCCACCTATCCATCGGGCATTAATTCTAGGAACCAACTGATAGACAAACAAAACAAAAGATAGTCGTCGCACATGCGTATATAGATACCTACATAATCTTCAAACAGTTAAAATAGAAGCCCAGAACAGACATTCCGGCATAGAAAATTCTCTTCTATCCATTGGGATTGGGTTCGTCCCTTTTTTTTTTGAAGAAGTCCGAAAGAAATAAAATTTATAAAAAAGCCAGTAAATGAAAATAAATCAAGTCAAAGAAGATAGGTACCGGTTTTCTTCTTGCTTCTTCTTCTTTCATACATTAAATCCAAGTAAAGTATAGACTCAGTCGCATGATCCCGCCATCAGAAGACCATGATGTGAGGAACGATACACTTTAGCAGAAACCTAATGAGTATTACATGTTCCCAATTGACTTCTGCTATATACCTACATCTGTGCGAGCAAATGGACACTCTAGTTTAATTGCTGGCGATAATTTAGAGCTCAGGTGAAGAATTTTTGTGATGATGTTAGCCCTTTAAGTGCTCATTTTACTTTCATATAAATAACATATTTGTATGTATATACACATTTGTATGCATACATCAAACTTGATGCGGAACTACCAAAAACTGATCTTCATAATTGTTTTCTTTTCTCTTTTAATTTAAGCTTCAAGTTCAAGCTCTACATTTTAGAACAGGTCAAAGATCTTGAGCAATTCAACAAACATTTACGTTTTAAAAATTCACTTATTTTTTCACGTATCTGTTAAAAAACAGGTTCTCGTCCTTTTCTACGTTCACTTTCTTTAAACCTACACAATTTCAAAATTTCAAAATGTTTATATTAAATTTACTTTAAAAAATATTTTTTTTACGCCCGTGAGACTTACCAATTTAGCTGAGTTTGATAATTGAATTTACTCAAAAATTGACCTTTAAGGCCTTGCAATCCCTTGCACATTTCCTTAGGCAACCCATGCGCAATTAGTTGTTTTGACACTTTCTAAAAAAAACTGCATAAGTGCATACCAGTGATCTGGTTATCAGATGAAGAATGGTCATTCTAAGCGGGATCTTCTACCATTAATGTGAAAGTTCTTATTATTAAAATACGAGTTTTTCTATTTAAATTTAAATTTTGCATAATGATTAAAATTATAAAAATTGGTGTGTATGGAAAAAATCTTCATTTCTAGGTCTTAATGAGATAATAAAATTAATAAACCTTTCACTGAGTAAGGATCTCTTAATTTAAGAGTTACTTAATATAAATCCCAACATGAAATTCTCTCTTAATATAGTCAAATTATTTAAAACTAAATGCGAATCAAAAATGACTTCCAAATCATTTTGGCTTGTAATCTACAACCCTATGAAGTATACAATTTAGCAACCAACTTAATTGTTTTGAAAATTTTAAAATCATCAAATCATTTTAGCGAACAGAGAACCTCGGTAGAATCGTGAGCATCTACTAGATTATAGATATTTGTAGATCCCGATAGAGAACTGTCTCACAACTTCTTCAAAAGCTCAGAGGCTATCTTACTTAGCCCAATCACTTTTCCCATTCTGGAGATTTTGTCACTGCACCGTCGCGTCGGGAGCAAAATTTAGCATGGGAAACTGTTAAAGGTCCATTAAAATACTGCCGTTGTACTTTGTTATACACAAAAGGTTGGTCATGAGCCTTATTAATAAATTTTTATTTTGTGTTTTTTTTTTATTCTTGGCCTTCATGTGAAATCGAACAAGAAAACTATTGGGATAAAAGATTAGTTCGTTAGGGCGTATACACACTTTTCTTTATTCTATTGAATTTTTAACAATTTATCTTCCATTTTTGTTTGTGAGATATTATTATCTAACCTTTACTAGGTAGGACACAGTTTGAAGGTCCTGCTGCCACCAGATTCATTTTTTAAATAAAAACAATAAACCCGTTTACTGATAAAAACTCCAATCTCCACTCCTGTAGTGGGTGTTGTTTTTAACAGTTCTACAAAAATCCATTAATATATTTTGTTATCGTACTCTTGCCAATAATTCCAAATGGATTTGTCGATTTTTTTTAGCTTCGGGATCAAACGGTTTTTCACTATCTTAAATATGTTGATCTAATATTATTTCAACAGGTTTCAAAATTACTATATACCTCCACCTAGGTCACAATAGTTAAAAACCCGTTGAAAAAATCTCGGCACCGATACCAAAATTTTTTCTTAACAATTTAAAGCCTTTTATTGACAGGTTCCCTGCATAAACATACCAATATTGGTAAGTAAGCTGTGTTGTCGAGTTGGTCTTTTGACAGACTTAATAAGACTTTGAAGAACATTTTGAAAATAAACCCTGAGTTGATATGTATGTATGTACTGTACGTACATAAATCATAGCATCGGTTCAATTTCCAACTGTATCCCGCGAAAACTTTTAATGATTCTAATGATAAATTATTTAAAATTTATTATGTTCTATGTAAAATTATATTTGTAGATCTTGCTTTATTTTATACCTATAAATAACCACCCTCTTTGAACACTTCGATTGCATTTCAATAAAGTTTGCCAATTCAATCGCCCAAACTAACAAAACACAGAACACATCACAAATGCATGCAGAGCAAAATCGTCATCATACACCAGCTAATCAAATGGTCGATTATTTTTAACAAAATCTTTCAATTCGTTGGTTATTTTTAGCGCCATCAATTAACGAACGGTCCAATCGAAAGTCGAATGCTGCTGCACCTTGATGACGATGGTGATGATGATGACTTTGTGCTTCGGTTTCTTGCACAAATCTTAATGCGATTATGTGTGGGAACTGCAGGGAACATCAGCCATATAAGCAATACTGGGCAGCGAAATCAAAATGCATACAGTTCATCTGCGCAATGTGGCTTCCTAGCATAATATGAATACCTGGTCACCAATCTTTCAGTATTGCGCGCTTACCTCACTGAACTCAAATGCGGAAATGCACCGTAGCCGACTAAACACTACGCTGCACCGCTGCGCGCCACCGCGCCGTTCGTCTTCGTCGTCGATGCTTACGTGAACTCCTGTTGTAATTTTTATTTTTCACAAAAAATTTCCAGTCGTAACATACGAAACAGTGCTGTGCATGGCACACAAAATGCAAAAGAAAGAAGGCTACCACCAAGTCGAAGCCAGTCGTCGTAGTCACATAAGACCTCTGCGGGTACACTCTCGACTCCCAAGACTATATCTGCATATAATCCAACGAAAACGAACACATCCGCGGATATCTTTTTGGGGGGAATGTGTGCTACCCTCGAGGATAATTACAAACAGGCATTGATTGGGGAACGCACCCGCGAAATATTTGAAATTTAGCTGTGCTGTGTTTTTTTTTTTTTTTTTTATTCTTCGTTTGTTTGATTATTTGTTTCGTGCGCTGTCGATGATGCTGGCTGGTTGGCAAGCGCACTCCAGGCGTACTTTTAGTCCCAAAGATTCGGTCTTTAACTTACTCCACTGTCAAATATTCGCGGCTTATGGTGCGGTGTGTTTATAAATAGCGGAGGAGATTGTATGCTCGAGTATAGTAAGAGGTTATATCATTTGTGGACTCACAGTCACAATGGCGCGCATCTCATCTACCTTTCTGGCTGGACTTGGATTGGCAGCTGAATGTTGAATTTACTTTATGCTATTCCTTACATCTTCCAAGGAATTAACTCTCTTGAAAGATCTTAAGAAAACAAGAAGAATGAAAGGGCATCTTTTTCTTTGGCTCACTTGGATTGAATTCCAAGGCTTCAAGAATGTGTAGATATATATTTTTTTTTTTTGAAAAAAACTTAACAAAATGGCTCTTTCCGGTTAACTTATGGATGTAGATGTGATTCAATCAATCGTTAGTTAAAGCTTGGATTTAACTTTAAACCAACAGCTATGTAAATTTAGGTAAACTTTGCTATTTTGCCCATATACAATATACATACGTTGGTGAATTTATTTTTTCGCAAAGCTCAAAATCTTCGAATAAATGCAGAATTCATTAAAATTATTGAGGCATGGAGAATCTTTTGTTTAAAAAAACCTTACCGATGATTTAAGCCATTCAGAGGTTTCGGAATGAACAAACAAATAGTCATTAGTCGTAAGTTTATTACATCAAAGACTGTAGAATTTTGATCAATTCTTAGCGCATGATAATCTGATCTCGAAAACGGCTCCAAGGACTTTGATGAACTTTTTTGCAAGAAATTTAAATTAAAATAAACTAAAATAAAGAAAAATTATTTGTTCAAAAATATTTTTCAAAAAACCGTTATTAACGGTTGCTGTCATGAGAACGAATTTTTGGTTTTCGATTTTTTCAGAAACAGTTCTACGTATTGTGATACATCATAAATAATTAAAAAACAGGTGAATATTTTTTGAAATTTTGGTTGAAACTTAAACTTGAAAATGTATGTATTTATAAAAAATTATTTCGAATTTTTATGATACCTACATACGATGCCATCTACAGTTTCTGTTTTGGCTTATTTCAGCAATGCAAATCGTTAGTTTTATACGTTTCATATTTTTCTCTTATGTCATTGTCAGTGTCGTTTTTGTTTTGTATTCTTTTATATTACCGTAAGCTGTTCACTTTCAAAAATAACAACTCATTAAGCTTATGTAGGATGTTTTTATAAGTTTTGAGACTCATAATCTTATGAGGTATAGGTAGGTACACTCGAGAGCCAGATGAGTTGAAGATCTTGTTTTATGAAGTATATATATGTGGTGTTAATTTTTATTCTAAAAGTTCAATCGAGCCCAAATAGAATTGTCAAAAAAAAAGACTTTTGGGTTGAACAATTTCCCATACAATCAATAAATGGCAAAAATAAAAATATATATATATCTTTATCAAAAATGCATGCATAACTAGCCTGCATTTACGTACATATTATATTTTTTTTCAAACTTTATAAACATTACAACTTTAGCAAGGGAAAGGAGCAACACTAGCTAAAAGTCTACCAAAAACACACCACATAAAACCAAACAAACAACCTGATGTAATGAGAGAGAGAGAGAAAAATTTACATTTCACAGAATTAATGGAAAAGTGTTACCACACCAAACAAATACTAAACGCGCATGCGACGGAATCCGCAGCGGAACCGTGAAACCCGTGTGAACATTTTTACACATTTTTACGGCATTCAATTGAAAATCTACCACATTTTCAAAAGTTCAATAGGCGTTTTTTATTGTGAGATTTGATCCGTATTATATGCATTACAACAAAACCACAAGAACCAGTTATTTATCGAACATCTCATGTTCCAAAAAATGTTTTGGTTTTTACTGTACAGCAGTATAATGAAAAAAGATACAAAATATATATAAATTAAAAAACACTAGTTAAAAAGAGTAGATGAATATTATAACACTGATCTCATTTTGATTTGTTTGGTTTATTTTCAGTGCTTTATTTATAAAGATTATTGGCGATAATAAAGTACGACTAATGATAAAAAAAGCTGTTAAAATCAATTCCGTAAAACTTCTTATAGATAGCTGACATTGGCAGTAAATTAATTAAAAAAAAAAAAAAAACATTTTTTCCGCGATTCCATCAAGTATGTCCATATCAATCCAAAAATAAAAAAATTGTTATGAAAATAATAATTGAATCGGTGATTGTTGAAACAACATACATAGGTGACATTTTTTTACAGGAGCGACAAAAAACCTTATTTTTTGACGCCGTGCCGCATTGACAATTTTAACTTTAAAATCTGATTAGGGGTAGTTCTGCGAGTTGTAAGCAGTTAAAAGTTATTAAAAAAAAATTAGTAAAGGAGATTTAAAAAAAAGACGTTCTGTTGAAAGCCCAAACAAATCAAATACCTTAAGTTATGTTGTTTTTACACTCAATTTGCGAAATCAATTGAAAATGTACACATAAAATAACACATTACACTGTTTTACAAAAAAAAATATATACTTTTCCCGAGACCTAGTACATTTTGTAGGTCTTGTAAGACTGAGTAAAATGGCATACAACAAATTTCCAATATAGGCACCTCCAAAATCCCTTTTTGTAGTGTCAGGTGAAGACTTACTCATACTCATTCAATTTTTTTTTTGTCTGAAACTCGAAGAACGCACCTTTTTAAGGATGTTTTGTTTTTATATTTGAAACATAAAAAATGACGAAAATCAAGACCAAAATGTTTGTCATTTCTTATTTTTTTTTGACATTTTTCTTACTGATTATTTATTTAATTATCAATTTAAAAAAATCAGAACTATGTTGAATTTTGCTTTCAAAAAGCCTTTTTATTAGTCAAATCGTCTAAGAATTGACTTCATTTTAGTGGGTTTAAGATTATAAGATTTGCAATATTTCTGCAACCTAAATAAAAATGAGCATAAATACCGGTTTTTGGCCCTTAAATGAGATTTTGGGTCTATATTGACAATTTTAAACATGCTTTCTTACGCAGTTCAAAAAGACCTTTTTTTCGTCAATGGGTCTCTTCCCCTTGCCCGTGTAGACCTTTTCTGTTGGAAATTGTTAGAGTTGTTGGTTGTAGTTTACATCAACGATTGCATGTCACGTTTCCAACTTTATCACTTTTACGTATGAAATGGGTATACTTTTGAAATCTGAAAATATAACTTTTTGTCTCTAGGGATAGACTTTCCATTTGAACAAGTTGACAAGCAGGTTCTTTTTTAGAATTTGTGCCACCAATTCTTGAATGGAAGTACATCATGTTGTTGTATTAATTTCACTGTGAAGTTAAGTTAATTAAGAATGAACAGGATTGTTCAGTTCTAATAAAGGTGTTTTTTAAAAATATGTTTCTTATGTTGTTTT
Source organism: Syrphus vitripennis (assembly GCA_958431115.1). Classification (NCBI taxonomy): domain Eukaryota; kingdom Metazoa; phylum Arthropoda; class Insecta; order Diptera; family Syrphidae; genus Syrphus; species Syrphus vitripennis. The sequence goes on along the minus strand of OY288108.1, from coordinate 146,460,906 downwards.
AACAATAACCGATTCAATTATTGTTGCTATCACAAATTTTAATCACACATAAAATCTAGCCAAGTGGCAACCATTCGCCAAGATTATAAATTCTCTCACTATTTCATAATTTCACCATATCGCTCTCAAATTCTCACCAAACACACACAAGCATAACAAAAACAGATGGTTTACCGCTGTTGTGTTGGTGAGATTGTGTGCTGCCGAATTTCCTTTTTCCTCTTGCACTCAAAAACTTATTTTATATATTGCCGTTCTCTTCTTGCATGCTTATAATATACATACGGTACGGACACTATTGCACACATAGATTTCTGTTGGCGTTTTGGTGGCGGACGTAGCGGCAGGTTCCGTTTGTTGTGTTTCCAATTTTTATTACCAGTCGATGCTTCGCCGTCGATGACGTCGGTTTGTTTTTCGAAAGGCTGTATCGAGTTATTCTTCTTCTTATTGGAATTATTAATATAATTTATTTATTTATAAGTAAAACACACATAAATAAAAATTCTTGTTTATTGAATGCGGATCTTGTGGACTAAAAAACCAAACACAAAATAATGCATCCGAAAGCAATAACAAACAAAACTTCATAATAAAACTAGAGTGAAAAAATAAAACAAAAGCAAAAAAAAAGTGATAGATTAATGATAATTTCAAAGAAAAATAAGATGTGTTAAGTGACCAGATTAAAAATAAAAGTTAAAAAAAAAAACAAAGATATTCTTGATAAAAGTGTTGGATTCAAACAACCAACAAAAAAATCAGAAAAAACACAAATTTGTGGTGAATATTTTATGCCTTCGTAGTGATTTACCGTTCGGCAACATTGTTTACACAACAGAATATAAAAAATAGACTGTTTTGCAAAAAGGACTAAAAACCATTGTGAATTATTATTGTTTGAAAAGAAACTTGTGGGCATCGTATTGGATTTTTGTGATAATACCTACCTAATTGCTTGGATTACCAGTTGTCGTTGAATTTGAATTTTTGGAGTTGAATTATACAAGCCATAATGGAGTACAACCGGAAAGCGTATTAAATTGAATCACTGAACGCAGAATACCTGCTGCCTCTATCTATTTACCTACCTGCCTACAACATCAACTTCGACATAAAAAGAATAATAATAATAAATAAATAAGAAACAGGTAAGATTTGAAATCTCATCTTGGGTGTGAATCATTTGCATGACACAATAGATGAAATATTTATAAATGTTAATACCTATACTACTAGCTCTAAGTTGAATTTGGCTGGGGCTCGGGTTGAACGGCCCTACCCGGACTTCCTTGACTTTGGCGTCTGGCCCGTACATGTGTCCACTAATCTTTACTCAAATTCAGAATTTGAACGAAGACGAGCATAATTTAGCACCGATCATCAGCTACTCTTGATCAACATAAACCTGTTTCCGTTCATATAACAGCTTTTGGCGATTAGATTAGCATTTCACTAATCGTCAGAGCAAACTTTGCATACCTATTCCTACTCATTCATAGTCCACGAGGCGGCAGCGGTAATGGTGATGGCGACGGCGACGGTGACCGAGGCATTGCTGTTGTTGTATTTTGCAGAAAGTAACTCAAGTTCCGCATACGAAAAATCATTACCGTATTTTTGTGTATTACGGCAAAACTCGTAGGTAGGTACTTTCACACACTGACTATAATGCACGACACAGCTGACGAGTAAGCTAAATTGTTACCGCTTACTGAGTGTTGTTTAGTGTTAATGCTCACAGCACAAGGTCAAACCAAAATTCGCGGAAGGAAATTACAAACTATACGCGTACATTTCTATTCTTATCGACGCAAAAGTTCGCCTGTGCTGCATTGTTAGATTCCTAGTTCTATAGAATACGTAGCTACCTAATTCAAGATGTGCTTTCACGCAACATTCTACGACTGTATCGTTTCGCTCCCCCGCATTTAGCGAAGGGGCTTAACCGTTCGTTGCAGCACTGATTCGTCTTCCATTAAAATATAAAGTAACAAAAAAAGAGAAGAAAAAAAAACGCAAAATAAATTAAATTCACTTCCGCATTGCTCCACAAACACACAAACACATTTGCAGTTCGAAAACCAAGCAAGCAGCAGCAGCAGCAGTCGAGTCGACAGTCAGTCGATTGGATTCGAAGTCTCGAAGCAAGCAAAAATGGCAAACCGAAGAAAATCAAAAGAAAAACAAGCAAAAATAAACGCTCCACGCTTTTGCTTTTGCTGCTTTGCTTGTTCGGCTAAACAGAGCCTCTCTAGAAGAGTCAGAAACAAAAGTCTTCTTATTTTTCTACGGGAGATACCTAGGTATACTATGATATAGCTCTTTTTAGAGTCTTGTGCTTGTCTAAGTTGTCGGTTGTGTTGTCGTGCTGTTCTCAGTACTCCACCAGCCAGAAATGGCTACATTTAAAGCACAATTACTCTGTCATCGCGTGGCGAATGTCGATGAAACGATGTTTGCGGTAGCGGCGCGGCGGCGACGGCGACGGGCCCATGATGGTTGAGCTCTGTTGTGAGCGGTGGTAGTATGCTTTGGGTTCTGTAACGGCCACGCTTGATGATGAGATTCACGATTTCCAGTATCAACATTATCATCCCACAAACATTTGTTTTTCTTCTTCAACAACAAAAAAAAACCCTCACAAATACACTCATTCAACTTACACCACATGTGTGATGATGATTTTCTGCTGCATTTTTTTTTTCGCCCGCTACCATCTGTGACAGATCGTCCTTTGAATTCAAAAAATACTTCCACTTCCACATTCCATCCATTTAACCCTCCCCCGACTTCATCCACTCTTGGATTTCAGTTTCCAGGAAAATTTGCAAGAAATCCCCCAAGGAGTTCGAGTGTGTCTATGTCGACCCTTTCAAGTGTTTCATCATCCACTGAAAGGATGTTGCATGGACTTTTTTTTTAAACATGGTTGCCAAGTTTACTTTCTTTAAGAAAAAGTAAAAGTACGTACCTAACGTAATTGGCTTTGATAGTTCTTGAAACGATTTTTAGGATACAACTGGGACCACCAAGTTAGTTTATTAACAGTTTTTTTGTAAACATAAATTTGTTCAGCATCAGGATTTAATTAATTAAAGAGAGGCCAGTAGTTGACATGATCAATCAGCTTTTAGGCTATCTACCCGAATTTGAACTCCTGATAGTAAATAATTCTATTTGAGGGTATAAACTTAAGCTAGCTGTTGTATTGTAATCCCCAATTCACTTTTTTTGCCTGAACTCTTATGACAAATAGAATTAATTTTGTTCCAAAACCTTGAAGGCTGTCGACTTTTCTTGAGTTCAACACAGCGAACCTCACAAGGAGCCTTAATGTGAAACAGTGGAGTGAGAGAGATGTGGTCCCAGACAAGAGATACCACCGTCGTCGATTAAAGTTGAAGAAGAGTTATGTTTAATAATTCAAGTAGGAAGGACAAGTAGATCCTCCCGAGCAACAGAACGATTTCTTATACAGCTCGTTTTGTTGCTCCAGAGTACCTACATGCTTTCACATTTTATTTATATTTTTAACTGCCAAATTAAAATTTAAAAAATGAAATTATTTGTATTTGTATAAAAAAAAAATATCAGAAAATGCTATCTGGCAATCATGTTTTTAAAAGTACACTCATATGTACCTACTTACTAGGTACTAGTGCCACCAAATAACTTCCCACCAGCCACCACCGGCCGACCCTCATTCCACAATTATTGCAAATTAAGGAAGGGGAAATGTGGGTAAAAATGTTAAGCCAAAGAGGAAGAAAATTGAGACCAACCATAAGAATGAGGCAAAAAGACAAGCAAATCGTCGTTTCTTTTGTGGTTTACTGTGTAACTCACATAACTGGTACCCTCTATAAGACTAACTCACTAACTATAACATGTAACTCTGCAGAGGCAGACCGACATCGAATCTCAGCTCAGGCATCGGCAGCAGCACAGCGTAAGGTAGTAAGTGGTGCTGTTGCTATAAACAAGTTACGTAGCCTCAACTATAATACTACTGCCTCCGTCGTCGTCGTCTTCGTCGTCGTCGTTGCTTCTCAATGTTGTATCTCCAAAGTGGCGGCGTGGGCATCAAAAAAGTGAATTAGTGGTGCACGTCGCTGCTGATGCAGCATTACCCCCCTCGACATACCGAATCCATAAGCACTACTATACCTACTACAACTACAACACATATCTAACCTGTTGTTGGGAGGGATTTGGTTACGTTTCGAAATAGGAAGTTGCCAGACACTGAGCTCATAAAGTCGGTTGGTAGTTTGTTACCTAACAACTGACTTCGTTGTCGTCGTAATCTTCCCTTCCCGCGTTTTTATTTTAAGTTTTGTTTCCTTTATTTTGTGTAGCATATGCGCTCTTAGTCCATTCCCGCGATTAAGATTTGTTGTTAAAAACGAGGAAGTGGTAAAGAAACGCGATAGGGGCCCGCCGCACTGCACCGCTACGCCGCCGCCGCGCCGAGCCAATTGAGTTCTTTTTACCTGTGATGTGATTGAATAGGAGGAAGGAAGGTGTCAAAGGTAACGATTGTCATCGAATTATATGCAGATTCCTCATTCCACAGGTGTTACCCACCTATAATGGTATCTATAACTGTGTTAATTCTACTGCAGGTGTGTGGTAGAGGTATTCATTTCTTAGTATAGTTTTGCTATGCATTCGAGTGCGTACTTGAAAAATTTCTGAAGCCTGTAATCTATTGAAGCAGCAATAAAATATTGTCATTGTTACTTTTAAGTGTAACTAATTGTTGTCTTGTTGAAATACATAAATGATTTACGACAAGAACAATAATTCCTACCTGTCTCAAATAATATAAAACACTAGACCCCTTACAGTGGAACTAAACTCATTTCCTTAAGTATGTGTATTCCTAAAGGAAAAAGAAATTAAGTACCCTATTTCTACCTTCCGCTAAGATAAATCTTCTTCTTCTAAACAAAAACTAAAAAAAAAATCATTCTGAGATATTTTGTAATTTTTTTTTTTTGGGACCTCCCAAAGAGTCAGTCGTACATATAGTTATGCTTCCATTATTATAGGTATTATATAAATGTGTACTTTCACCAGATCCTCTTTTTTGTTTCCTTTGAGTACCTTTTTCAAGTGGTGTATGAAGTTATTGTTGATTTCTTTTCTTTATTTTTTTTTTTTTGTTTTCTTTGACAAAGAGAATGCAATAAACTTCAATACTTTGCAATTCCTATTCCTATTTGAGAGATGTTAAAACAAAAAGAATATCTTAGGTATATCTACTGATCCTCAAAAATGACCCTGAACCTTGCGCCCACAAAATCATCCACACACAAAAATATCTTATTTCAATCAATGAAATCAATACAAATATATATGTATGTACTTGAAATGTTAGACCACACTCAGCCTTAAAAATTTTAAAGCATTATTATCTTAGATACAATTTTTTTTAAGTATCTATGTTTCCAAGAATTTTAGGTATGTAATTATCATTGGGTTTTCTTATTTGACAGATATTGAATTTTATTGGAAATTTAAAAAATTATTATGATTAAAAAACCCTTTAAAAACGAGAAAATGTTATCGTTTTTTTTTTTTAATTTGCAAACACTTGTAGTGGTGATACTTTGAATTTTTCAGCCAAATTGGTAAGAGTTTGAAATATTTTGTTTCCTTCCTTGCACACTTCCTTATAATTTAAATTTGTAAATTTGAGTTTAAAAAAAATTATATTTGTTTTAATGTTAACGAATCATGCTAATTAATGTACCGACTCATTGAGAGAGCTTGGGAAACAGAGCTTTTCTAAAGAGTGGAAACAAAGAACGCTCGTCTACTTCTCAATGTTGAATCCGTACTTCTTTAAGGTTCAGCACTTGGAAAGTCACATCCGCTATGACAAGAAAGCTGCAAACATTTGTAACCTTAGTAAGGAAGTTGCTGAATTCTAAATCTCAACGGCAATTTTCGGGAATTCACGGTAACATATTAAGACATACAAATATGTATATCGTGAAGCTCTCAAAGCAAAACTTTGGCCGGGGGAAAATTTCTCGCAAGACATGTACATTATATAAATTGACAGACTTTGGAATAAATAAATTTATAAATCAGCTTGAATCTGGCCATAAACGATCACTACTAATAGTTCGTCCGTTGAAATATATGTAGGTATCTCTTATTAATACAAAAAAAGCATGTTCCAATTCAAATAATTAAAAACTTATTATCATGCTCATTTTGCTCAGGTAAAGTCACCAAATCAGAATGATTCAAACTTTAAGTCATGAAAACTGTCTGTCGAAGCGAAAAAACCTTCCCACCATTTAACCCCGCACCATATATGCAATATGCATGTGTCCCGACGGCGCGACTGGTCCCGGAACACTTCTTCGTCAAATTCTAATACTGCTCGTATTCCCATGTTGGTATTGAATTCCGACATGTTTCGTTTAATGTTACCGCTCGAAATGTCAATCACAGCATAAACCGCCTCGCCTGTACAATGACATTAATTACTATAAGTTAGCAAAAACTTGCATATATGTACATAGGTACCTTCTTAAAAAAAAAGAAATGAAAACAAAAAAAAAAACGATTACAATTTCGTAGTGTCTTCGGTTTTCCGAAATCAGATGGTGTAATCGAGAAAATAGTGCAATCGTTTGACATTCAACAAAAGTGACGTATCCCAATCAAAAAAAAAACAGTCAGTCAGTGGTTCAATGAACCACTTGTTGTTACCCGAATCCATAATATTTTTTTTTAATGTGTGATAGAAAATATAATAAAAATACCTTTATTATGTATCCATGCTATGTACATAAAACGTGCATATATGCATTTCAAAAAAAAAATCATATAAGTAACAAATAAATCGAAGAATATTTATTTTTTTTTTCTTTATCGATAAAAATAATCACTGGATAATCATCGTTCGTTTTCTTAAGAAAATTCCTTCATCCATCAGTTTATAGTTGAATATTTCTTGAGATTAAAGAGACAACAACAAATTAAAAGGAAATTCAAGTCACGTAGGGGAATGCACCTCTAAAAGCAAATGTGCACCCCTCTCTCCCTATGTCGTATTTATTTATTTTTTGTTTATATAATATTTGGGACAGGTAGAAAAAGATCTTTGTGGAGTTCGGTCTTTAGGGAGTCACACAGAAGAAAAAGTGTGAGAGAGCGTTACCTATTTATCCAACTTAACCGGAAAAGGTGATATTACCTTTCATTGATCTTTATCGCATCTTTGTAATGCATATTGAACAGGAATTGATGATGCAGCAGCAGCAGCAGCATAGCAGCAGAAACCCTAAATTGATGTGTATGTGTCTATAAGTTTTGTATTTCGACTTCCAAGTACCTTACCTACCTAAGCTATTTGTATTTCATAAGAATTTCAAACCAGCCTTTTATTTCTAACTAAATGTCTAATGAAGAAAATATCTTGGAATGAAAAAAAAATGGGTTTATCCGAATGGAGCTTGAAATACCTGTCCGCGTAGGAACAACACCGAGCTAAAAGTGAGACTCTCAAACACACAGACGATACTCGTGCAGCACACTTGACAAATACAGTAAACATGATAATAAAAAAAAAACAAACGATTCTATATCGTAAATCAATTCGATCAATTTATGGTCCCATCAATAATATATAGAACTAGATATATAAATACAAATGTGTAAATTGTACCTTATACTTAAATATACATAAGTACCCATTTGCACAATTGTATCTAATTACGGAAGTGACGCAAAGGCTGATTATTATTATTATTAGGTATGTATGTATAGTAATATTTGCAAATAATAGAATTAACTGCAAGTGAAACATGTGTGGTTATTGGTATTTCAATTATCTATATAACATATATATGTATGTATATGTATAAAGTAGGTATAGGCTCTTATTGATAAATCAACGTTCCGTTTTTTATTAGCTATTTCACATTTTTGTAGGTAGGTACTTGAACATTGAGAAACAATTTTGGTAACGTGTGTTTATTTGAAATGACTTTATCGGAAGTTCCGTAAAGCCAAATAACAAAATTTTGCACGAGTCTACTTACTGATAGATTTGATTTGAATCTTTCTTTTTTTCTAATTTTATTATGGCAATCTTATCAGCAAATAAATGCAGATTTTGTTTTTTATTTTCAAGAAATGGAAACTGAGATTAGAAAAAAATCATTTACTACTTCAGACAAATGTAGTTACATATTAACAAATCTTTGTACCTGGTTTAAGTAAACAATTTAAGTTGAAAATTTATTTTATTAAACATTAACAAAATAAAATCCTCTGTCACTCAGAAAGGATATTTTTACTTATGAGTCTAATAAACCTATTAGGGCTTAGCCTAAATTATATAAATTAGAATTATGTATTAGTATTTTATGGACAAAGGTCCAACTTCGTATGAACATAATCGTTCCCACGGTTGCTTATTTTTAGTCCAACTTTATTTTTATGTAATGCGAACTTCACTTAGATAAGTTCAAAGTGATTGGCAGATACCTAGTTAAAGAGATGAGTTCCCCGTAACTGCATTTAAAATGTTTTAATTTCAACGAAATTAAGATTTTACAAAAGTAGGTAGGTATCCAAAATTATTTGTCAATTTTTTTTGTTGAGATATTACTCAAGAGATAAAACAATTTCGCAGTGTTCAAAGTTTCCGAGAATATACTACCATACCTATCTATGCAAAAAAAAACTTTAAAAAATTTGCGAACATTGACATCTTACATTGAAAAGAAAATAAGAAAAATTAAAAAAAAAATATGTACGAAACACATAATTAAAATCTGTGACATATTGCCCGTTGGTTGTTAAGTTGTTGATATTGTACTTCCTTGATATATGTACAAAGCAAAAATACACTGTGGCCAATTATAGCCACATACATATGTCCCCAAAGAGTGGTAATACGTGCACTGACAACAAGAACAACAACAACAAAAAAAAACACCATTGACAATAACAACTACTACCGTGTCATACACAAAAAAAGAAATGAAACATAAAATAATAATGTAGAGCTATAAACAAATTAGCTAGAGGGCGCGAGCGCTCTCAAAAAATCTCATTAGCGACAACAAAAGATAACTGCATAATCCTTCAATGTGACGATGATGAGATGATATGATTTCCTGCAAGAAAATATGAAATTTCTTACAATTGCACATTGAGTTTTGTGTTGGACAAAAAAAAAACGTACATATCCTTGCTTTGCGGATTGTTTCCATGAAATAATGAAGAAAAATTATATAAAATTGGCACGGAGATGACACCTAAGGATGTTCCTCGGTGTTTTTTTGTTTAATCTTTGAATAGTAAGAACCAAGCAAATGCAAAAATTATATAAATTAGCAACAACAACAAAATAAAAAATAGAAGAAGGAAAACAAAAAAACGCACACAAGGAGTATTGCCTGTGGCCACTTCCACTCCTAGTTGTGACAACAATTCTTTATAATTGTGATAATGCAGCATCATTGACGTCAAAAATTGTTCCTTTAAGTCCAACAATACACAAAACATCAACAACGCCGAACTAAAAAAAAATACATACCAATAGTGAAAACGTATGTTGCTTTTTTTTTAAAAGACTGCTTGAGTATGTGGACAATTGTTGTCTGCATCCTTGTGTCAATCTCCTGCGTCATCATTGTGGGAAAATGATCTCTCATAATGTTCCTACTTTACTTTGAAGTACTGGTTGGATCGTGTTTGAAAATGCTAGATATGACAAATTGCAGCAAGCGCTGTTCATAGAACAGTACAGTACTCTCAAAAAGTTGTTTGAGTCATGTTTTTAAGTCTTCTTAACAAGTTTTCCTTGTTAACATTATTATCACTTAAGAAAATATGTAGAAAATTGTTTAATTGTTTTAATAAGACTCATTTTTTCTTTTTGAGGGCTCTATAAGACTTAGTCTGAGTACACACTATGTTAAAAATCCCCATAATAATTATAAAGGAAAAAAAGTGCTTTAGAAAATTCATCAAAATCTATCTGAAAAGTGCCGCAAGCAAAAGGTTACACAATTTTCCTCGTTCAACAACTTCTAGTTTTAAGGAAATACTCTATTTATAGGTCTGTTCGACAATTTCTTCAATATTTTGTGCAGTTTAATTCTATTTTATGCAGTTTGACAGAAGCTTGGACTTTATTTGGTACAAAATTTTCAATTTTGGGAACTAGCGAACAAAACATCTATCTACATCTATTTTTTTTTTTTGGCAGACTGGCTATAATCCCTAAATCTTTGTCATTATCAAATAAGATATGTTTTTACGAAAATATTTTTTTTTTTAATTGCTTTAAGTCTCATAAAATGTTCCAATTTAATTATTTGATTAAAGAAAAACAATAATCATCCTAGCAGCGGTTATCAAGATAAAAAAAAACAATAAATAACTGAGAAGCTCCATAGAAAAATGAAACTACATATTTTAACTATTATTCATAGGCTCTCTAAATTTATAATTGTTATTTTATATATTAAAATAAATAAATGATAAAGAATATTGTCTAGGTTAAACATTTTTTATTCGGCCATTTTCCAAACAATTTAAGATTTTTTTACTGTTTCTAAAAGAGGAGTAGCCTTTTTTAAAAATATCAACTTGTTCAATGTTCATATTCAGTGTAAAAGGGTCTGTGGTTATAATTCTGTATGTGCCAAAATTCGGATTGTAAAAATTTGTATTCTTAAATAATTCTGTGGTTGCCAAATCTGTGTAAATATATCAAAATTGACAAAATTCTATTAATCTAAAATTGTTTGAAATTTTAGGAGAAAACACTTGATAAAACGGTATATTGACAATAAATTTAATTTAAATTTGAGGTTTTCAGGTCGCCTCAAAACACGAAAGCAATTTTTCACTATAGCACATTGTTATAGGTATCATTAATTCGTAAAAGTAAAATGAGCGTTTTATGACTTTTCGATTAACTTTTGACAGTTTAAGTTAGTGGTTCTATAAATTTCGAAATTCCTGGCATTTGCCTGGCTATTCAATCCGAAATTAATTCCTTTCCGAATTTGATTTTCGTACAGTGTTCGTAAGAATTTGGCTAAAAACGAAATGAAAACGTTTTTTAAAACAAAAGCAATGCTTCCGAAAACGAAAATAAGAACATTGGTGAACTTATCGATAAACCTAACTTTATTATCTTAAATCATGCCCTAAATCCAATAGTTTTTTTTATATTCATCCAGTGCAATAATCGAAGAAAGAAAAAAAAACAAAAGTTGTTCTGCGTCAATTTGAACTGGTACTATTAACGCCTCTATTATCTTATCTTCGCTAACCGAGAGCCTCACTTACTGGATGTATCTTCTTCGTTTATGTTTGAGTGTGTCTATTGTGAATGCTATAAATCACAGTGTACCTACATATATTCTTTCTTTTTTTTTACTAACAACCGCGGAAATTAAGCGGAATCTTGCATAATTACATAACAAATGGATATTTTTATTCTAATATCTTTTTATATCAGTTTGAGGGTATGACTCTCTTCTGAATACAACACAAATAATACCGCTTTGGAATTGGGATGGGAGGACGACGACGACGACTAGGTACAACGAAGACAGCAATGACTTACAGAAAAGATTCACTTTGCTTCGACATGTTCTTATCCGCTTCTCTCGTTGCTATTGCTACTGCTGTCGTTGTCATCACTCGCTCGTCGTTGTCGTTGTCGCCGACCGCTGCGCCGCCTTTAGTTGGTTGGTGTGTTAATATGCGGAAAATGGCTTCGCGACACTCTTCTATTTATGTGAGTGTAGCAAAGCGTATAGAGCCTCTCTTAAGATTCTACCTCAGCTTTCAGCTAGTATTTATATTATCGCACTGTTTGGTCGTCGTTGTTCATCGTACGTGTTGTTTTCAGCAGTAGCTAGTTAAGTGGAACAAAATCACAGAGGCTATGCTATTACATGCAGGGTAAACATTTCCAGAACACGAACACTTCTCGTTCGTTCATTTCATATATACTCGTACCTACTCTCTCAAAGCTAGTAGGTATAGAGTGTACGAGTATATTATTTGCTCTGCTTTATTGTCGAATGGAATTGTTTATTTCCTACTAAGATAAGAATATTGACATTATCTTCGTACGTCGTCGTCGCCTCCTCTACTGCTGGTGTTTCCCCATCGCCACCGCCACCGCTGGCCCTGTCGAGTCACTGTTTTCTTCAGGAAGAGAAAACTTTGATATTTTCCCTTCAAACCGCCACCCCTAGCTGGTGTTCCAGTAGTCTTTAAACCTCAACAAAATCACAATAAATATAATTACAAATTCTGCAATCTACAATGTTGCCAACGAAGTTGTAAATGGATTAAGATTTGTAAATTATAATTTTTTTTTTTTTTGATATCTTTGAGTTGCTCTTTTCTGAGTTCCCTTTTTATGCAACTTTTTTGTTAGCATTCCGTTTTCCTGGTGGAAACCATTGAGTATTTTTTTTATTTCGTATCAGTAGCGTCCTAGACTTAAATTGAAAGACATTCAGGGCTGATCTGATTTTCGTTTTCGTATAGGTGCAATATCTACCGTAACGTTTTCTAGATCACGTCTCAAAAATGAAATTTCCGGGACATAAATTCTAGAATTTATAAAAACGAAATGCAAGAGTGTTAATATCAAAACGACAAAATTGACATTGACAAAACATTACTTTGTTTTCTAAATTTTGATAATAATAAAATACATTTCGAAATTTTCCCAAACATCAAAAAAATCCATGTTAGAAAGGTTCAGCTTGCTGAACTCTTAAATTTGATTGATTTTGCTGTTGTTCAAATTTCAAATTAGAAAGATAAAAACAAAGACGAATGTATGTACCTACATATATTCGTTTTTCATAATTGAATCAGTTTCAACAATTGTCACTTTTTACTTTGGCAGATTCATAAACTTCCCTATTTTCAAATATGTACGTATGTACATACATTTCAATTATTATTTCATTATCTTTTATTTTTAAGATAAAGACTCAGCTTATCAAAATCAATCAAAGATCTCTAGTGGCAATTATGTGTAAACAACATTATAAACCATTAGCAAAGAAAGAAAAAAAGTCAGCTTTGAGAATGAGGAAGTAAAATGTCAGAACAATAACACATTTCTCTTCGTTTTTCATTTAAGTTCTGATTTAATTGAACTTCGATCAAAGTGTAAATAAATTACAACAAATAATAATATGTCAACAAATACTATATACCCACTTAAAATGTAAATATACATATTAATGTATGTAGACGATACATATATCAGCCTTGCAAAAGTACAAGAATTTATAGCCATACTGCCGAAGCAGCAGCAGCAGCCGCCGCCACTTGCTATCGCTTCCTTAAACACTCTCGCAGTTCAAATTATATTTATACAAATCGACTTGGCTTCTCGAAGCACCGAGATAGCAGATAGTCTATGTCTGTCCAGTTGTCATAAGATGGCGCTTAACCAGTCACAGCGGCTATAGCTGGAGAAACCACCAACCAATACTCATAACGACTTACGGTCGGACGGCGGCGGCGGACGACCTGAACTTTGGGCGGCAGGGTAAAGCTATACACATAATAATATCACAACGACGACGACGACGACTACTTATAGAGTAGAACTAGAAATAATTTGAATTAAATGCGGAAACATTGCGATTCTTTCCCGGTATATATGTATTTGCTATATCATTTAAATGTGAAATCACGCAATCAAGTGGAAATTATTATAATAATTTCTAAGCTAAAGGTGGTGGTGGTGGGCTGAGAATATAATATCTTGAGATCGGTAAACCTTCTGGGGAGTACGAGTAAATAGGGAGGAAAGGGGGAAGGGTAAATGTTAGCGTAAGTTTCTATAGCTAGTAGAAAAAAAAAATAAACGTGACTATTAGATATGAATTCAATTGACAGGCAGGAAATTTATTGTTCTACACACCTAAGCGATTAAGACAAAATCAACCGCGCTCCATGAGGAAATAGGCAACATTGTGCTTGCGAGTTTTTGTGATAAATTTTCGATTCCACACATAAATAAACAAACACATTGAAATCAAGTTTTTTTTTCTGAATAAACCAAACGGGGGTTGGTTAAATTGCTTTCTGAACTAAACTTAAGACTCAGAAGTCAGAACAGAATGCTGCGACAAATAATAATAATAATAAAAAAAAAACAGGAACGACACAATACAACAAGTTGATTACCTTGATTATCTGTTTACTTCCTACTCGTAAAGCTCTAAAGATTATAATATCCCAGTGTAGACATGTCGTTATAAGATGGTAGCAATGGCGTTGTGGGGTAAGTTTTGGGTCTATGCACAAGCTTTTCTATGAGAACGTAGAATATTTTTTCTTTTTATGAATTTTTGTTTCCTTACAAATTAATGGGAATTTATGCATAGATAAATGATGTATTGTAGGGTACATGTATCGTAGGTATGTTAATTTTTATAAAAGTTTACGATTGATAAATTAATATTATTTATATATTAATAGGCTGTCGTTTTACTTATAATAGAATTTTTTTAATAAAATATTTCTTATTGAGTCATCGTGTAAATCTTGTATGGTTGGACAACAAAATTGACATAATTTAGCTGCTGTTCAAAAACAACAACAACTACTACTAACGTCGGACGTCGTAAAAGAATATACATATAATATATATTTAAAGAAAAAATTCGTATTCGTATGCCGACAACTGATTATATTTTTAAAATATTTTATACTTCCGTATTTAACGAGCGAGGAAATGGAGCAGACAGATATTTTTAAAACAATCTCAATTTTGTATAATAATTTCCTCTCGCTAATCTGACATATGACACATGTTGATATATTTTGTTGTTTATTTCTTACGATGTGGTTCAGTCATCTGTATTGAAATGTTTAAAAAAAAAATATTATCACCTATAACTTTTATCTTATGTTCTATAATTATTTTGATTAATTATTATTATTATTATCTACGCAAACAGTGAGTATTTGTACGCTTTTCGTCTGAAAAGTTATTCTGATATAACAATATTCATATGTGCTGATTCATTTGAGACGTTGTATAATTCTTTTTAAACTTAATGTACGTAAATATAAAAACCCTGATTGATTTTATTGAAAAAGAAAAGTAACATTTTTTTGTGGTTTACTTCCTATAGTAAATTCTGATGTTAAGTAAATAAGCGAATGCTATAACTGATATAGAGATAAACAATCAAAATACACTTTATTTTTGCTGATTAAAAATATTTAATCGGTGGCATTGTTTTGCAAAAAAAAAATGATTGGTAATGGTGTTTAGAGGCGCGAAAGGTATTTCCGATAAGTATTTGGATACATCATTGCATGAGTATAATAATATATTTTTATATTGTACATGAATAATACACAAAATGGTTAAATACACGAACTCGTATACGTTTTCTTGAAGAAAGAAGCGAGTTGCAGGGCTAATTGGATTTTTATTATTTATTTATTTTTTGAGGAAACGACAAATTTTGTTTGAGGCTTCGCTAATTAATTGACAATGTGGTTTTTTCGTCAAATTATTTTCAAAGTTTTTATTTCTACCACTTTTTTATTTTTTTCAATTATCCAAGATTCTCTGATCATTTAAATTTCGTTCCAACAAGTTGGAAAGGGATCGTTACTCTGGTCATTTTCACTTTGTTTCATCTGTTCAATCAAAAAAAATTAAATAAGACCAATATTGGCAGTGACGGAAAGTAAATAAACAAACCTACAATATATTGCCATTTGCCTGCAAATGTAATTTTTTATTACCTGCATTTTTTTGTAGCGGATTTCCACCAATTTAAAAACACTTACACATAGCGTCTAAGTTCGCAAAAATCTGATAAATAAAAGAGTCATAATTTATTTGCAGTCAATACTTAAAACATGAAATGTTGTTGCTATCACCTGTTTTTGCAATTACTAATTTATATACATACCTACACGTGTATGTGTATAAATATAACTGCTTACTTATATGTTTAAACTCCATTCCCTTGAGAAAAAATATGAAACTTGAAAAAAAAAAACAATTACTTATTTCCTTATCGCCAAGAAGCATTTTAAAAGCGTGCCAATGTGGTTTTCGTTTTTATTTCCTTGTTACATTCCTGATATGATTCGTTTCATCAAAAATGAAGCAACAAAAATCTCTCTGGAAACAAAATTATATATAAAAAAATAATATGAAAAGTTGAATTATTAAAAGAATTCATTTAATTTAAACTTAAGCAAACATTTTCAATAAGAACTAGTTTAATAAACTGTGTAGTAACTTGCTTTTTTACCAAGATTCGCAATTTAGTTATTTCTATTTAATGTGGGAAATTTTTTCAAAAGTATCATTACATTAACGTATTATTAAAGGTTGCTAAAAAAGAGTGTTTTTATACTTTTTGATGTACTTTTTTTCTGTGTAATGTTCCAAGAGGGGCTATGACGGTCGAAAAGCCATAGTATAGTTTTTGTAATTTTGTAATAACGTAGTTTTTGTAACTCAGTCCAAAATATGTAAGAAAGGTTGAATTTGGCAGTTTTGGACTATGACTCAAAATCGACTTGAAATCCAAAAATGATTTTGTAAAAAATTGTCAGTTTTGAAGAAGTAAACAAACAGTCTAAAATTTTATTTGATAGCTTGAAATTTCTCTTTGAAAAAAAATGTATGCTCTTCTTGATATCAGTTTATGAAACTGATTTAAATTTTGTACTGGGAAGAGCAGATATGTATACTTTGGTTGAAAAGAACCTCCACCTTTTCATGACCAGTTCTCCATTTTGATAGCTGTTATCAATTTATTCAAACTGAAAACTAATTAAAACTTTTAATTTTTTTTTTTCAGAACTACAAAACTCATCTTAAAACAATCACACATGACTGGTCTAAAGAAGCTGTAACGTGAGGTGAGTCGATTCATTTTTTTTTTCATTAAATTAAAACAATGAAATAAAAAATAAAAAAACGAAATAACTCAATATTTTGCAATATTTTAATACATACTTAAAACTTTCGAACATCTTGATATATCAACATGTTTAAATTCCCTATTATGATTCACTAGTCAAATTTTCGGCTCAATTCGAAAGTTTTTGAAATTACTTATGTATGTTGTATTACAAACAGTCATTTAGGGCACATTCGACAAATTATTTTTGCGATGGTCATAAAAGGTCAAATTTATTTTCTTTCATCTTTAATTTTTTTTTTTAAATGAGATTGGTTTAAATGTATCGTTTTTCTTCCGCCCGGCATTATAGTAAAAAAAAAAAAAAAAAAAAAAAAAAGTTTCAATTTATGTTGTTTTTCAGGAAATAATCTATAATATTTATTATATCTAAACTTATGTACATATGAATATGTACAGATATACAATACATAATAGATTTTTGGTTGATAGGCAAAGTTAGCTAGGTACCTACTCATATTATCTTATCATTCGCTATGTACGTGATATCTGAAGTTTATAGTCGAAACTCAAACCGAATTATCGCGTGAACTTCGAGTGAACAACAGTTTGATAGCTATAATAAAAAAAAATTTGTTATTTGAGGAAATAAAAGAAAAAAAAATATAGTAACTGAGATTTGAAAAGAAAAAAAATCAAAAATCTTGAGCAAATGAGAAGTAGGTAGGAATTGTATGCATATAATGACGCATTAAAAAAACACACTACTGTTACCTGTTCACCTTTTTCTATCATCTATTAAATTTAAAATTCTAAAATGGCTTAAGGGCAAGGCAACAAAAAAAACACAGATTCCCTGCGGCTGATTTTGGGTTCTATCGTTCGGGTAATGACTTTTTTCCAAAACGAAAAAAAAAAAACACAAAACGAAAACTAATGTCCGCCTCGCCCTACAAAAGAACATTGTCTTCTATATATTTTTACCAAAGATCTGGTTGACTGCTGCTGTTCTTCTTGCCAATGGTGATCTCTTGATGATGATGATGATGATCATGATTTCTGGTAAACCAAAAAAAAAAAGCATCATAGCCAAGTAGCGACCAACATAAATGCGTAAACGCAAAAGGTTATCGAACGATTAATAACACCTCTTAAGTTTACCTATTATTTTTTGTGTTCCTATATGCGTTCTGTTTCTTTTTCCGAATATCGAAAGTCCGATTGAGAATTTACTTATAAAAGAAGAAATAACAAGAAACAGGTATTCGGACACGGCACCACCTACTTCCAGCATAATTAAATCAAAAACAACAACAAAATCAAAATCTGCGACGAAGAAATGAGTTGGAACACAAAGTTGAACACAAAAACAAATTCGACAGAAAAATCAAACCAGGGAAAAAACCACTCGACAAAATTGAATAAATTAAGTTTCTGGTTTTTTTAATTTTTTGTTTATCGATTGATATAGTGTTTTTTTTCTCAAGATGATAGCAATTTTTTTTTTATTTTAGCATTTTTTTAATAAGATTCTGCAATAGACTTTTTTTTTTGTTTGTTTTGTTAGACAAACTTTTTCGGGTCAATGACTGATCTGTGATACATAATAGAAGTTGTATAAAAAGACCAGGGTAAACTTACCGTTAAATGTTCTAAAAACATTTATTTCTTTCGTATATTTTGTAACGTCTTTTTTTGTATCAAAAAAAAACTTCCCTTATGTCCGAATTTTTTTTTTTTAAATTCCTTTGTTTATAAATCTTTGCGTTATTCACAAATTGGCAAAAAAACATCACGTTCTTGGTCGCCCGCAAATGTGTGTGATGTCATCATCGGATTTCATGATATTCACGTCATATAATAAATTTGCTGGAAATTCCAATATCAAATATCCAAGTGTTGTTGCATGTGTGAGGGATGATCTTAAGTGTTTTGTTTCACAGGGTGTGTAATCTTTTTTTAAATTTTTTGTTTGTAAGCTAAGAACAAAATTTTGTATCAATAGATTATAGATACATTTACACACATTTCATACGAAGAAAAGTTCCCTAAACTTGGTGAAAATTTCAAGATACAAAAAAAAAAAACATTGTAACTAGTAGTTTGTACGAGTTTCCAAACAAACCTAATATGTTACTTTTAGTCTGTTCGCTTAATCATTCGAAATAGCCAGATTAGCAATTGTGTTTGTTATTTGTCAACATTATTGGTTTTGGCTGCACTGGAGTGCCCTGAACTATGTAGTTCGACCGTGTTTTGCATACAACTTTTTCGCAAAAATTTCGTCAATGCTAAAAATGGATATTTCTGAATTTTAAGAGCTTCTGGTCTTCCAATTATCATAAACTATAAACTAACTTTTATGAAAGCTAACATTTCACAGCTCAGCTGTCTAATTTAAAAACAACGATTTTTTTCAACTGATATTTTGACGTCAAATGTCTAAAGCAGAAATGTCAAGAACCACTTGTTTAAATGTAATTATATTGTCACCCTGTTGTTATTGGTGATCTGATCGTGTTAGTTTCAGATTTTGGTCAGTTTGATCATCAACGTATGTACATTTTCATCATATTTATTTGAAAAAAAAAAATACATGCATAAATATTGTTTTTTTTTTTCAACAGACAAGTTAAAGACGCGCCCTAACTCTCCCGCTACGCACCCTCAGTCTTTGTTTCAGCATGTGCATTTTTTTGTAGTTATTTCTTTTTTTTTTGTCAGCCCGATCGCATCATCTTTCATTTCTATGTACACTTTACAGCTCAGATTGGAGTGGTTTTATAAACGGCAGCCACAATGTCAGAAATAAAAAAAAAACCAAAGGAAAAAACTCATAAAAGAATCGTTTTTTACACATGTTGTTCTGAAAGATACCCACTGCATGGTTTTTTTTTCGTTTTATGTCTGCATCATAAATAGCGATACCTATTATTCACTTGGCTGCTAGGCATACAGTAAACAACACCAGCAGGAGAGTGCTGAAGAGGAGAAGGTAAACAAACAAACCAACAACAACAACAAAAAGTCGACTTCACTATGGAATTTGGCCATCGTCGTCGTTGTCGAAGTCGTCTCCTGTTCCTGTACGCTTGTAGATACGGCGGTCTGTGCTGTGCTGTGCTTCATCAGCGCGCTTCTGCCACAGCCGTAGTTAAAATGTTGTGTAGTTTCCGCTTAAACTGGTTTCTTTGCTCGCACGTTTTGAAATACAGATGCGCAGCAGGGGTGGTAAAGTACAGAAAATTTAAGTGTATTGCTTCCTCCTAGATTAAGGTTTCATCCTATACACTATATATACACCACACTCCTGCGCGATACACAAAGAAGGAAGAAGAAGTCTTCTTTTTGGTTGAAGCAATATACCTACATATTGGGATTGGGAACAACACATTGATATCCAGCTTTTTATGCTGACTCTGGGCTCGATCAGGAACAAATACGAGGTCATTGCAAGCAACCACCAAAGGGGCAGCATCCGCAATATGATCAAAGAAGGAGGCGATCGGAATCGGCAACATCATGATTATGATGCTGACGATCGTCGTCGTTGTTGTAGTCATCATCGTCGTCGTCGTTTTAGTCGTATAAGAGAGCACATAAAGATTCCAGTTGCGCATCCATCGATTGCTCTGGCTGGTGGTTTGATGACAGTGTTGGTGGTGGTGGAAGGTTGGTGGCTGGAAAACGAGATTTTCGTCTGGGATCCAGGAAGTGAATTTCAAGAAGTATAACCATCTTAACGGGCACCAGGGGAAAACGGAATGGAATGGGCCTGAATAGCGCTGACTTGTGTGTCGGTGTTAAAAGGAAGAACAGAGAGAGGATGCATCCAGGAACTGCTTTGGCTATGTAATTATTTTCGGGGGAACTTTTAAGACATACTCTGAACTGAAGTCTCAACCTGTTGCCCGGGGAGTGACGATCACCTAGTGGTGGTTGTATGCGGTTAAGTCAAGATCGTGAATTAGAGAAAAGTACCATTTCATCTCATCTTAGCTGTTGCCTCATGTTATAGATAATGACACAGCTTCCAGAGAAGCCTTATACGGTATGCGGAAACGAGTTTTTACGACTAAAGTGATAGACTGAAGCCTGTAGCTGCTAAGATGGATTACAATATTGAGAACCGTTCATATAGCCTCTAGAAAAAAGAAAAGCATTTGTATAGTAAATTTTATTGAATTTTTGTGTGTACTTTAATGTTGATTTAAATAATTCAGATACATAAATGTTGAAATAAATCAATTTTATTCTTCTAAATAAATTGAGTTGGTTGCGTTGGTAGGTGAAAATATCAAAACCTAATGAAACTTTATAAAAGGTATCAGAAGTATTATGGTTTCTATATATGAGAAAATTTATATGTGAAAATGTTTGCTATACAGAATTTTGATGTGCAGTATTTGGGCTCATACAAAAATACTGAATTTTGACACACAGTATTTTGGCATGCATTATTTTGAAAACAGCATTTTGCCACATACAGTAATTCAATCCTAACCCGAAACTACCATAATCGTTTCTTATAGTCCTGTTGATTAATTCTTCATGCAGACTTTTATTATTCTTCTGTTTAGAAAGTTTTTTCTTTTCGAAATCGTAATTTGAAAATATTTATTCAATGATTCATGATAATCGAGGAAATATTTCACGATTTGCCTTACATAATTTTCTCCCAAAAAAAAAACCCGTCGGGGAAAAACTTTGGAAAACAAACAAATAGCTAAATATTTTAGTGGTCCATATTGAAATAAACATTCACTGCCGCCGCGCCGCCACGCCAATAACCAACAAATAATATGTAGATTTACAATCAACAACAACCCAAATGTTAAGTAGGTATATCAACGAGAAGAGCGAGCGTCTGATCTCTGATGTGATTGTTTTGGTTTTGTGTGAAGATCATAGTTCCCAATACACAGGTTAGGCTATACCTAGTCAAGATAAATGCTTCTGCTGCTGATTTCTGCTCATCGCTTTTCTTAGACCCAAAGTTGTTGGTATTTTTTTTTTTATTATTTTGGCTTGACATAGGGAAGTGGCGTAGTCGCGTAAACTTCTATACAACAACTGAACTATACTAGCTGTTGTTGGTCTGGCTGGGTAGTCTGTCTACGAGCATATTGCTGTATATAGAAGGACTATAGGAAACAGCAGCGGCTCAGCGCGATACTCTCTGCCAAACAATAGCACCAAACAGTTTTTAAACTGGCAGTGTCAGTCGGTCGGATCAGCAGAGTAAGAGAGCTGTGAGTAAGTGATCGTGCGGCAGGAGATGAACGCAGAAGCGGGAGTCGTTGGACTTCCGCATCGTCTGTTGTATATATGTATGTATACACAATTTGCTGTCAGGCGTTGTTTTTCTTCGCTGTTATCTAAATATAGATTTAGAATTTTTTTACGATTTCCGTATTTATCTATCTCTACATTTTTTTTCTTTCGTTTATCTCTTTTGTCTGAAGCTATACTAACATCATCAGATGTACAAAAAAAGAATCAAAATATAAAATTATAGACCTAACTAATTCGTCATGTTTGCTCTTATAAAGTTTCGATGATTTTTAAGATGTTAAGTAGATAGCTATCTACGCAAGGAATACACATACACTACACTAAAGAATTTTAAAAGAAAAACACACAAAAAAAATTCAAAATAAAAACGAGAATATTCAGGTGAAGAGAGAAAAGGAACGAGCGAAAGAGACAAATCAAAATAACAAAGCAAAAGAAATAAGAAGAAAAACAACACACAAGATGATGATGATGATGACGGCAAAAGAATCTGAATTTCCGCTTAAACTGGATTTGCCGGATACTCTTTGCATTTAATAAAGCAACAAAAATGTTATTATCTCTGGTGACCGGCATTCCTAAAGCTTCGTGACAAGTATGCCAAAGCGGTAGTTTGATGAAGTTAATATAATATGTAGGTATATAATTTATGTAGGTACCTACATAGATTGGATTGATGTGGTTGGTGCTGGCTTTGCTTTATTCCTGCAGCCTGCTTTAAGCCATGACTAGATGGCTAATTGATCTTGCCAATGTTGTTCGTGAGTGAGGCTGAGGCGTTTGAATTTTTAGACTTAAATACTTTTTGTAGGTATTTGCTCTGAGTGAGAAATGTTCAATTACCAATAAATTAAAAATTTGCAGGGTGTTTTTTCGTGAGTTAAAAAAATCAAAATTCATCACTCGATTTATGAACGAGCATAAAGCCAGGCGTAAATCTAAGTGGTGGCAATATTTTTCGAAAATAATTTCAGCAATACAACGGGAACTGTACTAATATTGGCGTAAAAAGTGTGACTTTCTAGTAATTTATCGATTGTCATCCAATTTGTTATCATGATCACTACCGTGATCGTCTAGGGTTGCCCGATATTACACTCCCACTTCCCTCAGCTCTGTTTACTTTCTGTCGTAAATTTCATAGACAATTAAGCGATTCGTAAACTTCAAAATCATCACTATGTGGGCAGATGATTTCTGATAAATAATGATAAATATCAAAAGCAAAAAAATTTCCCTTCATGCACATATGAATTTCTTCTAGTTTGCATCTAAATTAGATTTAAACAATAAAAAGTATATAACACATTTTTGTTTATTTATCCAATGATTAATATAAATTCTGCTAAAGCACATGGTACATTATTTACCATTCTAAATGCCTCTTATATTTTGCAAACATTGTTGCGACGCGACGCGACGTTTCTTTCTTTTGTGTTTTAATCTTTCGGAAATAGTGAGCTTTCATAAACCAACTCATGTGACATATTCATGCGTACATGACTGATTGACTGTATGTGTGGTTTCAAAGATAGTAAAGTTACTGGAATTGTTTCAAAGATAAGATTTTAAAATAAAAGCAATGTATTTTTTTATCTTTAAACTTTTGTTACAAACAAAATTGAGTTTATGGAAATAGAACATATCAATATAGGTACCTACATATTTAGTTTGCTTTGTAGGTATGATCAAAATATAATGTAACATTAAAAAGTATAGGTACCTAGTTGTACATGAGAAGCTTAGAATAATTAAAGTAAAGTAATTTAGGACACTTTAAAAGAGTTGATGAAAGCTTTTAACTTTTATAATTATTACTATCGGAACATATAATTTTCCAGGGAGATGCGTGGATAGCGGTAAAAAAAAAGTTGGCGCTGAACTTATTAAAATGCTACCGAAAAATCTTAAATGTTTCTTTAGAATGTTTTTTAATATTTCTGTTCGACGTTAGCACTGGGTCGCCCTATATCGCCCTAAAGTCTTTTGTTCTCTTGGCTCTTTTTCGCCCAAGATTATTTGTCCTGTGTTCGATATGAGCTCGGAGCGAACTCTAAACGACCCCAGGTTTTTTCTTGCTCCCTCAATAATAATTTCGGAAATTAAAAAAAAAAATTAAAACGTGTTAATAAATGTTTTATTTTTTATAAATAAATAATTAATCACAAAATATGTGAAAACAATCAAAAGTAGACGATAAGGAAGATTTGTGCATAGAAAAGACAGCATCTAATGAAACCTTTAGCTCCTTCTAAATTAAAGTGATGATCTTAAATTAAATTAAAAAAAACTTCTTCTATGTATACACAAAAAAAAATAGTAAATAATTTTTTATTTTCTTTAATTTTTCAGATTTAATTTCTTTAAAGCAACATACACCATCAGAGAAAATCTAAACTGGTTTTGATACCAAATTGAAATTATCTGAAAACATTCTTTTCCAATCCAAAATGAAAATGCTACCAGTGCAACTATCGTTGAATCCACCGCTAGGGCTCTGGAGTGATGTGATGTGGCGGTGTCCACCAGCTCCTCCGAGTCAGTTAGCCGAATTGAAAACCCAGCTGCCAGCATCATTGCCTTCAGATCCTCGACTCTGGGGTAGAGAAGATGTTACAGTGTTTTTGAGATTTTGTGAACGTGAATTCGATCTACCGAAAGTCGATCATGAGGTATTTAAAATGAACGGAAAAGCACTTTGCCTGTTGACAAGGTCTGATTTTGGCCATCGTTGTCCTGGAGCTGGAGATGTGCTGCATAATGTATTGCAAATGCTGATAATAGAATCACACATGATGCACTGGCATTTACCAAATAGTCCAGTTACACCCACCAGCCGTTATCCTTTGTCGCCGCATAGTCATCCGCCAACGCCTACATGGCCACCTATTGTACCGCAAGAGAGCCCCTTCCACAACGCACATATGCATCACTTTATGCCTCCAAACTCGGTTACCCTGAGTCCACCGCCATCTGTTGACTCTCAAGCAAGCAGTCCGCCACAAGGTCAAGAACAAAATGCTAGTAGTAATGGCAGCTCATGCAGTAACAGCAATATGAACAATGGAGGTGTATTTATTCAAAACAATACAACTAGTTCGAGTAGCAATCAATCGGATTCAGATGAGGAAACATTTTCGGAATCTAAAGCTGCATCCCGGGCAGCAGCAGCAGTTGCTGCAGCTGCAGCAGTGGCACAATATAACAATAATAGTCCACCACCTACACCTATTCTAAAGGATATGTCACCAAGCCTTACACATCAGATTACGAATAGTTTTGTGAATACTTGGTCTCAAAACCAAGCTAATAACCAGAAAATGCATAATGCCTCGGGAAGCACCAGCAGTGGTGGCTCATCCTCGGCGCCAACTACACCCAGTTATATGCCAGTGAAGAGGGAATTCTTTCCAGAGAATTCTGAGCCTAATACAAGTAAGTTTATCATTGAATTAATCTTCGTGTAAGAACATTTTTACTAAACATAAATAATTTTGTTATCTTAATTAAGATGGTCGCCTTCTATGGGATTTTTTGCAACAGCTTTTAAACGATAGAAATCAAAAATACAGTGATTTGATCGCTTGGAAATGCAGAGACACAGGAGTATTTAAGATCGTGGATCCAGCTGGTCTAGCCAAGTTATGGGGAATTCAAAAGAATCACCTTTCAATGAACTACGATAAAATGTCAAGAGCGCTGCGATACTATTACCGAGTGAACATTCTGCGGAAAGTTCAAGGAGAACGTCATTGCTACCAGTAAGTTGAACTTAAAACTATAAATCTTAAATATTTTTTTTCTATTTGATCGTTTTATTTATAAAATCTTTTTTTTATAGATTTCTTCGAAATCCTACTGAGCTAAAGAACATCAAAAATATTTCTCTTCTTCGACAGTCAGTAGCGAATTCGTCAGGCACAGGAAATAGTAATACAGTAGGCAATGTACAAACACCCGCCAACAGTGGTAATTCTAATAACTGGCCCATGTCTTCCCAAAACGGCCAAGCCCAATCGGGACAGGCACAGCAACATCAACAACAACAGGCAGTATCACAGCCTTCGCAATCCCCCCAGAGGCCGTCTTCTAGAAGCAACAATAACCAACTGGGTATACCTGGTGCCCTGCCTTCAGCTTCAGCGATCTCATCATCTGCAGCTGCTGCTGTAGCAGCTGCGGCAGCAGCTTATGGCCCACCGCCCACATCCCCATTATTCATGCACGCCATAAATGGTGCCTTCCATTACCTCACGTCGAATTCCCAACAACAACAACACCAACAGCAACAGCATCAACAACCGCCCAATTCACCTGCACTACCTACAACACCCAGCGAAAAGCATCAATTTAACTCGATTAAATTGGAGGGAAATAGCCAAGATGGAGATGAAATGAAACCAACCGATCTTAGTGTATCATCGGGTCATTCGTCTTCAGAAAAGAGAAGCTATTCACAGTCATCGAGTTCCGATTGTTATCCGTAAGTCAAAATAATTTAAAGTAAATATTCTATACAAAACACTTATTTATTTTAATCATTTGTATTGGGCATATTCATTATGATAAAAAAAAATTATCCATTTATTTTAATTTGCAAAAATTTCAATGAAATTTCCTTTCCAAAAAATAAAATCTCACACATATAAATATACTATTGTTATAATCTGAGCTTATCAAAATTAATGACAATTAATTTTTATCCACGTTAAATCTTTACATATTAGAAATTATGATTTTAACGAAGAGCCAATAAATCCAATCAATTCCTGTCTTAGTAATCTCCGAAAAAAATCTCAATGCTAAGCTTAGTTTAAAAATCCCTTGATGCTCTAATTTTTTGTTGGTGGGACTTTAATCCCACAAAACTGGTACCTTTATCGTTAAAATAAAAAAAAAATGATTTAATTTTAATAACTTAATTCTATTTTGATATTTTGCAGATTGATTCGAAATGCAGATGGTCTGACCACAATAAAATTGATTCGTTACAACGAAAATAGTTCGCCGGAGTCTCCCAGTCATATGCAGCAATGTCACGACTCTTGCGAAGACATGCAAACATCAACAATGCAAACTGAAAATGGTAGCGAATCCGGCAATTATGACGGTAACATGCCTACAGATCTGCGTAAATAAACAATAATTGCTGGACAGTATTTCAAAATTTAAATAAAAAATTAACAAAAAATTTAAAACAAACAGAAAATAGACAATCACAAAATGTTGATTTGTGCGTGATGTTAAATCAAACAAAGAAAAAAGAAATGATATTTTTTTATTAACAATATTTGCAATCCAGTTTTCTGGGCAAGAGGAGTCTGTATAAAATTATTAACACATACATATATATTTTATACAAAATAAAAATATATTATATATTATGTAATTCACTGAAAAAAAAATATGAAAGATAAAAGAAGAGAAATATTTAATTTTATTGAATTAGCGAGTAAATTATATAAATGAAATTAGTTTTAAGGTGATTCTCAAATCAAAAACAATGTAAAATGTGCCAATTTAAATGATAATTCGTAAATTTCTGTAAAATTATTTAATTTTTAAATAAGAGATATTAGTTCATTAAATAGGCAATATCGTTATTATGCATACATATTAATATTATTAATTATTATTATTATTATATAACTATCAACA
Source organism: Syrphus vitripennis (assembly GCA_958431115.1). Classification (NCBI taxonomy): domain Eukaryota; kingdom Metazoa; phylum Arthropoda; class Insecta; order Diptera; family Syrphidae; genus Syrphus; species Syrphus vitripennis. Next base: position 146,433,016 of record OY288108.1, on the reverse strand, counting down.
AGACGAAGCAAACGCTTCTATTTTATTTTTTAGTTTCTAAGAAAAAACCTCTCCAAGCTTTACTCTTATAACTTAGGAAATGAAATGATTAAGTTTGAAGCACATGAATTGGTAAAAAAGCTTTTTTTTAAATAAAGAATTAATAAATAAAACAAATTAATAATTTTTTTTGTTTTCAAAGCTGTAAATACTTTTAATTTTCTTGTTTTTATTTTCCTCATTTTCAAAGTGGAATTATTGTGCTTCCTTTTATTTTATATATTTTCCCCACAAAATATTTAGAAATTTGTGATTCGGTCGTCAGTAGTTGTAGAACGATTTTCATTTTCGATTAGATCGTTTCATTAATTTTGTTTATTGTTGATTTTTGTTTTACGATTTATGTGATAACAGTTTTATTTTTTATTTTATGTTTATTTCTTTGTTTATATGTATTTCAATTTAAAAAAATCGAAATGTGTATAAGCACTTTTTCAGCTAAATCAGCTGTATATTTAACAAAAAAAAATTAACGACCTTGTGCAAAGCACCAAGTTTCAAGTTTTACCATCAAGTTTCAGTGCAAACTGGGGTCTTAAAAACACAAATTTCTTATTTTCTTCCAAAAACAAACAAATATATTTAAGAAAAAACAAAAAGTGTTTAAAATAAAATCGGCTTCCATTTTAGTACTCTTTTGTTCAACTAGATCATAGTTTTAGATTGTACAATAATTTTATCGATTAAATTTTTAAGAAAAGAAATGACTATTATGAAAACAAAACAAAAAATAAATTATATATCATAGACTATGTTTAATTAATATCAATTTAACTATAAGTCGGCCAGATGATTTTCGAAACATTTTGGTGAATAACTTGCTATGTTTGTTATTTCTTTTGTATTTATAATTAATGCATATTAAAAAAAAAAAACAAAAATAATCAGCTCTAATAGAGTGCATTCAAATTATTTGCTTAAAAAAGCAGATAAAGCTTCCATTTTATTTAGTTGAAATGGAAGGGCTCTTTGTTTTTCTTTCTTTATCAAGGGCTATTAAAAAGTGTTCAGCTGCACGCAGAAAGCAAACAATATAATTTCTTTCTACATGTACATATTAGGTAATTATTATTATTATTATTATGAATAAAACAACAAAAAAATAATTATACATGCATATATATATATATATTTACATTACAATAATTTTTCTATTTTACATTCTATAAATTTTTATACAAAATAAGATTATTTTGAAAAGATAATAAAAAATCAAACAAATCAGAAAATTGAAAAAAGAAAATAAATCAATAAAAATGTATTTGTTAATGGAACAAAATGTTGTTGCGCTTTCTTTTTTTATAGATTCTTTTCCTGGTTGTATGTATATCAGCTTATTCAATCTTAAAACATTCACTTATCGATTACAGAGTTATCGATCAGTTAGTATGAATCAAATACTGCCAATTTATTATGAGTCTTTGGTGAATTTTAAGCTAAGCGAAAAGAGAATAAAAACAGAGTCGACAAGAACGAAACATATACCAGAGGGTTAGGTATACTATAGTAAGCAATGGAAATATAAAAAATATACAATATACTGATGGGCCTAATATCTACGGTTGATGAGGGATTGGGTTTTTTGGGCACAGGGATGATGCTAGCAAGCTTCCAGCACTGATGAAATGATGAAGATGTTATACAAAAAATTATAATGTGGGTAAATGTAGAAATTATTTGCGGTAATATCATAACAAATTGGAACACCATCTTCCCCAGCAGAACCTGACTTAAGAGATCGGAAGTGCATGATTAATTCATACTCAGGAACCACCTCAAAGACAAATTCTGTAGAATCAAAATTCGATAATTGTGAATTATTTAAAACAAAAGCTTAGCCTGTATTTTTTTTTTTTTTTGCAAATTACAATTTAAAAATCTATGCTAAGTACCTCGATAGGAATCAAATGAATATTTTATTTAATCGAATGTTTTACATTGCTTCCAGTTTAATGAGCACATAAATCCAGTTGTTTTCAAAAATTGATCAATTCTGGATTCCGCTATTTATTACAATAAAAGCAAATTTATGTTTGCAGTGTATCTAGATGAATGGCTTTCTAACGCAATTTTAAAACAAGAAAATGTCCACTCTCATAACTTATTTTATTTTCAACAACTAAAATGTTACAATTTCAGTTAGGAAATCTATTGATTCAAACAATGAGTTTAAAATAGTGCAAACAATCAAATGATGCAGTCCGATAGAATAAACGTAATCCATTTATTATTTTTGTATTGCTATATTTAATAAAATAGGGGTGTGAGAAAACTTTTTAACTTTAGCTTATATGTTAGAATATTATAGAATACAAAAACAATAATGTCATTATAGAATAATATGCTTAAAATTCATTAAATGTTAAAATAAGACAAAAAAGAAGTTTGAGTTCGAAACTTAAGACCCCATCCCATGTATCTCAAAAATATGAACTTATGAAATTCTATTCACAATCTGTAAAACAATTTTTTTTATAAATAAAATTTCGTATTTATACACAAAATTTCAAAATCAAATATCTACACATTTTCAAGTTTTCAAAAAAAAATTTATTTTTTGTTCAAAATAATTTTTTTTGTGTAAACATACAAAAAATATTATTTTGTCGTTACCTTATTTTTGGAGCTACAAAAATCAAAAATGTCCAAGTTACAACTTTGAAGAAAATTGCTTCATTAGTTTTTGTCATATCGACAGACACAATTGCGGGATCCATCAATTTATCAATTTACTGCAACAGAACAAGTATTGATCTATAGAATTCAATAAATAATATGATTTTTTTGTGTTTTATTTTGGTTATGTTTTTTTTATTGAAAGTGATTGCGTTAAATAATAATGACCACATAATTAGTTCTAATACACTTGATATCTTTTTCTTGTGATATTTCACATGAGAGAAAACTTTACATAAGTTTTAACTTTATTGCAACTTAAAATAAATTAATTACAAAATATTAACAAAATAATTTATTTAAAATGGACATACATTAGGTTATTATAAAATGGGAACAATATGGTAGGTGGAGTTGTCTATGAATAACAAAATAGTTTTAAAATATACAACTAGATTTAAAATTTACTTTTTCGATTTTTGATACAGTATACAAACAGGGAATAGTCTAAGAAAGTTAGCAGATATTTCGGAAGGTACGAATAATTAATTCATATAATTCAATGATTGGTATCGATGTAGCAATTCACTCTCATAAACATAATCAGAGTTGCCCAAAAAAACGCATTTTCTTCATTTTAAGAAGTTTAAGTTTATGAGGTATGACAAATTATTTTAGGTAAAACTTTAATGCACTTTATCTAATACGAATCAGAAAAATCCATACAAAAATCTGAGGTGAAAAGGTGTTTTTTTTTCCAAGGAGAAGGGCATAACCGTTATCCAGTAAATTGAAACTATCATGAAATTTGTTAAAAATATTGCCAAAGCAAAAGACTCCTTAAAAAAATATCTAAAGTCTATTGCTGTTTCTTCAGGGTTATGTCTCAACTGTTTTTCGGAGAAAAAGTCTTGGTCGATATCAACATAAATTTTTGTGAATTAATTAATTATTTGCAACATAACTAATATCTGCTTGACTAAGAGATTGAATTATTTAAGGTAAAGTTTTTATATTTTCATTAAAAGAAATGAAATTAATCAGTTTAGACATAAATACTTGCATCAATGCATATTTAAAAAAAAAAACTAATTTACAAAGTTGACAAGATCTGAGTTTCCTAAATCTTCACTTACAAAATTTTCTTCAGTCTTAAATAGATGATTAATCTTGCTTGCCATTTTATCTAGAAATAGCAACTCATCTTTACTATCTTTTTGGTACTCTATTTTTAAGAGCACATCATTTTTTGAATCACCGTTGATGATGTTTATCTGTAGAATAAAACAAAACCATGTTACAATATTATGATATTGGGACTAAAAATAAATAATTACATTTGTATTTTTTGATTGCACAGGCACTTCGACGACGTTTGTATTTTTTGAGTCTTTAAGTGGTTTTCGCTCATGAGTCTTATTATGCCTTCGTAGGTCACCACGCATTCGGAAGTTCTTACCACACGTCGGACATGTGTATGGTTTTTCGCCTATGAACAAAAGTTCGAATCAACAAAAGTCTGATATGTATTATATCAAAATCAGAATTACCTGTGTGAATCTTGCGATGATTTTGCAAATATGAACTCGCTCGAAATGACTTCGGACAGAATTCGCACTTATAATTGCGTTCACTTGTGTGAATCCGTCGGTGTATGACGAGAGAATATTTTCGAGCAAACGATTTGCCACAGAACTCACATGTGTAATTCTTCACATCCGAATGTATGGAAACGATATGATATTTTAAATCACTCCACTGCCGGAATTTTCGATGACACTGTTCACATTCGTACGGCTTGTCACCAGTGTGCAATCGCATGTGTGATTTGAGGGCACTTTGGGCATAAAAGGATTTTCCACAAACTTCACATTGATGAGGCCGTTCGCCTGTGTGTGATAGATTGTGATATTTAAGTGCATTGCATGAGTTAAATTCTCGATTGCATTTTGTACATATGTATCGGCGTTTGTTGTCATCTGGGAATTCTTGTGATGAGCTTTCATCGTCATCATCTGTACAAGGTATTTTTGGAATCTTTTTAATAGCCGATTTCCTAGGGCGACCCCTCCTACGCATCACTTTTGAGTTCCCTCCGATTTCGGCAGTGCTACAATCAATAAACTCTGTGCTACCAGAATCAGTAGAATTACCATTATAATCTTCATTGTCAAATTCGGTTGAATTTATTGGGGTTTTACGATCATCATCAATTTCATGGTTTGACATTGGCATAATTTCATTTCTTCTCATGAAGTCCCCATTGTTGATATTTTCTTCTTTGAATGTAATACCATTAAATGCACTGTTTGTAAACCATGATTCCTTAGAAATATCCCTTGGATGAATGTCAAGATCATTGGAAGTATCATCAATCGAAACCTTATCTACCACACCTCGAATACCCTCTAACATGTCCTCAGTATCGCTGAATTCAACCTCTTCGTGGACATTACACACAACTTGTGCAGGACCGCGTTGTTTTTGTGCTTGCACAACATACTCCATACATTCTTCAATAGAATTTGAATCTATGATTTTAATATCAGTTGAATTGGTGGTGTTTTCATGGTGAACATGCTGATTGTGGTGATGATGTTCCTGTGTAGTTAGCTCCACCACTTCGTTAAAATTACTGAAATTTAGTTCAACTTCATTAAAAACTTGATGTTCCTGGACAATAGCAGTCGGCGTTGATTCCTATTTGAAAATAAAAATACAATCAAAAACATAGGTATTCAAAAATTATCTATTAAAAGAAGAAAGTAAAGTATAGAAAGTAAAAGTATATTACTGATTCTTTGAGTACTGGTTCATCAGCCACGGATATAATAGAAGGTGTTGGAATAGTCTGAATCGGGCACTCAGTTTCATCTACAATGTTAGGTTCATAGTGACCCTTAAGGTGGGAGAAGAATTGTACTTGCGTTTCAGAAATAGACCCACAAAGTTCACACTCATAATGCGACCCATTAGATACCTAGAAATCAATTTTTTTTAAATATATTATTTTTTCACTGTTCAATGGAGTTAAGTAAAAGTTTTTGGAAGAAATATTTGGGACCATAGTAAAAATAAAGTAAAAATAAGATTTTTTATCAACAAAAAGTTTTATTATAAAAAAAATGCTCGACTGGGTCAGACATACATATGTGCAATTCCACAAGGTTAAAATTATGAGAGTAAAAAAATTAGTAAGAATAAGAAATAAGCAAGTTATTCCAAAACTAAGTTATGGATTAGAAATAATTTATTCAAGAAGAAAAATTCGGCCTGTGGACTTTTCTTGATATTTTATACATATGTATCTATTCCATGAGAAAATATATTAAAAATTATTTATCAACCATATTTTTTTCAAGCTTGTGTAGAAAATAATGAAATGAAAATTGAATTGGCCGAAATGAAAATGGAAAACAAATAAACTGTTTTATGACAGAAACCTTTAATAACATCTTAATTAAAGTTCTAATAGTCCGTTTTGAGAAATATGATATTTTTTGTTGCGGGTTTTTATATTTGTATGGGAAGTAAGGTAATTTTGAATTTAAAAATAATTTTAATTAGTTAAAACAGTACGAAAAATCGGTTTTTTCACAAAAAATCTGTGGATCCCTTTTCCAGAAAAATGGATTCCATGAAAAGGCAAACGAATTGTATATATGTTTGGTCTTTAAAAAAGTCTGAGAAATGGGGCAAAACCCTAGACAGCATCAGGAAAATTCACCCATCCATTAAAACTGAACTCTTAAGACAGAGTGACAGGCGGACAGAATTTCGAGACCCTATATAAATTAGTATTAATTATACTAAAGTTCATAACAGCACTCACAACAAACCGATTTACTCTTGGAGGACTTTCTGGACTTATTGTAAGTTCGTAATTAGTATCCTCAACTTTATCAAGATTTTTCAACTTTTTTGAAATTCGTTTCTTATGTGGCAGAACTTTCTTTGCAGTCGTTCCTAAAGGTCCCAATAATTCAGAAGGCTCTTCCAGACTTTGGTTTTCTTTGTATGTTTCTTTTTTATGCCATGTAGTTGTTGTTATAGGCAGTGTTGATGTTGTTTGCAGACTTTGAATTGGAGTCACATTCAAATCGGTACTTAAAGGTCCCTCCTGAATTGGAATTATTTGCTGGCTACAAAATAATTTAAAATTTTGATCGTTTGACAAGTTTCCTTGCATAGCCAAAAATTCGGATTCTATTATTTCCTTGTCGGAGTGATGAATAAGATGATCACTAGAGCTCTGCTGAGAATATACATACATATAGGCAAGTTAAGAGAAAAAAAAAACATTATTTTCGTCAATGTTAACTAGTACTTACGACAATATTAATGCTTGATTGATTCCTGATGTGTCCTTGCCTATTAACAAATTGAAAAATTGTATGCAATTGTGCTTCAGAAGGAAACGATTCGTTAGAACCTAGTGCAGATATAGGACAATCTGTAGATGCTTGGCCAGAAGGATCATGTTGTTCTTCATCCATCAAATCAATCATGAAACTATTTGATATGGTGTTGCCAATATATTCCGGTCCAAGAAGAGTCTAGTCAACAAAACAGAAAAAATTATAATTGATTTCTCAAATTTGGAACCTTGAATTCATAATTATGTACATGATCAATGAATTCTTGATCTCTGCTATGGATATTCATGAATTGAAGATTTGCACTTTCAACAATACTGCTTCCTCTCAGGACCCCTTGGGGATTAGATCTTTTGATATCCATCTATGTATAATACAATTTTTTTAGCATAAATATTTTTATGTATAAACAAACTAAAAATAATATGCATACACTTTCGCAATTGTTTTCAAAATTGTCAAGAATAGTGGGATTTATGTGTTCCTCCATAATAGTAGACTTTTAGTAATATTTTAAGTAAATGTAAAAGATAATCATAAGCATATTTTTTGTTTTTACTTGATTTTTGCAGTATTTATTTTTAAAACAATGCAAAAGGCAAAAAATTAAAAACAATTATGAAAATATTGACAACCCAAAAATTTTAGATGACAACAGCTGTCAAGTTTTGACAGTTTGGTTTGGATATTTGCTAAACTCTATGACTGTCAAACTGTTAAAATAGCCTAAGGATATGCAATATAGAAGTATGTATATAATGCAGCATTGAGATGTGCAGATCTTTAGGTTTCGTTTTTCAAAATTAAAGTTGTGACTTTTGAAGGAAATCCAAACCTTATGCGGCTGTTGTTACTTATTGACACTTGGTAAGTTGCGTTCCACGCCCCCTGAAAGTCAGCATACGAACCCGGAATTGGAGATAGATTTTTTTCGATTTGACGTTCAATGTATTTCCCATTAGAAAAACCCAGAAAAGGGCTCGAAATATTATAATTTTACTAATAGAATTTATATAAACGGGTATTAATATTATGATTGTAAAATCATAATAAAATATGTTTATTTCTAAATCAGGTGGAAAATATATCAAAAAACATAAGTAATCGTGTGTAATTTGTCCTCAAAAAGCGTGAAAAATCGCAAGGAAACAACAACAAATACTTTTAAAAAAAATGGAAGCTATTTTGGTTCGATTGAATTGTTAAACTTTGTGACTGATTCTCAACCATAGTTGATAACCAAAAATCATATTCGTGATAAACAATAACAATTAGTGCGATAAGCAATATAAATAAATAAAGAAACAATCAAAAAAATGTAAAAATAAAAAAAAAACATATGATTTGTTTAAAGTTTTTGAGGGCAAATTACATAGGATTATTTATTTTTTTTTATATATTTTTTACCTGATTTGCAAATAAACACATTTTATTATGCTTTTACAATCATAATATTTATACCCGTTCATATGAATTCTATTAGTAAAATTAATGTTTTTCGAACCCTTTTTTGGTTTTTTCTTATGGGAAATACATTGAACGTCAAATCGAAAAAAAATGTATCTCCAATTCAGGGTTCACGCGTTGACTACCAGGTGCCGTAGTACCAAGTGCCAATAAGGTTTCAGTTAGATTTGCCAGAATCGGGCAGTTTATTGGCGTTTTCAATTGGCAATCCGGAATTGGGTTTGGATTCGGATTTTGCTTCTGATTTCAAATCCAGAAGAGAAATTCTCTTCTTTTTCAGAATTAGAACTGTCACTTTTGTCCAATTGAACGCACTCAGAATGCTATTTTCTGGTTCCAGATTGCCTTTCAATTGGCTATATATCTCGACAAATAGAAAATTCCGTTTAAAATGTTGTAAAGCCTTATAACTGCCCTTATCCAGGTACAAAATTAAATTTGAAAAAAAAAATTTAAGACCGAACTCGAATAAATCGTATCATATTGTTTCTGAACAAGAAAAAAGGCCGGGAAAACAATATTCTTATTTATTTAATCAAAAAATTCTCCGAAATTTCGTTCACTTTTCTCTCTCCCATAGACTAAGTCAAACATTTTAATTAATTCGGCGAACTCTGCTTAAGGAAGAACTCATCCTCCATATATTAATTTTATTATTCTTCTACTTTCTCAAGAACCGTGTATAAAGAAACATTTATTGTTTAAGGTTTGGTGGTTTTGTTTTTCGTTTATTTATATTTGTAGCATTTTATGAAAAAAACACTTCAAAATTGAAACTAACACTAAATTGCTGCATTTAAATGAAATTAAATTACAAAAACAATACATTCTTATAAAGTTGTCTCTATAGTACAGTAAATACTAATTTGCGATGCTTTGTCGTTATTTAGTATAAAACATCATTTCCCTTTATGCTCGTTGACCCACATAAAATGTATTAATTTTTTAATATAAATATTTATCAATAGTTTTGTTTTTGTTTCTATTTTGAAGTTTATATCATTAAATAGAGCCTTATTTAAAAAAAAAATCTAATGGAAATTAAGCTTGCTAATCTTTGCGTGGCCTGCGCTTTCGAGTACCCTCAGCGGCTGGTGGCGTTGTTCTTTCCTGTAATAAAATTGATATTTTTTTAGCACAATGTGGTTGAAAAAATAAATAATTTGAAAATTACTTCAGTCTCTTCGGCAGCTTCGGAATTTGGCTTCCCAGCTTCCTCTTCTCTCTCCACAACTAGCTCTTCCTGTTCCTCTTCACTACTAACCGCACTATTTGGCGGTGTTGGTTCTGGTGTGTTCTTAACTTCTAAATCAGCCTTCTTTGCTTTTGGACTAGATGGTTTCTTGATTTCTTCAGAATGGGTTTGGTTGTCTTTAGTTTCTTCATCATCGTCTGGAGTCACTTCATCGGTTTTCTTTTTATCTGACGACTCCTTATTTTTTGTGCGAAAAATTATTTTTAATTTAATACAAATTATCATAATATCAAATTCGTGAGCAATCACAAAAGCAAATGTTATTACCTTTTTCGAGCCACTAATGAGTCTATACAAGGAAAATACTAGCGGTGTTCCTAACAGGACAATACTTATTTGCCAAACCCAAGGATTATCATACAAATACTGCATCATTTTATTCAAAAATGTCTCCTAAAAAAATTTGTGCGGAAAGGAAATACAAAGTTCAGACAAAAAATTAGCGTTTCTACACATATAAAATAAATAAAAAATAAACAAAAATAAGAATACTAAGCACGTGATAAGCTCAACTTAAAGGTACGTGATTATTAATTGTTTGTTGATGTTTGTACCTCTTCTTTTACTCGCCTTGAAAGGTAGTAAAAATAGCAAACGAATGGTATTGCAAGATAACAGAAATACAAAGCCCACCATCCGGGTTTGTAATTTATTCGTCGTAAAATTCGATGAAACAAAGTTTTCTTATCACAAAAATTTTGTTTATATTTTTTTTTCTCTGTGAATATTATGTACTTTGTTATGTATATTTAACTTACCGATTCCTTATCAATGTATTTTCTTTTTATGTCGAATGTCTTAAATGCAAAGTCCTTTGCCACATCAACATCATCTGTTATGATTAAATTGTCAAACAAAATATCGCTTGACATTGACCAGAGTTCAATTCCTACCGCTGACTATAGTAAGAAATTAAAATAAGAGATGAAGTCCTTTAGAAAAAAATAAAAATTACATACAATTGCAGTCATTGCAAAGGGATTGAGATCTTCGAAGAAGTCGGGGTTGGGAATCCGGCGTGGACTCCATTTGCCTTGGTAATTTGGATTGTCTATCAAAGGTGCACGCCATTTGCCTTTGAATTCTTTATTTTGAACAAGAGGAGCTTTCCATGGTCCACACCCAACGGCTTTCTCACACACGGGATTGTCCACAAGCGGAGCCTCCCAATCACCATCGATTTCTGTATCCCAGTCTTCAGGTTTCAGAGCATTAGCATCTGGAATCATTTCTGGCTCATCATCTAACCATCCGTCAGGTTTGGCTGCTGATGGATCGGGTATTTGTGGTGGGGCATCCTCATCCCAATCGTTCGGTTTTTCAGCATCTGGATCGGGGATCTTTGAATAAAAAAAACGATTTTCTTAAGATTCAACAGATTTGACTTAAATTATTCTTAGATTTAACCTTCTCCCGTTCATCCCAGCCATCTGGCTTTTGGTCAGCTGGATCATCGATTTCTCTTGGTGGATTCACAGCTGGATTGAAGTCATTAAGTAGAGAGCCTTCGTTAACAACTTTATGGTCAACGCTTATTTGGAATGTGTTGTCTGGCTTCACAATTAATTGGTACAAATGTGGTAGTTTATCTTTGAAAGGTTCCTCTAAGCGTTCCCTGTGAATCAATATCAATACTAATTACACATATTCAACAAAACACATCTAAAACAGCTTAAATTCCATCGGATTACAACATTAAAAAATCAATAATATCTTTCTTTATTACTTGGGTTTGCGGCAGTGTTTTTCTTCTATTGAGCCATTAATTGGATTAACATGACGGAAAATGAAATGCAATTTGATGTCATTTCCACACTTGTCTGGTCCGAACATGATAGTGTATGGGGTCTTATCATTGAACTGTATAATCATTAAGTAATGAAATTTGGTAGTTCTGGATATGTAGTTATGTGACAAATTTATACATTAATTTAATTCTTTACCTTTTTAAGATCCTCGGAATTCTTTCCCGAAGATAAGAGCTTTATGTACGAACCACCGCATTCTTGACCCTCCTATTTTCATTTTTTTTAAATTAAACTTGTTAGCTATTTGAATTTAAAAAAAAATTCGAAAAAATTATACCTGCATTGTGACCTCATATTGAACCACTAGTGGTTTATCTTCAAACTTAAATGGTTTTCTTAAAGGTGATGAGATTGCTGCATGTTTGGCCTTTGATTTGAGAACAAGTCCAATATCATTTTTCCAAACAATCCTTTGAGGTGATTCGAACTTCCATACGCCGTCGTATTTAGCTATTTCTTCAGCAATATCATCTTTCTTAGCTTGAGAGCGAGTCCAAGATTTTTCCGATTGCTGGGCATCGTCAAAATGATCAACAAAATAGAATTTACTGGCATCATATTTTGGACTTTCATAAACGATTTCTTCATCTACGGTCTCAACAGTAGCAACATCATCGTCCTAAAAAGGTAAATTATCCATTTCATTAAACCCCAGTTAATTAGTTTTAAAATAAGATTTAGTGAAAAATTTTCCACACAGGAATCGCCAGATTAAAAAAAAAATGGATTCCGCTTTTTATAACATCCATAAGGGTGTCTTCATTTTATTCTATGTTATATGTGTAATGTGTGTGTCCTCCTAAAGACTGATGGGCCAGCATATTTTTGGTTTGGAAGAATAACCAATATGTGAGTAGAAGGTTCGTAGGTGTCCTCATGAAAAAGACTGGCGACGGTGGTGGAGGTGGAGTTGAAAATGAAACTACTTAAATTAATTTTACAAAAATAGGTAATATTGCTCTGCCCTTTATCCAACAATTTACAATTTTACCTTTGAGAATCAAGCAGCTTTTTAAAAGGACACTGAACTTAATTTTTCAGATTTTTAACAAATAATAAATAAATTTTTAAAAATATGATAGCATTATTTCATATTTTTATAAAATATATAAATGCATTCGTAGTTTCACGCCTGCCGAAACTAATTGGAACCTCGCTATTTTCAACCCCTCATTACCACCAGTAGCGCCAAAATAAACCTGTCAGAGTTTTGCGTTCTATATAACAATGCATAGGTAGGTAGGTAGAAATGGCGATCTCAAGGCAACCTAGCATGAGATCGAATTAGCGCTGTAGTGCGCCGTTTTGATACCATAACTCGTTTGACCGACGATAGCTAAATCCTTTAGGCTTCTTGACTTTGCTAGCATTTTTCAGGCTGAACTGCTAGCAATAAGGGAGGCATGTAAGATACTTAAACAAAGAAACCAAAACCGAAATGCGACTATCTTTACAGTCAGGCAACTGTCAAAGCCATTAACTCGGCCACATCTTCATCTAAATTGGTCCAGCAATGTCGTGACGAGCTTGCGAGCCTGAACATTAACCTCGTTGTCACACTAATCTGGGTTCCGGGCCATAGTGGTATCGAGGGAAATGAACGCTAGCCAGGCAAGGATCGGCCCTTCATAGCTCACTTGCGGAAATGGTTAACATTCATCTTGTTGCTATGAAGGGGAAAATCTTTTCTATCTATCAAACTGAATCATATCGAAGGTGGAGCAATTTACCCAACTGCATTATATCGAGGAAGATATGGCCCACTTATAATAAAACCCGTACAAACGATCTTCTATGCAGGCCCAGGCAAGACAGCCAGGGTTGTTGCGGTTTGTACCGGACATTGGCCTATAGGAGTTCATGCAGAGAAGTTGGGCATTTCTTACAACACTTGTTGCCGTAGTTGTAGTGAAAAACAAGAAAGGGAAACGGTAATCCATTTCCTCTGCAAATGTCCTGCTTTGGCAAACATTAGAATGCAATCCTTTGGAAAAGCATTCTTTCACGAACTCGACGAGCTATCTGAGACGAAGATCAGAGATCTAATAACAATCAGAAACTTCCAGATCAGTATGTTGTAAGCTCTTAAACTATTCGATGAAGATAAACAAAAACAAATAAGTTAATTGAACGAAAATAAACAGGCTTAGCTTTAAAACATTCTCTAGATTAAAAATGTGGAATGAAAGAACTTTGTTTTTTGTTTATAATAAGTAAATACCTATAAATAATCTCATATTGCCATATACCAAAGAATGCAATTATCTCGAATATCAAGAATAGGCGTATTGATTTTGTTTGTTTAGTCCGTTAGTTCATTAAATGATTAAGATACTATTTAGATTGTGACCGCTCACTACGCCATAACGAGGATTATATGAATGAAAGAGGTAAGGAGCTTTGTTCCCAGAGAGCAGTCACAATCTAAAGGCGTCAAAATCTTTGCACACAATTGAAATTTTCGGTAATAATGGACATTTCAAAAAAAAGACATTATTACTTTTACAAAGTGTTAAAACCGCTTCTTAACCCGTCGCAGATAGGAACAAAATGTGAATATTAATACCCGTTTCCTGCATTTTTATTTTCGCCGTATGTGTTTTTCTCAATCGATGCCTTATTTAATCGAAAAATAACAGTTCTCAGAGATGTTCTTGACTTCAACCTTCCTACTCTTTCTCTCCATTCTACTGGAATATACAAAAACCATAACGGGAATGAAGTTCTGCGTCAATACTAATTTTAATATATAAGGAATAGTTTTTTGTTAACCTTTTCTCTAGTTTTTTTTTTTTTTTTTTTTTTTGCTGTGATTTTATGGTAATAAGACATCGAAAACCGGCAGAAAATTATGTATCTTGTTGTGTTGCTAGTCAAATTCATTGTTTTATATATTACATAAAGGTCTTATTGGAATGAATGAAATTTGGGAAATCGTTAGGAAAACTAAGACAACGAAATATTATTAAAAATAAAAAAACTTCTCCTCGCCTTTTGCAAACATTTTGCCTTTCAAGATAAACATTCATCACTTCGCTTTCTAACCACTTCGATGAAATGGAGATAAAAAGCTGCTTCCTTTCGGCCTATCACCGGTCTTGTGGATTTTTGGTAGGCAACAGATAAAGGGCACTTGTCGGATGGGTTTGGCATGGATGATTTTCTATTAACCAAAAACTTTGTTATTGCTATACCTCCCCATTTTTCGCAGTGCTTTTAATTACATATTTGTGCAAACACATAATGATGTTTAAACATATTAACTTTAATAACAATAATACACTTTCAATATCAACTGAAAAAATCCAAAATACAGTAGCGGGTTAAAGAAACTCGTGGCAAATTCCGAATGAGTGAGTTTTTCCTGTATACACTATAATACGTGTACAAATGAAAAGTGAGGTCCAATGACTAAAAAAAATATGTATTATTGAAAAACAACGCAAAGTAGTATAATATTTTTTACTAAATCATTGTAAAGCCTGAAACATGTTATTCCTAAATCAAGTTGTTTCCATCAATAGCTTAGGAAAAATGTTGAAATTGTCGAAATTAATAACTACATACACAAAACATCCTCCTTTTAAATGTTTAAACTTTTGAGAAAATTGATGAGTATCTGCACAAAATACAAAATAGTAAAAAAAAATATTTTTTACTTTATTTCCAAACTTAAATCTCAATATATAAAAACAGGTAAGTATTTAAATACTTATAAGTTCGAAATAAAAACCTATTTCCGTAGTCGACGAGATATCTTTGTAAATTAAAATTTTATTTTCCATCAAAATGTTAATGTTTTATTATAAGGTATAACTGCACAACAACTCGGACACAAACGAATCATAAGAGCATTCACTTTTGAAAAATCATTCATTTACGAAAATAGAAGGTAGTATCTATGTAAATCGGTGGATTCCCTTCTTAAAAACAAAAATCTACACGTCACATTTCTAGAGTTTTTGTAATAGCAAATGATAAAAACGCAACAACCACCTACCCTTATTTTATGCTATGAAGGCAATTCTAATGTAATTATCAAATTGAGTTTTTTTCACACCAACATAGAATTTCTATGATGCGGGTGGATTCAGTTTGCTTATCAGAAAAAAATGACTTCATCTATAAAACTTTAACTAGGTATAATTAGGTACATATTCCCAAACCTACATTTCATTACTCATAACATTCAATACCTATGCATACAAATCACCACGTTTTTTTTTTAATTAACTTAAATAGGTACGGGAATAAACTAGGTAACTCTATATAGACCGAAAAAATGGTAATCTGGTTTGTACCGATATGTGATGTATATCTCTTTAATTCAGCATGTCATTTGTCTTATCATTTAGGTATACTATATGTTTATCTCTTAAATAAGATCAGCAGATAAATTAATAAAAGAAGTAGGTATTTAAAACGTGAACAAAAATAAAACATGCATCTTCTGATAACTTACCTGATTTTCATCCGAATCAACTGAGACTCCATCATCAAACTCTTGTTCAGAGCAAATAACGAAATTCAATAATAAAAGAATAGAAATTAATCCCAGATATTTTCGTCTCATGGTGTTGCTGCACACAATCTGCAAATTTAAACATGATTAACAATAATTGAATTAATATGAAACAAAAATATAATTTATATAAATAACAATTAAACAGTGAATTCATAGGAAAAAAACACGTACCCTCCCTGCGCTTTCGTGATGATTGGTTGATTAAAATTTATTAGGGTCGATCACACGGTGACGGTCTTTTTCCAAATTGATGAAAAAAAAAAATTCGCCGTCCGACTCCCTGGAAGAAGTTCAGTCAAATAAGGAGAATATTATTTCTTTTAACTTAAATACAGTAGGTATTATTAAATAAATAATAATGTTCGAGTTTGAAAAAATAAGTTAAATGTTAAATATGTATTACTTTGGGTAATTTCTTTAATTTAATTTGCGAGGCACACACGACACAAATTCAGAATTCAGATTCAGAAGTCAGAACACCTTAGTCGTCAATTAACATAATTTGCCGATTGAAATAGTTGGCCAACCTGATTTCGAGGCTCGGAGGTGTGTTTGATCGATGATAAAAGAGGAGTGTTCCACACAATGCATTCATATAATTAAGGTTATACCGAACGGTACCCAGTGGTTCAAGAATACAAGATTACGCCACTTTCACGTCGGTGAGACAAGACAAGAAACCAAATGTCAAAATATCGCTTTTCGTGCTAAATTAATTAGATGATTAAAGCACTCCCAGACCAACGCTATTCTGTTAAAATTGCGAAAACAATGTCAAACCGGTGAAAAATAGTGGTGATGGCGAAAAAAACAATAACAACAACGTGATCATAGCATTGTTGTAGTTTCATCGTACAACATCGTATCCGAATGTTTCGTATTCACATAGACAACTTTAATCAAATCATTTACAGCTAATTTTTATATGCTTCCACTGAAAACAACAAAATAAAAATAAAACTACGGTCCTTTCCACACGCTAAGCAATGAGCAGATTAAAATAATAAATAGCTGGTTCTCTTTTAGGTTCTACCTCTTCAACTGCTCAAAAAAAAACAATGAGCAGATTAAAGAGCAAAATTGCATCTGCGAATCTGTGAAACAGATATCAGAAAAGCCGTGAGCAGTTTAAATGTAGAACTATAATAGTCGGCCATGGTCATTGTATATAAAACTTATAGTACTATCATCACTATGATTTTTGAGTTGTGTTGTGTGGTCGTCTGGGGGCGCACTTGTATATACACCATTGTATATACATTTGCATAGTACTCTCATGAACACGTTCCACACGTCGGCCACCTAGCGATCACACCCCTAACTAATTTTTTGGTTGCTGTTTCTGTGTATATACAAGTGCGCCCTCAAACGACCACACCCCACAGCACAAAAACCATCGTGATGATAGTACTATAGGTTTTATATACAACTCAAGCTCATTTCAACTCAACACAGGTATACAAAGGGGCGAGAGAGCTTGAAGCTCGCTTCAGTACCTCTTGTAAACATGGTCATTGTATATCAATTTGCATAGTACTATCATCACGATGATTTTTGAGTTGTGCGCTGTGGTCGTCTGAGGGCGCACTTGTATATACACAGAAACAGCAACCAGAAAATTAGTATGCGCTGTGATCGCTTGGGGCCGACGTGGTGGAACGTGCTGATGATAGTACTATGCAAATTTATATACAATGAACATGGTAATATACACATTTATCGTTAAAACACAAGACATCACTGCACTGTGAACCACAGCTGATTGAGTTTTGTGGAATTTATTTTCGTTATTGAACGTACCTTTTGTAAGCAAACACATAGTAGTAGCAAACACATCCTGTTTAAGTATCAAACGAAATGACATTTGCAATTTCAGGAACCACCTGACATTTATCGTTGTTTTTATAGTCAAACAAATAAATAAATGATGTCCGTGGAACTGAATATTTTAACACTCAATGTATGGTAAGGAAAAATCAATTATTATTATAAATTGCAACTGATGTAAATATTATTATCAAAAATAATAATTCATGTAAAACAATATCAGGGGTATACCATATGTATCAGATGATCGAGAGACACGAATAAATTCAATTAGCACGGAGTTGTCGAGTGGCAAATATGATATCGTTAGCCTGCAAGAAGTTTGGTCACAAAATGATTACAATTCCATCAAACAGAACCTCGAGACTGTTCTTCCGTTCTCACATTATTTTTACAGGTCTGTAGTCCTTTTTTTTAGGACATTGTAATTGTTGCAAGATACTTATCTGCTTTTTTAAGTGGGGTCATGGGAGCTGGATTGTGTGTTCTTTCTAAATATCCCATAATAGGAGCTCTATTTCATGCATGGTCAGTTAATGGGTACTTTCACCGAATACAACATGCTGATTGGTTTGGTGGAAAAGGTGTTGGTCTATGCAAGATTCTTGTCAATGGACATCTCATACATTTTTACAATGCACATGTAAGACGATTTATTATTTTCACATCCCGATTAATAGTTCAATATTTTTTTTCAGTTACATGCAGAGTATGATGTTGAAAATGATGAGTACAAAACTCATCGGGTCATTCAGGCCTTTGATACAGCTCAATTCATTGAAGAAACTCGTGGTAATTCTATTCTACAAATACTAGCTGGAGACTTAAATACACAACCTCAAGATATTTCCTACAAGTAAGCAATGGCAATTACAATTCTAATCTGTTAAATATTTCAAATTTCTTTTAGAGTTTTACTGTATACCTCAAAAATGATCGACTCATGCTCAGAAGAGAATATCGGCACAAACGAGTGCCAGCACAACTCATACACATCAAAAAAGCTGGGTGAAAAAAATCCAATTGGAATTCGCATTGATCACATTTTCATTCGAAGCTCCGATTTATATGACGCAGACATAGCCCAATACTCCCTGCCACTACCAGTGCGTATTCCAGGCATGAAAATAAGTTATTCCGATCATGAGGCTGTGATGACCAAATTAAAACTGACTTCCAAACAATGCTTAAGTGATAAATTGGATGATAAAAATGAATATTGCCAAAGGCAGGGTCCATTAGAGGTTTCCGAGATGAAGACAATCACAGTTCTAAGGGAGTGCGTGCATCTGTGTGAGACGAGCTTACATAAACTCAAAACTGATCGCATTTTGTATTTTAGCATAGCTATTTTTGTAACGTTTCTACTTATGGCATTGGTTGATTATTCTGTCCCTGTTGGATTCAAAACATTGTATCTATTGTTGAAGTTCATCCTTTTTGGGATTATCTTATTTGCATTATTTATGGGATCGTTGTGGAATTATATTGAGCAGAATGGAATACTATCGGGGAAAACTTCAATGGAAATTAAGCTACAAAGGTTAGAAGAATTGGAACTAGAAATTAATTGATATTTTAAACCAAATATTCCATTAAACAAATAAGTAAATAAAGAATTTTATCAACTGTCTAAAAAAAAACATATTTTCTATATAGGATTATATTTTGTAGAAAAAAACATTTTGATGTCAATTAAGACATAATGAAAGAAAGTTGATAACTTAAAAGTTTTCCTTCAAACCTAAGCATAAGCGTTATCTCTAACCACAGTTAAAAGGTAGGTATTTTGGGTCAGTTAAATAAAAACGGCTAAAAGTTATAACTCAAATCTTTATATTGAAGTAAAATTAGTTAAATATTCTAAGCTTTTTTTCTTGAAGAGAATCGCCAAGAGATTTATTATAAAGGCGGCCACGTCAGACAGATGAATTTAAAAAAAAAAAACAATAAAAGGCAAATTTTTTGAAAATATCCATTTCTTTATTTGTTCCTGTTTTATTGCATAGGAAATTTAAGTTTTAAACAATAAATCAGCCAAATGGTTGCTTTTAAATATTGTCCCAGTGTTTTTTCGAACTTTTCGTACACTGTTTCAAGTATTGCCACAAGAGTTCGAATGTTGTCTTTTAAGACTACCAGGCTCCTGGCACGATCGTTGATTTGAGGTATCCCAGGTAAAAGAGGCTTCAAAATTGCGTGTTTTAGTTTTTTACCACAACCATTATTTACAACCCTTCAAGTATAAATGAAGATGTTGTTGAAAGATTCGTTGAATTTCTTCTTTTTTTCTTCTTCTTCGATGATTTCTTAAAATTTCAAGAGCGTTTTTGTGTTAATCATCCCGTAAATTATTCAATTGTAGCTCGGACTCTTTCCATGTTTCCTAGAGTAGAGACAGTTCCCAGTTACCTTCTGTTGTGGTGGATACATTTCCGTTTTCCTGGAAGTGTAATTTCACGTAAGAAACTCTCTGCAACTATACTCGATTGCCAAATGTAGCCATTTGCACACTCTAAGAATTTTGATTTTCCTGTCTACGAACTTCTCTAATTTACTTCTTTCTGGCAAGCATAATATAATATTTGAGTTTATTTTCAATTCATGAACGAATTTCCCGATCGCTTGTTATTAACTTTTCCTTCCTCAGAAAGTACTTTGGTTTAGTTTCCCTCAAAAAATTTCCATTTTTACTTTGCATCTTCAAGCTGTCGTCGTTGCCATTTCGGACAGGTTTATCAAAGGACAGGAAAATAGAGTTCGGCCAATGGGATATCGATGTGTCTAGAAATCAATGCGGCTTAGCATCACCAAAAACATATAGAATAACATTCTACTTTAGTACATATATGTATCTATGTATGTTACAATTTTGAATGTGTATTAAGTTAGACATCCAGGATTTGAATTTTTATATAAAATGGACAAATGACTTACAAAACTAACCAGCTCAAAAATATTTAAATATATATACAATATCATTTTATTTTCCTAAAAATATTCAGATCATTAAACAATGATACACATAAAATACATTTATATAATTTGTTCAGCTAAGTATAAAAAAAATCAACTTAGATTCAAAATAAATTCACATGAGTCTTAAACAATTTATTTTTTTAAACTTAATTCGTTATATATGTTTGTCCTGAAAAAAAAAATTAATTTATTGTTGTTTAAACGTATATATTCTATATCTGAAGAAACAAGAGGGTACTTTTTTTTACCAGACACCAATAATGTTACAGCCACCACGAGAAAAAATATTTTATACGAAACAAAATGACAAAGGTATTAGATTTAGAGCGCTCCAGCAGCGCAGTCAAATTCAAACCTGAGAAACTATATAACAGAAATTGATTAGTGTGACATGGACGATAAAATTAGTAGCGCAAGATGACAATGCATTTATATGAAAGGAATGCAATACTCTACAACCTGATGACTTCGATCAAATCGGGGAATGATAAACAACAACAACGAAAATGTACACATTTCGGTTAGTCTTTGGCAATATAAGTAAGAAGATGGGAAGATGTTAAAGAAAATGTAAAGCCCACACAGTTAATGTACAAAACAAAAGTATAAACAAAATTATACTGAGTATTAATAAGATCTACGATGACGATCACGATGGCCAGACGTACCCTCAAAATAGCGAAGAATATTCAAGCCTTTGGATTGCCCATATTATACATAATACGATCTTTTTCGACACCCCGAACATCGATGCCAAGCATCTCATCGGTAGGGGTGCTCAGCCAGTCAGAGTTGTTACTGTCGGATTTTTTAATAGTACCACCGCCGCTGTTTACAACAGAAATGGAGTCGCTTTTTGAGGAGCTGTCATTTCGGGTGGTTGTGTTCGAGTCAGTGTTTGAACCACCTCCGATTTTACGGGCTTGAAGGAAATTACCCGAAGTGGGTGCCCCATAGTGTGGTGAGTATTCTTTTATTTCGTCTCTCTTATTGATATTAATAGCAAAATTCGATGAGTGCTTTGAAGTAGAGGTCTCAGGAGCTGCTGATGTCGAAGGCGCTTGAAGAAGATTATCTGTAGCTCCATAGCGATTTTTGGTTACCATCGGATTACTAAATGACTTTGTATTACCTGTATCGCTGTCTGTCTTAGCTATTCCAGCTGCCATTAAGTAGTCCGATTCACTGCTTGATCGCCGGCCTCGCGATAGTGGTTGGTAGGTAGTTCGTCCATGGAAAGTCCTACTTATTGAACCTGTCACATAACCAATATGTTCAGTCACATCCTCTTGCATGTCCGAAATGTCAATCATGGACAAGCAGGCACTAAACCAATTATTGCTGGCATTATTCCAATACTGTGGTGAATTTGTATGGAATGGGTGATGGGGAAAACTATAAATATGTGCAACAGCTGCAATGAACATTTCTATACAAATGAGAAAGTTCTGTAAAAGATATAATGCAAATAGAAAAAATATATATTATTTTGTTTTGTTAGAGAAAATGTACCTGCAACATTAGTGCCAAATTTTTCGTATCTCCAAGATCTGTTGCGTTTCCAAAAATTTTTTGAAAGAATCCGTAGTAGACCATTATATTTAATAAGACCCCTTGACTTCATTACATAAAAATAGGATTTAAAAAAAAAAACGCAAACAAATTATCAAAACGAACTTACAAGAACGAAAAGAATACAACGGCTTTTATACATAAAAATTTAGGAATTGGTTTCATTGGCTTCAAGTCCTCCTATGAATTTAAGAAAATACAATATATAAATATTTGATTAAAGTTTATTTCAAATATTATTTACGCACCTTGTTAGCTTTATAAAAGAGGACCAAACAGTACATAGCAACAAACTGTGAAATATTGTTGATAAAGACAATGTAAGGGAATGCAACGTCACCAGCAAAGGTACCTTCTCCATATACACCACATAGTTCACATATGCTAAGAAAAAGTAAAGAATTTTTAATTCGAATATTTTCGATTTATTTTAATTTATCATCGGCCAATACAAAATTCTTTTAGGCGACGGTTAGTAAAAAATGAAAATATCAGGTATGTTATTAAGAACTAAATTAAATTCAACTATTTTGTTTGTTTTCTTAATTAAGGGATATTTTTTACTTCTCTTTCGATGGTCAATTTAAATAGAGCTAGGGGTTTGACTTGATTCAAATTTGCTAACTTGCTTAAGCTATATAAATTTAAATAAGTAAGAAAAATGTTTGTACCCAACACCACAGTTATGTAAATTACATATATAGTTTTTGCAGGAACTCATAAAAATTGGTTAAACTTAGCATTGTATGACTGGAAGTCAAATAATGATTTTTCCGAAAAAATCAATTACTACAAAAACTGTGAAAACAACATAAATAATCTACGCAAATCTTTTATTTATTCCTCTGACGGTGTCGACCTACTTTCCAACAATATTTGTAAATACATACATTTTTCCAACAATCTTCTCTGATTTTAACTAATCAAGCATCCAATTCGCTTAAGAGATTACTTAACATTATTTGTTATGAATTCAGAATCATTTCATTTTATCATTATCAGAAAGAAAAAAATATTGAATTAGGTATTTAGTCTTATCGCTAAACAACTTTTTTTTTTTTGAAACTGTGTTGGCAATGAAATCAAACCTTAAATACAAGTGTGCGATCGAATTTCTTTACCAGAATTATCATGGAAATAAAAAGAAATATAATTAATGAAATTAATACTCACACAGAAATGAATGTTGTTATGGGCCTAACCACCGTGTACTGCAATATACCGTGCTTGCAGTTATGTATAAATTCCCTGCCCATTTCCCATGGACGCATACAACACAAAGGAAAGATGTGGCTCACTTGAGGCTTTATTTCCATGGTTGCTTCCAAGTCCATTACCAAATTTAAGTAGTTGAGCAAATAAACCAAGAAATTGTATATGACATAGGCTTCGTAACATTCTCTTAATGAATCAACAAAGATCGAGTGTTCGGGAAATAATAACCCCAACCACTAGAAAAAAATCATCGTTAGTTAAAAATTTACTGATGATGTTGTAAAAAACATTTAAATGAAATAAAAATTATATCAAACTTACAGCATTCAAAGCATAAATAGGCACCATCCACAAAATACGTATGATGTGTTTTTGTAAAATTGGCTTCGTAAAATGAATAACATGTTGAATTATGTGCCAAATCGAGATGGGCACAGCAGACAACACAAACAATCCTCCAATTAATATTAACTGATCCTTGCGCGAAAATCCATCTTTCAGTGAATTAACTATGAGGAGCGGAACAACTATTATGGCAAATATCACATATGTTACAATGAGCAGCGGACGAATCCAGATTCGCCATTCCTTGCAAAAATGACGAACGTTAAGTTTACACATTTTTGCTGTTTATAATTGATGTTTCTTTGGGTATTTTCATTCTTTCTTCGGGATCTCCAAATATAGTGTGGGCGTTTTGCTGATATGAATAACAAGAAAACAAATCTGATTTTTTTTTTAAATTCCTTTCTATTGGTCTATTAAAAATTATTGAAAAAAAATTAGATAAACTACTTTCTTTTCTTTTCCTCTGTTTACTACGTTTATACGTTATGTCTTATGTCAAAAATATAAAGATTTTGTTTCGATAGCAGCAGACGCTCGAGTATCGAATTATGTTCTTTTCGGAAAATGCTGCCAATCTCTTCAGATTCAAATCCAATATGAATACTTTTATGAGTTTTACATGCATACTACCTCATATTTCCATTTTACAAACGACTTCATCAAACATTTGACAAATAAAAACCTACGAAATAGTTTATTTATTTGAATTGGTGTGCTCTGAGTCAATTTCACTATAAATTTGGGAATGGTAAAACACTCCGAGAAAATTGCTCGGAACAGCCATTCAAAGGCTTTTGAAGTAAATGTCATTTTTATAATCGTACTCTTCCCCCATTCGTTTTTTTTTTGTTTGCACGAGTTTATCCCGCTCTCCAGCATACAAGCTTTCTGAGACCAATCACATACAACAATCGACACAACACTCATAGCAACACGTTATTGGTTCCCCATCGTCACGACTGTTTCTTTTTTCCTAAATAATTTTTAATATAAGTTTGAATTTATTGGCAGCACTTTATTTTCCGATACTCGGCAATGTTCCAAACGATTTTCGATTTATGTCATCGCAAAAAACGATAGTGTGCTGTGGCTGTGGCTGTCCAAAAAAGAGAATATTGTAGTCGATGGAACGATAGTTTAGTGATTGATAAAGATTAGTATTAATCGATAAAAAACGGTTTACTTTGGATAATTTTAAAGTGCAAAAGTCAACTATCAATATTTGATCATAAAAATGTATTCACGCAGAAAAAAGTTCAAACGCAATGAAGAAGTATTAAAATACTCTAAAATCCATGTCCCCAAAATGAAAAGTGTGTTTTGGAAGTATTTTGGCTATCCCGCCGACGAAAGCGGTGAAATAATAACAAAACACAAAGTAATATGTACTCTTTGCAAAAGTATTCTAACAAACCACTACAACACTACAAATATCCGCGCTCATATTCAATCAACACACAAAACAATATTTTCCCAATTGGTTACCACACACGGTATAAGCATACCGCCAAGAAAAGTGAATAGTGGCCAACAGAAGCCGCCTATCAAATCCGAGTCGGTACATTTTGTGGAAGAGACAAGTCCCCAAAGTCACCGTAATTCTGTGCAACATGTGAAAGTAGATTATAGTGATTCATTCATCGAAGAGGACTCTATCAATTTACCGCTAACCTATGAAGACACAGCAGAAGATGAAACTGCTGCGATAACAACTACTGAAGAAGTATCGAATGTAATATTCGAACAGACATTGGCCGATGATAATCAAACTATTTTGCCAAGGAATGCAAATGAAAGTCAAAAAGTTCTTCCTCTAAATATAACTGTCGACATAAATCCCATTCAAGTTAATTATAATATTGAAGAAGCTTTGACTAAAATGATTGTTTCAGATCTTCTTAATGTTTCTGCAATATATAACATTGGGATGAAGGGATTCATTACCAGCTTTCTAAGCAACCAGATCTTGCCATCAATAAGTAAGGTAAGAATTTCGATTAAGATTGTGAATCAAAAAATTTGATATTAATAATGAAATACCTACAGCCAATGGAATAAGTAGAGTAATTTGCCCAATTAGGTACTAAACTAAAAAAAAAAAAGACTTATAATACAATCCATTGATTTTTCTTGCACAAAAGTATAAAAGAAATTAAGAAATGATAGGAAATAATTCTAAGAAATTTATTAGCAAATATTTTTAAAATATCTTAAAGCTCCAAAACACAGTTAATAAATTGTTCGTTCGCAAAGAAAAGGCAATTGTTAAAATCATATTGAGAATTCATTAAAATTTAGACGATTTTGAAAAAAAAAATGAGATTAAACAACAATATGTTCCATATAAAAGTTGTTAAGAAAATCGTCTTATTAAAAAAAGAACCATACCAAAAGATTCTCTCTGTGTATTGTTAATAAACGGATAACTCATGGTTGAAAAAATTTATATACCAAAAAACTCAACTTAAATTCCTCCAATAGAAACGTAGGTATTTGCTTACTTATGAATTGCTACCTATGTATCCGCTTACTGATTTCGAAGCAAGTATAATTTCAACGCTGATAAGTTTAATAAACTCTAAAATACAAAACAACAAAACCAAAAAGGTTCTGTGGGTTTATAAACGATCAATGGATCAATATTATGGCTTGATTCTCCAATTTAATTTATTTAGCTCAGGAATAGTTGAATTCAGTTTTTTTTTTTAATACCTACCCTATTTTACTTTTGTTTCTAGATGGAGAATTTAATCGAAAATCTTCACAACGATAAATTTGAAAAATTGAAAGACCGAATAAAAATTCATTCACAAGTCAAGCCGTATTCGCTAAGCTTTGATGTTTGGTCTAATATTGAAAGAAAACAATTTGTTTCAATACATTACAATCATGTATCTGAAGAATTTGAAGATCAATTTTGTGACAATTTGTTCATGACCATTGAACTTAATAGTTACACATCTTTTGAATCGATTTTTCAAGGATTCAACTTACAAAACTGTTCAGCAGCGATAATTAACAACAATCACGAAATCATCAATACATTTTTATCGACCAGTGGTAAAAAATTTAAAATTAAATTCATTTGTATATCTAATAGTTTCTCCAATTTTTGTAGACATTCCAATAGTTCATTGTTTTGCATATATTGTCAACAATTGCCTTTCAAAAGTTTTTGAAATAACAGAAATTATTTCGGCTTATAATGAAGTACTAGACGTTATGGCGCGTTATGCTTCTGAAATAACTTCTGAGGTAAGTACTGAATGTATTTCTTGCTAATTTAAAGTCAAACCATAAATTTTATATTTTCGATGTCAAGGATGTTGAAATACCATCAATTTGTCAAGAATTTCCCATATCAAAATTACATCTGCTGAGATTTTTTTGTGACAGTGTCTCCTGGCCTGATGACATGGATTTACTTCTTGCAAAAGCTAAACAAATTTTAGACATACTTTCCCCGCTTGAAGTAATACCTGAAATTTAACTTTAATCGATTTTCTTTATAATTATATTATCATTATTTTCAGATGACACTTGACACGTTAAGAGAAGAAGAAATACCTCTGAGTAGTTTGTTTTTGCCGTTTGCACAAAAAATTGTTGAAAAACATTACGTGCATAACGAGCTTGATGATCCTTTAGTTTGCGAAATTAAAGAAAGAATAGTAAACGAATTCAAAAGAAAGTAAGTTTAAGAGCATAAAACATAATATTTAAATACCAGGTACTCAACAAAAAATTAGTGTATGCTTGAATAATCTTTTAACAGTAACGGCTATGCTAGATCCAAGGTTTCATAAATTTATCTCATTGAAAAATACGAGCAGCTACTTGCATATCTTGGAGAAAAAATTTCAACAAATGGGAAAGCAACGAAGAAGTATTCAAAAATGTCAACCTACCAAGGAAGAATCACAAAAAAATTCGAGAAAATCAAGTAAGAAGTTTCGATTGAAATTGTATACTATCAAACAAATCAATGCTAAACATTCGATGACGTCGACGAAGTAACATTAACAACACAATATTGTCATTTGTTCGTCGTTGTTACCAAATGTTTAGGAAAGCCTTAAAGATTATGTTTTTTTTTCATTTTTTATAGATCTGAAAATGTTCTTTGTTGATTGCGTAGGAGACACGAACGAAAAAAGTTTAAAAAATGAAAATTTCATTGAAACGGATTTGAGACGGTACCGTGACGAAGCATTTGCTAGCCTAGAAGAATCACCTATAAAGTGGTGGGCTCAGTGGGGTAGTTCTTATGGGAGTTTGCGGCATTTATCGGAAGCATATTATTGTATTTTGGGCTTTGTAAATCTTAGCTTTAAGGCTCCTTTTAAAGATCAAATAGATAATTATAGAAGTAGGTTTGCTTTGAAAGGAAAATTAATTGATCAGATTATATTTTTGAATAAAAATCAATAAAATTACTTTAAAATATAGTTTCATTACAGCTTTTTTAACTCTAAATTTTTTTTGAATGAATGACCTTTATTTTGCCTTAAAAAAGGCCTTTAGTTTATAATTTTAAAACATATGTAAAATGTATGCAGTTGAACAAAAGTTCAACTACATACATATTTCACAGATTAGCTATATTGCACATTTTTTGATAATGATTTTTAACATAATCAATAAGATTTCTCTTGAATATTTAGGGAATGAGGTTTAATCAATACATTACAGCAGCACTCATAGATGTTTGTTTTCCCAAAACTCAAACTTTTTTTTTGGTTTTTTTTTTTACATAAATAATACCAACTATTTTAAATGTTTCACTTGCTTAATTTGTTAATTTTTTTATAAATAAATAAGCATTTACGGAGGTACTTACATGATTCCATCTGATTAACATAAATTTAGTTTTCGCAACATTAAGAACCAATCTATTCATTTTTATCTTGTTCATGTCGTCAATAAACATGAGAAATAGCCATTGCATTGTGCCTTTAAGTATTCCTTTGTTGATGATTATTAGAGACCATATTTTCCGTTTATTTAAGTGCGTTGAGTCCTTCTTCTTATAAACGATTTGAATCAAATCGTGATTTACTGTCTTTGGCTCGTTTTAAATCTAAGAACCAGCAACCATGTTATTTCAATTTATTTCTTTCCTCCTATCGTGTAACACAAATTTCAAACTCGTTTCACATGAGTTAATTGCCCTAAACTCTTATTGGCAGCTATCCGTATCCAGTAGCTCCTGGCTTCGAGAACCATTTTTTTCTTCCCTATCAATAATGTCAAGTTTGATCAAAAACTGGAGTTCGAGCTTTTTCACGAGCCCAAATCTTGCCGTGTACATATAATCGCAAGTAAAAAAAGAAGAAGAAAGACCCTGCGTAATATTATCAAATTAAATATATATTAAATAATTTTATAGCGAAAATCAGGAAAATTGTGTTTATCCTATGTAATATGTACATTAATTTTTTTCCGTATTTAGTTGACTTTATAATAAGCCAGAATTCGACAGATCTAGCTATATAAAGTTTTAGGGTTTCAAAAGCAATATCTTTAAAAGGAAAAATATATTCTTTATTTATATTATTATAGTACATAACACACTCAAAATGTAAATTTATTGAAATTACTTTTTCGGCTGATCGTCAAGTTTTAATGTCTCCAAAATTTCTTTATTTAAGTGCAAAAAACACATTTGATTAACTACATTTTTCCTTAACATAAATCGACGATTTACGATTGTAACTCGATCGATCAAAGTGGATTTAAAAAAATTTGTAGCACAACACGGCGCGCACATGTAATAATCAGATATTTTTCGAAGTTTTGGAAACGTAAATTCATTTTCTTCCCACCACTTCATTGGACATTGCTCCAAATCAGCCGCACTTTCGGCTGTGTATTTCATAATTTCATACTCTAGTGAACGTTTACAGTTTTGTATAGGTTTAGTTTCTGTTTTAACACCTCGATTGAAGAATAATTTAAGGGCTGTAAATAGTTAAATGTGGAATAAAAATGAAAAAGGGTAATTAACTTTACAATAATGTACTATTTACAGGATTTTCTTCTTGGAGCTTTCACTTCCAATTTAATGGGCTTAGGTTCAACAGCGTTGTTAGCTAATAGGTGCTCAAAACGATGTGCCACCGAGTCTTTAATATCTTGAAGACTTTCAGTCTCGAGTACAACACTTTGAAAACGGGGATCAAAAAGTGAAGATTCAGATAAAAATATGTTGCTTAAAATTCTATAAATAAATATAAATCGTATTAACATATTATAGTTCTGAATAAACACCTTATTTTACCTCTGTGTCAACTCATCAATTACAATATTTTTGACATCAGTCAGTGCATCTGTCTCGCAGAAGAACGTAGATAAATATTCATCAATTAATTTTCTACTTAACGGTTTCATGATCGAACACAAAGGTAATGGTTCATCGGCTATTGTTTCTAATGTAGTCTGAAAATATAATATGGACAAAAGCAATATTAATTATTCTCACAAAAAAAAAAATGAATAACTAACCTTAAGTGGACTTAAAAAGCTTACAAGCTGTTTTGATATTTCAATTGCTTCGCTATTCTCCTCGTCGACCATTGACAAATGATCTTGGACAAATTGCAGGAAATTAAACTTTGACCAGGGATTTTCTTCGAAAATTTCAGGAATGCTATCCAACTTAAAAAACAATTAAATACAGTTTATTCTCTTATTTTATTAAAAATATAAATATAAGCCACAATGAAAAGAAATATTAAATTTGTTTGTGAAAATGTCTTAAGAAGACAATTTTTAACAACCAAGTCGAAAAGTGCAAAAACTGTTTCTGGCCAAACTACTGTCATTTTGCCAACTGGTTCGAATGTGGGCGAAGCAAAACTATAAATATACTAATTCAATATTTCGACATGTCCGAACACCTATTAATTTGGAATGTTTGAAAACCAACGACGACGGTGATGAACATGCACTTTCGGTGATTCGGAATGGTACAACAGAAGAGCTTAATTATGAACACTTATTGTGGTAAACTGCTTTTCCATACCGGGATATGCTTGTTATGCAAAACAAAATAGAGGAGATTTTTCTAAATTAGAATATGAACCTGTTAAGGGTGTTGTTGAAACAATAAAGCCTGTCAGATGCAAACCTCAATGAAATACTTTGAATTCGCGTTTAAATATGCAACCAAACATGGCCGAAAAAAGATAACATTTGCCCATAAGAGCAATGAATTACCCCTCTGCTACAGTTATGTATGTCGATGTGATGTATTTTCTTACCATTGAAGCACAATCATGTTTTTCAAATAGTTCCAGTGTCCTCTTATATGCACTATTTACTGATGCAAGAGCGAATATTGCCATCATGCAGCTATTGACTACTGACTCGAAGCAAGGTACGATAGGAACACCTTTAGAGAAAAAAAATTATAAAAATATTTTGTTACATTGACAAATTACAAGCTATATTACCTAGAGATAAAAAAAATTGTTCAATCAATTCATTTTCTTCACTTATTATAACTGCAGAGCAGTTGCTCAGGTTGAAATCACTTAAAATCGTTCCAAGCTCGAGACTCGGCGTTACTTCAACTGTGGTATAAGCAGTCAATTGCAAACGAGCTTCTACTGGAATAAGATGATTGAAATATATGCAAACTAAAGTTTTGTTTTCAATGTTGCGGAAAAATTCCATGCTTAATGAGTAAGGTTTTGTATTTGTGACAGCCCTTAGCTGTTGATGGATCTTTTTAAAGCTCTTATTGTATATTTTGTTTATTTTTTGCTCGATCTAAGGAACAGAAAGCGTATATTTTACTTTAGTGCCAAGGAAGTTTAAAATGTAAACCTTGATGTTTACAAAAAAAAAAGAAATTTTTTACTTACTTGTTGCCTCCGAGGAATACCTGCGCGAATATAAATACTTGAAATCAATTTTTCAAAACCGGCTTCTTGGACCATTGATGGCGAATGAAGGTCTTCCACAAGCATCTCCACAATCTGATCTTCGAAACTTGTTTCATCGACAATAGGAAGAGTTCCTTTAGGAGGATTTAATTCTATTTCCTCAAATTCATAATCAGTATTATGGGTGATTGAGCCTGAAAAATCATCAAAGTCACTGTTTTCAGTGGTTTTATCATCAGTGTGTTCAATTACTTCGTTTTCTTCAATTATGGATTCGTTGTAGGATTTAAGCTCACTAGTACTAGGTTCATGCGATTCATTTTCAGGGGTAGCGATAACGTATTGTATCTTTTGACGCTTAGATAAGTGTTCTGAACCTGAAGTTTTATCTTGCAGTAGACTAGTGGCTGCTGCAGTTTCAATGTTTTTTTTATTCTTTTCATTATACAATTCTATAAGGAGCTCGGGATGACGTGCTACAATGTGAGTTCGTAGATTTGAAGTATTTTTATTGTATGCAATGACGGCGTTACAAAGTGTGCAAATTATTTTCTGTTTTGTTAAAACATTGTTCGAATTATCCGATGGGAATCCAAAAAATTTCCAGTAGGGACTTCGCATAGTTGAAGGTACAACCGTACGAGTATACTCGATATGTTGAGTTACCTCTTCAGTGTTGTCCATCGCTGAGTCTGGTAATATTTGTTTATTAATAAACAACAGGCGAATAATTAAAATATTCAATTGTTTATTGCTTATTATAAAAAACTAAGCAGAGTTTTTGAGTGTTTTGAAATTTCAAATCGAAAAAAACTAAAACCAGAAATAAAACAGTGCAAGTCAAGAAATGCGTAAAATTTTTTGACAGGACGCCAGATGCGATACCTATTTATTGCCAGGTGCAATTTTCATCATCATAAAAAAATGTGTTAAATAAAAAATAAATTTGTTGATTTATTTTTGTTGTGTTCGTATTATTTTGTGTCTCGTGTCTGTATCATCACATCAGAAGAAGTTTCATCACCTAAAACACTTTTTAAGAAGAAAAATAAATAAAATTATATAAAATATATCAAGACCATTTACAAATTGAGAACTAAAATTGAAAACATCTTCAAATTAGGTTTTTTTCCCTGGATTTCAGATTAAAATATTGACGGCTTTCTTGTAGGAAGAGCGTTCAGAATAAAGAGGCACAAATTCATTGAAAAAAGTTGGGATTTCAAAATCATAAAATTATAGCATTTATTACTAATTTAATTTAAAAAAAACACTGTAACTCGAATTAGGGGCGAGTTATAGCGGACAGGAAAATGGATCAGGAAAATTTTTCTGATGGATTATTTAGAAAGTTCTCGATCGATTTGAAACACATAAGCTGAAGTAATCGATGACAAATGACAATTTGAATGCACTATGTAAAAAAAAAATTTATTGAACGTAGGATTTTTGATAAAAAAGCATTTGTTTATTTTCCTGATGCAAGTTCATCAGGAAAACAAATAAATGCATTTTTATCAAAAAACCTTTGTTCAATCAGTTTTTTTTTTACATAGTGCATTAAGATTGTCATTTGTCATCGATTACTTCAGCTTAAGTGTTTCAAATCGATCGAGAACTTATTAAATAATCCATCAGAAAAAATTTCCTGATCCATTTTCCTGTTCGCTATAACTCGCCCCTTATATAGAATCTCGATTTATTCGAGAAAATATGCGTCAAGACAAGGTGTAATACTGTAATGGACATCTTCTAATAAGTCCAGCCATTACATCGGGGCGAAACGCATATAGGAACACTTTAAGCTGGTTTTTATTTATTCAAGATTTTAAATCATATTTATTAAATGAAACTTCGTCAAAGGTGAAAAACTAAATATGCGATACAGATATGTCTTTATGTGAAAAAAGTTTAGCAAATTGTGTTTAATTAATTTCCGACTAATTAAAAGGAATTTATATGACGCGCCCATAATTGCGATTGGTAGCCTTTCGTTATGCTTCGTTAACTTTCGCTATCGATAGCATAATATATATAATCGGACGTGGTAGGAAGCTAATGTCAAAACCGAACGAAAATTAGCTTTCCGAACACTCAAATAGAGAAGGCAGCCATAAAATGTGCTTTCACTATTTTGATTTTTGTATCTATCCGACAATTCACTTTCGCAGGAGCTGTCGATGAGTACTCTTGCTCATCCCAATCATCGGTTTATCATGGGCATTGGACCAGAAAATTTTTTTAAAATATGGATCTACGCAACGTTGAATAGAGGCTTAATAAGCGCTTATACGCTGCGTAACTATTCACCCGTTCAGAGGTGTTTTAGTGAGTTCTATTAAATACGGCTGTAAGCCTTTATTTTTTAATTTCCACAGACAGAAAAACGATAAAGACAAACGGGTGAAAAACCTAATTTTGTACCACCCTGTATAAACTTTAATTGGCTGACTGCGTTCATTTGCCAAATGTTTCTATCTTCACGTTGGCTAAAAATCACAAAAGGAAAACCAATTAACCAAAACGTCATTCAGGACTCAGGAGTAAAGTCAAAACAAAATTAAAACTCGGAAACCAAAGCCGCCATTGCATGAATATAGTTTTTGCTGTATAATTTTTTGTAATTTGTGGTCTCTCGCATAAATCAACAACATTAATTAACAAAAAATGACATCAAATGATGAAAATAAAAACCAGGAAAAACAAACTGAAAGAACTACGAGGAGTTCTGTAAACAAAGAGATAAGTACTGGCGACGTTTACTTGATACGTCGGTCCGACGGCGACGTCTACCCAGCTCAAATAATCCAATCCAGATGCAACGAAAATGATTTTTCCAATAGCGAATTTTATGTCCATTATGTTGGTTTAAATAGACGACTTGATGAATGGGTACGCCGCGATCGCATAACCGACGCCACTGAAACTGAGAAAGGAGAAAGCTCAACACCATCGGACACCAACAACAGTGCAAAAACTTTACAGCAGTTGAGCAAAGAACAAATTGCGTCCCTAGAAAATCCATCATCAGTTGAGAACAGTGATAGAAAAGTGACTAGGAATCAAAAAAGACGACACGATGAAATCAATCATGTACAAAAAACGTATGCCGAAATGGATCCCACAACCGCCGCCCTCGAAAAGGAGCACGAAGCCATCACCAAAGTAAAGTACATTGATAAATTGAGAATTGGTAAGTTCGAAATCGATTCCTGGTACTTCAGTCCGTATCCTGATGAATATGGCAAAGTTGGAACGTTATTTGTTTGCGAGTACTGTCTTAAGTATATGAAGCTAGAAAGAACTTATCGTTACCACACTACAGAGTGTAGCCAACGGCAACCACCTGGCAATGAGATCTATCGTAAAGGTACCGTATCTATTTTCGAAATAGATGGCAAAGACCATAAACTATATTGCCAGACACTGTGTCTGATGGCGAAACTTTTTTTGGACCACAAAACATTGTACTATGATGTCGAACCATTCTACTTTTATGTTCTATGTGAGATTGACAAGAAAGGAGCTCATATTGTGGGTTATTTTTCAAAGGAAAAGGAATCGCCGGAGAGCAATAATGTTGCGTGTATTTTGATTCTGCCTCCGTATCAGAGGAAAGGTTACGGCAAACTATTGATTGCTTTTAGTTATGAACTCTCCCGTCGGGAAGGGGTTGTTGGCAGTCCAGAGAAACCACTTAGCGACTTGGGTCGTCTAAGCTATCGGAGTTTTTGGGCTTACACGCTTTTGGAACTGATGAAGGACAATCGGACGACTACTCAAAGTATAAAAGAACTGAGCGAACTAAGTGGCATTACACAAGACGACATTATCTATACACTGCAGTCTATGAAAATGGTCAAGTATTGGAAGGGTCAGCATGTTATTTGTGTTACACCCAGGACAGTTATAGAACATCTTCAGCTACCGCAGTTTAAGAAGCCAAAATTAACAATTGATTCGGCTTATTTGCGTTGGATACCACCAAAGCGGACAACAGCTGTTGGAGCTAAATTTAAGAAAAATTTATTAAATTGAAAGATTATTAATTGCACTTTGTTTTGCTTACATTTTTTTCGATAATAAATTGCAACAAGAATGAGATTTCTATTTTCTTTCTTTCTAGTTTTTTTTTGTTTACGGTGAGTTTGTTTGTTTCGTGTTAACCTCATAAAGAGTACAGTCGCGCTGAGCAACATACCTTCACTAACTATAAATTTTGCATTCCTACTTTTCCACAGCCATAATATTTCTCCACATTAATGAAACTATCGGAAAAACCGAAAATACAAAAACTTTCGAGCTAGTCAAAATGCTGGTTCCAAATAACAATAGAACCTAATCTGCAATGAACCTGATCAGAGGAACTCGGTAGTGCAATGCGTAGTGCATATGGCCCTGAGGGAGCTAGGTCTTATTTGCCAAAGAAGCCCCAATTTAACAAAAAGATTTTCAGAAAAAAAAAGAAAATTGAACATTTAAAGACCAGGCACCACTAAAAAGAGTAATGATATGCCTGGCAGTCGTGAAGTAGCTATTGAAAGTTTGATAGGTCGATTTGAAGATCAGATCATGAATTCAAATTGAGTTCAATTCGATCTGAGGGTTTAATAATTAAAACAATTTTTAGTAAGCTAGAAATATTAAAAGCTCGAAGATTGATTTTACTTTTCATGACCTAAGACGGAAAGCATAGGTGAAAAGCAACGATAGGTTTTTTCTTTTACACTTTTTAATTAATAGTATTATACTTTTAAAATAGTAATAACAAAATCTTTTAAAGTACAGTGCATCTGAAATGCACTAGGATAGGACATTGGGTACATAACACACTAATTGTTAACAAAATTTTCTACGCATCTTCTAATTTTCTCTCCAAATCTGTTCCTTCATATCGTGCTTGTTGTTTCATTGCTGCTTTAAGTTGTTGATACTCAAACTTTTTCTTCGACCATTGATATCTAAAAATTTAAATTGTTTTTAAATTTGCTTTAAATTGCTAAGCAAATAGTTACCACCAACCTACAAGCAAACCAATATCCAATTGTGCCAGCAACAAACGTTCCAAATCCTACATGAGTTGAGAATTGAACTCTAGAGGTCCTTAAAAATGTCAAAGCCCC
The DNA here is from genome assembly GCA_958431115.1 of Syrphus vitripennis. NCBI lineage: Eukaryota > Metazoa > Arthropoda > Insecta > Diptera > Syrphidae > Syrphus > Syrphus vitripennis. Next base: position 146,395,977 of record OY288108.1, on the reverse strand, counting down.
TACTGTCATTCCTCCACCAATGCCATACATGAATGAACTTCGGAAGCATGGTATTTGGGATACATCTCGTCCAAAGATCATCAGACTCTACGATGTTAACATTTAAAAGGAATTAATATTTTGAAGTGCAATTTAAAATATTATATAAGAAAAAATTATTTTTTAAGAAAGTGTTGAGTGGCTTATTTTACAACAGTCTCCATTTTTTGTTATTGGCCGGTGAATGAATTAGGGTTAAGTGAATACTGTTAAATAGAATTGTCGGCTTTAGAGTTAGAAAATTTATCGTAGAAAATTTAATGATATTCCAGTTACTAAAATAATAAATTTTAAAGAATATATAGACCTTATGTGGCTCTTCTTCATCCATCCTGTTTGTTTAAAATTTAACACGAACTAGAAAATAGGAATAAAATTTACAAAAACCAAAATAAAACCATCAGCTTCACCTTCAGCCTACAGCTGTTAATGACATTTCGTGTACAGGAAACTGTATTATCCATATTTTTGAAACAGTCTGTTCAAGAAAATTGTTATAAATCAAATTTAAGAACTAGCTACAGAAAACTATAATACACATTTTTACAAATAGTTTTCAGTCAACACAACAGTCAATCAAATATATTTGATGAGTCAATAGCCCATTGTTTTTGCCCAAATAAGGTCAGGTAATTTCGTTCATAATTTCCAAATTAGCTGACAAGTTATTATATATTTCCCATACAAAATTGCGTCATCTATAAATGAGATAGTTTGAACAAAATTTTCACAAAAATTAGGTGAACGTATTCAAACAATTTGAATGCAATTGTGAGCCAGCCTTATAAATTTGAAATTTCTCTATTAGACAGATAGAGCAAACATAAATGGGATGTCAAGCGATATTTAGGCCTATTCGGCAAGATCTTTTATTCTTTTATTCTGCTAATCTGCTACGAATTCCCATACAAAATTATGAACTGTCAAAAAATCTTTTATGAATTGTAATTTTGGTATTCGGTGTGCGAAATCTGTTGTGAAATCTGCTATAAGATCTGTTATGTACTGTCAAGAATTCGAACATAGCAAACAATCTGTTACGAATCGCATTTTTGGTATTCAGCTCGCCAAAATCGTTTATAAAATCTGTTATAAATAGTAAAAGAATAAAAAACATTTTGTTGACTTTTATAATAAAATATTTCCAAGCAGATTCAATTTAAAATGGATTATCCCATCTGTAATAAAGGCTCTGATGCTCTTCTGTCACGCGGATGTGAATGAAAACAACACGTTGTTAATTATTGTTTTCCTTGTCGCGGCAGCAGAATCGTTAATCGTAGTGGATTGGGAGAGGCTTTCAAAAGTTTTTTTTTTAATATTTTGCGAAATTATTACATTTCGGCTCTTGTGAAAACGTAGTATAAAAACTAGAGAAGACGTTGAAATAATGTTCAGTTTAGGGATTTTTTCTTTGAGTATATATAATATGGAGTGCTCGTTAGTATCCCTAATAAATTGTAGTACTTAAGACTACTACAGGGGGCGTTTATTTATCTTCATAACAGTCTCAAAAAATTTAAAATAAGCAATGAAATGTTTATACAAAAAGTCACTTTCGGGACAAAAGGGAGTATATCCTATTTTTTTTATATTCTATTTTGGGTTTTTGAAACCTACTGAAAAATTCAGCAAAAAACCTTTTTCTTAAATTTTCTCACACCAACAGATTTAAGTTTATTTATTTATTTTTATTTAAAAAGATTATATGTCATAAGTCTAATCAATCACAAAAAAAAACAATTTTTAATTACCATAGTCGTAAAATATTAAAAATGCATTTATGTTAAATATCGCCGGCTGAATGCTTAAATGCCCCACAGACCACTTTTTCGGGAAACTAAACTTAAAGATGCAGTTATACTAATTCGTATGTTCTATGTATGTATGTAAAGTGTAATCAGCTGGAAAAGTATAAATAGAAGTAATTTTTTATAAAATAATTTTTAAATTAACTCAAAATGATTAAATTATGTTATTTTTAACTATTTATCAAATTATCTATTTTCTATTTCTACTTTCTATTTATAAAAAAAAAACTTATGTTCCTAAAATTCCAAGCAAATTCCAAATGTATTTTTTATTTATATTTGTCTATTTCATTTTTAAAATGAAGTTTGAATAAAAACTTTAATTAAAAACCGAAAAAATACTGTCTATATTTTAATTAAAAATATTTATTGATTATTTTCCGACGCTGCAACTCTATTCTGATTAAGTAATAAGGATATAAGGATAATTTTTCAAAAAAGGCCATAATATTTCTTTTTTTAAATATTTTAGAAAAAATAAAAATGAGGTAAAAATAAGGGGAAAAATATTTTTAATAAGACTATTTCTATATCTTCAGGTTCACAAACTAAACAAATGCGTTTAGAGTATTCTTAATAAGGTTTTTATCGATAATGTTCAAGCATTTTTTTTTGGTTTTTACTAAAATGGATAAAAACAAAAAATGTAAAAACCAAAAATAATTAATTTGAAAAAATGCGAAAAAATACTAAAACTTAATCCTATGAATGCTAAAGTATTTTTTAAACCAATTCCGAATAAAATTGAATGTATTTTTCTAGGAAATTTTAAGAACCAAAGTTCAAGTTGGGTATTTTTAATAGTAAAGTGTGAAAATACTTTGTCATTTTTCATACTTTTTTTATCGACTTTAAAATAAGCCAATGTAATATAGAGGAGGGCTATTAATAGAGTAATATTCCTTTTTGTTTTATATTTTTATCACTACAAATAGATTTTTAAGAACTAAGTGTTCGAAATTTTTAATTTAATTATTATTTTTACTATCGTTGATTTTCCAATGTTAAAAGCATTAAGGTTCTATATCCATAGGAAATTTGCAGTTTGGTTTTCATAGATTTAACATTCGTATGGAAAGGGTTCTATATCCATTTTTGACTTTTTCTAAACTTTTTTTTTTTTTTAATAACAATAAATGTTTTTAACCTTAGGACTTCAAATTTAAAAAAAGGAATATTCCATTCATGTATATAAAAATTAAGAGGTTGAAATTTTCAAATGCAAAATAACGAAATTATGTTTCAAACCTTAAAATTCGTTTTCTGAGGAATAATTTTTTTGTATATGGGGAATTTAAGCATTCAGCCGGCGATATTGCATCACAATGGATTATTTTGGATTTAAATAAATAATTCCATTCATAAACTTTTTGTATACTTTTTTTGATATTGAATATTTTATTTAAATTTAAATTTTAAACTTAAAAGCAATTTGTTCGGTATTTTTACATAACAATAAATAAGATGCAAACGAAATGATTTTAAATGCTGTATTAAACTTTTTAGGAATTTTAAATAGGGGCGAAACGCATATATGAACACTTCATAGCTGTTTTTTTCATAATTTTTCATGATATTCAATCATGAGTATTTATTATAATAAACGGTGTTCAGGAAAAAACAATTCGACTGGTAACAGTCAAATATTTACTTCGACCAAATCCCTAGCAGGCAAAAAAAAAATAGCTACAATTTATCTTCTTTGAAGACTTGTAGCAACTATATAATTCGCAGTTGCTCTATCCAACGCAAATTATATGGAATAGCCCTTCAAGACTTTGAAGATAATTTACTCAAGATTTTTTTTTCTGAAATACAATCTTAAAGTACTCAGCCAGTCATACTTTTACCTATTTTAGCCTGCTAAAGTAGCCTTACGCCAAACAATTCTTTCAAATTACCGAACCTTAACTAAGTTCGTATGAAAATCATTATTATATAATTTATTAATTGTTGTGTATTATGATTTTTTAAAAAATCCTTCATAATATAAGCAAAGTAAAGCTTTGCTGTCGAAACGTTGGGAAAAAGGAAATGAAATTATTATTTTCATTTAATCACTATCACCTTTGTATATAAAATCTATAGTACTATCATGGTGGAAGTCGAATGGGGCGACACCTGGTTTACCTTTGCAACCCTAACTCAAATTCGAAGAGGGGATATTTTGTAGACATTTTTTTTTGCCAGTGTGGAGTGTAGAATAGATTATTTTAAGAAAGAGAAGGCATATCGAGTATTTAGGAGAGTAGAAGTGAATAAGGGAGAATATAAGGAAATGGCTATAATGGAAGAAAAGATAAATGGGAATAAGGGAAAATCTGTTTGGATTTCGTTTGTTTACATTTTTTTTTGGTGGGTTTTGATAGTTGTTGGTTTTGTTTACATTTTTCTGTCGTTATTTTGCAGGTACTTGGTACACAAAGAGATGGAGAAAATTGACAACGTTGCTTTGGTTTTCGTTATTTTTGTTGGTATTTTTGAAGTTATAAAATAAAAACATTGTGAGGCACAGTGCTGGGCAATAAAACATCGCCCAACGAAAAGAATACGAAATGTTTTATTTTATTTTTTCAGTTTCAATGGTAGATGACAGGGAGGTAATTTAAGAAAGATTATTAAAAACGCCTGACTTGACGTCAGGTTTTTAATAACATAGTAAGTATTTTGTTTTTGAAGTTATATGCTTCTAAAAATTTTATAAATGTACATATACCTTCATATGATTATAAAAAATCAAAAACTATATAAAATTCACGAAAAAGGTAAAAAACATCAATTTTGCAATTTTCGACTTTTTAACTTTTAATAAATAATAAAGTCTTAAATAATGTTTTTGAAAACCATTCTAGATTTTATTTTCTTTTTTCATTTTCCGGAATTTTTCTCATTTATTTTTTCAAAAGTTCTTGTTAAATTTTTATAATTTAAACGCAGACAAGTCATAAATGATGTTTGCTATGTGTTTATGAAAACCATTTAGAATTTTAAAGAAAAATAAAAAAAAATGTTATATAAGAGTTTTTTTTTATTGTCAGGTAGTCAGTACCTACCTACGAATTTAGTGAAAATTAGGATTTTTTATCATTTTTTTTTGTATTTGTTAATTTTTTTTGTAGAAACACATAGGTAAACTAGTTAAAGACTAGTAAACGTTTAAATCATGAATTTAAAGCCAGTAGATTTAAAATAACATCGGTTTATATGATTCACTTATGACAATTTCAAGAAAAATCTTACGAAATTTGTTTAAGTGCTGCTTACGACAAGCTTTCATTTCAAAAGTTCTTGCTCGATTTTAATTATTTTAACACACACTAGTCTTAAATTGTGTCCTGTGTGTGTTTTTGAAAACCATTTTAAATTTTGACAATAAAATAAAAAAATAGCCATATAGAACTATTTTGTGCATTTTCAGGTACTGCACTGAAATCAAGAAATTGTTGAATTTATTAATTTTTTCGATTTTTTTTTAAATTGAATGTGAGATTTAAAAAGCAATGGAATGTTATAGTTTGCATTGTGTCTCTTGTTAATAATGTTTATCCATGTATTTTAGAAAATACAATACAGAAAATTTGAAAATTTAATTTTTTTAAGTACCCCACATCTTTTAAAACATACTTACCTACCTACTGCTCGTAGTTATTATTTTTGTTTTTTAAGAACTCAACATTTTTTTTTTTGAAGAAAAAAATCCTTTAAAAATGTATTCTGTAAGTAAGCAAATCTTTCAATCTTCGCTTTAAAAATTTCAAAAAAATGATTTGTAGGTACCTACCCACATATGTACCTGCATATACCTACTTACTTACAGATTAAAAAAAAAGTTAAATAATATTCCTATAGCTTTTTATATATGGGCTTTGTGCTGTGTGCATATAAAATCAGAGAAATATTATTTAATTATTCTCATTAATTTTCTGAGCTTCATTCATAGGTAGTTTTAGATTTTTTTGCTTGATTTGAGGGTGGATATAAATGTCCTTAAGTGCCTTCTTATAAAAATAGTTTTTTTTTGTAATATTTCAGGAAAGATACCTACCTACTTATATTGAAATTTGTATTTTATAATTTTCATTGTAGGTACCTAATGATAATGGGGTTCTCACTTACAGACAATCTACCTAACGACCTAACCAGCTACAATAATAAGTTACAAAAAACAATTTAATTGTCAATCCTGAAATCTTCAAAATAAAACAAAACACAACAAATTACCCACCCTCAAAATCTTGCCATTGATTTCAATGCATTCAAATTGGAACAAAAAAAAATTCTTATAAGATTTGAGGGTGGGTATTCCTCTTCGTAGATTGTTAAAGGTCAATTTTGTCTAATCCAACCAGGTTGAATCGATATTTGCATTTTCTTATCGCATGGAAACTTGCGCAAAGTAATTATTTTTATTTAAAAGAAATTTAGAAAAAGCTAGTTGAAAAAAAATAATAATTTTCCGGTCGGCCGTTTTGCCGACGGCAAAACATATTAATTTTTTATTCACTTCAACACAAGAATTTTTTTAGTCTAATTCTTAGTTAATATCTTTATTGTTATTTTTATTGTTTCAACAGGAAAATTTCACTTAAAAACAATAGGTATAAAAAGTTATTTTACAAGAAAAAAATTATTAATTTATTTGTTTATTTGCAAATATCGATTCAACACAACACAACACAACACAATTATTGCACCACATGAACTTCGTGGTATTAAATTAATTTTGCAAAAGCAAAACCATTGTTTTATTTTTTTAGAATATTAATGACAATTAAAAATTTCACACCAAAATTGAAAACCACCCCCAAATGCAACCAAAAAATGAACAGTCAAATAATAACAAAACCTAAAGCTATAGAATTCTGTATGCACATAATATATTCTACCTTGCACACTGAAAATAAAGCACAGAAAAAAAAAAACTAAAAAATGAGAAAAATCAGAGTGAAGTAGATATGAAGGTCAGACATATATTTTTTGCTCGCCAGCATGAAAAGAAAAAACAGATGGCATTTTTTCTTATTCTTTTTGACACTTCCTTTTAATTTTGCATTCCTACAACCAAAGAAAATAGTATTGTCTTCTCGCTCCTACTCCCAATCGCCGTCGTTCGAAAAATTCCCCTACAAAAAGTCTACACCTAAAAAAAGAGCCGACAGCAGCGCCACCACCAGGACCTTTGCAACCCTAAAAAAAACTCGCCATGATAGTACTATAGTTTATATATACAAAGTGAGAACTCATTTTAAAAATTCCCAAACATAATCTAATACTATCTATGATTTAATAATACAAAAAAATTAAATAAGTAAACAGGGCCTGTATTTTTTTTCTTTTTGACTTTGAATTTAAGTCGCAATTATCTATATCTGAAGAATAGAAAGCTCTCATTCTTCATTCTTTTTTAATTCAACGATTGAACGCATTTTTGCTTTTCAACGAAAATTAAAACAATTATTTTGTTGGATTTATATTTTTTATTATATAGAATCATCTCACTTTACAATTAATATTTTAATAGTTATTTTTTCACTTTTTTATTTTGTTTTTTACTTTAGAAGTTTGTGTGCACATTATTTTTGTTTTCTTTTTTCTTAATTTTGAAATCAAAATATTTTCAAATTTAAGTCTTTCTTACAACATAAAATACACCGCCTTAAGAGTGTACAAAAAAAAACTACTCCTCCTTGGGAGACGTTATCAGTTCTTAAATAGAGATATCGTACAGTTGGATTATGTTTCGTGTTTTCTTCAATATAATAATTAAATTCAAAAATGTTATTATATCTGCGTAGATTAAACAATAATAAATCAAAAGAATAAAAAATATAAATTGAGAATTTAAAAGAAAAAGGAATACCATTAATTTATATTTTTCTTTTGTTGCTTTCTCTCTCTTTGTGAGAATGCTAAAAATACGAGCGAAAAACTAACTATCGACGATGGAGCAAATTCGATAGCGTCCTAATTTGCGACTGCAGTTCAGAATCCATCTTCATGGCCTCCTCGTCAAATCGCATTTTGATGTCCAATAAGTTAGGTAATATATCTTGGCTTTTTATGTTCAGCATACTGCCGAAGAAATCCGTCCATACTTGTTTTTTTAAATACCGCGGTAGCTTTTGCTTGATATCCCAGGTTTCGAATTTTTTTGTGATCTGCATATACTCTCCGAATAGCATTACATGAACAGTACCCGCCACACAGAAGAGGTCAGTTTCGTAAGACCAAGGTCGACCTTCTTGCATTTCAATGCAAGTAAATCCGTCAGTTTGAATTATTTTCCGGAATTGTGTGCCTTCTGGAAACAAAGTCATATCTAGCGCACAACCAAAGTCAATTAAACGCAACGATGGATAATGGAGATCTGTATTAGGTACTCGCATCAGCAGGAAGTTGTCTGGCTTGATGTCTGCATGAATAATTTTGCTCTTATGCAAGCAGTGAATGATGTTTAGAATTTGGCTGCTGAAATGCATAACTAGACTCTCGTGCATTACCTTTTTTGTGGCCTGCCTGATCTTGTTGTTTATGTCCAATAATGAGCCGTAGGGTGAGAACTCGGTGGCAATTATGCTTGCGTTAGGCGCAATAACAGCAGAAGAGATGTTCATGACACCCGGCAGCACGGCTTCCGTTTGAATTCTCTTTCGAACTTCATGGCATATGTATATCTCCCAGATGTTGGGAGGCTTCTGGTATTTAAGAGCTACAATCGTACCGGTATTCCAGTCGGTAGCTTTGTACACTGATCCATACGATCCACGTCCAACTTCCTTCTCGATGCTGAAGCGAGTATCGGCCAGCGTTATCATTTTAGTGTTTGAAAATTTTGGAAGGGGCGTGCTAACCACTTTGTATACATTCTCAGCGTCATCGTAGGACGGAAAGTTGAGTTTGGTGAGAAATGCCTTACACAGCTCATTGTTGAACGGGTCAATAACCGGCTTGGCCATGTGAGTCTCAATAACACTGAGTGCTTTTTCGAGGCGCTGCTCTTGTAGCTCTTTATCATTTTCCGATGCAAAGAAACTATTCTCAGCATACGTGGAGAAATCATCACGTTGGGAATCGCGAAAGTTTAGGCGACCCACTGCAGAACTAACTGAGCAGTTTGAATTGTCCAAATAGGTGCTCTCGTTGAACGAGAAATTGGCGTTGTCATTGGCAGCATAGTGTACCGAATCACCGTTTTTTTGTCGAATTTTTATAGGTGTTTTTTGTTGCAGCGGCTGTGGGGTGGTAGAAGAAGAGGTGTTTTCTTTGGCAAAAGTCAGTAGGAGATTTGCTTCTTCGTACTGATACTGAGATTGCTGTGGATGATAGTCTGACGAGTTGCTATCCCCATGAGCAGATGTGGCTAAGTATTTTCCAGCTAGATGCTTGTTGACACTCTTCAGTTTTTTGGGTTTCTTTACTTTAGGAGTGGAAGTTTGCATTTGATAAGGATGGAAGCCATTTCCACGATTTATGCCATCGTCCTGCGAGGCGGTCTCTACTGCATAGGCATTCTCAATGGTGTAATTGTAATTATTCTGGCCATTGGTGGAACTGCATGAGGAATCCAATGCTGTCGGTTTTTCTTTTTTAAACTTGATTTTTATTGTTTTGCTTTTGGTTACACCGTGTTCCTCATGAGTGCTGAAGCGGATGGTCGAAGCTTCGATTTGATCTTCAATATCTGCTTGAGATGCTGTTAGAGTTTCAATTGGAGGCTTTTGAATTTCAACCGGTTGTTGCTGCGGTTGTCTGGATTTTTGTTGATTACTCTTCCACTTTCTCGCACGAACTTCCTCTGGACTAAATTCAACATCTCCTCCTGGGTAAACAAGGGCCTTTTGGTATTGGCAGCGTTTGTATGGGTCTTCTGGTTCTTCTAGGAACAGGGCTGGTTTCCAAACCTCATAGTTGTTGCGGCAATAGGTAGCAAACTGTCCAGGTAATTTGACATTTCCAATTGGAATATCAATTGGCTGCGAGCTAAAGGAGGCGTTGGCGGCTTGTTCTTGGGGATAGCCACCCGTAGCAACCTGTGGTTCATTGTAGATGTAGTTCAATGAGGAAGATATGGCAGTTGCTGTGGAACTCTGCAATTCAGTGTATTGGCAATTTGTGCTAACCACAGGCGTTTGCGTCTGTGTTTGTAAATGGGGTTGAACTGCAACCTCAAGATTTTGTTGGGGTTGCTGCATCTGTTGATTACAATGTTGAACTTGTTCAGGCATCCCCTGATGCTGCTGCTGATGTTGTGGTTGCTGACATACTTCTACTGCCCGTTTTTCCAAAGGCTGGCTAATAGGTATTTGCTGTTGAGTCTGGTGTTGGGGTTGGGAGTTCAGTTGTTTCTTGTCCTCGTAAACCATACGCTGGGAGAGTGAGTAAAGGAACTTTGTATGAGCACCCTCTAATTCCGTGTACGGTTCAGCCTTTGCTTGGAACCCCAGATTGTAAATCGATTCAGCCTCTTTAAATGCACTCGCAGAGTCGTAGTAATGAGCCCAATTGGTGTAAAAGCAGGCACACTGTCTACCAATGCCCCGCTGGTACAAGATCTGATAGAAGTGCAAAGGGTTCGGCTGCAGATCTATGTACTTGATCCACAATTTGACCATGCGAGGATCTTGCTTATAGTACTCGTTGTGTTCATACTGCGTAAGACATCGTTCAAGAGTTTCTCGAAATTTGTTTTCAGGATCGCCGTGTATGTTGCTGTTGTACCAGCATATATAATTGTACCAGTGTTCGAGTGGATCAGGTCCATTGTACATGGCAATGGCATTTTCCCAAGCGTGCTTGTCCTTAAGGAAACTGTGCATTTGTTCGGCAGTAATGTTTCGCCGCATGAATGAATTCATCTTTCTCGAGAACTGAAATATACCAAAATACAAGACTTTGCAATCGAATTGTAAACACAATTTATTTATAGTGCCAATAGCGAGAAGGCATCAAACTTAATCTAAAATATGACAGATGAACTTTTCAAAAATTTTGTCTAGTGGATACGCCAGGCCTGGCCATGACTGTTCACGATTCCCTGAATTGCGACTTCTTAGTGTACTCTGTTCAAGTGTTTTTTTTTTTCCTCTCAAATTGCAAATGCAAACTAACCTTTCAAATTATTGGAATTAAATTATTTTTTTAACTTTTTGCACAAAATTCGATGTTTGAGAACAAAAATAAAAATATACAAACAACCGCAAACCCAAGTTAACTCTTGGAAAATTTGTCCTCACTTTGACTTGACGTGTGTGAAAATGAAAATGGAGGGTGAATATTAACAAACAGGGATGTATGTTCTTGTACGAAAATTGTACTAAACTTTAAAAATAGATTGCTGCCGTTTTCGATTGCCTTTTCGTAGATTTTTGCTCTTTTCAGATTTCAAAGGAATAAAGGGTTGAAGTTATACTCGGTTTAACCTCGGAATAAAGATGTAAACTATTATGCAAAAATGATTATGAGAGGAGGAATCATATTTATTTGAGTTTTTTTATGGTAATGATTCGTGACTAGCAGTCCATATATAATTATAAAGGCTTGCCCAAACCAATGCGAAACATTCGGATACAATAATGAACACGTTGCTATGAATGACAACAATGTTTTCGTTATTGTTTTTTTTACGTCACGAAAGTTTCGCATGGGTTTGGTTAAACCTGAAGGCAATGGAAACAGAATTGCCAGAGTTATATTATATTTGTGTTATCGATATTCCGCATAAAAAAAATCTGAAATGAAAGCAAAAAGAAAACTAATATTTATTTTTTACTACACAAATTTGTGATGCCTAGAAGTGTTAAGGAGTTTTTGAATTGTAATTGACTAATTAACTCTTCTTTTCTTTCGAATTTTCGATTATATCATTTGATATGAAGCTAAACAATAGAATTCTCGCAGTCTTTATTTAAAAATTTCTTGGACACCTTTGAACTGTTGTTACATTAGCAGATTTTTAAATAGCTGCTGTACACCAACTTGCATGCGAAAGTGTCTCAGATACCCTATCGGCTTATCACTCGATAATTATTTATATAGGTTGGTTAACCGGACTAATAAAACGATTTAGGTTATCGAATCACAACAATCCTCACAATGAATAGTCACAAGAGCTTGTGACTTATGACTCCTCACAAGGGGGAGAATCGGGCTGTAAAACTGACTTTTCAATTTTTTCCAATATAAAGTTTGTAAACTGTTGTCCCCATTACATGTTAAAAAAAATAACCTAGAACCTGATAAGAAAATCTATAGGTTATTTTCGCTAAACAAATGCAACACGCCTATTGTAATTCTGGTAATCTTGGTCATCCTATATTCCTAATTTTCTTATTTATCGATATAAATTTAGAAATATCGATGATTTTGTTGACATCCCTGAAAGAGACCACTAGCTTTCTGTTTGATGCTTTGTTTGGGTACCTTACTGCAAGTAAGAACAGTAAAAGCATATCTGCTTAACACACTTTTTTCTGTTTTCCCTTCTGCGAACTGTCAATGGCAACTACATGTACAAAAAAGAAAATTTAACTGCATACTACACTAATCGGGAATTCTGTGAAATGTGTATATAAAAAAAGGAGAAAAAGAAAACTATTTATATTATATATAAATATTTGTGCTTAAAAAATACATAATTGTTTTATAATTTTTTTATTTGTGAAGTTTAAACTCAAATTAAGATAATTCGAAGCTCTATTAGCACTTCAAAGTAATTAAAAGACGATTGATTTTGATTGTGCGAGCCATTGCCCATTTGCGTTGGTCGTTTTGTTGGATTATTTTCATCGTATTCTTTGCTTTTTATTTGCCATTTGCCTTTGCCTACACACATGGAACTCCCTTTCTTAAAACTCAATAAATCGAATACATATATATTCTAACTGATTGAATAAAATACATTACACTGCATGTTGGAGGCAAATAAAAAACACTTCGTCTAGTGACCCAAAAGTGTGAATAAAATGGAAGTATCGTCCGATCCATATGAGCAAAAATTATTCCAAATGTTTACCAGCTGCGACACAAATCATAGTGGCACACTAGACGAGAATGCATTGAGCAAGTTGTGCGAAATGCTCGAGTTACAGGATCGTGGATCCGTAATTATAAAGAACCTCATAAAGAACCCAAGGTCACGAATTTCTTTTGGCGACTTTAAAGAAGCACTCTTGAACTTTCTTGGCACAGAAATTGATGGATCATTGTCATCGCCGCCGGGGGGTAAGTGTACCTTCCTCTTGATTTTGGTTAATAGGGTTTTAATTAGGTGTGATTTACACTTAATAAATACTTTTTACTTTGTTTGCTTGCATAACAGTTTTTTTCGGAAAATTAAAACTCAGCTTAAAACCATGAACTACGTTTTTTTATTTAATGCGTATATTAAACTCCAACATGCTATATAAGGATATAGTAGATGTCATGTTAATTTCGAGGTAAATCAATTCTAAAATCGAAGTTTAACATAAAAACAAGCCAATTGAGTGTTTCGTTGTGAAATAGTTGTTTTATTTATTAAGCTGCAATTGGCAAATTATGCAATCTATATATTTAAAAAATGTCATGCTACTTAAGAAGTCCACAATTATCTTAGAAAAAGATAAAACTTGAAACATTTTATATATTTGTGTATCACTATTCTTGAAGAAGCTTCCATTTCCCACAGTTAATATGAATGATATCTTATTATGCTTTATACAATGGAGATTTTGAAGAAGTTAAATGCAAATAATCAATTTTACAAGAATCAGAAAAAATCGCATCATTTTTTGGTGGGACCAGATTAAGAACTTTATAGACATTTATACGTAGGTAATTATTAATGTAAGTCAGATTTTACGGTTGACTGTTCTTAATTATTTACCTATGCAGGTAAGTGAACCTCAAACCTAATAGATCTCTGTGCCGGTTTTTTGCAACACAAATATCTGTCATTTTTTTTTTGTTATCGTGGTCTCCGCAAATTGGTGAGTTTCTGAGCACTGATAAATATGAGGCGTTCTAGATGCTTGTTGTCCCTAAAAAGATCGCACATTAGCTTCGTAATAGGTGACATTACAGGTAACTGTCTAATTGGGAAGCACACAGCAAGGCTCTGCAGACTTCTACAGAAGCTGCATGGATGAAGAGGAGGAAGAAACAACTACTCATCTTCTCTGTACATGCCCTGCTCTATCAAAAAGACGTAGACTCCACTTGGGAGAATACTTTTTTAACGATCCCTGCGATCTTGTTAAACAGTCTCACGCTTCATAAGAAGCTCCATATGGTTCAACGTGTAGGGAGAAAATGTATAAATTCATGTGGTATCACAATGGGCCAATCCTGGTTTGTCAGTTTATGTTGACAGCTAAGTCAGCCTAACCTAACCTAAATCGGTATTCACCAAGAGCTCGAGACAGCTTAAAATATCTTCCCTCATTAGCTCATAAACTTTAGAGCACTCAAAAAATAATTTTTCAGTCAGTTTTTTTATTCTGCATTTGTTGTTATTTATCACCGATCATCTGAAAATCGTTAAAAGTGATGATGATATAAAAAAAATATATAAATTGTTCCTATTTACATACATTCAAAACAAAAGTAGTTGTTATTGTCTATTTACATTGTAATTACTTCAAAGTCAAATATTGAGCAACGAATCCCAATCTCACTTTTTGACGAAGAAATCAACAATAGTTGTATTTTGTAAATTTTACAGCCAGAGAGCATAGTTCTATTCGTCGGATCGTCAGTTTATTGAACATAAACAACCTTGTTTAACATCGTTTTAAAAAAATTTGTTTTGCATTTGTCAGCACATGCTGACATATTTGTTATGGCATTTGTTATTGATGGCATTTCAGTTTTTTTTATTTGCTAATTCATATGGAGCACTTTGCTTTGGATAAAACTAAAAAGAACAGGAAAAATTGTAATGGTATATAGTAGGAGTTTAGAGATATCAATCAATTTTTTATATTCATACTCAAAACTATGTTACCGCATATTTTCAAGAAAATACTCTGAATTTTTGAAAAAAAAAATTGATTTTTCTATTAATAGTTTCCACTGTTTCTAACCGAAAACTTCATTACTAATTTGCTTTCTAAATCTAAGTGTTTTACTGCATAGTAAAACAAGTTCGAAAAATTAATTTCAAACTCAAAATTTAAAAAAAAAAGTTAATTTTTTGTACCTTATTTTTTTTCAAAATTTTGTTTTGGATATTCTTGTTAATAAGTACTCACTCATCTTTGAAAGTATAAATCATAAAGTCATTTTTTCAGTGGTTAACTTACAATTTAAAAAATAGAAAAAAATAAGGTTAAACAAAAAAGATTAAGGTTTATTTTTTATTTTTGAGCTTGAAAATTTTTCAAACAAATGCTAAAAAAATTATATTAAGAAAAACTAAAATAATATACTAAGAACAGTTTTTTAACAGTCTGGTAAACCACAGAAACGCAAAAATTTGTTCCTGTTACTTTATTATTAATTCCTCTGATGATGATTGAAAATCGGCTCTACGTTTTATTTTCTCCGAAATTGTAAGTAGTATATTACATACAAAATCAGTATGCAGGTGGATAATTTAACTAATAAAAAAACGAGTAAGGATCTGTCTATTGTATGCTATGTGTGCAAAGATATGGTATGCACATAAAAAAGTGCTTGATAATAATATGATAAAACCACTTAAATATTTAAAATACTATCACCAAAAAGGCTTTCTTAACAGTTCAGGACTATATTTTTACGTATTTAACATTACTTTCTGCTACTTTTAATTACCGAGAGAATATTTAAAACTGATTTCACTGTATCTATAAATCGAATCATGAAATACTTGTACGTTCATTAAGTTAAATTTTTTTTTTTTTTTTTTGATTATTTTATTATTATAAAAAGTGTATCAGTGAAGATTAATCAATCTTGTGTCCAGTTTCTCAAATATTGAGTAAGCTTAAAAGTGATGAAAATTTAATTCAATCAAGAATTTGAGAGCTTCTTAGTCAAAAAAAAACAAAACAATTTTGAAGTTAAATTCCTTTACGTGTGTTTTAGCTGTTACTTGTGCGGTTGAACCTGTTGTTGTTGTTGTATTATTCTTAAATAGAGGGGACCGGAGTTAAAAGAGAAAAATCGAAAAAGTCTAAATAAGTTATTTTACATGTTAAATTTAATTGGCCTTAGATGCACAGATAAGAGACATCTAAAATAATTTATTTGGTCAATAAACACCATATTTGAGAACATACTATTAAATTCAACTGGTGAACGATTTACAAAATCTATTTTTTATATGTATAACGTTTATTTTAGACCCTGATGATAAAGATATTAATCGAAATACTCGTATAGGGGTAGCTAATGTAAAAACTTGTAAAATGTATTTGCATGGAACTTTTAAGAAGCATTACAAAATATAACGCAATTAATATCAATATATTTCATCAATACAGGAATTAAATATTTGAATTAAAATATGATTTAACTAAAAATAGCAAACACTACTTCACAATTAGCTGATTATCAGAAGTTTATATGACTTCGAAGTTTATAATGACTAAATAACACATTTATACTTTTCTTAGTTACTTAACGTCACAAGAATGAATACAATTACATAAAAGTTAAATATTAATAACTCACCATTGATTTGAAATATTAAAAAATAATAACCTTTCCTTGAATATTTTTTTGTTTTTTTTTGGAACGTCACTTTTTTTTTTATTTCTACAACCTCCTTAATTTTATTTCAATAAAAGATTTGCGATCATCATATTTTTCTGTCAAATATGAAATTTCAAAATCATAAATATCTGAGTCATAACTAAATTACTTAAGCTTAATCCTAGTATAATCCGCATAAACATGTTTGTCCTTTAGCAATGCAGGTAATTGACAATATGTTGTTTATCATTTATAAAGATGTGTATCCTTTAAAAGCAGGTATCGATAAATTCCTAGAAAAAGATAATAAATTTTTGCTTAAGATTTATTACACCGAAGAATAATTTTCAATGTTATTGAATTAGTATTTAAATGAAACCGTTCTGCTAATTTATTCAGTTTCAAATTATAATTGGTCAAGTAAAGATCTAAGAAAACCAAATTGAAATGGGTACACAGTTTTTTTACAAACACTTTCACCAATCAGCTGTTGAAGAATTAATAAGTTTATTTGGTAATTTTTGTTTTGCTTGCAAACAAAAAATAAATCTTAAATTTAATTTAACAAACAATATTTTCGTAAATGTTTGCAGATCGCACGCTCATATTAAGTAATGAGCCTGATGATAAACTCCCAGGTAGTCCAAACGAGTCTTCGGATCGTGAAGTCTCACCAAAATTTGTTGTTGGAGCAAAAAAATACGGCCGCCGTTCTAGGCCACAGTTCATTGGATCCGATTCTTCGCCATCAGAATCAGATGATCAAGACGGAGAGACAGTTGACTGCACCAACAGTATTGTAAGTTGTTTCTACGAAAAATATTATTCCATAATTGTGTAAAATGTAAAATTTTAAAGGTTCAAAGATCATCATCGCAGAGTGATATCCTATCATCACATAGACGACGGCCTTTAAGTGGAGGAGCTAAACTCAAACGTTGTGCTTCACTTCCTGCCCAGAAAAATCAACGAGTTAGAGATGCAATCTTGGAAAAAACAAAAGCCGCCAGAGCATCTAAGGCCGCCAATAAAATAAACACTAGCAGCGTTGAATCTTTAGGTAAGTATCTTACATTTTTACATTTGTTTACTTAAGAGCACTTATGCATTCGACGACACAAGAGCTTGTATCTAATACCGCAAGTTCAAATCTAAAGCCGCACTTTTGATGACAGGGAAACAATTTACAAAAAAAAAACACATTTGTCCCCCGATTTTTTGATTTAACAAACTAAAACAAATCCATCATCATGTTACATTTACTATACAAATAGGAAATTTAGATTTCGAAAATCTCACAAATAAAATCCTTGACATTTGGAAAGAATACGGAAGTGAAATTGGCACATATTACTTTACTTGTGGTCAACTGCAAATTGTATGCGAACGTGTCGGACTCATGAGCACGGTCGCCGAAAAAGTTGCCGAAGAAGTTTTTGAAAAACTTGACAAAATCAAAACCGAACCAGTGATTACGTTTAGTGAATTCATAAGTCTCATTAGTTGTGGTGATAACACATTTGCACCAGCAAAATACCCTAGTATCGAACTTTCATCATCACCACCAACATGGCAATTTAATAATTTATTTGAATTTGTTGGGCATAAACCACCCTTCAACGCCTCAGTGGACAGTAATTCAATTAAATTTTCTCGTGCTGTTAACGATGATAAACAATTCAATATGAAAGGTTTGTTTTGTTTTCTGTTTTATTTTTCAGATAATTGCGTATTTTTCTTCGTATTTATTTAATTTTGTTTATTTGTATTTAGTTTCATTTATTGCACCGTTATATTTGAAAACTTATTTAAGCTCGCAAATTGCACTGTTTAAATGTAGGTGTTTCTCAGGAGAGACAACCGTTGGTGATGGCTTTTCGCATATATCCTGTTTTTTTTTTTCATATACACACTCATACACAATTCGATGTTATTTTTTAAATCGTGCTATTTAGTTATTTAATAAACAGTGGTGGTCGTTTGAGACAGTCTAAAAAAAGGTTTAAAAGAGCATTTGAAAAAATTTATTAACTAATTCGAACTGATTTTATATTTATATTTTATATAGGATAGAGTGTGGATAAGAGAATCTAAATGGTTTCCAAAACATTGAATTTGTATTCACACATGTTTTCAATGATTTTACGTCAGTTTTTTTTAACTAAAAGCAAAATTTCACAAAACATATTTTTTATGCCGAAACAGATTCTTCATAATAATTGTTTGCAGATAATTTACATAAGCTATGATTGCTTGTTAATTTTGTGTATCCCATAAAATGTCACCACCACTGAACTTCCTACTAATAATCTGTTGGTCTCCCTTAATACTTTTAGCAGATTGTGTTCGTTTTGTGTTTAGATGCGTGTATTATTTTGTATTTAAAAAAAAAGTGTGAAAAAAATCAAAATAAATTTGATAAATTTATATTAGATATTCCAGCACAATTGGACACTGTACCAACTCATAGTATAATTGAAATGTGGGAACGAGCAAACATAAACAGTCCAAAAGGACTGTTATTAAGTCTTGGTTTCGACGAAGATGAAGTAAATATTTTACAATTGTCAAAAGTCTTGGAAGAAGAACTTCGTGGTTTATGTGGTGAAGCACAAACAACACTGTTGAAAGCATCTTTAGCTCTGCAAACTGCGGAACTTTCCACATTGAAACAATCATACATTCAGTTGAGTGAAGAAAATAAAAAAATGCATGCTGACAACAAAGACGCAAATCGAAGAGTTATATTATTGGCTCAAGAAATAGACGAAAGGCATGCAAATCTAGAAGACACAACAAAAAAAGAGGTACATTTTAAAAACAAAATAATAAATAATCAAAAATGAAAAATCTAATGACAATTTTTATTTTAACAGATACGTCTATTAGAACAACGACATGCAGAAGTAGTACGAGATTTAACAGCTCGTATGGCAAATGACCGTGAGAATTGGTCAAATTTGACAGCTCGCTTAGAAACAAGAATTAAAATGCTTGAACAAGAAGAAACAAAGCTTAAAAATGAGACGGAATCACTTAAACAAGAAAACAATGCCTTAGAGAATGAACAAACGGTCCTGCAAAAGCAGGTTACTAGTCTTCTAGAGGCCAATATTCAATTAAATAAAGAAATAGTCGAATCCGAGGAGAAAAGTCGTAATGATGAAGGATTTAAAAATGAAAAAGACACCGAAGAGATGCTTGAATTAATAGAAAAGATCACTTGCTTGCAAGAGGAAAATTCAAATTTACGCGATAAGAATGACGAGTTGGTTGCCGAAGTTGAAGGATTAAACTTTGAAATCTCACGAGTAAAGACAAAGAGACTTCAAAAACCGACGGCTGCAGCCAATACCGAAGATGATCCTGAACATTCATCGGCAGCTGTAAAGAGGCGAGGCGATTCCCCAAGTAAAACCAGAATAAGTGAGGAAAGTCCTCGCCTGGGTAAATTTCGTAAGTGTAATACTGACGGAAACAGTGAAAGTGATACCAGTGGTGATTGGGTAGCATTAAATTCGGAGTTGAGTAACCCATTGAATGTTACCTCGACGCCCAGTACTTCTTCGGGCTTTTCGCAGGATAGCACAAATTCAACACTTGATGCAAAAGATCAGGAAATCAGCAGTTTGAAAGTTAAAATTGCTCAGCTGGAAAGTGAGCTTAAAGCTTATTTGGCTGGCACAAACATCGATCCGAGTCTCGATATTTCAACTTTAAAAAGAGAAAAAGATGCTTCGGAAGTTCGCTGCAAAGAGCTTGAAACAAGTCTGGAACAAATGCAAAAAGCCTATGAAGATTGTGAAGACTATTGGCAAGAAAAACTCTCCGAAGAACGTCAACTCTTTGACAAAGAACGTAAAATCTATGAAGAGGAGCAAAAGGAAAGCGATGTCAAGTTCACAGAGCTGGTGGAAAAAGTACGTGAATATGAAGAGCAATTCAGTAAAGACGGTCGTTTGTCGCCGATTGAAGAAAAAGATGTACTCGAACAGCAGTATGCAGACTTAGAAGCCGAAGCCGAACAGCTTCGTGAAAACACAAGACAAATCTTTGAAGAGAAAGCGAAAGAAATTGAATCGCTTCACAGTGAAATCGAGGATCTCAAAATGAAGCTGGGAGAGAGTGTGGAAATTCTAACTGGTGCAACTGAAATGCAATCTGGAGGAGAAATGTCAGATTTGGAAAGTCCAGCGAGTTCACCAATAAGTTATCTTTGGCATCAAAGTACAATTCAATCTCCAATAACGCAATATAAGAAGAAAAATACGCAAAAGTCACCCACAACACAGAGATCTAGGTGAGTTTGATTTTCACCCTATACATTTTTGTGATCATTTCAGATCTTTTTTATGTTTGACATAAATGCGAATCAAATGTTTACTTTTACTTTTTAGGTTCAAATTTTTAACTAAAAACGAGACATATACTTTACGATGCGGAGAAAAATAAAAAGTATTTGCGACATCATTGTCTATATGTAAATAATAATATATGCGATTGGTTGTTTTATTTTTGTTTCCCATTGGTTGGCGATTTCTTGAAATGAAGACAATTTTTTAAATGGTTACATGTTTTGATAATAGAAATATATCCCCAGAAAGAAAAGAATTTTGTAATAAAATTTATTACATCGACTAAATATTAGGGGTATTGAATGACAAAGGCGTAAAGTCGTTGTAAGTTTCGTAAAAGTTATTAACTGCGCAAATCTTTCAAAATGTGTATGGACAATTGACAAAATTTACGAAGCTTATAACTTAACAACGTTTTCGGTGACTTACTCTTATTTTGAAGTAGAATCCTAAATTCTCAGTATTACTTTCATAGAGAATTGCTCTTTTAAATAAAACATCAGTTATCTTGTTACTGGCAGTGTCGTCTACTTTATTTTCGTTATAAGCAAAATTATATATCTTTTACATAATTTAATTTCACTGCAGAACAATAAAATCGGAGAAATAAATATAAATATGCATGTAAATTTAACTCATATAAGAAAAACGTTTACAAAAGAAACAGTGATGTTAAAGAAACTTATTTTGATACATTTCATTGACTGCATAGAAAATTGAAGGTTTATAAGGAATTTTCCAGTGTGAACATCCAAAAGTCCAACTTTCAAAAACGGACTCCACTCTACCAAAATGAATATTTGCCTGCAGGGACTATTCCGAATGGCTGTTCAGACGATATAGGATCAAAAGAAATAAGAAATGAATTAATTGCACTCTGACTTTCTTATATCCAGCATTTACAGTACTGTCTTTTTTGTAAACAAAAATAAAAAAATATGTATTGATATCCATTTTAATAGTATTCACTCAGTTAAAGATTTTAAGCAATTTGACTAGCAAGAACATTAAGATTTATTTAAATAGTAATTATTGATGATTGATATAGGCATACGTGTGTTTGTTTTTATAGATTAAACAATCTGTCAACATCTGAAACAACCGTCTTCAGTACCACTCAATCTAATTCGATTATGCAAGGTACCACTGACGAACCTAAAAACATATCACCTATTCAAAAACCAAACACTCCAAAAGTAGCAACTGAAGGTACTGCTAAAGATTGTGAAGACTCTTCGTCGACATCATCGGGAAAAAGTTTTGAATCTCAGAGTGTTGCCTCGACGCACAGTATTCAAAAGTCAACGGGTATTGCTTCAAGTAGCTGTTCGAGTCCAAATATAATGAAGGAAGAACTCAAACGTTTAAAATACTTTGAAATTCAACTAAAAGATCAAATAAAAGACTTATCACTAAAACGTGATGGCCTGGTAATGGAACTTCAACAATTGCAGGAAGCTAAACCTGTTCTCGAAAAGGCATATGCTGTAAGTATTATTGTTTGGCTTTTAAATTTTTGGATTTGATTTTTTTTCTCTTAGAGGGCAGCAGCACATCCATCACTAATTCAAAGAGTTAATCATCTTGAGCTTAAAAATAGACATTTGCAAAATGTCATAAAACAACAACATCAGTATACGGAATCTTTGATGCAACGTAAGTCAATTAATACATGTACATATTTTAGAATCAAACTTAGTTTAATATTTTGATTTTCAGAAACATGGCAACAGCAGCATGCTGAGTTGTCAGACCTTCGAAACAGAATAGAGACCCAGGGCATGATAATGACAGAGCAGACACAACGTCTAACAAATGCTGATGTTCTTGTTAAAGAACTTTACGTAGAAAATTCTCATCTTACCGCTACTATTCAGCGTTTGGAACAACAAATGTGCCGCGTCAATCTAATGCACCAGCACCAGAGTCTAAGTGGACTACCAGGAATGCCTTAATCTTAAAATAATAAATAGTTATACTTAATTCAATTAGCACCAAATAACCGTAATAACATAATTTCTAGTGCTGGATATTATTCCATCAGGTATATTAAAAAAACACAGAATGTTCACAGTCGAACTTAGATTATTCGTAAACTATGTCTCATTCATTTATTTTATTATTTTTCGAATAATAAGTTTAATAAGCAAGGAGTTAGGATGTGTAGTAGTTAAGCAATTGTACGTTTTTAAAATGTACAGCAAATAATTGTTCCAAATGTAAATACAAATGAGAGCACTCGTGGCCAGCAGAACTTTTTTTCTCAAAAAGTTAATATCCAACCAAATCTATTTTTGAATAATCAGAGTTCGACTGAATACGTTCATGCAATTATTATTATATATTATATAAATACATAAACATATACATGCATATATATATATTTTCAAATAAGAGATTTTTATGGAAGTGATAGGAATGTGTTTGCATCAACGAAAGTCCTCTAGATTGTATCAATATTGTTCACAGATAAAATTTCAATCTATTAGATAGTCTAATAATTATAATAAAAAGAAACACAGTTATTTAAAGTTTTACGTTATATTTATTATTATATTATTTTGTTTTGTTAAAAGATACACTGCATAAGTTTAAGCGTGTACATACAGTGTATGCTAATTGCATAATTTATTCAAAAAATGAGACGCACGATTCTTTAAAATTTTATTTAACTTTTATTACATATTTATCATTTTTACCAGCTTATAGTAAAATTATGTTATTTGTTGTTTTTTTTTTTTAATGTAAGATCTCAAAAAGAGTTAAGATATTTGGTAAAATATAAAGTGTAAAAATTCTTATTCAGAAAATGAAGTTCATAGAAACATAGTTTAAAATATTTGAAATTTCTTTTAGGAAGAGTCAGTTGTTGTAAAGTAGTAAAACACAAGCATGTTCAAATTCAAATATTATTAAAAAAAAGTATTGACATTTTTAAGTACATAATTTATAGTAAAGCACTGCAAAAATAAATTATAATTGTTAAAGAAATCATTCTACTGTTAACAATAAAAAAAATCCAAAACAAATAAAATAATATCAACGAATGTGTAAGAATTATTATTATATTTTATGCAAATATTAATTTATACTTAACTAAATATAAATATTGGTTTACTTAAAAAAAAAACTTTAATAATTTTTTTAAAATTAACTTACAACTTAAACACTTGAGAATTCGCACATGTAGGGTATACATTTTTTACAGTTTTACCTTAAAGGCTTTCACTTTTCCACTACAGTTAAGGTATGCCATCAAACAATTAAGATTGGAACATTGAAGCGCCTTCAAATATCCCCGATTTATTTACTTTTAAAAACAAAATTCATAATGGGAAATTAAAAAATTGTTTTTGTATTTAAGTGTTAAAAATCTAGTTTAGATCACAAGGGTTTATTTCATTTTCGATAATCTTATCTTTTAATTGTGTTTTCAAACACCGAATTTTCGATAAGTAGGATTGTTTTGAAAAAGATAGATTGTCAGTTATCTATCATAATAGGGTTTTAAGAAAAAATTGAAATAATATACTAAAGATTGATGCTCTAATTACACATTCGGCTACTATCTATTCTAATTGATTTCACTTAACCTTCGGTACCTAGTTTTATAATACATCATTGTTTTACTATTTGGTTACTTGTAGGCATATTATTGTTTCGCCTAAAAACAGAAATGATTTTTTTCACGCCTCTTGCGCGAAATTAGCAATTCCTCCAAGAGTATAACTTTCCAAGAATAGAGTGCCTTTATAATTTATTATAAATAATAAATATAGAATGATTGAGAGTTGAAGTCAAGCCATGGCTCTTTATTTTTTTAACAAAGAGAAAAAACCCAAATTCATATCAGCAAAAGATAGCGGGTCAATATACATAGCTTAAGAAATTAATAAAAAAAAGAACGTAAACAGAATGGAGTCCATTTGAATATTTTATTTTCAAAAATCAAAGTATGTATGTATGTATTACAATATAAATCATATTTTATTGCAAAAAATCAGCAACTTCCTCCAATTCTCGAACTCTGGCCTGTTTCTGCGCCCATCTGGTTTCAGCTACTTTTACATTGAGGACCCAACGGTCATGAGCTAGCCGAATTCCGCAAGTAAGGTCTTCATTGTTTAGCGCAGCTTTCAAATTTGTGGAGTAACTGTTATCGGAGCGTGGATGTCTTTTTTTAGCTGGACAATTCTTTCCACCCTTCGGAAATGGTGGCTCTTGTAAATACTTCTTGAGACAACCTTGATGAAACAAGTGCCCGCAATAGACTCGCTCACAATGCATGTCGCTGGTGTCATCAGTTATTAGATCGGTGCAATCCTTCGGAAGGACAGCCTGGTCACAAATGGGACATTTCTCTTCGTAGAAATCTCGTGTAGCATCAATGCAAAACTGCAATGCTTTGTACAGACTTGGAACCGGCTGAAAAGGCTGTGCACTTTTGTCTTTTGCAACTCTCAGAGGTGGTTCGACACACTGCCGAGCAATCTCTTTTGACTGTCCATTAAGATACCTTAGGAGAACCGCTGGCAAATTTGTTTCTGCATCTCTCAATATAACACATTGTTTTGGATATTCTATTGGGACGTCTGCTTTGACTTTATAGTAGTAATACCCACCTTTAACACACAATTGTACACTCGAAGATTTCTGCTTCAACTTCAACAATTCATTCGCATTGCTTCCTAAAGATTTTTTAAGATTTAAAATCTCGTCAAACGCCACACAAAGTGGATTCTCTTTCAAATATTGCTCAATGAACTTAAGCACATGAATAACTTGAGGTTTGCCCAAAATTTCCTTTGCCTTTTTCTCAGCTAGATTGGCAAGTGCATCAAGAAATTTTCCAGAAAGTGTTCGGCTTTTGATTTCAACGAGAATCGGGGACTGCGGATAATTTTCGGGAAATCGCAGACATGCACTCAATTGGCGACTGTTGGTTTGTATAATATCAACTCGGACAAGCACCGCTGTGCAGGTAATTATTTTTGAGTTTTCGACAACATTTTCGCACAGTTTTTTTATTTCTTCAATCTCAAAATCAATTGTGCTCATAATCCTATAGAAAGGGTTTTTTGAATTCTTAAAACCCTGGCTGGAAGAGATGTTTTGTAAAAAATTTATTCCCGAAAATTTGTGTCCACAAAAAGATACAGAAGAATGACGAATTACAAAATATAGGAATTTAAATAAAAGAACATGATGATGAAGGAAAATGTGCACAAACAGGAAGATGACAGAGCGTAAGCAATGACGTAAATGTCATGTATTTTAATTGTACTGCAGCTATCTAGTTCTGTTCATATTCCTGTTTGGTATTTTGAAATTCTCGCATTATAAGAATTTTTTTTTATACGGTGTTCACACCGAAGCCCAAAAAATACTAAGGGATCTGGGTCTCACTCACATAAAAAAAAACCAGAAAAAAATGTAATTTAAAACGAAAATCAACCTGTTTTTTTTTAACCTAAATGAAATGGTAGGAACGTAAATCATACACATTTTTATGCAAAAAAAATAGATTTCTTTTGCTAAAATAAGAATAACAAATTGGCCTTCACGAATGATTATATAATTCGTTAAGACGAATATATTTTCCCCAAATGTCCTATATTAGTGATTAAAATCTTTTTTTTTTTGCATAAAAATGGATATGATTTACGTTCCTACCATTTCATTTAGGTTAAAAAAAAAACAGGTTGATTTTCGTTTGTTCGCTCTTATGCACACAGTGCATTTCCACCCAATGAAGTTCTAACTGTATCGTATCTTGTGAAATCTAAACGCGTCCATTCATGTACTTGAATAGATCCGTTCAAAAATATGGACAAACATTCAAGTTATCTTGGGATTTTAGGACGTCAGTTCTATAAACACACCAATATCATGCGACAACTAGAGTACTAGACACAAAAATCACACATTTTTTGTTTCGGATTTTTTTGGTTTTTTTTTGTCATCACATCATTTTTAAGAGGACTTGCTGCAGTTCTCGTAGCCACGTTGTTGTGCTAAAAACTTTCATATAGCTGAATTTTCAGGAATCAATAAACATGGTTTTGGATTTAGATCTCTTCCGCAGCGACAAAGGGGGCAATCCCGATAAAGTTCGTGAAAATCAAACCAAACGATTCAAGGACGTAGCTTTGGTTGAGACGGTTATTGCTCAGGACACCGAGTGGCGACAGCGTAGGCATCGTGCAGACAACCTAAACAAAGTAAAAAATGTCTGCAGCAAAGAAATCGGTGAGAAAATGAAGAAGAAAGAGCCTGTTGGCGATGACAAGGAAATAGTTCCCGAAAATGTAAAGAAAGACCTTACTGAAATTACTGGAGACGTTCTCAAAAGTCTGACTGTAAATCAAATTAAGGTAAGCTTTTTTTTTTTAAAGTAAGAGATTTTTCGGACCAGATTAGTCAATGGGGTTTTGTTTTGGATTTTCAGAAAGTTCGTGTTCTTATTGATGAAGATATGGCTGAAAACGAAAAGCTTCTGCAACAAGCCGAAGCCGCACGAAACTCAGCCTTACGTGAGGTGGGCAATCATTTGCATGAAAGTGTACCCGTTAGTAACGACGAAGACGAAAATAAAGTCGAGAGGACATTTGGAGATTGCACTGTACGGGCAAAATACTCGCATGTTGATCTTATTGTTATGATTGACGGTATGAATGCTGAAAAGGGATCTATAGTCTCAGGTGGACGCGGTTATTTCCTCACAGGGCCTGCTGTATTCCTAGAACAGGCACTTATCCAGCATGCACTGCACAGTTTGTACAAGAAAGACTACACACCCTTGTACACGCCATTTTTCATGCGCAAAGAGGTGATGCAAGAGGTTGCACAACTTTCACAATTCGACGAGGAATTATACAAAGTTGTCGGCAAAGGCAGCGAAAAGGCCGAGGAAGCTGGTGTGGATGAAAAATACTTGATTGCCACATCTGAACAACCTATCGCCGCATATCACCGCGATGAATGGCTACCAGAGGCTTCATTGCCAATCAAATATGCCGGACTTTCGACTTGCTTCCGGCAAGAGGTGGGCTCTCATGGTCGTGATACTCGCGGAATTTTTCGAGTGCATCAATTCGAAAAGGTGGAACAGTTTGTGCTAACCTCACCGCACGACAACAAATCCTGGGAAATGATGGACGAGATGATTGGCAATGCAGAACAGTTTTGTCAATCGCTAGGCATTCCTTATCGTGTTGTCAACATTGTTTCAGGGGCCCTCAACCATGCTGCATCAAAAAAGCTGGACTTAGAAGCATGGTTTGGTGGCAGTGGTGCATTCCGTGAACTTGTATCATGCTCAAATTGCTTGGACTACCAGGCAAGACGGCTGCTTGTGCGTTATGGACAAACAAAGAAGATGAATGCCGCTGTAGACTATGTGCATATGTTAAACGCCACCATGTGCGCTGCTACTCGCGTTATCTGTGCTATTCTGGAAACACATCAAACTGAAACCGGTGTTAAGGTCCCAGATGTTTTGAAAAAGTTCATGCCAGAGAAATACCAAGATGAAATTCCGTTTGTTAAACCAGCTCCAATTGACATTGAAGCCACAACTGCAACGACTAAAAAGAGCAAGAAATCCAAGGAAGCCGCTGCTTAAAAGTACATTTCCACATTAATACATCTTAACAGAATCTGCGAGGCATTTTAATGTCGATTTCTTTTTATTTTTTGCTTTTATTATTTACTACGATTTTTTAATGCATTTATCGGCAAAGCGTTGTATTAAATAAATTATCAAAAGCAACCTGAAATAAGTAATTTTTTTTTACATAAGAGATAAGATCAACTTATAAATAAAAAAAAAATGGAATAATTGAGGCGGCTTACGAATTCTGATAGTAATTTCGTTATGTAGGTATGTATAGAAATTTATTTAAATAGAAAAAAACAATGATTAAGTTTATATATCTTGATTTGGTGTGTAATCGGGCAGTAATTCCCAGATCTTCATTCTCCACCGTTGTCGACGTGCATTCGTTTCTTTTTCCAATTTAAGAATTTGTGGAAGCTGCTGCCAACGATCGACCACTTTCCATTTCAGGTGCCTTAAGAAAAATTAAAACTTTACTTTCAGCTCTTTTTAGTTAAACGTTCACGTGAATATTTTTTATTATTTTCGTCATTAACTATTTTTAAATAAATATTATTAAGGCTATGTACTAAAAAGACAAGAAATTAAAAAAAATAGTTTGTGACGATTTTAAGAAACATTTACGTGAGTGCAAAGATTGGAACGAATCAAATAGCAGAATAGAGCTGTTTGTCTATTTATTACGATCCAAGCCAATTTATCATACCATTCATGATGAAGTTCAGCTTGCTTCATTTTCACGTCTTCTATCATCTTTTGTAACTTTGTATAACCCAACCATCGAGTGATTATGGCTTGATTCAATTTCAACTCATACCAATCAATTGCCACTAAAAATTTACTTTTTTCTTCATTCAAATAGGTTATCCAAGCTTGAAATGCCGCTCGGATAACAATTTTGTCATGCAACTCACTAGCCAAATAGTTCTTTCGCTGGACTAATAACAAATAGAGGTTTTTCCAAGCATTAAATGTATTTTTTTTTAGTAATTGTTTTCTGAATGTATCAGATTTTTTCTGATTGAGTAATTTTATCTGAAGTAGTCTCTTAAAACCTTCCATTCCTATTCGACGAAGAAGATAATGCCGACAGAATTGTTGGGCCTTTTTATTGTTTTCGATTGCGCGTTGGCGTTCACGTTCTTTTAAAATTTTGGCCATTTTCTCTTTTCGGCGTTTCTCTTTTAAAAGCTCTATTCGCATTCGTTTTGCTTCTTCATCTTCTTGGCGCTATTTTTAAATTAAAAAAAAAAATGAGTCGATATTTTTGAATGTAAAAAAGCACATTTTGGAATTTTTTTTTTTCAAAAATATGATGTTAAAAATAACACTGCGGGTTATCGTGGATAAAATTTGACATGGAATTTTTCCCATCATTAAAATTGGGAACATGAATTGTGGTTGCAGTTTGTCTCGAAATTTATTAGCATAGAACTTGAAATATTAAATGCAACGAGACTGTTATTTTGATCGATCAATTTCAAGCTGTTTATAGGGAATAGTGGAAAATCGTTAAAATTTTAGAAGATGGGAGAAAATCTGTGGGGATTCACGATAGCATCTAATTACAATTTAACGTTATCTCTACTTTTATTTCAAGAGATTGGTTTTCAATTTAAATTTATATAAAAAACCAATGCACAAATAAGAATTGGTATTTTATAGTAATAACAAAAATGATAAAACATAAATATTATGTAAGTGTTTCTTTTAGTGCGATTAGTTCTGCAAATGAGGACACCTAAATGAAATTTTGTCATCCCCAAATATAATAAGAATAAGATATAAAGTATAATAATTTGCATAAGATGTGATAAAAGGCTAGGCACACAAGACAAAATAGGGCCAATTCCAAAGGTGGAAGGGACAATTTTCTGAAAATAAAATTTTGAGTTTAAAAATTAACTTCTGAAAAACTGTTCGCAAAAATTACTTGATTTTACAAATTGTCCTTTGTCTTGAACCTAGGCCTAGGCTTTTTGTCAAACCTTATACAAATCTTTGCCTTACCTTTGCCTCATCAGCAGCCATTTTAATAGCTTCTCGTTCAGCTTCTTGGTGAAGACGACGCTGTCGCGCTTGTTCATGCTTAACACTTCTAACAAGAGCACGTTCCTGCATGTGTGTCAAAAACTTAGGCTGTAACATAGCCCTACCCTGTAGTCGGGCGAATTCATCATCGTCATCATCTTTTAAATTGCCCATGATTTGTAAACATTTTGCCTTAGCTCGAGCCTTAGAATCCCCTGTACGAAGAGCATTTTTCAATTCAATTTTAATTTCTTCACGAGTTTCTTTGGCCTCGTCAGATAATTTATTTAGCTTCAGCTCTGTTATGAGTCGTTCTTGTCGTTCAAGTTTTAGTTTTTGTAAATCTATAATGTCTTGTTGTATTTTTATCCTAAAAAATAGAAAAGCACAAGAATCCTTGATCCATGGAAGCATAGGTTTTAAGAGTAACTTACTTTGATTGATATTTTTTCGTAATATTAATCGTTTGTATTTTGGTTTCTACATTCGGAGACCTTGTTACTTCCGATACTGCTTGTATCTTTTTTTCTCTTCTAATATGGTCCAGAAAAGTATTTATCTTATGAACTCTATCATTTCGACTTGAGAAATTCTGACGCTCAATTCTCTGAATGGTAGTATAGTGAATCCATTTAAGAAAATATTTTTTTAGAAGAAACCCACTTGAATGTGCTTTAGCCTGAAATAAATTCTCGATGGCTGCGTTTTGTTCATTTGTGATACTTTCGTTGGTCTCCTCTGTTGATATAGAGGTAGAATCTTTCTCAACAATTTGAACTTCTTGTTTAGGTAGCATATTTGTTACAATCAAAGGATCGATTACATTATTTTGATAGGGTGATCCATTTATTTGAAAGGTTTTATCTACTTCTTTCAATAGAGATTCATTCATTTGAATGATTCTCTCATCGTCTACCAGTGCACTTTCCATCTCAATTTCATTGAGTGCCTCTTCAGCAAGATCAGAAATAACAGAGTCAATGCCATTACTAGTATTTGAACATGTGGAAGCTTCTCTGCTATATTTAACTATTTCAATTTTGTCTTCAAAACGAACACAATGAATATCTGCGTATTCTTTTTGTTGTACAGTTATCGACTTTGATAAGCTTTTTTCTTCACTATCTGGGATATTTGTTGATTCATTTCTCACGTCAGCTCTAAAATTGTCATATTGCTTCATTGCATCCTCAGGAGCTTGAAAAAAATCTTCAATATGCCTTGTTGTGTTTTCAAGACTCTTAAGAATCCCAACGTTACTCAGTCTAAAATGATCACTATTCAAAGGTGTTGTTCTAATTTTAAATTTTTGCCGGTTCTTTTCCAATTGATCCCTAAACTTCGAAAGCTCATTCATTATATAATGTTCTTCAACTTCTAAATTATGCATAATGCATTTTTCTGTATTCGCTTTGTATTTTTTGACATAAACTGAGTTTTTATTTCGTTTCTTCTGAAACTACATATGTTGAGGTTTTATATGGGAAATAAACTTGAAAAAAAGTATCTTCTTACCATTTGATGTCTTAAATCCATAACTAATAGAGGATCTAAATTGTTTTTAACATCAATGTCACCATTTAAAAGATTTGTATTATTTCTTCCTACAAAGTCCATTTCGACAAATTTCTTTACCAAAGAAGTTTTCACATTCAAATTGTTTGTATGTTTCTTTCGTATTCTATCCCATCTTGTGTCTTTGTTTAAAGATTTGGTCTCAGGCCTGGTTACTGTCCAAACCATCTTCAAGTTATTTCGGTAACAAAATAATATAATTAATTTAAAATTGTTGAAAGCAAAACTTTTCACAAGATTCAAAATTCAACAGAACAGAACATAAAATAAAAAAAAAAAAACAAACAATTTGAATGACGGAGTTCTTATGGCAACCAACGAACCCGGAAAAAATTGTTTGGTTTCTAAAGCGGTCCCTAGACTATCAATATTATTGAACGATATATTACACAATATTATTGACTGGTACCCCACACTAAACAATATTTCGCACAATAAATCATTTGACAGTTCCTTATTTGTGCTTCAACATCATGCTCGATGATATGGATTATTGTTGTGTGGCAATTAATTTAATTCAGGGAGATGTTATCACTATGAAAATTCAAAACAAATGACAAAATATTGTGCAAACACATCCACAGACTATACAATAAATTTGGTTGTACAATAAATATCAAAAGGATTTTGATTTTGTACAATATATTGCACAACCCTTCAATATGAGCCTTAGACTCTCAATAATATTGTGCAATATCAAATATTGCACAATAATATTGATAGTCTAGGGACCGCTTAATGAAGATTGAAACCAAATAATTTTTGGTTCAAAACAAATGAAATGGAAAATATTTTTATTTTCATAAATGTGATTGAGTGAGGGTGTCGCATGAACCAGCTCTGTTAGTCAATTTATTGATATAAATTTAAAAGAATACATGATACGTTTAAAAGTTTATTTATCCCACCGTTGAAATACATTGCTTTCAATAATTAATTTAACTTTTGTGACTATTCTCAAATTGCCAAATAAACGCAATAATTTGTTAAAATTTAAACTCTTTATACTTCTTTGTGGTCTTAGTGGTATCAGCTTGTTGACGCTTACGTTTGGACTTCTGCCTGGCAACATGCTCTGCTAACATGTCAGACAAATCTTCCTTTTGTAAATGACTTTGTTGTTCACGCATTTGTTGCTCGTATCTCTGAGCCATGGCATCATTATCCAAATCCAATTCAGAAGGATCCAATGCCAATTCAACAGTACCCTCACGCTCAGGTGCTGTTCGTGTTGTTGTTGCTTTGCTAACACCGCTTATGTCATAAACATGAGTGGATGCCATCATAGATTGACCCAGACGATCGTTGCGTTTTTCAGGCAGAACTTGATATAGAACTGGCGTTTCATTGCTGAAAAAAGAAGTTTAGTTTAATTATTCTATACGGGAAGAAAAAACTTACTCTTCCATTTCTTGTTCAATTTTCTTTTTACGGAGCTCAATATTCTCTGGAGTTTCCATACCAGCGGGAACACTTGTCAGACCCGATGGAGTAACCAAACCTTCCGCCGGTGTGACAAGGCCACTTTCATCGGGTTGGTTAGACATATCTTCGCCTTCCTCTTCTTCCTCTTCTGAAGATTCTTCTGACTCAGATTCCAACTCTCCCCATTGATTGCGCTCAATATCTCCCTCATCAATTCCACTCTGTAATCATTAAACGAATTAGTTTTTTTTTGTTACCTAGATAGGAAGACACCACTTACATCGATATCCATCATATTTGTTCCGAAAACATCACCGTATAAAGGTTTACCATTCTCATCGACTGGCGGCTTACCCCAGCCTCCAGCGTGATATCCAAAGGACGTACCCTCTGGAATAGGAGCATTTAGACCAGGTATTTTCAAATTCGGATAGCTCGGTGGTGGTCCATAACGCTGCTGGGCAATCAGCCATGGTGGAGGAATTTTGTGTGAATTGGGGCCAACGGGCATAC
Source organism: Syrphus vitripennis (assembly GCA_958431115.1). Taxonomy (NCBI): domain Eukaryota; kingdom Metazoa; phylum Arthropoda; class Insecta; order Diptera; family Syrphidae; genus Syrphus; species Syrphus vitripennis. Next base: position 146,361,955 of record OY288108.1, on the reverse strand, counting down.
CCAAAGCAATGCGAAGTTCTTCAGATAAATCACCTGGTTTCTTTTCCTTAAGACGGGTCTCAAACTCCTTACCCTCATAATAGAGATCACCATGAATGGTCATACGTGGTTTGGTTTGCCACTTAAAGAATGCATCGTGTAGCTTCTGATAATCAATGTCAATCTTTCCCATCTTTGGGCGAACCCTTTCTCGCATTTTTGACTTCAGAGACTTGGCATCGTCTTTCTCTTGCAGAGATTCCCTCATTTCCATAATGCCGGTTTTCTTAATAAATGCTGGCAAATCGAAAGCCGGCTTTTCAATACCACGCTTTCCTTGCAAATACTTCCGTTTGAAGCACCAATGTCGTGGAACTTGCACTGTGTTTCTGTGGGCTTTTAATTGAACCAATAGCTTGGGATCCCGAGCTGTCACGTCATGCATTTCCACAACATCAGGGCGATTGACCAACTGCTTGAGTTCAGCTACACTTAAACGAGTAAGTTTCTTAAGCTTTCGCTTTGAAAGCTTCTCCTTGTCGTCTTTAAGATCCTGTAGGAAAGGGAAATTTTAATGTTTTTTAAAATGCATATTAATTTTTTGAATTTTTCTCACGTCTTCAAGATCGTCATCATCGTCATCTAATTCCAATTTGTCGGCTTTCTTTTTAGCTTCCAAGGCTTCATTCTCAGCGATTTTGTCTTTGTCAACAGGTTTGGGTTTGTTTTCCAGTTTGAATATCTCAAAAACTCTATAGAATTGGCGGTACATTGGAGCCAAATCCGCAATGGTTATTTTTTCTGGAATATACCTACACAAATATTGCAATAATTAAGTTTTTTTTGTAAAATAAATTGATCTTACTCTACTGTGACATCTTCATCGTCAATTTTCTCTTTACGACTACTCTTTCTGCGTTCAGAATCATCTTTTTTAGGTTCCTTTTCTTCCGGTTCTTTTTCCTCAGGGCCTTCCTTTGATTGTTGTATAACTTGTTGGCGAAGTTTACGGTTCTGCTTCTTTCTTCGTTTTTTCTTTTTGTTCTTTTCAGCTTTGCTTTGCTTCCCTCCTTTTTCACCAATACCGTTTAACTGAGTCTCAGTCTCATCATCGGAATCCCCATCAGCATCCGCATAATCTGTGCTAATTACACCACTTGGAATCATAGGTCTGTCATCGTCAGCACTAGCGCGGGACATGAGATCATCGACGTCCACATCGAATTGAGCTGCACGTTGATCTTTCAGAGCAAGCACATCTTCCAAAACCTTGGGTAAGATAACTTCTGTAATCTTCTTGTCTTCTTCATCGTCAGGTTTATCAATAGAAACTGACATCAAAGGGGGAAGAGCATCGTTATTTTGATTGTCTTCGTTATTTGACGAGGATTCTTGTCGAGCTGATTGCTGTTGTTGTGGTGGTTGCTGTTGTTGTTGTTGTTGAGGTTGCTGTTGCGGCATCGGTTTAGGTGGATTAGAGAGAGGTGCCTGCTGCTGTTGTTGCTGCATTGGCGGTGTCCAGTTTTGTGGTGGAGGTTGAAAGTTACCTGTAGGTGGTCCCATACCGGGTGGCGGACCCATACCTTGTGGTGGACCTATTCCTGGAGGTGGATTCATTCCTTGAGGTGGACCCATTCCTGGTGGAGGATTCAAACCCTGAGGCGGACCCATTCCTGGAGGCGGATTTATTGCCTGAGTCGTACTCATTCCTTGAGGTGGATTCATGCCTTGAGGCGGACCCATTACTTGAGGAGCCATTCCTGGAGGCGGACCCATTCCTGGTGGTGGACCCATTCCTGGTGGTGGACCCATTCCTGGAGGCGGTCCCATTCCGGCAGGTCTTAAATTAGGAGGAGGACCCATAGATGGAGGCATTCCTGGTGGCCCCATTCCTGGCGGATGCATCAACAGTGGAGGATGTGGTCCGCCCATCATTGGTGGCCTCGGTGGCTATTAAGAACAAGCATTAGAACAAGATGAATCATATTATAAGCGGTTTTTTACTTTACCTCTGGATATTGGTCACCCATTTTATCTTTTTTATTAGTTGTTTATACTCGATGAGGACTTTTTAATTAAAGATTTTTATAAAACCAAAAGTAAGCCAAAACTAGCAAAACGTTTAGTTAAGTTTTAATTGCAGTTGTCGCTAGCTGTCAACTTGACAGTTTGTGCTCGGCTAGAGGATTGCCGGATTTCTAATATGGCAATGCCGTCCCACTTGTGTGAAGTTCTGCAAGATTTGTCGCATTTTTAATTATATTAAAAATAATAATAATCTTTTAAATAAAAGCGAGTTAATTTGTATTTGTAAAATTAAAACTGTGTTCTAACAACATAATATTGGTCAATTAGTGCTATATAAAAAAAAGAAAAAAAAAACCGAAGAAAAAAGTATCCAACCAATGTGCTTCTGGGTAAAGATACAGGGTGCCGAAAAAACTTTAAAATGTTCAAGTTTGATTTCAAAATTGATAACTTATCCGAAGAGGAAAATATTTTGAATCATGTCGAAGAAGCTGTTAAAAATGTGTATGTATTTATTTTAAAGATTTTTATGATGAAAGTAACTAAACGAAATTACGGAAAGCCAAGTTTTTTTGGTATTTATGTTCGTGTTTTGTTATGTTTCCCATAATTACAATTTTTTTGTAATATTTCTTACACAATAATAGGAAAAAATTATGCGAAAGTATCATTTAATGCTAAAAAGATAAACAAACAACATTTGTTGCATTAACGGATGCTGTCAAACAAAAAAAATCATGCTTATGAAAGGTTTTTAGCCAATGGATATACTGAAGCCTTTTAACAAACGCAAATAGAAAATTATTTGTAAAATTTTATTTTGACCTCACTAAACTAATGAAGTTTGGGAGACCTAGCTTGTAGGTATATTTTTTTTAAGTTTTTTCATTTTGATTAGGGGCGAGTTATAGCGAACAGGAAAATGGATCAGGAAAATTTTTCTGATGGATTATTTAGTAAGTTCTCGATCGATTTGAAACACATAAGCTGAAGTAATCGATGACAAATGACAATTTTAATGCACTATGTAAAAAAAAAATTTATTGAACGTAGGATTTTTGATAAAAAAGCATTTGTTTATTTTCCTGATGCAAGTTCATCAGGAAAACAAATAAATGCATTTTTATCAAAAAACCTTTGTTCAATCAGTTTTTTTTTACATAGTGCATTAAAATTGTCATTTGTCATCGATTACTTCAGCTTATTTGTTTCAAATCGATCGAGAACTTACTAAATAATCCATCAGAAAAATTTTCCTGATCCATTTTCCTGTTCGCTATAACTCGCCTCTTAGTAAAACTTTATTTTGTGCAACAAAAACGACGTAAAATAGTAAAAGTCTGATGTTTTTCGTGCCTATGTAAAAATTTGCTTCTTTATCAATGGATCTGCTGCACGTAGTCAATATACCTTATTTTTTCGCATTTAAATTAATAAATAGGTATTATTTATATTTAAAAAAAAAATAATATTTTTGAACATGTTAAATACAATAGAAGTGATGAGAACTCTATGGAGTGTTATGAATCTAAAGAAATAAAACCATCATCGAATATTTCTGAAAATCTGGATCTCTACAAAGCCAATTCCATGGAAGTTAGTGCTGGAGAGGTAATCTTAACATATATAAAATCTGGTGATTTATTACAATTCTTCGACAACCAAACAACTAAGGATATTACAAAAGCTGAAGAATGTCATTCAGACTTAATACCTGGAGTATACGAAGGTTGACTTTATTAAACTAATCAATTGATTTTGATGTAAACATTCACATTTATTTTTATAGGTGGAGCTAAAATCTGGGAGTGTACTGATGATCTTATTGCATACCTTTCAACTAATTATCCTCCACAGAAGATAAAATCTAAGCGAGTTCTTGATTTAGGGTGTGGATCTGGAGTATTAGGAATCTATGCACATAATGGTGGAGCGATTGTCCATTTTCAAGATTATGTAAGTAATTATTATAGAATGACCGTTATAACGATTCATGAATAATTATTTTGCAGAACGAAGATGTCTTAGAGAAAATAACTATACCTAATGTATTTTTAAATCTTTCCGAAGATGTACCTAATAATTTTGAAAAAATCAAATTTTACTCTGGAGATTGGCTCAAATACACTGAGTTGACAAAAGACGATGAAAAATTTGATATTATTTTGACTAGTGAAACCATTTATAATCCAAAAAATCACCAAAAACTGTTAGACACTTTCGATGTGAAATTAAGTGAAAATGGTACAATTTTGCTAGCGGCAAAAATTTATTACTTTGGAGTGGGAGGAGGTCTGAGACAATTTGAAGAGTTAATTAAAAATGATAAAAGATTTCAATCAAAAAATGTGTGGATTTCTACAGAAGGACTTTCAAGAGAAATATTACAAATAAAGAGAATAGTTCAATGAGTTAATTTTTATATGAATAAAAAAGCACGTACAAAATTGTCAAAATTTGTTTTTTTTTCTGTAAGCTGTTAATGTTATATATAAGGACTGTAAAAAGCTTAAATGGTGCTATATAGTATAAAAGAAACTATATTTGTGAGAGAGAGCCTTAACCAAATCTTGCTTCATATCACGGATTCTTCAAAAAAAGTGGGTTGCATGTTTCACATTTTTGTTCTCAAATTTGTGATAAGTAATTGCATTTTAAAACCAGTTAGTTCACATTGGGTTAAGTTTCAGATTCAGTGGTCCTGGTCCGAAAACACAACAAAACCGAAATCAACTAATTACGTAATATTCGGTTGCACAAATATTCAACAGGATTTAAAATGTCATTTTAAGATTTAAAGCCTGTTACAATTTTGAAATTGTTTAGTGAAACCGGACATAGTTTTATATACAACTGTAAGCAAATTGGCCCTAACAAATTTAAAATTAAAACAGATTTTGTTTGAGTCACTCTATTTGCACAGTTTCATGTTCAATTATATAATACCGTTACCGCATGCTGCCCATTCGAGTTCCATTCGTCTTAAAATTGAATTGCCTTGTGTGCCTTTTGTTGTTTTCCCCGAGAGCAATACTAATAGTCTGATCAGACCCTTTTCATAATTATGCCCAGTAAAAGCTTTGTTCAAATTTTCGAATTTAGTCAGCATCCACTCTTTTTTTTATTAATCCGATATTTAGCAAATGCTAAACACTTTAACTTTACTAGAAAATTTGCTTGAAACAATGAGGCTATTTGATGTATTTACCGTTAAATAAGACAAACGTCAACTCTTGTTGGAAGAGTAATCGAAATCAGATGCAATAAAAGCGTTCAGATACATTTTTCTATAGAAATGAAGTCCAAATATTTTACTGTTACACGGTATTCACACCAAGCCGAAAACACGGTTTTCGACAAAACATCGGTTTTCGATAAAAACCTAATCGAAAACACAAGTTTTCGCATACATTTTTTGTAGCTTCAGGTTTTCATAAACGACATGTTTTATATAAAACCGGTCGAAAACGTGTGGAAACTCATAGATTAACTAAATCAAACACACCTATGGAATGTTCAGCGCCCAAAAATCGACAAGAAAGAAATTGGTGGAATGCTGTCAAAAGAAATTAAAAACAGCTGACTGTCTAGTTTTAATTTGTTTTCTTGATAAACTTTTTGTGGTAAGTAATTTCTTTCTTCTGATTCTCATGTAAGAGTTTTCAGATAAGAAAAGAAGTTTAACAAAATATTCATGTTTTCTTCAATTTTCTTTCTATGTATATAAATTAGTTTAATTTGTTTAGCATTCATTTATTGTTGCAAATTTATGTGAACACAAATAAGTTTTTAAATTTTCAATACAAAATTTGACAGTAGTGTTGTCAAAAAATTGAAATGACAGACGAAAACATGTAATATGCAGTGTGAACGCTTTTCGTGTTTTCGAAAACTTTTAGCTGAAAACCGCGTTTTGAGTTTGGTGTGAAAAGGCTATTATATTTTATTTTTTTTACGTTTGTTTTCTTTATATTCCACAGTTTGATTTTATTGTTTTAAATACACATATTTTTTCAATCAATTTGATGCGCCTCTTGATTTTGATTACTCTTCCAACAAGAGAGCTGTCAACACTTTTTTTAATCGTCACCTGGGGAAAAAATCTGATAGCTCTGTTTTATAATTGTCGCCGTGACAGAACTACGTCGGTTTGGGACATGCTCATTGTATATAAATTTGCAGATTTCATATGCAAAGGACATGCTTTAATTATAGCAGTGATAACTTCTGTTTGTTATTTTTTCATAAGACGCGCGTCGAGACGCCCTTCCATTGTGTTCAAGCATTATCTTGAATCTTGACATTAACAAGAATATAGAGTCTGCCTTAAGTTTCTGGCTGTCAATTTCCATCCAACTGACATTTGATTTCTGTCTGCAGCAATAATTTTGTTCATGTTTTTTACTTCGCTGCAGTGGTAATCGAAGAAATTGCATATTTGTTCCTTATTTTTTTTTTCTTTTCTATTATTGAATAATGCATGCAAGAAAAAATCGTTTCGGCTAGTGGAGCATGTGTCGAGAAGTAATTTTCCTATTCTGTATATTCCATGCATCACCCAAATGGATAATCAGCACGTAAAAATAAACAACTGCGGATCTAATCAAATTGATGAGACTTGCGAAGACATCGATCCTCTTTGCTGCTGCGAGTATTTCAACAGAAACGACGAACGCTATCACATACTAGAATGTTGTTGCAATTGTACTGACTTTGATCAAGTATTCGATAGGTCTGTAAAGATAGCATATAATTAAATTTCGTTTTATACTTTCTTTTCTCTAATTTCAAAGATTAATTTGCTGCAAAAAAGTCGATCCCAAACACCGCATTGGAATGTTGCTAACATTTCAAGATCGCCTACGCGTTCCTTGGCAAGGAGGAGCAAAACAAATATCCTTGGATGCAATTGTCCCAATGCTTGTCATCCCACTCGTGATTGGAATTGCAGCAATAAACTCTGACACTGCGCTTATAATGTGCATCGCAACCACATTGTTACTTGGCTATTGCTACTACTATTTAAGACGCACTGTGCCGAGAAGCAGATTTTTTGTTATGTGGACATTTTGGTCAGTTTTCTATTTGATCATTTTGTTTGAGTTCACTGTGCCAATGATGGAATTGCTACCAGAGGAGAACTTCTTTCTAGTATTGCTGGCATCAATCTCAATGTTCTCTTTCTATCGAGTAAAAACCCGAGCAAATCTGAACCATGTTCCCGTGGGCATTGTCTCTGAAGATGAACTTCCAGACATAACAGAAGAACAGACGTCTTTGCTAATTGATAACAGTGAATCAGATGAAGGCGACCATCATCATCCGAACGTTTGCCAAGTCTGTCACAAGTACGTCCAGCCACGTACATTCCATTGCACAGTTTGTCAAGCATGCGTTGAACGTCATGATCATCACAGTTACTGGCTAGATTGTTGCATCGGGGACAAAAATCACTTGTACTATTATGCTGGCCTAGTTTCAGCGAATTGTGCTCTTTTGTTTGGATCTAACCTCGCTACAACCGCTGTATGCCACCCTGTGCTGGTTTTTAAGATTATGGGCGTTCCAGTATTAGTTCCTGATGATTGCAACGATGTATTCGATGATTATGAGTATGTTGTTTTTTAGTTTTTAGAAATCTGATAGCTAATTTGAGTTTCTTTTGCAGAACAAGCCTAGCCTTCATCATGGCGATCTATGCGCTTATAATGAATTTCTTTGTATTGATTGCTCTTGTTATGCAAACATATTTGGTCTCCAAAGGAATAACTCTATCTGAATGGAGACGTGGACAATCTGGAAACAGGAGAAGTATTTTATCTAATCTGAAGTGCTTTTTTATTGGAGGCACATATTAAGATGTCAATTTTTTCTTTTCCCGATTTTTCACTTCCAATTTGAATCTTGTTGCAATTAAATAGTTCTATTATTAATGATCATTTTAATGATTGCTTGGAAGGAATATCCAAGTCTGGTCTAAGTTTAAGAATGTTTTTGCTAAAAAATTGATTTCTCATTTCATTTAATTTTAATATTCAACAATTTCAAAAAATATTTAAACAAAAAGAAGTATAAATGAATATACTGCTATAAAAGCACAAAAAAAAAATAGGTGCTTATATTTACGTATTCTGTAGAAAATGATTACTCATCGTATTTAGTTACTAAGATATAACATAAAATTCAACTTAAAATAAATTATTTATTAGTCACTATAACCAAAACATGCCTTTTTCTTATCGGGTTAAAAATTTTAAGAATAAAAATTTAACATAGGGGTTTTCCTTTTTTAAAAACACTCAATAACTGTGTATTTACTACACCCATTAAAATCTGATATTTTTCGTTGTGTTGGCAATTCAACAAAATAATGCCATTGAAAAATGCCTGTAGTTTGGAACATAAAGCCGACATGTTTGATAAGATAAAATTCTGAGAGGTCAAAATAAGTAGGCGAAGTGATAACAGCGTCAAAATTTTCATATCGAAAGGTTTATCATTCGTAAACACAAATATTCGAACTACTTTGTTTCACACTTCTTATTTTTTAATAAATCAATTTATCCATTAACAATAAATAAAATGAATCATCAACAAAACGTACCCTAACGTATGGACTGCATGCAGTTCACCATCAGCATCACAATAATATGATCACTAAAATCTTGGGAAGTTTATAAGCAGATGAGAGAAAAGGGGTTTGTATCATGTATCAGCATTGCTCTCTCTTTGTACGAAATTGTTTTCATACCCATCCAATTTTCTCTTATATGTCAATTGTTTCTTGCGACTCTCTGCTTCCACTTATATAGAAGTGGTTGCATTCGCCTTGGTCTGCCATGGGACAATTTTGGCTTTCATTTTGTTAGCTCCAAATATAAAGGTTCTTCGGTACCTGTCATATGAGGCAACATATTTATCTCGAAAAGGGCTCTTAAGATTTTGATGAAACTTTTATATTATTTTGTAAGCAATTAAAATTATTTAGTTAAATACAATTTTGCAAAAAAAAAAACTTTATTAACGGTACCTGCCATAGAACCTAATTTTTGGTTTTCGATTTTCTAATAAATGGGTAGATGAATTGTGATCAAAATTTTCAAAAAAAATATCTTGGATTTTTAAAAAAATCCTGATTTTGTTCACTAAACCTGCACTGACTCGTTTCCGTCTGCAGCTTTTATGATGTATTAATGCTCAGCTACATAATTTGAAGCTGATAGGGAGCTAAAACGTTTTATAGTACATTGAATGAAACGCGACGTGTTTATGTGAATCAATTGTACCTACTTGTTGAATTATGAATGATAGAAATGATTTGCTTTAGATCTAATCCATTTTTGGAGCATTGATTCTTTTCTCTTTATTCTTTTTTTTTTGTCGACACTGCTGCTCAATGAAAAAGAATTTGTGACAAATGCACTTTTTTTTTTCTGTTTCCCTCTTGTGTTTCAAACAAATTTATCTTTTTTTTCAAAGTTTTTCTGACTTCGAGATCTATAAAATAGATTTTTCTGTTTGTTTCCGTTTGAATTGTTAATTTGGTTTTTTCAAATACACTTTTTAAAGTACTCGAACATACAATCTGTTACCATTTTTTCGTTAGGATTTTCACTGCGTTTTATTTCTTGTTCATTCGTTAGAATATGACAAAAATAGAGCACTCCTTATACTTATTTTATCCCACAGTGTTTCATTTTGTCAGATTCACTACGAAAGAAAAAGTGTGAGAACCCGGAGGAAAACGCATAGAATAAAAATCACAGGTAAATGTGTATACCACATTTTATTTGAAATAGTTTTCGTCGGTAGTACCAGGCGCTCACCATTGCAGTTATTATTATAATTTTCAATTTATATGGTCATTTTAATGTTCCTTTGTGCTTTGTGAATAGCAAATCAACAATTAAGAACTCCCAGCTGCATAAATTCCTCTTTTACCACTTGCATCGAAACAACTTAAAACTTATTTTGGCCGTCCGAGCACGTACATGAGAATGATTTCCAAAAAAAAATACAAGTACTTTTTAGATCAACAAATTTTTAATTTATTAATTTTTCATAATATAGAACTATTTCATATATTTTATATACTCATTGTATGCTCTTATTAATAATATATATCTCCATGTCATTGAATTCTTACATAGCTTTAATAATCATAATAATAATTTTATAATAGTTATTTTCCTTTTAATTTATATTTATAATTTACAAGTTTTTTTTTGTTTTATTGTTGAAACTACAGATAAAGAACTGAAATGAAATGCATCCTTTTTGTATGTCCTTCACTTCTTGTTATGAGGCTACATTTTATTTTATTATAACTTCATTATAATAATAAAATTTAATAATAATCAAACCAAAATAAGGAAGAGTTAAGTTATTAGTACTTATCGGCTCTTCAAAATAAATGTTTCATTGTGTTAGGTATTCATATTTAATTTTTACTCTGAAAGGAATGTTAACTTTGGTATCATTTTTGTTTTTATTAATTCATTTTATTCTTTTCTGAGTCAACACATATTTTGCAATTTTTTTATGTTTTCAAAGATTTGTTTATAAAAAAAATATATATAAAGCATGTGAATGCAATAAATTTAAAGTTTAAAACACCAAATAATTTGGTGTCAAGATGTGATGTGTATTTTTTTGTTTGCATTGGTTTTAGCAGTAGGTTGTTCATTATAATCTAATAAATTTGTTTCAGCTACTGCTTAAAAATACGTTTCTGCATAGTATTATACTGTAAGTATCATTTATTCGTTTTTTTTTTAATTCTATTTTTATGTGTATGTGCCCATAAGATTTTCGATTTGCTTGTAAAAACAATAGAAAATGTAAAAAAAAACGAAAAAATTGGGCGTATTGCACAAAATAATGTGTGATTTTTATGTTTTCACTTAGAAAATAAATTCAATATACACAACTTAAAAATGAAAATAATAATAATTCTCTTCACAATAAATATTTTTCCAAAAAGTAACAAAAAACTTTAATTTCAATTTATTACACTACCAACGATTATTTTTTTTAAATTTCACTTTAAAATAATTTAATTTGCTTAAGAAAATATTCTTATTCATAAAATATCTATGTAAAAACCATTATAAATATAAATATATATATATATATATTATTTATATACAGATAAGGAATAACATCAAAATGTTTACATACAAAAATCTCTACAATAAACATTTTTTTGTGTGACCAATTCAAACTTTAAATGTCGGTTTGCAAATTTAGATATAAAAAAATAACCGAAAAAGTTTTAATCCTTTTTTAATAATTGACAGCTTTTAAAATTATCAAAATTTCGAGATTTAAGCTCATTTTGTGATTGAGTGGGCTACTTTTCTTTGCTTTGTTGAAAGAGATGGGATGAAAGGGGATCGTTTGAAAATTTGATGATTTTTGCTCTTATAATATATATTTGGTGTATTTCTTGCAAAAGGTAATGAATTTTATACTTGTCTAATATTCGTGCAAGTAAATGTATATGTTTGTCTATTTACAAGGCTAACATCTAGACTTTGGACTTCGACTTGTGTTTGATTGGCAAACAACAGCAATAGCTTACATTGGTGAGATCGAAAGCGGTGCAGTTGCTGTTTCTGGCATATATTCTTTCAGAAGATCTCGCAACCTCAAAATTTCTTTACCAGCTGCCGCAAGATCACCCTGTAGCGAAAGTTCGCGTTCTCGTAATCGTTTAATGTCTCTTTGACACGTCTGGAAGAAAATTTTTGAAAATTAATTATGAACGAATAAAATAAATAAAACCAAAATAAAACAAATTTAACAAAACTAGATAATGGCTTTTTAACTCTCTTAAATGTTAAAACTTGGACTTACCACATTCTGTCTTAACAAGTCAAGCTTATCGCATTTTAATCGAGTGACTTCCTGCGTTAGATTATCAATAACCACCACAGATTCGTTGCTCGGTGAACTTCCCATGACACCTTGTGAGCCATCTAAACAGATGGAGCACGCTTTAGTCGTCGCATCTGCTGATGACATCGATTCAAGTCCAGTATCACTATCAATATAAGCAGCGCCACCATCCATATGCCCCATTATCGGATCAAGATCAACACTATTCAAACTGGAATCATCACTTGTCTCAGACATAGTGGCAAGTCCATTGGCGTTTCCGTTTTGTAGATCTTTTGAGACATTTCCAGCGTTGTTGTTGTTATTATTACTAACTGTTGTGATACCGCCACTGCTTAACGGACCACGCGATGTGATATCCGGTGATGATGAAGTCGAATCATTCGATGACTTTGACTTCGATGAGGATTTTGAACCTGTTCGACTGCATGTCTGGAAAAAAATACGAACGAACAAAAAATATATAAATACAAATTAAAGATTCTAAATAAAGTATTTATAACTTACATTAAGATTAGGAGTCTCCGTCAAAGTGTTGTCCTTTTTTGTTTTCGTGTTGACACAGAATTTCTCACCGGAGTTCGCTGCGATATTGCTCGTATCTATGCTTGGTGAGCGAACTTTCATAATGAGTGCCTTTTTGACCGTATCCATGAATCTGCTACCAGCACTAACAGTATCCGGCTTCGGAGTCGTTTCTGGTGTAGGGCTCGCAGCACTTCCAGTTGACATGTCTGATCCGAGAAACTCTCTCGTTTTCTCTTTCAGCTCATCAACTAAATTCTTAAGCAATGAGGCTCTGGTTCGCAATTCAAGTTGGGCGAATTTTTCGGCCTTATAACAAGCATTTTCCGCGTTAATTAGTTTTGTGAGTATGAATTCTTTGAATTCTTGACCCTTTCGGAAAACCGCTGGGCTGGGTAGTGTTGGACCGAAAAATGGAACATCATCACGGGCTGTCACACTCACCTTATATCGAGTGTTTGGAGAGTTTGGTTCGAGTGGTTGCACCACAATAAAGGCATGCAAGAAGTGACTTGCAATCATGTCAGGGGAGAACGGAGTGTTGGACTCTTGAAACACTATAGCCACAATGTCATTTCCAATGTGTCGTTTTCTCTGTAACTGCTGTGGATCACCTTCGGTGAATGGCAGTAATGTTGAGACATGGAACATAATTTCTCGTTCTTTGAAAACATCAAAGATAGCAATTTCTCCAGTGTGACCATTTTGTATATCCAATCCACCACGATATCCCTTGTGATCTTTCAATTTAATTCTCTGCCCGAGAACATCGAGGAATTCCTCAAAAGCAGGCGATGAATTGGTATTAGAGAAGAGTTCCTCCTCAGTTGTTTGTCCAAATCTTTGGTAGAGAACACCGAACTTAAAGCTCGATACTAAAACATGTTCGTCATAGTTAGAGATCAGCTGTGATGCCTTCGAGCATACAACTGGCATAAAGTTGTCCACATTTATTTGCGCATTAAGTAACCGTGCCATTTTGAATGGACTTGGATTTGGGCTCAGACATGAAAGTGGGATTAACTCATGCATTGTCCCCGTCTGAAGCCGCAGAAGAATACGAACGTGTTCTTGATTAGCAACATTTTCATGTTTGATTGATAACAGAACAGGGCCTATTTGGTCGTCGTGTGCTACCAAATTAGAGTGATCGCGAGCAACATAGAAACGTCGATAACATTTGGCGGTATCATCGGTCTCAAATTTAGCCATCCAAGTAGCCTGTGGCAATACCGGATTGCCACGTGAATCAAACGCACATTCATGATCTGTACCATCCATCCAATAACCACCGTTGGCAGGCAAAATGATCATCGAGTATGGGCTTGGTTTGCTTAGAGCATCTTCCAGCAGACGCTGTGAGGCTGGTATAGTCGATACGATCGACGATTGTGAATTTCTGAATTGATTATTTGCGAGATTGTTCTGTTGGATGCCACTTAGTTGAGGTGACGCTGGTGTTGATGTAGGCTGCGTGCTCATAGAGCGGAGGGTACATCGTGAACCGGAGTGTTGCAATCCATTCATGTGATGTTCATGAGATGAATGCGGATTGTGAATGCGTTCATCGTTGCGATTCTGAAAAGAAAATTTTTTTATAGTTCGATTTAATATTGAAAAGGATATAAATTTGTTAATAATAATTAATCAACCACATCCCGGAATGCACAAGTTTTTTATTTTGAAAACCAATATGTAATGTGTTGAATAGTTTATTTATATAAAACGTTCAATCAATTTGAATTTGAAAGTACAAGGTATATTTTATCCTACCGCTCCTATCCTCTTGGATTTTCTACACCATGAAGAAATTATGACCAGACGCCTGTATGTAAATAACCATTTAGCGTAGGCGGTACCTACGAGTTTACAGCAACTATCCTCTGCCATCAACAATCATAAACTAGGTATAATTTACATGAAGAATTAGAACCTTTTGCAAAAAAAAAAATTCTTTGCGCTCTGAGCATTTTCAACGGTAAGCTTATACACGAAGCACTGACAATAGAAATAGCATACGGCATAAATCATGTTGAAAATGGGTTCTTTTGAGGTTAAATGCATTTATGGAATATCGATTATTATAATTCAAATGTGTTTCAGAAATGGGCATTGAATAGAGTAGAGTAGTGTAGACAATATGTCTCTCTATATTGAGACCATAAAGGTAAATGTAAGTCAAGTAAAATAGACAAAACAAATTGTCAAAGGTCATGTTGAAAATATTTACAGTGGTGTTTATAGTTACATATCACAAATAAAAAATACTGGCAAGATTTGAAATGATATTTCAGGGAGAATATTTTTTCTGCAGGAAAATTTTGCTTTTCAACTTTGAAAAGTTTCGAGGATACTACTGTACAATATTCGTAACTTATTTGAAGTAGCTGTTTTTAGTTAGGTTGGGTCAAGTGCTAGGTATAAACATCGTTGCAAGGATACCATTGTTGTTATTTTGAAGCACCCATTGACATCCAATCTATATCACTTGAAAATTGTCCCAGTCCACATGAATGGAAGTAAGAAAAAAATATGTGTCGTACTTCATTGAATTGACCAATAGCCTTTTAAATCGTTTTTAAAAATTACTAAAATATCTGCCTCATGGTAAAAACACGAACTCAAAATATAAAAAAGAACCAGTTATAATGAATTATAAAAAATGCGAAATGCAAATTATCTTTTCCGAAATCTGGAATTCAAATTATTAAATTTTGAAGTCTGAAAATTGCAGCATAAAGTTTAATTGACCTCTAAGCTATTCGTAGATTAAAACATTTGTACATATGTAAGCCCAACAACTAATATATTAGTTTCTCATTTGAATTGCATGAAGGCCGAAACTAATGGAACTGATAATTACATATAAATACGAACGGAACATCGTGAGATGTCAATGAAAAGATTATCGGATAGCAATAAAGAAAGAGGCGGGATTATTATTGCTTTTTTTTACAAAGTGTTATAATAAGGGTTTCTAATTAATTAGTTAGACTTTTTGGTTATTATAGATCAAATTACCATCAATGCTTTCCTTGGTCTAATAATAATATATTTGGGTAGGTATTGGATTTCTTGAATGCTTTTAGGAACATTAGCCTAATAGATATCATTATTGGGGACTGGGGAGCTGCCATACATTTAAAACGAGTTAGTTCTGGTTGTTCAGAGCTTAGGATCAATCTTGCATGACCAGACACTATGCCATCATTATTTCCTTAAAGAATATTTTTCAAATTGTTTTGTCTGTCTTTCCTGGCGGAAGCTAGAAGTTCTTGAAAATTAAATGCTTTGCAGGTTAATATTTTTCTTGGGTTGAATGATATACATACATCCATACGAACATGTTGAAAAAAAATTGCGAATTGGGAAAAAAATCCGACTTCCTTCGGTTGAACTACATATATGTAATATATGCAAAGATTTTGGCATGAAAACGGATAAAAGGGTTAAATTGATTAATGGCTTGTGAAGGAAAGTATAGATAAACTAAATACTTGCATGTTTGGTCGTTTTCTCAGGGTAATATTTATACAAAATCAAAAGTAGAGGTAAAATTGATACAAAATTATTTTTACTACAATATTTGTTACATTTTTGCTTGTCATTTGTTTATATTATATCTAAATTTAAGTAATAGAAAAAGTTTTAGGAAGAAAAATTACTGTCGAAAGCAAATGTGACGAACCAACAAAGAGAGACTTCCTAAGCCACCAAAAGAAGAAGTCAGCTTATTGCCACAAGTGAAATGAATAATATCAGCATTTCTGTTTCAAGGAAATAAGTTGTTTTGAACCCGGACATAATATCGACTCGCCCAAATGCTTAAAACTCGCAAAATCTATTCTTTGACATAAAGTAAATACCTACAACAGTACAGTTTTGTTTCTTTATCGTTAAATTGAAACAAATTATTAAAAAAACTTTTGTCTTGATAATCTATTATCAATTACTAGACAAGATGTCTTAATTTAATTTTAAGGTGGACAATATTACAAAACAACTACGACTTTAGTTGAATATCAATGAAGTGGACAACTCTACAATTAGATTTCGAATAGCTAATCCACATTCTAAATAATTTTGCACAGACCGTAATTGCATACAAAATACCCAATAAAAGGGTGATTCACCTCGAAAAGAAGAAAGTGGCTTAAAATTTGGCCATTTATCTTGCTCAAATCTCCCGCTAGTGACGGTTTAATCAAGGCAACCTTATAATGGAACCATGCGGCAATTCCATTAGAGATCAAAATCATCATCTATTCTCCCGCTTCTGTGCGGTTTAGGTTAAGAGTTTCAATTTTTACCACCAAATCGGATACACATAGCAGCTGGTTGACTGGTGTGGAGCGACACCGACACAGCAACGATGGGGGTTCAGTTCAAGTGAGGAAGCGAATGACTCATCGACTACATTTCATGTATGTTTTAAGCAGTTCTCGAATCTATCTATATAACCATCCATCCATCGGTACGCAATTGTTTTGATTCAACCCTTATATTTTTAATGGGGTGGTTCAGATGGAACATTGCCACACATAAATAAATAAACCTCGCAACGTTGGCGTACTAACAGCAATGAGGGTGGCAATGATGGGTAAAGTGCCGCAAAGAAACCATTGAAATGTTACCAATCTAGGTCTGATAAAAGCACACAAAACAAATAGAGAAATACTCGACGCTCGAGCTCGAGGATGAAGGTAAAAAGTTGTGCCATGCCATCCCATGATTGCAGAGAAGGTATGACTGTGAATACAGATATGAAGTAATCTAAATTCCAGAACTGCATATATACCAAACAAGCAGCTGTTTGAGGATGTTTCCCAACTTGTCAATCCCGCATGTTTTCCACATATAGATAGTTGTATACCACCAGTGATGATATTGGAAGTGGCAACAACTCAGTACTATAAAAAATGGTATGGGGATCCTTTGCCAAAAGCAAACTGTTGTCACTCAAAATGCACCGTATAATAAAGAAAGGGAAAGAATCTCCTTTTTTTATAACGTTCTCAGATACAAAAAAGCGTTCGTTGTTATGGCAAAATCTATTCTCCTTTTGTTCATTCCTTCTTTCCTTGAATTGTTCTTGCAAAAGTTGCAAAACTATCTAGCATTGTTCTATTCTTCGTTTATTTTATACCTATGTATGTTTTTTTGTTGCTATGGTTTATCGTGTACTTACCCGTTGATTATACGTTCAGCATAGAGAAATAATGGTCTCAATTAAGATCTAAAAGATTTGCTGTGTGATGATGATGATAATGGTGAGGCATGGTATCAAATAATCTTGATATGCGCTTTTTGTTGTTGTTAAGTTCGACTGCACAGAAACTATATGTATATGACTTGAACCATTATCAACGTTCTATTCGCTTTTTTTTTTTTCATTTCTAGATTGAAACTCATAATACGTAAAAACAATATCATTTTCTGTTCTTGTGGATTTTTATTTTGTTTCCAAAATAAATTCATAGAAAGCCAGGAGCATTCTTGACAATCCGAAATCAAGAAATTTTGTTGGAATCTTGCCAAAAGTCTGAAAATCTAAATTTAACAACTTCAGATAGGAAAAAGACAGGCCATCTAGTTTGATTGCATCTCTCTTGTCTATGTGTGTAAGGGTTGGGAAGAAGGGACTATAGATACTATGTAATGTACCTATTCTTGAGTTAAAAAAAAAAAAAACTATTTTAAAAATAATTCATGAAGCCTGTTGTTTATATCAATGGAAACTTGAGTATCTCTTAAATTGTTTGATTTTTCTTTTAATATCATTAAAAATGAACTCGTATTATGTATTTTGCATGTTTCTTATTAGCAGGGCTTAAACGACATATTTTACTTCCCTTTACGTATGTAAATTGCTTTCAAAAAGAAAGTGGGACAAATTTAAAATTCGGTTGCACCAATATTTGCATCGGTCGTCACGAATATTTCGCATATTTTTGGTGTTCGCTCCGTTTTCAAGTGTCTTTTGCCAGATTCACATCTGAAATGGTTGAAAACATGTGTGTTTTTCACTATTAGCTATCAAAACCTCATACGAAAAAAAAAAAACAAAAATTTGTGAAACTTGGTGGAAATTATCGTTACCAAGCAGGCATAGTTTGTACACAGATGGACATTTAAAAGTGTTAAAAGATTTTTTTTTGTTTCTGAATATTTATTTCTTAATTCTAAAATATGACAATTACTGATTTTTTTTTACAAAACAAAATGAACAACAAAATTTTAATGAACTTAAACTAAAAGTGAAAATTTCACTTTCTATATAATGTTCTCTGACAATAGGCTAAAATTTAATTCATATGCTAATTTTGTTCCATTTAAATGACTCTATACACGACACAAGATTTTTTTGTGTTTCCCAATACATAAAGTAAAAGTGAGGAAAAAAAGTTACCTTTCATTTTATCTATTTCATAGATTTTGAACAGTCAATTCGTTCAATGAACTATACACAAATTCTTGGTTCGAATAAATAAATTAGCTTGATGTTAATTCCGGTCCAGAGATTGATTCTTTGAACAAATGTATGTACATATACATATATCATGATTCTATTGGGATGATAGGGATTCCAATGGTAAACTTTCATTTCTCCTGTTGAAGAATGGCTAATGACTTTGCAAAAGCAGGTAAGCATGACAAGAAATACCATTTGGAATGTTTAAGGTCGTTTGCTATTCAATAAAAGATATCTTTTATACTCTTTATGAGATGCCTTCTTTAACCTCATTATTGCTCATTAAGTTCGGTCGTTCGTTAGAAAACGGCGCAACGAACAGAAAATTTGCATTTTAAGAGCTTTACTAGAACACTTTAGGGGGAAATTCTCGCTATCGATTTAATCTTCTTCCCTTTTTGCCATATTGAAGATGAAATGCACATTAAGGGTGATGATTCAATGACTTTGAAGTGCAAGTGACACAAAAAAAAAAAAACAGATTAATGAGTAACCCATCTGAACACCATTTTGAGTTTGGGTTCGAGCTCAACGCATACAATACAAAAAATTTGTATTTTATTTTACATGTAAGTATGTTTTTTTTTGAATGCCTATAAGTACATAACTGTTATAAGCTTGTGTTCTTAAAAATTTGAACAAAACAAGGCAAAACATAGTTAAATACACAATATTATAAAATAATAATCTAAAACATCTTGTAAAAAATTCTCTAAATTCGAACAGAAAAACTTAATTTTCCATTAGTATTATGAACTTAAACTCCATTTTGCATGAGCACTCAAATACTGCTTCCATAAACCATGGAATATACGAGTAGATAATAAGTTTGAATTTTGAAAGTTATGCCAGGGGTTGATTCCCCCTATCAAAGCTAACAAAGTTTCCCTTTATGAAATTGCGACCCCATTGCGGTACTTCATATTAAATATTTATCGATAAGCAATTAATCAAAGTTGATGGCATAAAACGTTTTGTGTTTAGACATTAGCCTTATTGCATTCAATAAATTCCTCCGACCGACATACAAATTGCTGATGTCAAAAATATAAAAAATATAATACAAAATATGAAACTTGAAACCCTAAGAAGAGCAAGAAAAAGTAAATGTCTCTAACAAAAAGAAAACGAAACATCTTCTTCTCAAGTTTCCTGTACCTACGTAGTTTGTCGGCCATTTATTCTAGGAGGGAGTCACATTTGAGTGAGTTTTGAAAAACTTCTACAGGAAGTTTGTAAAGGTACCATCATCTTCATCATCATATTATACTATATAATAATATGATCGTGAAGATGACAAACATTCTAATTAACTGACATGTCAGTTGATTGTCGTTTGATAAGACTGAGAGCAGTGCCATGTGACAGTTGTTCAAAAGAAGAAGTACTTTTAATACCACAAACTATATAGTTTGTTCGTCTCAAATTGCAACACACACAAGATGGAATGGAGCCCTTTTGCCTTGAGTGTTGCGTGTATGTTTATGCTCGAGTTAATATATCCAAGGTGCTAGCCGGGCAAACATATTTATAACATATATAAAGAATGATCAGCGCTGTTCAAGACGACTAGGTAAGGTAGTAGAGAAGATGGGTAGATAGTTATTTTTTTTGTTTTTGTTATATATTTTAGTTGTGGGAGGAAGAAGAGTTCATGCAGAAAACATTATTCATGACAGTATTCACAACAGAGTAAACCTATATACATACCTATTATATGTATATGCATGATGTTACGGCTTCGAATTTAATGGTTTTTTTTTTGAAAATATGATGACAAAGAAGAAGTTGTGAAGGGCAAATGACGATTATAATAGCCAGCACCGCATCTGATGGTTCACTAAACTATTATAAGGTAACAGTTGAAAAAGGAGTTATATATTTTTTTTAATTTTATTTGACAGAAGAATATTCGGTGAGAATTGCCCACCAGACCATAACTTCGAACGAAGAAGAAAATAAAATTAATTCTGTTCTCTAGAATAGAAATGGTAATAAAGGTAAATAATGTTATAACAATTTACCACACGAAACATTCAATCAGTTTTTTTTTTTTTTTTTAAAGGGAAGACTTAACATATCTTGGAGTATTATCACAGTGCTTCTTTAAAAAATGTTCGCATCAGGAACTGTGGGAATGTATAGGTTAATGTTAATTCTTTTATAAAATGTGAGAACATATGTACATTACGAGCGTCTTACTTTGCGGACTACTGCACACAAATTCCACACATCACATTATAGATGATGGCACTGACAACATGCTTTGCAAAGAATAAACTATACAAGTGTTTTAACCTTCCGGTGTGTGGAAACAAAAAAGTGAGAAAAGCTTTATGCTGCAGGACCATTAATCATTCGCCAAATACGTAGACGTAGAGGTAATTCAATCCAATGGGAATAGCGAGGAAATCTTGTTTCCAGTAGGTTTTGCAATATTTAAGGCTTAAGCGAAGAATAATGGTAATTTTGTGTGAAGTTTTACCGTTTAGTTTTATATGAAGCATAAACTCGAGCTTTTTTCTTTGTGTTTGGCTCAATGAGTTTTGGGCTAGTAGGTTAGGTTTGAAAACAAGACATCTTTTGGAATTTGTTCAAGTTTACACGTCTGTTCTTATATATCCCGTATATATTAAACCAAAAGTGTATTCATTCATATTTTTTGAAGGAAAATTCGGCAGGAATCTTGACAAAAGCTACTGCGGAAAAAAGGTTCTTTTTTAAAACTTTTTTCCTATAGGTACATTACTCTTGCTGTATTCCCAAAATTGACAAAGCCTGCGAATTGTCACTATTTGTCATTAATTTTCCCCAAATTTTTGTTCCACATTTCAAAAGTTTTGCAATGGGAAGAAGAGAGAGCTTACGAAAAAGTAAAAAATTGGATGGCAATTCACAGGTTGAAATAAGCCAGGCAGATAGATTCTATTTAATTTTTACATTGTTGCCAAGACTTTCCAACAAACCGTTCCACAATTTTTGGGCAATTTTCGGGCAACAACTTTTGGTTCTCTCTGAGCGAAACCACAGCTTTCAAAGCCACACTTATATACATATTTGAATTTTTAAATTGATTGAAGTCATACCCTAAACTATAACAAATTCTAATGCTCGAACACATATTTTAACACATTCCACGGCTGAAAAAAAATCCAAAAGTCTTAACTCCATTTATAGTAACTTGCTTTAAACAATCTATTAACCAAATACATTTGTGAGATACACAACCAGTTTCCATATAGAGAGACTGGCTGCATAAAAGATTACGTGATTCGTACATAACTATGTATAAAGTGAATGGTAGCAAGCAGTTCAATTAAACTGTCATAAAAGGTGTCCACCTTCTATAAACAGAAACACATTCCCACTCATACAATATAAGACGCCAAAACGCAACCTTAGATGATCCATTACACACAGAATCCCAGATTCTATCTAAGTGGTCATTAAGTAGCTTAACAAGATTTTGACACTTTGGTGTTATTAATATCTCTCTTTTCGTATTTATTGTAATGAACAAAAACAAAATATAACCCGCAGCGGCGATAAACAATCAAATTAACTCCAACGCATGGCAGCGACGAAGAGAGTCAGCAATGCATATAAAAAGTCATAATAGTTCTGCAACCAGCACGCGTTTGCATTTAGCAATTAAAATAGTTTAAAGAGTTAACAGCACTCACTTCACGACACTGTCTTCCTTGAAGTTAATTGAAAACAAAAAAAAAAATAATATCATCATCGTTTCACATATCAGGCATCGATAAAAACTCAAAATACCACACTCAGATGGTAGGTTTACACTTTGGTCTGAACAAAAGTGTTCATCGTCAGTCGTTCGTTGTCATGAGCATTTTTTTCCGAGAGGCAACACAACATTTAAAAAAATGTCTCCGTTAGTTTTGTGGCTCATTTTTTTCTAAAAATAGCAAATGAAATTCTTTGGAAAATCACACTGCACTACTGATGGCTGAGAAAGAAACCGGCAATTGGCTAATTTTAGCGCTGCATCTTGCTGCTGCAGTAAGACTTTCTTTCTACTATAAAGTTGATTGCACCACAGAAACCAACTTGTGTTCTAGCTAGTTAGCAATACACATAAACGAGAAATGGAATGCCAATGTAATGGAAATATACATGGCAATGAGTGTAATCTCATCATCCTTAATGTTGTTTTCTAGTTGTCATTTTTCTATCTAACTGAACGAAGTTGTAATAAATTGAGGGTCGGGTATGCTAAGCCTAAGCTAAAAAAATATTCATTAATCATACTTCCAAAAACAGGAGGAGATATTGATATAAATGTGGATTGAAAAAAAAAGAAGAGATGTTGTAGGTCAATTTGTAAATAGTATAGGCAACCAAAATTATGGTAGTACACCCAACCACCCCCGCTCCTATTAATAAACCAAGAGGAATATTGCTAGACAGTTGTTGTGGTAAATTATTTTTTATTTCTATTTTCCATTAAAAAAACCATCGTTTTACTTGACGAGGATTTATGTAAGTGCATTTTTTAATCGAAAATAGACTCGATCTACAAGGTTGTTAAATTGGTGATGAAAAGATATTCGAGTCAAATGATTATGATTTACGATGATGTGGCAATTATTAATAAATTGAGAGCATTAATCCGCCGGATGATGATAGAGATATATTATAGGACTTTTCAGCAAATGCAATGTATGTAAATAGAACACATCGATAAAAATACAGAAGCGAAAAAATCAGTGCTCTAAATTTAATTGTATTACATAGTTGGAGAATTTTTGATAAATATTTTTCAGAAAATCCTGCAGGTGACTGTTATTTCATCAAAATACATAATTTATGTATACGTTTTCAAAAACGAGGTCCTATGAAACCAAAAGCGATTTGTTGAAATTCATCTTCGTTAACTTTTGCTACAAATAGCGAGTTTGCTCATCGACCGCTTTTGCGAAATTACAACTAGCAATATAATTCAAAATGGTGGAAGTGCATTTTGTGGATGACTTTTTCATATGTGTGTTTGGAAAGCTACTTTTCGTTAGTTTATGACATTTGCTTTATACAATTATTATAATTCTACCTTAGGGATCCGCCAGTGTTGACATCATCTTGTGAGTTTTAAAGAAACAAGAAATTGCTACTTCTAATTAATAGTTATTTTCATAAAAAATACTCATTACTTAATTTGAGTGACTAATAGTCAATTTATCACCAACTAAATATATATTTACAATAGATACATGTGCGTTTCAGTGACACCTAATCAATAGACATCCAAATTTCTTCTGTATCCAGCACCTGTTTAAACAAAATACACAAAAATAAAATATGAAAAATAAAAACATCTGATATTTGAGACTATAACTTTCTTTACTCTCGGTGGTCATATCCGGTATTTTATTTTTATGTCTATTTTGGTTTATTAAGCTAGCGCATCTGTACTTTTGTTGTATTATTTTTTTTTAAATATCAACTGGCTTTTTGTAAGATATACTCGTATATAAATCTAATAATAACAGGTGTGATCCCAAACCTAAAACCTTAGTTCCTATATCAAACCCGAATACACTATGTTACTCCAAACCCGCAGGTGAATGAATACATTTTAATTGACTGTGGCACGAGGGTAATAAATATATTAAAGGTACATATTCTTTTATTTTTGTTGGCTTCCCTTCCAAGCAAGCGGTATCTTCAATTGGAATCGATACACGATATTGTAAAAGATATAACCAATAAACAATATTATGAGGATATGACTAACCAAACGGAAAAAAAATATCTCGAAATGTCAGCTGTGTTGTGTTGGTTGCTTTTAAAAGAGATGACACATGACAGACAGATGTGAGATGATACACTTTAATTGAGTAAAATAATAAACTTGACTACTATTGCCGGAGTGTTTTTGTTTTTACATTTTTGACAGACAGGTTAACTTAGAGGTTAGGTTTTTTTTTTTCTTTTTGAAAAGGTGTTAACCATTTTCGTTTTGTATAAATTACAGTACGTAAATCATTAAATATTAATATCGGAATAAATTTTGAGAATCATTGGTAAATGTGTGCAGGAGGAAAATTGACTGTGTTTAAGTCTATGTTTGGACAAAAGCACTTTAATAAGACAGATTTTCGACATTAATGGTGTCAGATTGTTAGATAAGATTATCAACTAATTTGATAAGTATTTATAAATATCAACACACCTAAATTTAACTAATAAAATGTGTTGGAAGCTTAAGATCTGTCATCAATTTGTTTTTTTACAAAGCACATCAAAGCTGTTCAGTTGAATCGGCATGGCACTTTAGATGGGAATTACTTGATTACTGACTAGCTGTCAGGTTATTTTGCAAATACATACATAGGGACATACATAGGGACACAATTATAGTGAAGTTAACTTGACACTAAAACAATTTTGGTGTTGCAAATCAAACACTTCAATTAGCAGAAACTACAAAGTTCGACCAGAAAATTCTTTAAATTGGGTATTCCACTTTCTTAAAAAAAAAATATGAAACAACCGAAAAAGACTGGTGTGATCAGGTTCTTAGTGTTATAACCGTATCTTAACTTTTCAATGTTCGCCTTTATGACATCTGTTATTTTTTTTCGCCCGAACTATCATTGATTTTGATTCAACTTAATATAAATATAAAGTGTTTTAAATAGTTCAAGGAAAAGTAAAACAATTATACAAAATTTAAAAGTCAATTAACTAGCGGTGCACTTGGCACCTAAAAAAAAATGTGTGCTTTGTCGGTATATGGGATATCTACAATAGATAAGAGAGCAAGCTGTTATCAAAAATTTACACAGTAAAATGTTAAAATTTATTTGAACTTGTTCCTATATTCTAATACCGAATACACCGCTGCGCTGGAAGAACTATAAACATCATGTCGAGTTTCCTCTTTTCTTTCCATATGATAAATGAGAAGAAGTGATATTGCACAGCGGATCGAGTTTAAAGGAATCTGTAATCGACATGAATGTTTTTTTTTTTAAAACACAAACAGTATAAAGTCCGTTGTTAAATACATTTTTATTTGATCGAACCTTAATTTCCACGGCAATAGTATTTCGAAAGTTGCTAAAATCACTCCATTTTTTTCTTCAAAAGAATATTTCGAGGAAAATATGTTTACAACGATTAAAAAAAAATATACTTGTCATAACCTTTTTTTCAAAAAAAAAAGACTTTAATTCAACAAGTACCAAATGTATTGAAAGCCAATAACAAGAAAACATTCTTCTTTATTATATTTCATAGCATCAAATCCGCATTTAAAAACTACCACATGATAACATAATTGAATTAAAACTTCCCAAGGCATAGCTTATTCAAGTCAATTTATTATGCCCTAAATTTTATAGGTTCAACTCCAAAAAACTATTTCGAGAATTCTCTCTCCTTCGCTCGAACAGGGTTATGTTATGTTTGCCTCAATACTCTGTGTCTATATCTCTTTCCGTAAATATATTTGATGAAAAGGCCATTAGCATTCCTCTTTAATTACCCAAAAATCCTCAAGGACTTAAGTTTGGAGAACGAGAGAGAAATATGGGGGGCCTTCGTTAGTCATTAGAAATGTTAACAGCAATCAAATAACTTGTGTCAATCCAATATATATCTACATCTATATGTATACGATTTCCTTTCAACAATCGAAACTATCAACAAATAAGGAGGCTAATGTATTCCATTATAGCGAGTTTTGTTAAAGGCAAAATGTATGTTCTTGTTCGTAGATAGATGTACATAGGTATATTGCCCGTAGAAACATAATGTTTTTTTTTTCATATTTAATCGATTGTCGATAGGGGCGTTTTGCTTTACCTACTAACAATTAATGCAAATGAAATATATTTTTTGTATCACACTATTCATGAAGAGGGTTGGTCGCATTTTCATAAAAAAAAATTAAAACCTACACAAACAAACTAGATGTTGAAGATAATTTTAATAACTTAATGTGTGTGACCTTCAAAGAACATGTAATCAAAAATAGAGACAATTATTTTAAGGTGTCACCAAAGTTATTAAAACACTCTTGGGATTGGCCCTAAACATAGCTTTTTTTTTGTTTTGAATACCTTTACCAAAACAGAAAACTATGGTCAGTGCCGACATGAACTTTATCTACAATAATGTAGATAGATAAAACCGCGTTGATGCCACCAAAAAAACTTGCGTGACTATACAACAACCATAGACATGCCCTACCTTTTTATAAACTATGTCAACACGCTAATTGGAAAATCTTAAGTGATGGTATACATATTATACACATTACAGACCAAAACATTTTATGTTGCCTTATGTTTCATAATTTCGATGGTAGGTTTTTGTGTTCTTAGTATAGTTTTTGAATCATTTCCAAGGCTGTTAATAAAACTTTACATTTGTTTTAGATATTAAATGTTGTTTAAAAAAAACGCTTCAACATCATGTCGAAGCTTTTATCTGAAGTTTTAATCGCTGTCTGAAAGCTTTAATTGCAAATACATTTTTGATGTTTTAAGAATAGTTGACTGTTTGGAAACCGAAGCTCACAAACTGTCAAATTGTGAAAAGCGAAATTTGATAGAGAAAGAAATGTCAAACAAATTCACAAAAGGTAGATGGATACTTTATATGAATGACATTTTTTAAATCTTAAATTAAAATTAAACTCATTTCAGATAATCGGTGCAGAATTAGTTTTTGTACAGAAAACAGACAAAAGGAATAAGTTTACTAAGTGTGCTAAATGAAAAGTTTACGCAAAAGTTAACAAGGACGACCCTTTACTAATTTTTTGGTTCAGTGATGTGTAGCAGCTGTTCATTAAAATCAATTATATGGCAGATATATGTGTCAGAAGTCGCATTTGGATCAAATCTTATAAGAAAAAACGCCGAATAGGTTTTTAACCAAAAAAACCGGTTCATTTTTGGCAGCAAAGTCCTTCGGAAATTTTAAATAATTTGGTTAAATAATTCCTTTACAAAATTTTATTGTTCATTAACCAAATGGTAACTTAACCATATAGATAACTCACATAGTTTCATTATAACATGAATATTGAATACCATTAATATAAACTTTTTTTTCGGAAAAGCAATCTACATATCAAATTCAACAATAAATTGAAGAAATAAATTTTTGTTGCTTTCAAAAATATCCTGCTTTCAAAAACATTGGTAATTATGTAAAAATACAGTACATTGTTTTACCTATAGTGACTATTCCTCCGCAAATGATGCAACATACAAATTAAAATATTTTCAGTACTTCCAAAAAACCTTTTTTATATCATTACCATGTCACTGCCCTGTCCATATCAAACTCCCCAAAAAGTTATTTGATTAATGAGTCTGGGGTGTGTGTTCGTCACTCATAACAACCACATAGTGAAAACAGAAAACATTAACACAACATAAGCCCACCGCGTGTCAATTTCCATACAAATTAAAATGACATCATTCAACGAGGAAAGCATAATGGTACACAGGTAATCTAGAGCACTTTACCACGTAGCCTTAAGGGCTATTACCTAATATGATTGTTTGTAGTTGTTGGTTGGAAAATTAAATTACGCTATTTATCCAAACCACCAAAAACAAAGAAACAAGATTTTCAAGTAACACGATAGCATATTATTCATCATCATCATGAAGCTCTTAAATCAAGACCAAACAAGTTTAGGAAATGGCAAAACCATCTTGGGTTGTATAGATGTCATCCATAAGTTGTATTTTTCAAAGCAAAATCTTTATTTCAAACCAAATGTTACTTGTAATTCTATGCTATAGACATTGGCCTATAACAGAAGTGAACATAACAATGATGACACACAACTTCATTAAATGTTATTTAGACCGTAAACCATCTAGATATGTTTCTTAAAGCCTTGCAATATAAGAACACATTCTAAATAACAACACAACAAAAAAAAAATAATCTGAATGCAAATGTTTAGCAAATAGTCTTTAAAAGATCGATTTAAATCGTAATTTTAGTTTGACATTTGAGCCACTTCGTGATCAGCAGTTAGAGGTACTTGAAGAAATCGTGCGAATTCAATGGCGATCTTTGGATACAAAAGAATCGATGCCAATAAACATTTTATACAGTTTTAAACTCATGGTAGCTTTTTGTAGTTTATTAGTTCTGCGATTCTTTTGAATTTCTGTCTTCAAAAGCATTTAACGTTGTTAACGTGAGATTTCTTCTAGCATAATCGTCATCCCAAATCGTTGGTAGTCAGAGTCACAGTCACAGTTCACCGCCATCAAAAAATAAAACCAGTTTGTTAGTGAGCCTTTTTGGAAATCAAAGAAGGTATGGGAAATAAATAATGAAGCAAGAGAGACACCCTCTTGCATGATGTTGAATCATAGCTTTAGCAAATTGCAAAATAATAGTATGAGAGGTCATGTTATATATTGTGTAGATAATTATTGTAGTTTCAATAATTAACACTTGTTTTGTAGATTATTACTTGAAGCGTGTTTGGTTATGTAAAAATTTCTGCGAATTTTGCTGTTAAAGTCCAAACGAAAAAAGAACTTTATGGAACTTGGTGAAAATTGCAAGTCACCGAACAGGAAATATATGCTAGTTTTTTACTGTTCGCTTGCTATCCAAAATATAACTTTAGTCTAAAGTTCTGTCAAAATTCATATATAAAAAAATTTATAAACGAACACACCTCCTGTTAATAGTCTTTGTGAGATAATATGCCTTTTTGAAATTTTCATCAAGTTTCGTAAACTTTTTTTTCGTATAGTTTGTCACAATCACTTTAAGAATTTTTATTAAATTCGTAAAAAAATTAACCTTACCTTTTTCTGTTAATTCGTTTACTTGTCGGAAAATTATAGATTCTATTACGTTTATTGTATTTAATATATTAAAATAAGGCCAATAAAGAAACAGACCTACAATCTTAATTAGTTGCTTATGTCATTTATGTATAAATGCATTTCAATCGTTTATTTGTTTGTTCTGTGACAGAAACAATCACTATTTGACAGATATGTATGTTTATATGCAGATTTGAAACAGAAACTGATTTATATTTACAAATCGTTTGATTTTAAGATAACCGCAATTCCTTACGTTCAGCTTTGATTCGAGATGTAATGACTTTAAACAATGATATAAAGTTGACCGATGTAAATATGCCTTCATGTTTTTTTTAAGTTCCTCACAAACCAGACTATTAGGTAAATGTCAATGATGGAAACTACTTTTATTATATTTTTCTTTAATTTTATTTTGTGCCATATGTGTGTAAATTATGTAACAGTAAAGCTCATGGTATGAATCTAATTACATATACATACACAATACACATGTATCAAGTTTTTTTTGTCTTTTTTCTGTTCAAACCAACTGAAATCACTTTAATTAAATCGTGATTTAATGGTATACAATTCATGAATGGCAGCTCATATGTATCTTTCTTAGTTGACCTTCCTCTTGGGTATAAGCTATTTTTTTTATTTTGAACAAATAGCTAGCTCATGGGAATGAACGAACCTTGAACTTTAACTTAGCTTAAGTGCTTGTTGAGGCCCAATAGACAACAAATTAAATTAAAAAAAATATATGTACTTACAATGAGACCAGTTAAAATAATGATAAATTTTGACAAAATAATGTACATTATGTAGGTATTTACCTGCAAAAAAAAAGAAGAAGACAAAAATTAATATAATGACTGCAAATTTAATAAAGATGGTTTTGAATAATTTTTTTTTAGTTTGAATAAAAGTGGAGTTTCTTTTGTAGAAAAAAATCGTAAAATTTATATGATTGTATTATCTATTCTAAGACTCTAGAAAGACTTTTACACTCGTTAAAGTCAAAACTACCCGCCATTGTTTTTTTTTTGGAAAATGACAGATGCAAGAAGCGAAAATAAAAGTCATTTGTCTTCCTTATAGATATGTTCTAAATTTATGTTAATTCGCTAAAAAGAATGGTTTACGAGCAGTTTTTAGGAGTTAAAATACACATTGATTAAATATAACCAAAACCCATATCAAAAGAAAACAAGAAATTTTTTTATTGATTTGTAAATGTCAAAACTCAATTCCGTTATCCTATCCTGAGAAATTCCTGATCGGTTGTGCAATTCAAAAGTATGGGTTTTTTTTACTCCCACGAGTTCTCAATGAAAAATAGTTAAATTTATTAGAATAACGTACATACATATGTAATATATTTTATTAGGAATGCGTGAAAATTCATATAAATCAACAGTACGTGATACAAAGAAAAGAGACGCTCAAGAAATGTGACGTTTGAATTTTACAAAAGTTTTGACACTGCCGTTGTTTGTTAATCGACATTTAAACTTATTGTTTAATAGTTTTAATGTTTAATTTCTAGCAACAAGCCTTAGGATCCGAATTCGTGTTAAAATTTACAATTTGCGTGCATATACCCACCAATTTAAAAGAAAACATCATCGTACTACACGCAATGTGGCTACGCACTTTAATGAACAACAAATTCTTATTACTCTTTTCAATTCCACATCACACACAAGGTAAAATAATTGTTGGTGCATGTGAAAACGCAAAGGAAGACAAAATAACAAAATTAAAATTCAACTTCTGGCACCCCATAAATTTATTTATAAGAAAAAATCCAAAACTATGTTTAGATAATTTTAACAAAAGCTCTCGCCTTGCATTTGTTTCTACAATAATTGTTTGAATCAATTTGAATAATACTAAGGAGTTCCCATCATCATAATAATACAGTCTCTCTCTCTCCCTGTATACAGTGCTGCCACCTTTGCTTTGAAACTCCCTGCTGTAGCACTTCAAATTATACTTATATTTATCTCCACGGAGCAATCAAGAAAACAGAAAAAAAACGTACAAAATAGAAACGTGGGCTGTTTTTTATCACTTTATGCATTTCAAAGCTTAATTTGATTTTTATTTTTCGTCGGTTTGAGAAATAACAATTTGTCTTGTGGTATTTTTTTTCTCCATGTACCTATAAATAGTGTATAGAACAAAGAACGCACCTACCTTGGTCATTATAACCGTTACAACAATCATCATCAGCACAAAAGTTACTTTGGTTGAAAAGAAAATTAATCACATACAAATCAATGGTGTAAACAATGATGGAAAACAAGAGGTAATTTTTATTTTTTCTTCTGAGTTTGACCCACTGACAGACATACTCTATAACGATATGGTGTTGGCCACTTCTTCTTCTTCTATATACTAACTTGCCTTGGCTTACTCACAAGTGAAGGTTTCAAACTACATGCATAAGCATATAGATATGGCTTGAGGAAACTAAACACCAAGTAAAAATGCCAATTACTCATCGATTAGATGTGATGTCGAAAAAAAAATTTACAAGAATTAAGTTAAAGTATTATACTAAATAAAAATAAACCTCAAGCCCCGGGGCACTTTCCTTTTATATATAAATGCATACATACATACAAACCATAGTATTTGTGTTGTTTGCAATTAAATTGGTTGTAATAGATACCAACATGCTAACGTTCATATTTTGTTTTCTTCAGTTTTTGTTGGAAAAAAAATCTCTTTTAAGTGTGAAAGAGCTCGAAAAAGAAAGTTGAGCTTGAGCGGCCATACACTAAGCAAACTTACTTTAATGATCGTTGTTGTACAAGATGAAATATCACGGCTACTTTTTTATGTGGATTCACGAATGTTTTTACTTTTCGTGTTCACATCAGGGTTGTCAGATGTGGCGATTTGTCGCCAAACTGGCGATTTAAAGTTTCAGTTGGCGACACGAAAATCGGTTTGGCGATATACCCCAAAAAAGGCGATATTTTATAGAATTTGGCGACTTTTATTCTTCTAATCGAAATCCTAACATTTTTTTTTTTATTTTTATTTTTACTTGAAAATTTAATCTTTTTCATTGTCATTTGCTGAATGGATTCATCGAAATATTAATTCTGAACGCATCCCAAATCTGGAAATCGTTTTCTTTTCCTTTCCTACAATAATGACATTTCAAACTTCAGACGTCGAACCAAATAACATGCAAACCACTCATTATTAGATTTCCAAATTCATGAGATCAATTTTCCACTGTCTTCAAAAATAATAGGCTGGTTAATGAAATCAAAAACAGACGGATTTGCACATTGCAAAATCTGTGATTGCAATTTAAGATCTCATAGAGCCGACTTGGAACGACACGCAGGAAGGTCCAGCCACGTTGCAAAAGCAACCAAAATAAAAACAAAATCAATAGAAAATTTCGGTAAAAATCAAGTTTTTCCCCCATTTTATGACATTCTTACATTTGTTCACTGTGTGCCTTGTCTTTAAATTTCAGTTATAAAAATTGACAAAAACTCAAAAATAATTGAGCTAAAACTGGCTTACTATACAGCAGGTCATAGTTCAATTCGTTCCATAGATCATCTTGGTGAAATTTTCAGTAATTTTTGTGTATCAACTAAGTCCCCTGCTGTCAAAATACATAAAACTAAATGTTCGGCTTTAATCCGAAGAGTAATAGCACCTGCATTTTTGGCAGAGTTATTAAAAGATGTTGGAGAAACAAGATATTCTCTCATCTTAGATGAGTCTACGGATGTATCCACGAGCAAATTTTTATGCATTTGCATAAGATACTATTCAAAACAAACAAGTTCTGTTGTGACAAACTATCTTGGAATAATTGAAGTTACAGAATGTACAGGCAAAATACTTGCCGAAAATATTGTAACTTTCCTTATATCTACCAAACTAAATATAAAAGATCTAATCGGTATTGGAACAGATGGGGCCAGTAACCTTTGTGGTAAAAACAATTCCGTATACACCCACTTAAAAAAAATTGTTCCTGGCCTTATTCTAATGAAATGCATTTGCCATAGCATACATCTTTGTACATCCAAGGCATCTAAAGTCCTCCCATTCGAACTGGATTTCATAGTTCGTGAAACATATAACTGGTTTGCACATAGTTCACTGCGTAAATGTAAATATTACGACATTTACAAACTGATAAATGATGACAAAAAACCACTCAACCTAATAGCACTGTGCAACACTCGTTGGCTTTGTCATTTCGATGCATTAAAGCGTGTATACGATCAGTTTTTGGAACTAAAAACTCATTTCGGCATTTGTGCCATCAAAGAGAAGTGTTATTCGGCAACGATGTTAAATAAACAATTTCAAGATCCAAAAATGTACCTTCTTCTGTCAGGGATTTTGCCAATAATACGGGAAATGAATAAACTCAACACCTATTTTCAATCCACCAATATTAACTTTTTAAAAGCACAAAAAGAAATTGAAATTGTTGTACGATGCTTTTCAAATAAGGTTTTATCAACTATTTCACCATTAAATGCTGACTGTGATGAAATATTGGAACTAGTAACGAAGCCGGAAAACTTGAAAGCTTGGAAAGATATTGATTTAGGTTCGGAATTTGAAAGAAACGCGAGAGAAAATAATATAAACACAGAGCTTGTAATTGAAGTTAAAAAACAAATCACCGATTTCATTCTTGCTTTACTAGGAGAAATTCGAAAAAGATTGTCCGACTGCAATCAACTTTTTATTTCTGTTGGATATTTTTCACCAAGCGTTTGTTTGAGCCAGCTGCGACCTAGTTTTAAAAGTCTGCCTGTTAGCTTGATAGCATCCAATAACTTAGAACTTGCTGAGTCTCAGTGGGAAAAACTTATTTCTGTCAATTGGTCAAATGAATTTTATCCAGAAAATGTCCCAGAAGATGACATTGTGAAGTTTTGGAATAAAGTTTTTAAAATGACAAATGCCTTGGGACATCAGGAATTCCTGGAGCTTGGAGAATTTGCCTTAAGTGCTCTTTCTCTGCCAGCAAGCAACGCTGTGGTCGAACGAGCATTTTCTTACATGAATGCCATCAAAACAAAAAGTAGGTCGAGAATGCAAATGGAGGCATTAGATGCAATAATGCGAGTGCGGATTCATTCCAAAGTCAAGGAAATTTGCTGCAATAATTTTGAGCCCTCTGCTGAAATGCTTTCGGCATTTAATTCTAAAATATTATATGAAAAAAATTCAATCGATGAAATCATTGATACATACATTGATTTTATTGAGGAAGACTAAGTATTTTCAAATATTAAATTCTTGTGTTCCTTATAATTTTATTTATTTTTTCTAGTTCTTAAGTTTTTTTTTGTGGTTGAAGTTCCTTATGTATGTACATATGTAGATATACTCGTATGAACCTGTATAGTTTATTTCTGTTTTGAAATAAAAGTGATGTAAATTTACATGTTTAGTGTTTTATTTAATTTTTGAATTTGTGGATTTATATACAGTGGAAGATTTTAAAATTTGGCGATTTTTTGGCGATTTATTTTTTACTTTTGGCGATTCGACTATTTTAAATCTGACAACCCTGGTTCACATATGTATCCTCCACATTTTTCTCTCACTTAAGTTTCGTTTAAAAAAGAAACCCCAGCTTTTTTGTTTGTTTAGACAAAAAATATAAATAAAGATTGGCTCATCTAGATTGATTCAAGTTTTAAAATTCCAATAATTATTAAAAAACAAAGAGATTTGTTGCTAAACGGGGTATAAGAGGTGTTTTTCTCTCTTTCATTTGATGCAGATCAATTAAAAGCTAAAGCATGTGAACGTGTTCTTTTCACAAAGTTTTGATTTATTTTTAAAACACACTTCACCAATGCACTTTTGAGAAATGTCATTCCACGTCTGTCATTCTTCTGTTCAGCTCATAGAGTGCGCTCTGAGAATGAACTCTGAACATAATTCAACGAATAAGAAAAACAGATTTTAGCTGTTATACACTCTGTGTTAAAAAAGAAACACGATTTTTTGTTATAAATCCCATGCTCTGCTCTGCACTAAAAAAGAAAAACAACCATTGTGATTGAAAGAGAATAGTGATTAAATGCTTGTCACATTTTTGACAGCTAAGTGTGATTCAATTTAGCTGCAACATTTTCTATATTTATAATATTTGTCAAATCATTGATGAAAAATAAACGTCAACTTTTGTGTTAAAAGATACAATCGATTATTTTTTCGTGCACAATAGTAATTTATGTTTCACATCTGACACTACCATATGTTTATATGCAGAGACTGAATTTGTGACTATTACTTATCAGATCACAAATAAACCTTGTTCCCTCTTGGGACAGAATTGATGGATTGCAAACAGATTGCAATATACCCATCGGAACTGAATCGATTGAGTAAAAATATCATAATGTCGCTTTATAAAGCAATATTATTTTTAAACTTTATTTAAACGCGACAAAATTACATTTTTAATTAAAAAAAATTCAATAGCTTATCATTACAAAAAAAAAAAAAAAAAAACAAATGTCTACACGCGACTTTGAAAATGTGTTCACACTTTATTTTTCTATCCCCAAGACTTATCGTAAGTGGAGAAGACAACTAATTTATCTATTTGTACTATCAACACTTATTTGCTAATAACCCGTATACTGTACATAGTTGGTATAGAAACAGTTGTTGTGTATGGCAAAACAACAAATATTTGAACAATTTGAATTTTCTTGCCGCATTTTGTCATCAATTTCTGTGTAGGCCTTAAGGGTTAATCTTTTACATACAGACACAGACGAAGATATGAATTTTAATTAAAAAAATTTCATTTTGCTTCTTTTTTTTTACAAATAAAAATTAAACAGGAATATTATTAAGAATTTTAGAGGAAACTATATCATGTGTACGAACAATATGCGTGGGCAAACAAAATGTTATGGCGTAACACTCTTTGATATTAATTTAAAAGTGAACGCCATTTTATGAATCATATTTTAGACTTTGTGTATACTCGTCTCGTACAAAGAAGTGGGATTGGGACATCGAAATCGAAATTAATGGCTTTGTACAAAATCATTATTGGGTTGGCACATGGGACGGAGACCGCACCGTGGGACTTGTAAATCAAATGGGCAGAATAAAGTATATATACCCACCGTATTTTGTGCGATTGAATCTGTTTTACCTACTGGCCATTTCGTGACTTGAAATAAGTTTTTTCAAGATAGTCTTGGGAATAGGTAGGTTTTTCATGACTTGTATTTTACATTGATTAATTGAGCACCATCGGATTTAATCTCAGCTTTTGAGGAATGGACAAAAAAATATATAGACAACATTAACAAAACTGGGATATTTAAATAATTAAATATCTCCTTCCACAATGTAGTCTATTATAGATAATTGTTGAACCCAAAACGACTCCCATTATCGATTTATCAAACAGAAAAAGATCAATTTGAATTTGTTAGATCAGCATTGGTACGTTCAGTAAATTTTTGTTTTTAACGGCTTTTACTGTTCGAAATAAAAATTTTAATTTCGGTTTAAAACTGTTAAATGAATTTGCATGGGGTAAGGGCATTTGTTGCTGTAAGTTTAATCTGATCTGAGATTGTCAAACAAAAATTGTCTGTGCATCTACTTGCACAGAAATACCAATTTAAAATTTTCGATCAAGTTTTAAGAATTTCGTTGATTTGCCATATAAAATTGAGTCTCAAATGAATGCTTCCAGTCCTAATACATGAATGATATTCAGGCTAGTTTGATTTGGGAAACTATTATCCTCTATTAGATTTACGAACAAAAAATTATATTCAAACTAACGACATTTGAAGAATTATTGTAGTAAAAAAATAAGTGAACGGAAGAGAAGATTGCTTTTATTTCTAGTTTGCTTAAATTAAAAAAATAAAATTCTGTCACCAAATTTAATTTTGTTTGCAAGTCTGAGCTCTTTAATACTTTCATAATCCCTCATTAACCACGTTTTTTCGACTCCTAAGCACTTCATTACTGCCATGTTTATGTTTATAAATCTCAATAAGGCGACCTTATTCTATAGCCAAAACAATTGAAAAAAAAAATTTACAACACATACATACATATGACCGCAAAAAACTTAATTATTTATATGACAGCTTTCAGCAATTAAAAAAAATCAATCAAAAAACAATATACATACATATGTACACAATAACAACACAACAAAAAGTGTGACTGGTCATTTCTGAGACTGGACGAAAAAGGTATATGACTACAAATTAATAAACAAAACACTATTAAAACGTGTTTACAGAGTTATTGGCTTTTTTTTGCATTAATTTACCGTCATCGATGCAATGACGCAATCCATACAGTAGGTAATCAATACACACCGTTGAATAGTGGTATAATAAGAAAAAAAAAAACAGAAAATAGTATCTATAAGAAAATATAATACAAATCAAAATCAAACAACCACCAAGAACGCAACGGATGGGAGTGTAACTTGAACAAAGGCAAATTCAAGTAGCGAGACCTTGACAAAAAAGTTTTCCATCCCATTCACTTTTTTTTTTTACTTTGTTGATGGTAGGTAATGTTCAATTTTGGTGACCTGTCACCATCAGTAATGTTTGAAAAGAAAAAACAAACAAAAAAAAGTTGACTTAGGGAGTTTTTGGCAACGAATTCTTGAGGTACGATTTGCTAAAGCAGCATGAAATAACATAAAATGGTCATAGTTTCCATAATGTGTGTTTTTGAACATGCACAAACTTTCTTTGCATTATGATGAATAATTTTCTTGAAAAAGCTGTATTTTAATTTTTGAAACATCTCTTATAAAAAAAATCAGATGACACTTTTTGAGAAGAGAGCGTGCAATAACAGGAGTGGCGTCAATGAGTTCTAATACTACAAAACTGTGTATTTATGTACTACCACTAACTTTTTTTGGATACTACTCTTGTTCATGCACGCTCTTGGCACAACCTCCTCATCTCCCCTGTCAAAATGGTAGCTCTTATTTTTGCAAGATTCGCACAGTTCACTGATTAAATTTTCAAAATGAATACAATGTTTAAGCTGATGACGTACATATATGAGCTACTTAATGTCAAACTTAATCCGTTACTTGTTAAGTTTCTTCTCTAAATTTTGAATAACTTTTATATTAAAGGCCAATTATTTTGTTGTTCTATTTATTTTTTTCTTTTTTCTCTGAATCCAACCTAAATCCAACAATCAGATCCTATGCCCAATGGAGAGGCTAATAATTTACATTCGTTATATGTGGTCCCTGAACGAGAATAGATCCAAATGTATGTATACCTATATATGAGTATGTATAACGGAGATATGTGTCAACCTTCATTTAGGTTTATGAAAGACCCTTTTTTTATTCAAATTTATCTTTTATTTAGATTGGTGTGTCGCAGAATAGATTAATGCTCCATAATCAACGTTGCTATTGTTAAAAAGATTGTCACCACTCACGGTGTGGAGAGCTCAGAGCCCGCAAAATGAAAATCGACATTGCAGCCGATTAGCACCTAAACAATCAAAAATGAAAAAAAAAATGTATGTATTTATCAACCAAGCGTCTGCGATGGCAGCGGCTGCCTATCTAATATTCGTTTATATGAAAACAGTTTGTTGACACAAGTCCGGCAGGCATTTTGTGAAGTCTAAGCAAAATAAAATTTATCGTTGACAGTTATTTATATTATTAGTATACCTACACATAACCTAACCAGTTATATGAGATAGGAATTTTGTTATTAATTTTGTTTTCTATTTCCATAAACCATCAAGTATAAAATGTCAAAAAAAAGAACAGTATGAAATCAAACCATCAAATATCAAAGAAGTAGTAGAGTATATAGATATTTATAAAATAGCAATGGAAAATTTTGCTGATTTCATGGATTTTGGTTAGCTTTTTAGAGGAACATTAATTTCAACAAGTTACAGGTCTTCAAAATCATTTTTTTTTGTAGCACCTTTAAGTGGGTTCTCTTATTATAATAGCTGTTTGGTGATTACTTAAAAAATGTTATTGAATCATAATAAATTATACCTGGGCAGTGTTGAAAGTTTTCAGAATTTTTCCTTCATTTTTGTGGGATACTTTGTTTCTATTTCACAGTATGTATTCCCCCTTAGTTGAATGAAGCTGAAATTCCCAAGATAACAATTAAATTGCTAAACCACTTTCCCATTTGTGGTTAATTATAAATTTTCATAATCCAATTATTTTGAAGTTTGAAATTTGTTGACGGTGGTCTTTTGTTATAATTTAATTATAGAATTTTGAATAAAGTCACAGAGTAAACAACCATCGCCACTTGAGAGGAAATTATTACACGTCAAGCTATAGAATATTGCAGTAGCGGGTAGTTGCTGCAAATTATAGGGAACTGTCAAAACAAAGCTTGCGATAAATTCAGTGAGATCAAATATTTCAAGGAATTAAAATATTGAAAGGACCGAAGACTTTAAAATCGTTATAACCCTGCAGATTTATTAATTGCAGTAAGGCACTAAGGCAGTAGTAATTGCACAAGAAATTAGCAATCTTTAGAAGAATTCCGAAATATTTTTGAAAAATAAAATAAAGCCGCGATTGAAAAGTGAAATTCCTCCGAGGGTTTTCGGTAATTTAATTTTTTTTTATACTTTAAACTTCGAGGACCAATAAAATGGAAAATTCAAACTGCTACAATTTTTTGCGATGTACCCCTTAATTTTCGCCTAGATTTATTATACCTTTTGTATTAGATTATAAACTGAAAATAAAATACCAGTAAATTCCAAGCAAACCCTTTACCTTTAACTTGTTTTTGGTTCTTTTATATTTTAAGTAGAGCATTCATGAATGAATTAAATTTTTTATTTCCTGTTTCTCATTTTTAATGCAACTAAAGATTCAAAAGTTTAATGAAAAAAATATAAATATGCAATTATATAGGTTGTGACAATATAATAAATTAATGTGAATGCCATATTGCAAAGCACATTCACATAAACGACAGAATTCTTGAGGACTTGAGCTCTACAAATAGATAATGTTCGCATTTGCATATGTGGAATTATGATGATGAAAAGTGTTGCAGCAGAGTACTCACTACACGGATAGAATGGTAAATTGTTCGGAAAATGTGCGCTCATTAAATTATAATTTGCACCTTTTTTTCTCCTCTGTCCTCCGTTCTGTTGTTGTTGTTATTATTGTTGCAAAATCTCTTCCACATCAACATTTATTAAGTTTTATAATTAAAGAAAATTGCAAACAACTAGAATTAGACACCACACAATCTACAATTAACAAGTTTTTTTTTTGTACCTACTCCTTCATTCTTTATGACCCAATGCGAGGAAAATAACATACATTTATGTGGATAGGTACAATGTGAGCATACATAACTCTACCTAACTACTCTTTGGAGAATTTAACAATATGAGAACTAGAAGTTCATTTAAGTGCACACGATGTTTCTACAGCAGACTTCTTTGACCTAACGAGACCCAGCAACACTGGGATGCACAAGTGGGGTACCTTTGACAAAAGTGAAGTGGGGAATCTCTAGCCGACGATGACGCAAAGAAAAAAACGTATGTATATATCTAGGTATATATAGAGTAAGACTTTTTGTACGGTTAATGACATGGGAGAGTTCATGTGGCATGTAACTGTATAGCCTGTGCAGTGATGATGTGCTGGCAAAGCCTTCGTCGAGCTGTCATCGTCAAAGTTGATCCTTTTTTTATCTTGACTTTTATTTTTGTAGATATTTTTAGAATGCAAGCAGACGTTTTCTTTTCTGTATTTAAGAAATGTGTGTTTGGATATAATTACCCTGCAAAAGTCTTCACTGCATTTTCCTTCCATTTTTGTGTGCTACATTTGACAAAAAAAAAAAAAAACATACAACATCAGTGACGTATAATTTTGAATGCAGTCTTTCATTTACATGCACACTGAAGTTATTTGTAAAAGACAGTCGCAGTCAGCAGTTAAGTAACAAACATATGTTGCACTCAATAAAAAACTTCTTGCAGAGACACATTGCTGATGGAATCTTTATTTATGTCAAATATAGTGACAATTTTGAGTGGTATATTTTTTGAAAAAATAATTTAAAAACTGTCAAATAAATGCAAATGATGTGCTGATTTGAGTTCGTTAAAATATTTGTAACATGAACATAGTGACATTTTATCTGTCAAATAAACTGAGAAAAAAATCATTTTAGTTTCTTCCTGCTTTACGGCATGTATGTACTTACTCTCTGAGATTTTTTTCCTGAACGCAACAAGATTTCTCAAATTAAGCTTGAACCGATGCATGGTAAGATACATCTAAACCTAACAAATGTTCATAACTAAGGCTATCTATGTAAGGCACATAACATAGGTTAAGTTTTTTTTCTTTCGATTCTACTTTAAGACAAAACTGATACATATATGTACTTTCATATGTGCCCGATTTGCATATTAACTTGCATGCAATTACAATATTAATTCATTCGTTTCAATTCAAACATGGCGTCAAATGGACGTTATAAAGTGCATGGGTATATTTTTTTTGTTCCATTTTTCAGTACGTGAGTAACGATCCCTAGTTTACACAAATGAACTCTTACAACAATGCGCGAGACGTTTGCGGTAAATTTTAAATTAAATATTGAATACTAATAATAATTATATTCGGTTGAGCACGTAGTAATAATAAATAGGAATTAGATATTGTGCAATTGTATGAAGAAAAAGATTGGGGTTGGGGAGAGCAAAAACAAATTTTATTTTGAAGGACTTTTTTTTGAAACCTTGAGTGTTGAAATAAGAACAACTTTGAACTTTGGTCATGGTTAGGGCGCCCCGTGTCACATAAGTGGCAACGTTTATTGATTGGTAATTTTTGGAAAAAAAAATATTTGTCCTTTTTTCGTAAAAAGAGAGCACTAAACAGAACAATGTCTAAACTTATTCCTTTGGATTTTAGGAAAGAACAAGGTACTGTAAGTTTATTTTTTTTTGCTCTTATTGCCAACCCTGATAAACTATATCAGCATCTTTTTGATTCTCTCCGCTGCTTTTCCACCTGTCAATGTGACATTAACGTTTTCCGTGATTAGTTTTTATAATTAGACCGCTCACAATTAATTTATTCTAAACTCATAAAATACGCTATGATGTATGATTTTTCGAAATAAAAGAAAAGGAAAAAAAAATTGACTCCAGATATCAGATAACGTCGCGGTCGGCACTACTTTGATGCTAAAGAACAAAAGATGTACCCACGTTCTCTCGCTTCAATAAAATCGTTCGAGAAACGATAAACAATAAAATAAAATACTATTATTTATGTTCCATTTGTCAACGGTTTTTGACAGATTTTTATCGATGCATGAGTTATAGCATGTGGGCACAGCACAGACCAGTATTCAAACCAAAATTTTGTATAAATCAATGAGGATTATTTTTCGAGTGTCTTTTCAATTTTCGCTTTTACAATTAATAATTCTTTTATTTACAAAATTTTCCCAAAGAAGCGACAACATAAAAAATCTTGCATATTAAACGAAAACATAATTCCAGATTATATCATCCGAAGAACACTTTCAATATGCTTGAGCTTTATGCTGATACGAAGGGAAAGTTTTCTCATTTGTTCAACTTTTAACATTTTTCTTCTTTCCGGTCGATTAAATTTTCCTGCAAACGCCGGGACGGCCGCCACGGCATCATCATCAACAACGACAACAACAAGAACCTATATATTCTAATCGCCTTAGCCAAATCGCTATCATTCTATTTAATCGGATTAGGAAGACTAAGTCGCAATGGGCTAGGTACTATAAACGCCAAAATCATTACTTTCACTTTAATTCACATTAAAGCGACAAATGTCGAATAGCCGAAGCTGCTATATAGCAATAGCCATGAAGAAACATTGTAATCCAATCAAAGTCTCAATCAATTTGCGCCTAATTGAGCAGCCGTCAGATGATTTGAATGACTTATAGGTAGGTATAAATGTACTTCAGACGTCTGTTGTAGTGCTTCAGTCTACGTATATTGAACATCAGCTATTGAGAAGGACATTGCCAAACAACAATCGACTTTTCAGAGATCGAAGATACAAAAATGTGTATTTACAACTCAATCACAAGATAATTACACCCCATGGACAAAAAAGGAAACGATGGATTTCGATGGCTTTTGCGAGCCAATTGACATAAAATTCAATTGCATAACGGCATCAATGGTATAAGAAAAAATTATAAAACATTTGCAAAATAAATTACACAATATCATTATTATTGTATAATATATTCCTCAAATGTAATTTCTACATACACTATTCGCGAGTAGGTCTAAGGTACTTTACCTTGGGGTATGCTGTAGCTAGCTATCGTGTGGGATGGTGTGCTGAATAGCTGAATACAAATCTCTTTCGAGTGTGATTGTGGTTTTAACGACAATGACAGGAAGCATTTGTAAAAGCCTTTTGCAAAAGGAACATTTTTTTGTAGTTGGTTGTTTGTTTGTTTGCTTTTGTCAACTAAGTAGCAAAGTAAT
The DNA here is from genome assembly GCA_958431115.1 of Syrphus vitripennis. Taxonomy (NCBI): domain Eukaryota; kingdom Metazoa; phylum Arthropoda; class Insecta; order Diptera; family Syrphidae; genus Syrphus; species Syrphus vitripennis. The sequence goes on along the minus strand of OY288108.1, from coordinate 146,317,651 downwards.
CCATTGAATGTTGAAAACGACAAGGATGAATTGGGTAAAAAAAAACTCACATACATATTAAGGAACACAGAATTTCAATTTGGCCACATTCACATTTGAAGAGGACATCCCACATGACGCCACACCAAACCACCACCCTCACAACCATCGCCATCTTTGCTGACTGCCTTTGAAGAATCAGGCATCCAGAGAGAGAGAAGCTAATGTCTTTATCCGGTAGTAAGTGCTACGATACTTGTGCTGATTTCTTAAAGAAAAAAAAAGTAATATCAATTCCGGAACTTGCCTTCGAGGCAAGAATATATATACACAGAGTACCTATATTACATTCATGTACCTATGTTATGGGAAAGGAACATCAGAGGGAGAAAATGATGATGGTACACAAAGAATCAATTCCGCAAGCAAAATTGAAGGAGGACTGTTGTAGGTAGCAGCAATGGTGTATTTGTTATAAAAAATAATTTCCCATGTGCATTCAGCAAAAAGAAATCCGATATCCATTTTTATGAAGGGTAATGGTTAAGAGAACAAAACAAAAAAAAAAAAAAATAAGAATCGAACCCACAGGGGCAAGAAGAAGGATATACTATATAAGTATAAGGAATTTCCACGGGAAATGTCTCTTTCTAAATAGGAAGCCCCAATAACAAACAAAAGGAACTACGCCTTTTACAAAAAGGAACACAAAGTTGTGAGGTTGTGTAATTAGAGCTGTTTTGCAATGTAGGGCATACAACAAAATGTGAGGGGGAATGGAATATTTTAGAACTTTGATTTTATATCAGCAAAATAATTGATACCAAATTTTTCTTCAAATTAATTTTTGTTAAATTTAATTTACTTTTAATGAAACTAACAACCAATCCCTGTTACATTCTTAGTCAAAACTAGATAATATGACAAAAAAAGAATGAAGTTATTCCTCTCTTATTCAGATTTTGTATTAATTTTCTACTTAATTTCATTTTATTTCGTCTATTTCCGTCATTCCTTATTTATTGATTTAATTTCATTTGTCGTTTTTAGTTCACTAATTTGATTCATTGCATTTATTGCATTCTTTTCAACAATTGCACGCATTTAATTCATTGCATTTATTATTTGTATTCCTTAGATTCATTGCATTAATTTCATCCATTTTGTTCACTATTCCACTGCATTCATTCCATTTTATTCATTGAATTAATTTTAATAACTGTACTCAGTTCATTTATTTATAAACTTTGTAAAAATATTAATGATTAAAATAAGAAACCAAATGAATACTCAATATAATTGTGGAAATGGCGCCCGGTTAAGGAATTTCTTTTTGCTTAAATCTTAAAACTGATGGCTGGTAACTCCTTAATTCTGGGTTTCATTATTCATTATATCCCTTACCAATATAAAAACCATGTTAAACATAAAATTACCTCATAAAGAGGTCAGACATAAGCTGCATTTTCAGAAAACATGCATTTTTCCATTGAAATTAAGTTCACAAGTTATTCATTGCATATATGCATGTACAATTGTACATATGCTATGCAACCTACAACTTTGAAAATGTTCAACCATGCTTCTACGGCTGTTGTTGGATGTTTTCTACTTCCGTTTTCTCATTTTGATTTTTGTTATTGCTGCACTGCTGTACAAAGCAGAAGCAACAACTCTTTTCCATCCATGTGAATAAAAATACAAGACTCTCTCATTTATTTGAAAAAAAAAAACGGATGTCATATGTCATTCGCCTTTGGAGGATGGAAAATTCTAAAGGATTTTCTTTTATAGAATTATTATTTGCTGTGGCTCATCTTTAGACAACATGTTACCTTGTTTTTTTTTTGTTAAAGTTTTTGTGTTTTTCTGCATAGAGTGATTGTACATACCTGCAATGAAAAATAAAGAGAGAAATGGGTTACTATCATGTAAACATTAAGTAAATGTCATGTTTGACATAATCTATAAATCAAAAGCAAAGTTGAAAACAGAGAAAGAAATTCAACAAATTTTATGACTGAGTTTATTATTATTTCATAGATGGATGAAAATAAAGGATTTATCCTATACTTCCACAACCAGTCAGTCAAATCCAACCACTAAACGATATGCAAAGGACATGGAAGCAATAAATCTCCTTTATGTTACCAACTACAACCCAACTTAAACCATTTTTATTTTGTTATTATTCAGTTTTAGTGGAAAGGAGTAGGAGTAGTTGAAGAGTCGAGGTGAGGAAGTACATGCACAGCACATACTGCTATGCCAGGATGAAATTGATTTTTCGTAAAAACAAATTTCTCATAATACAGGTGCAGGTATAAATACTCGCTGCAAACGGCACAGGAACAGCCATCTACTTAGTCACACAAATACTAGGAAGATTCTCTGGTAACGGCAGCAAATTTATCATGTGCATTGGATTTATGAATGCTGTTTCTGCATACATACATATATATTTATGTGGGTTCTTATTTTATTCATCCCTTTCAAGGAGCCACTTGAGCACTTGAACACGCGGAATGAGAAAAAGGAGCACATTGAATACAAAGGACACTCTTTATATAAGAACAGTTGGCTTTAAAAAAAAAATGAGAAAGAGGAGATTGCTTCAAGTAGGCAGGTGGTACAAAAACACTGTTCTCCATCATCACCGTTCTCCTTGGATTAGGATCAAAAAATATGCATATAATATATAATATATGCATGTATATGAAAAGGAATAGGATATGTGCTTGAGACACTCTAATTGTAGCAATCATTTTCTTGATTGCCGTCCTCGAGATGTCCTTTCTGTTCCTTCTTGCCTTTTATTATTGCGTGATGTGATGTCAAACGACTACATACGTGCAGATATGCAGACCCTGATTGTTAGGATTTCATCTTGGATATATATTTACTACGTTTGTGAATAGAAACACAACCGGAAGTTTACGATTCAAACACTGCGTATAATGAGAGCAACAGTGTTCCACTCCCACTTTTCCTGAATGCTAACTAGAATGGAAACTATTAAAAAAGGAAAAATCATGGGATAACCTCGTTCTTCGTATGTTACAACTTCTACAAATACTAAGTGTCATTCTCATAGCAACTTTAGCGAACGGACTGCATTTTTATCCTTAATTAAGCTAAAGTTAGAGATAAAGTTTATGTTTCCTTTTTTTTTTGTTTTTTTCTGGATATAGCTGGGTTTACACGTACGAATGTTTAAGGAAGACACAATGAGTCATTCGTTTCTTTAATTATTTTCCTCGTCACTTCCTCTTCTCTAATCAGGAAATAAAAATGAAAAGAAAAGGTGGGAAATGATGTCCAATTAGAGAAAGAGATGTGGCGAGTAGCACCAATCCTACTCATTTATGTAGTTGGGTAAAACTGTGTGGATGGATGGATCTCAGCCTCAACCGTGTGACACAGGAAACTCAATTATACTCTGCTTGTTAAATGACGTCGCCGGGCCCGAGGGGAAGTTATCTGTCCTGTCTGTCTGTGTGTTCTGGTTTATTAGTCCTGTTTGGTTCTCTTTTTTTTTGATCAACTTAAATTTTTATTTTTCTGACCATTAATTCAAGAAGAATGACTCATCACATCATGGGGTAGTGCATCTGTTTTCAAATAAATGCGAACAAAGACAATCCACCATAATAATTGAACCAAATTAAAATGAAATAAATATGTATTTTACCCTTAAGACACAAAGGGACATTGGACATACATAATATGTACATGTGTATGTATATTAAATTCAGGACTTGGTTTTTAATTAAATCGAGTTTCATAAAGTTTAATTTTAACTGTTTTTTCTTATAGCGTGTGCCATTTTGTTGAGAACGTGCTAGGCCATTTGTATATGTTTATTATTTAAAGTATTCGACTCGTTTGTATTGAAAAATTATTTTTAAAAGATATATACAATATACATATATGCAAATTTGTATAAGCTTTAAATTACGATGTGCGTGTGAGGTTGAAGCACAATAATCTCTTAAGTCTAAATTTTGAAAGCTAAAATGTATTAAAGTTATGGGTTAAACGAACATTAACCCGACTAGAAATGACTTGGGGATATCCCAGACTATACATCTGGACCTAATTGGGTCCCAAAGAGGTACGCCCAATAGGGAAATCCCAAGAAGGCCCCAATTAGCTCCCATTCGGGAAACCCCACCGTAAAAATAAAAATTTTTAGTCAATTTTTCCCAATTGGGATCTGAGTGGGGCCTAAGTGGGAAAACCCAAAGTAAAAATAAAAAATTTTAGTCAATTTTTCCCAATTGGGATCTGAGTGGGGCCTAAGTGGGAAAACCCAAAGTAAAAATAAAAAAATTTAGTCATCTTTTTTGCGTTATAATTTGTGCCCGACCACACTAAGAAGTCTCAAAATTATTCCTGGTAGAGTACTAATAAAATTTATGAATGATTTTTATCAAGTATCTTATTTAGAAAAAAATCACAGATAACAAATAACTCTTCAATATCGCACACCTACATACATATATTGTACACCTATATAGTACAAGTCAAGTGACTGCGACATCTCACACCCTAGCTTACGCTTGTTTCATACATATACACACTGTGTTAGTGTGCGGCGCCTTAATATATCTATGTGTATAATTATGTATATGAATATGTATCAATAGTGCGACACCAAGCGTAAAAAAGGATTAAGTTGACAATCGAGAAAACGCGGTGACAAGTTACGACAGGTTTTTTTTAGTTATCGAGTGTTTGTTTTTTATTAAACAGTTTTAGTGTTTCAGATTATTAATACTAATTTTTTTTATAAACATTTACCAATGGCTATTAATAGTAAAACGTAAGTACTTTTAAAATAATTTAATTGTGACTTTTAAGTATATTTGTAATGTAAATGTCGTTTTTACATCTGCCATGTTATTTTTTTATATCAAAATATTTCTCTTAGGGCTCGAGTTGGGACACCCTTAATGGGGCCACTTCTGGATTACCTTATTGGGACCATCTTGGGATTTTCCCGTTGGGGCACGAATGGGATTGCCCAATTAGGGCCGCACAGGGCTTTGCGTGACATCCCTATTTGTGGTCCCTATAGGGCAACCCAATGAGGTCCCAATGAGGGCCCAATAGGTCTCAAAAAAAAATTTCTAGTCGGGAACATATGCAAATGATTGGTCTCACTATTTGAAAAAAAAAAAAATATTTGTTTGATCAAAGCAGTGTAGGTACATTTATATGCAAAGGTCATAAAGCTGAAGTTTAAATATTTGGAAGACAATTGAGTTTTGATTAGTATTACATAAATAAAGATCATAAAATTAAATCAGGTTAATTGTATACTATTCAGGTTTTAATGGAAATATTAATGAATTCATCATTTTCGGCGTTTTTTTTTTCAAAAAAAATTATTCTTTCTTGGAAATTATTGTGCTATGATAGTAAAAGTCTTCGGACAACTTTGAGGTACTTCAAATCATTGTATTAAAATTATTGAAAGCAGCTCAACATGCAAAACAAAAGTTGTGGAACGTTTGTTAAGAATTCATAAAATAAGAAAAGTGCGTATACGCCCAAGTGTACGTTTATGCAACAATTTCGTGGCTTCACAAATTTTGCTTTGGCTTTTAACTAGGTTCCTGATAAGTTTAAGATGAAGTTCAAAACCTTAGTGGGAATTAGATGGTGACACGTTAATATGAGTTTGGAAAAGCTCAGAAAATAAATTTAAGAGAACTTGCTATTTTTGCAAAGATCCAAAAATATTTCATATTCAAAACTTTAAGCTTACTTCCTGCTTTAGAAAATGATAGCATATGATTTAGCTGATGAATGAAGAGACATTTTAAGCTTTCAAAACAATTTACTTCAGCAGTTTTTTTTTGTATGATTGGAACCTAAACAAATTTAACTCTGGAAAAGAAAAAAAAATTACGAAAATACCGAAATATTTACAAACAACAATTTATTATGCAATTTTCAATACAATAGATTTGATTTATATATGTATTTAGTTACAACAAACTAATCTTTGTTAGTTTGACAACAATATGCCATCAACTTTGTAAATTAACGCCAAACAACAAAAGACGTCTTATTTCATTCAGCTTATATTTCACAAATTTATATAAAGCTGTATTAAATTAATCTACAATAATAAATTGTCCTTGATGTAAGTTTGTTTTGTTTATATAACTTTATTAATTTATTCAAAAAGCAATTTGTTGAGTAAACAAAAAATAAGTATAAATTTTCATTTATTTTTTAATTTATTCCAAACACGTTATGAATTAGTTCTTTGGTTTTGCATTCTCGTGGATTTTGATCTTTTGTATATATATATAAATATAAACAAGCCTTGGCAAACATATACTCTTTCGTTTTTTTTTTTACAACAAAAGCTGAAAAATCAAGAAGATAAATTAATAGGGTAAGGCGCCACTAAGGCAAATGCGTTTCTCTTAGAGCCTTTATCCTTGAAGGAAGGAGTGTAGGAGTTCGTTTGGCGACTCGATTGAGTTATATGTCCTTTCTCGGATATTTGGATTTGCCTGTTAATTAAGTGTCTTAGGACATGCGACAAAATTTGTGGGTTTTTTTCTTTGGCCCTCTTTAAGATACAAAAAAAAACCAAAGACTTAGTCCTTCCTCGAATCGATTTTATGGTGGGATAAGGATTAAGATACCGAGGGACAAACACTCACAGATGGTTGGGTTCGTTCGTTTTTGCTGCAGCAAATGAGAAGATTAATTTAACTCTGGATTTTTTTTTTATTTCGAAAAATGCTGAAGGTACACAAAACCAAAACGAAGAGGAGTATAGTGTATATTATTTATTTCGTGTTCAAGGACAGTTGTTGTTCTTTCCGCAATGCTGTGTGACTTGAAAATTAAATGAAGAAAATTAAGTTTTTAGTTCTTCTTGTTTTCGTCCTCTATGTGTGTATGGATAAAACTGAGGGTTTTCCTACTTCTTTTTTTTTTTGCGTTTTAAATGAAAATTCCATTTTCTTTGGAAGAAACAAAGATACCTACCTAAATAAAATATGTATAAAGAACCGTACTTATATATATAATCAGATTTCCACAAGATACACTAACAGACACACTTTTTTTGTGCAAGAATAATAAGTGCAGAAGTACAGTATAAGTGCTCCAAACGAAACACAGAATAAGATCTGAAATTTCACAACTTTCCACATTATATCGTAGTTTTTTAGTTTTGAGATTCTTTTCCTTGAGGGTTTTTTTCTCCGTATGTTTGCTTTATTTCTTTGCTTCTCTCTAAATAATGTGTACTTAGTTCATTCGTCCATTTCTGTACTTTTCTTTTGAATTGTTTATGGTTTTTTTTGTGTGTTGTTGTTTGTAGAGCTTTTCTAACATCCATTGTCGAATGGGACCTAAATATAAAATTATTTCCTGAAAATGTTTGCATTCACAATCCTTTCAATTTTTTTTTTTTTAAGAAACAAGTGAAAGAAAACTTGTGAACGAATGAGTGCTTTAAATACAAATTATAGTACCTTACTATACAATTTTTGTAGACTAAATTTTTGTTTTTTTTAATTCTTCATTGCAAATAGAAATTCCTTCTCAATCAGTGACATTTAATTGAAATAAATTGAAGAGGACATGACAATGTCACTTAAAGATGACCTTAACTCTGAGAGCACCTGCAATAAACTTGCTACACTACTTGTGGTGTCATTTTTTCAATTTATTTTTTTTTTTTTTGAAAAAAAAAACTTGCAATAGGTAAGTACATAAATTACATTACAAAAATGACATCATTCAAAGACATACAGAAAATAAACGACCTCTCTCTATTCAGACTACCAGACGAACACGACGATGACGATGATCAAACATGGACCATGAAAATGATATCAAATCAATTGAAGAGAGCAAACAAAAACCAAATTGCAAATCATTCTTAATATTGAGAAAAAAAAAAAATAACAAAGTTTTTAAATAATAAAGTTTTCTAACCCCTATAGAATGGGGCGCAAATAAAATAAATTATTGAGCATGATATATACGAATGTGAAAAAAAATTGCCATCGCCAATGATAAATTTGTTTTTCACAAAAAGTTGTCAGAGAGGATATTTTAAGTTGAGTGTGTGGAAAAGGTGTATACGGTAGGTCGTGTGCTCCAAACTCATGGCGATGATGAATTGACTTCTTTTTTTTTTTGTGTTCCTAATTTAATAAACGGTATTTCATTTTCGTTCAAATGTGAGGGCAAATTTGTCTAACTTAATAAAGATTTTATTTTATGATTTTGAAAGAGATGGTTTCTATTTAATATTTAATTTTATTTTATTATCAACTGATGAAGTATTATAGCACTATTTGCACTCAGTTTAAAACGTTTAGTATTCAAAAAATTAATGAATTAATCAAAATTACTTTGACAATAATATTTAAATTTATGATAGAAATAAACTGTTAACATAATTTTAATAGGACATTGAATTCGGTATGACAGATAAAGTTTTATGAAAACAGACAGTTATTAACATTTTAAAGGTCAAAGCCAATTTTTTAAGATCGAATTTTTGCTCGACCAGTTTTTGAAAATGTTTTGAGAAATCAAAACAGTTTGTTGATTAAATATTCAGTTATGAAGAATAATGGGTTTTGGGAAAAAAAGTTCTCAAACCTCAATCGGTTAAAAATGCATTAAAATGCCTCAGTTGGCTAAGCTGGTCACTCCCATAATAAACGAAACTATTCCATTGGTTTAATGATATTTTAAAGAGCTAAATTCCGTTCAATGTAAACAAAGTCATTCTCATTTCAATAATCACTTCAAATATCTGTGAACAAATTAACTTATCACATCCCCTTGGTGCGACCGTATAGTTATTATTTTATCAGAAACATTGACCTCTGAGACCATTAATCAAAAATTAAATCGTTATAATTTTTAGTTTATTTTTCATTTTGAAAAAAAAGAACAATTAGGTAATTTATTTCTTAACTGCTAATATTGTGAATGGACAAAAAAATAATCCAAATGAATCATTTTAGAAGTCAAAGTTTATCTCACGGGAGCCCGACACGCTCAAAGAAGAAAAGAACCATAATGACATCACCTTCGTGGATTCATACTCTTGGGTAAAGAAAAAAAAAAGACCTGAAAAAATAAATAAACTAACAGCAACAAGCAAAAACAAAAAACTGGCTGTACGATTCCAAGACCATAATGTTGGCTGGCCTCGACCAGTCAAACGGCTTTCACTTGCCCCATGAAGTCCATAGTAGCACATTATAAGTAGGTATATTTGAAACCGTTTTATTTTATTTTTTATTTCGATGATGATTGCAATTTTCTTTTTCTGATCAACTCCTTCAATTTTGATTCATTTTTTTTTGTCGTTTATGTATAATAAAAAAAAATCATGAAAATATGTAAGCATAATCAATGTCATTGTGAAATGATCTTTTCAATCTTCATGTGTTGTTTTTTGTGTTTTAATAGGTCACAATAATTCAAAACAGATGCAGAGATAATTTATATGCGAGTGTGTTCAAAACAAACTTACAAGAGGGAGGATGATCATTTGGAAGAATGAATGTGTTCAGGCCAAATAAAAATGCTACATCAAATAAACATTTAGTAAATATTTAACAAAACATTTCCTAACTAGAGCATCATAATTCTCACATTATCTTGCCAAGTTGTCAAAGTTTCTCAATAATATTTTTGTTTAGTCTACAAAGTATAAAAATTACAAATTTATATTGTTGATAGCATAAACTTGTGATTTTAGGACAGGGAAACAAAAAAGTGTTGGAAGAAAAAAAAAAAACCGATAAGAAAAAGAAAAGTTTGAATCTGTCTATTTTTAAGGTAGCTTAAAGTATCGACATGGCAACTATCGATATTGGCAACTAAGTAAAGTATACCGTCTGACACAATAATAGCCATATACCTATATACTCAATTGTCAGTGAGGGACAATATTTTAGTGCGTGACTAGCATACGCACTTTGCAAATCGTATCATAAATTTTAAATCCATTCGACGGAGGCCATTGAAACAAAAATGCAGTGTATACTCCCTCGTTACCCCTGATTGCTTAAACTGCATGGAAGGCGCTTATATGCGCTCTATCAGCATTTTAGTATCTCTTTGGCATTATTTTGAATCTACTGCGTTTACAGGATAGTCTAAAAGGTAAGACAATTGCGCCGCTTGTATGACGTCGTCGATGCAGGCGACAGTTGTATAGACACGTACAGCAAAAAAAAAAGGAAGACAAGGCAGACATTGTAGTTATATGAAGACAAAAGTAAAAGGGAAACCTACTGTCAAAGGAGATAAAAATCGAAAACAAAAGAAATACCCAACCGAAGGAAATACCTGCGCGAGGAAAAAAAAAATTAAAAACGGAAACGGACACATGCAGCAATACACTATGACTATACTTTGAGAGACAACAATGGCTGCAAGAAATATACATAGCGTGACAGGCGGGCATATTCCAAACCTCACTTAATAAATTTTCCGAGCCTTTTGACTTAATGAAGTAATGATTATCTATGATGTGAGTGGCGACGGTTTTTTTTTTTGTATGGTCGAATTCTAATTCAGGGGGGAATTTTAGACATTTATCAAGCTGAAGGAATTTCTATTATCTACTATTCTTATTGAGCCTTAAAATTCAGAAATCAAGATAGCTTTGATTCGGAGTAGCTTTTATAAGGTAAATGGACTTTTTTAATTTAGGGGGCAAACTTCAAATCTCAAAGAAATATTTAAATCCCCCAAAAAAATATACCATAACCTAAATTAACAAAATTCAATTCAATTAGCTAAATATGTTAACCCTCTTGAAAATCTTTTTAACTTGTCTTTTAGGTAGAAAAAAAACTTAATCCTTTTGACTCCTCTTAAAAATGTGTAATTTCATAACCTCAATAAAAAGGATACCTACCTCCCGCTCCCTATTCACAGAACTCATTTCATCCATATTAAAGCAAGTTCTTATATGCGCTTTGAACTTTATAAACTCCATGCACAACACAGAGCAAGCAAAGCTACGTTCGCCAGAGCGAAGGCAATCTGCATACCAAAAAAAAAAAAAATGTTTTTAATATTGCATAACTCCTCCATCATGCTATGTAAGTTGAGAAGAAGGCTAGCAGCAAGGGCATCCGCATGAGCAATAGTTTTAGAAAAAATATAAGAATTATATACAAAAAAAAAAGTATCTAAGAGAACGGGCTGTTGCTGCTGCTGCTAGTATGGTGTTGCAATGCAAAAATATCAGGGCATTTTTAACCAAAAGACAAACTACCAAAGCTCTGAATCTGACTTAAATATCTACGATGCTATAACGGAAGGGGAGTTGATCATTTTGTCATTTTTTTTGTCATAATTTTTCATTAATGTCATGAAACAAAAAAAAATTGTGAGTGAAAGACGACGTAAGAGGAAGCTTGGAGCAGCTGGAGTAGGACGGAATAATACGAAAAAAATTAAACATCAAGGCAGGTATATTAATGGTTACATGGGAGATGAAAAAAAATATTATTCATTTGTTTTGACAGCTCGTCAGACAGTGATGTTAAAAGTAAGTTTGCAAATAAAGTTTTAAGTTTGAGATTCACTGTTCGCAGTTACAATTTTAATTTGTAGAAATCGAGTGAAGATGATTTTCTTTTTTTTTTTTATAGAAATGTCACTTTAAGAATTAAATTTTTACATACTTTCTTCATTATGTACATTTTATGTATGTATGTATGTATGTATGTACATATATTGGAAACACTTTTTCATGTTGCCGAACATACATACCTAGTTTGGCAACATGAAATTTTCTGCATTTTAAATTTTTGTCACAATTTTTTGTAAATTTTTTATACGAAGAAAAAATAATTTTTTAATGAATGCATTCAGTGCTATATGAGTTTCCACTAGTTTAATTAGCAAAACTATTTATCCCATGAATGGTTAGTAATATGTTTCGAAACAACTTGATTTAATGAAATTATTTCTATTTTTTTATTACTCATAGTATGTATTAATGTAATTGAAACTAAGGAAGTTTTTTTTTGTTTATTTGACATCCCTGGTACCCTGTGCAAGCTAGGCTATGCTACACGTACGCGCGTCTTTTTAATGTTTGTCGTTTTGCGCGGATTCGTTCAATGACAAAGCTAAAATTACTCATTCCGAGTGGCAGACTTTATAGCGAGGTATAGTATTTCATCGATTTATTTCTTGCTTTGTTTTTTTGTTAAAAAAAAAAACTGGCAGGTTGATGCAATAGGTAGGTAGCGCTCTAGAGCTCCAAGTGGAACAGGAATTAATACAAGCCTGAGTGGGTATACCACAAACTAAAGCTATATATGTGTGATGAAATGATGCTCAACCCTACCTTGATGTCGTCGAAGTCATATCGGTTTGGTTGAAGTCATCAACGTTGTCGTTTCGTTGTGTCTATGATGCTAGACATGTAGAAGGATGAATCAATGTTTCGTTTCGTTTGATGTACCCGATTGTGTGCGGTATGTCGACCTAATCTCCTTCACATCACGCTCCATTTTTTTTTTCTCTTGATTTTATTTTTTATTATTTCATTGGGTCTTACCTATTTTATGCTATTATTTCTTTGAAAGTAGAAGGTACTTACATTGAATCAAAATGAAGCTTCTGCTAATAAAAGAGCTTATTGCATTCACCATCACAACATCTAACTATTGTTGGAGCTATAGCAATAATTTTAATTGAAATTTATGCTGATTACTATGGAGCCTCGATTCTGTGATTGCTGGTGCAAGTTTCTTTGGGCTAGACATAAATTGCATTTGGAAATTAATTTTTACGATGCAAATATAAAAGATGGGTTATATCAATTAACATGACACTCTTGTGTGAATGAGTTGTCCACGCGCGCCGCAATCAATTTCCCTTCTTTTTTTTTTGTTTCTTTTCAATCGGCCAACCATCATCACAAACTATTTTCAGATAAAAGATATAAAACTGCAAGAAAATTGCTTTCCAAGATGTTGAGAAGCAAGAAGTGGGGAATCATCATCACAAAGTCAATGAGGAAAGGAAAATAAAAAAAAAATCAACTGTAAATACGATTACGACGATGAGATACGACGAAATGAATGAAAAAATGCAAGAAAGTTGAAGAGAAAAAGAAAGATCTGCAACAGCAGTTAAAGAAACCTCTTTTTGGGTCATCACACACAATGCATAACCTAGCTTTATGTTGTGTTGATATTGCACTCTGGCTTGGGGAAGATTAACATCGCGATGCGGTGTGAGGCAGTGGTGATGGTGACGTGTTGTTGATCGTAATGATGATGATTACCTATATCAGAAAAAAGCGCCTCCGCTCTCTAAAGAGGAAATGCAGTATTTTTTTTTTTACTTATATGCATACATATGCAGATATGCAGGAAGAGATTTATTCGGGCGAATAGACTATGATGTGTATGATGATGAATTCAAAAAGTAACCTATTTTCCACCATGCTGCTTAGTGATGGAGTGATTCAGCGGGAAAAAAGTGACTTTTGTTGACTATCGCATATTTACAACTCAATTTGATTTTGTGTTGTTGAATTCATTTAAAGATGCAATTTGCTATTCAAAGAAAATGTACCTAGTTACTTATGTGTTTTTAATAAGTAAATTACTTGAATTCTTTTAGAACCCGGTTCAATTGAAAATAAAATATGAAATCCAAACTTAAATTGAATTATTGAGAAAATGCACCGTTTTAAATGTGACGAAAGCCTGCAAGAATTGCAATGCTTACCAAATTTTCTATGATTATATTTTATTTTCACTTGAATTGTGTGTTAAGCTTGAACTATTAACTAAATTCTAGGAATATAATTAGAAATTATAAAATGTTGAGCTTAAACTACCTATATCATAATACACACTTCAAGTTTAAAACAAGTCATATCATTCTAACCAATGTACATTTACCTACTTGTACATTGTAAGCCAACATATTATTTTTTTTTTAAAACAAAGCAATTTTATATTTTTTCATGCTACATGAAACAAATCATAAAACTGACCTCTTTATTTTTTCGTCATAATGAGTTGTTCTCTTTGCTCCAAGAATTATTATTTTGCTTCCACATTTTATCAAGTTTTTTTCGTGTTTTTATTTTTCTTCAAACAACAAAATGAAAAACACCATATGTGGGCTATAAGTTTTAAGTATTTATATTGCGTCGTTACATGAAGGCATATTACTTAACTATAATATGTTAATGTATACCTTTAGTGTGCTACCTATGTATCCATTGTGAATGCGCTGTTTTTAATTCAAGAAAGTTGCTTGAACTTATAGGTAGGTAGTAGCAGCTGGTATAGCTGCAAGCTTTTTCCATTCGATAACACTTCTAGAACACCACACACATTACGACTTACGACGAGTATATTCTCTTCGCACCGCCTTAGGCAATAAAAACCATCACAACATAACCAAACCAAACCGTACTATAAACCTCCACCTCTTGAATAATAAACAATAATTTATGCAGTGGACATCACCGCACACCGCTGATAAATTATTTCCTTATTAATAAAAAAGACATAGACACCGTGGCACCAACATGAATCTTCTAACATAAAAATGTCACCAGACCAATGCTATATGTATGCATACATACATACATATAAACAACAACAAAAATGGAATAAAAATTTAATTTGTCTGAAAGCACTCTCGTTATAATAAAACTCAAAGGTACCTGCATAAAGTTGAGAAGTATAAAGGTACGAGTATACCTACTGCACTATACACAACAAAACAACATGAACAAAAATAATAATAATAATAATGAAAACGTATGTAAACTATACGATGGAGTCATAGCTACTTCACTTGCAGTTCAATTATTACAAATCCAAAGTAAGAATTTACGACTGATGTAATATAATGTATGTACAATCACGTATAATAAAGTCGCATCTCGCATTACTATTAGAGCATTGTCAGAGGGATAACGAAAATAAAAAAAATAACATCATTAGGTGTCTCTACAGGGAATTTCATTAATTCCCATCTAGGAATATGAATCACGATTCACGATGAATTTATTTTAACATAACTTTTTTTATCCAAAGCAACTTGGGGGTTTTTCGAATGAAAAATACATACAAAGTAATTGCGTGAAATTTACGATTTGACGTTGTAAATTTTGTAATTGTAAATATTTAAAATGAGTTCGTTGGTTTGACATACTATTTATTAATAAAATTACTTAAATAATATTCTTTTCGTAACTTCAGAAATTTTCTAAGTCTTATCATGCAAACATAGTTTTTTATAGCAAAATCAAACCAAACACACCTAAAACTGTAAAATTTAGTTAGCTTTTTTGACATTTATAAAAGTCATAGTGACATTAGAGATAGCACGATGCTTCAAAATATTGAAGCGAACAGATCCAATGGTTAAGAAAAAAGCATTCTTATCAAACGTACTTTTGTTGCTGTTAGAGTGAAGTTTTAAAGTTTTCTTTGTCAAAAAAATATGGTAATGCCATTGTTTTGTGCGACAAAATGTCGTTTTCAATATAAAAAAAATGGTTTCTTCAGAATTCGAAAAAATTTTCAACGTCAATTTGCTCAAAATTCACTGAAAAAAAAACATGTTGACTGTGCCATTTTGCAAAAGGCGTGTCCCACCAAGAAAAATTTCACTAAAAAATGCTTATTTCATTTGTCTCTATTTTGTACCCTCGTAGTTCGTAAAAACTATCTCAATTTGTCTTGCGAAATAAGTCAGTAGCTTCAGTATAAGAGATTTCTGTTCGCAGTTCAGCAATAGCAATATCAAGAAAGCAGTTTTTTTCCCCTAAAGCTGAAGTTATGCTTCGGTGTGAAAACCATTTAATCCTCACACCAATCCGCAAGTTTTCCCAAAAAAGATTTCACCATTCAAACCCAGAAACAACTATTAAAAGTTGAATCCAGTTTCTGTTTGATCTTAAAAACGTATTTTAATGTTTTTATAATTAACTTTTTTCATTTATCTTCACACTTCGTAGACAAAAACTAGCCTTGAGCCAAATGAACAAGTTTTTTTTTTTTTTGGTATATTGTTGCATTTTTGCATAAATTACGAACAAAATATGTATCAATCAATCAAAATATAAAATAAATGATTATTATCTTTCTCATTTGACATTGATGATATACGAGAATTTAAAAATAGAAATTTTGGCATAAAATACCTATTTATTTTATTAAATTCATTAAACAATACGCATTTTCTTTCGTACAACAAGAGAAAATTAATGGTGATGGTTGTTGTTTTTTTGGTTTTGGTTTCGGTTTTGTTTTGGTTTTGTTTGCTGTTCAGCGAGGGAGCAAAAACCTCTCGAAAACTGTATCTTAACATGCGATTCAAGCACGCGTATAATATCTGTTACTGCTTCGTTAATTAGCAAAACGAGGGAAATCTTCCCAAAATGTAGGTTTGTAGATACTCGTACACAAATATATAGGTACCTAGCACACCGCGCGATAAAGAAAAACTCTCTCAACGCAGCAGCAGGTGTGATGACAACCGTGATGATGATAATGATGATGATGCTGATGACGCCGAAGAAGACAGTATACGATTATTATGATGTTTAAATATTTTCTCCCCTTGAAATTATTTTGTGGTTTCAAATTGTGTTCTTTTTTTTAAACTGGGTCAATAACAAAAGACACTCATTTTGGGTTTTTTGACATTTTGTCATTAAAATTCAACAAAAAGAAGAAACAGTTTTGACATTTTCTATTATTTTTTAATCAAAATGTTTGGCATCCAAATACATATCTTTCACGCATTGGTGCACTTATTTTTTCGTCTATTATAATAATTATAACTGACTTTAAAGTTCATTGGCAGACACTTTTTTTTAGATATTGCCATTGCAACTCTTTAAAAGGTATTTAACGAACAATGAAACTTTTACTTTTCTGTCAATTACCGTTAATTATTGTTGATTTTTATTTTTTTGAGAATGAAATGGTTGGTGCGTATTGTTGTTCACATATTTTATAAAAATCAAGAGTGATGAAAAAAAAATGTAGCTCATTTAATGAATTGAACAGAGAAATTCTTTCTTGTGTGCTCTTGGTAGATTTATGAGTTTTCACTTTCGTTTTTTTTTTGTGAAATTTCTTTTGGTACCTAGTTTAATTGTGTAGCTTTCAACACGATTATCAACATCATTGGATTTTATTTGAAGTATTTTTATAATTTTATTGATCACTTAGTGAGGTATGACTTTTTGTAAATCTTACAACCGTAAAGGTGTTAATGTACTTGTCAGTTTCTTAAAAGAAAGTTTCTTTCTTTTTTTTAAATACTGTATCACTAATTTTTTAATTAGTGTTTTCTTTTATATTTACTGTTAGAAAGTATGTAGGACTGTAGCAAAATAACAAACAAAAACATATTGGTTTGAAAGGAAACCACTATTGTCAAATTTTTGAGACGTCAGCTGTCAATGTAGAACTGGAATGAAGACTGGAAGTAAAATAGAAAATAATCTGACAATATTTGGGAATTTCTGCTGGGCTGTTTTGTATTTTTGGCATTTGAAATGGATAGGGACGTTAAACTAAAATATTGCTTATACCTACTATTGTAAATATATTCAAGGAAACACTTCTTGAAAAAATAATGTCGACAAAGCATTTTTTTTAAAATGCATAATTAAAACAAAAAGACAAGATAAATTTTTTCATAATTAATTCACATCTTTGTGTGAAGCAAATAATACTGCTGTTAATAGTTACAACAAATCATCTACTACTATATATCATCACATGGCGACATATAACGATTTCCTACTTAAATTTTTTTTTCTTGTAGCTTCTTCTTTTGTTTAATTCTCCGTGCAATGCGTCATCTCTGGCTGGCAAATTTGCGCATATTATCCATGCATAAGCTCCCCGCACATCCGAATGGATGAGGATGGATCATAATATATTTTCTTTTCTTTTATTAATTTTTTTTGTTAACTATAACTACACCTACATACTCGTTAATGTACATTGCAGATCCCAGCTACTGGAACTTTTTTTTTATGTAATGCGCTTTTTATTTGTATTATATTTCTTGTTTTTTTTTCTGAGATTTACTTTAAGCCAAAGGTATGACGACGAAACAATACAAAAATTATTCAGTGCTACATGGGGTATATGTTTCTTTTAATTGGGTTTTTTCTTTTTTTTTTCATAATTTTTTTGTGTTCTCCATTCTCTGATGAATAATTCATTATACGCCTCTTTGCCCTGCAAAAGTGACAGGGACAGCCAAGACATTTCAGTCGGATATACTCTTGTGTTTGTATGTTCAAGAGTTTAAAAATGTGAGCAACGAACAAATGAAGAGCCTCGTATGGAACCTTGATGGTTGCGATGTGATGTCGCCGGCGCGATGTAAATCCTTGTTTTTTTTTTATTGCAATATTTTATTAATTTCAAAAGGAAACTAACATCCGTTTTTTTAAATTTTTTTTTGTTCATGTTTTTATTTATTTATTTTTATTGAAGGTGGATATATTAATGAAAAGTAGTAATATATCTATGTATTAAACAAAAAAAAAAAAAAAATATAATTTGTTACTTCAAGATCACTTAAGGGACATCTGTTTGTGTAGATCAATATTGCGAAATTCTGTCGGCACTTTAAAGATTTAGTTTGGTTATTAATTAGCTTTGAATTCTTTTCTAAAAAAAATAAATTAACCTAATAATTTACGCCCTCTTCAAGGTTTCGTATGGAATAAAAAAAGAAAATTAGGGAAAGTATATAGGTAGGTAAGATATATAAAGTATGTGAAGCAATCAATATACCTAAAACCCACCCACGGAATGGACTTGATCGTGAGGAAATATTTTTTATTTTCATTTAAAAAGACGGATGGTAAATAGTAACGTGAGCGTGAGGAAACAAAATTTAAATTAAAAAAAAAAGTGTATTTCCGTGAGGCAGTGGGTGAAGCTAAGCTATCTTATAGATTATTAATGAAAACTGCACGATCTTATTTTTACTTTTACGCTTAAGTGGCTCGTTAATTTTTAGGTGAAAAAAAAATCAGTAGGAAAGTTTATTGAACAATGAAAAACAAAACAAAAAAAAAAAGGAACGGGGATATAATGTTCCAGTTCAAACGTCTCGAGTGCTATTCATGTGGTTTTTTTTTTTTGATTTTTAAAAATTTTCGACTGAAAATGTATGCGTCTAGTTCATGACGAACTCATTTAAAGTATCTATTTAAATTGAAATAAGAAGAGACCATCTGTTGAAAAAACATTTATATAGGTCTAGCAACAGCATGAAAATGGAGATACATATGTATCTGTAAAGCTCTCAATATATGTACACATAGGTACATTCAGCACATGCAATGCATTTAGCATTTACATATTTCTAGAATTATGTAACTATTAAATCATTAGGTAAGTTTAAACTAATACCGATTACAAAACTCTACAAGCTGGTAAATGTTGTTAGACATTAGGTGGAACTGTTATCAATACATATCATCAGGATTGTGTATTCTGTACACCATCAGTTTAGGCGCAGCATAATGTATTTTGTACAAATGGAAGCAGAAGAATGTGTTTAGAACAAATGTTCTCAGTCAATATCAGGCTTGCTTTCACTCACTACATAAGTTTCTTTGATAACTTCAACGTTTTTTTTTTTTAAGTCGAAATGTTTTGAGTACAAATCATTTGTATTCAATACATGTGTTCAATGCTTGTCAATATGAACTCAGCGCAGCTTTCTTGTACTCAGTACCTGATGACTGCGATTTTTTTATGGCACTGTAGCTAGTTATCCATATAATGGATGCATACTGTCTCTTTTCAATTCAACAATTTCTTAAATCCAAAAAGGATTTAAAATAACATTTGTTACCTAATTGAAAACAAAACCAACCATACCAAAACAATTTATTTTATTCACACAATAAAATCAAATATTTCACTTGCACCACCAACTCCATCTCCTATTTCAATAATCAAATACTCGAACATACGACTACATGCAAAATATATTACAAAACAATTATTCAAACATAAATCAAACTAAAAAATACTTTGAAAATGTGGCAAGTAGAATATTGACAAATTTGCTATACAAAATTACCAAACTAAACAAATTACCCAATGCAATTACATTTTTATTTGATGGGAATATCGCAAAGCAAAAATGCAATTTAACTAATTGCAAAAGCACATTTGTTATATTATATTCGCGCCCACCCAGACAAACAAATAAATAAATAAACAAGAATAAAAAAAAAAAACAAATCTAATATACGGGCCATTGAAACTTAAATTACAAAACTCTGCATGGACGACGCACGGACGATGTGACAGCCGGCAAAGCGTTTAGGCTTTTAGCCTGAAGTGTTGTGTATACAAATTTATGTGTTGTATATACTCAAATGAAGTGTCAAAGTGAAAAATAATAATTAAATGATGAGAAATTGCTGCAAGCAAGAGACAACAAAAAAAATATACTCAAAACATTCACACATCGAATTCTAAAATTGCACAATTAGCGCAATGACCGCGCCAAATAATGCTGCTGCTGCCTGCTGTTGCTGATACTATAGCACGACCGCACCACCGACCGACACTGTACAGTAAAACTACAATATCTATAAACATCGCGCCTGGGAAAGTGTCCAAATGGAAAATTTATTGGAGATTTACACTACACACTGTACCTATATTACACTCATGGGTGCTGCACCATGGGCAATGAATATGCATTGGATATATATAGAGAAAATAACAAACAACAACAAAAAATGCGTTGCCCCACGGTAGATGGCGGGTTATTTGTGTTACAGATACAAAATTGATTTATGCAATTAAATTCAACATCTAGCCGACCTGAAACATGTTTTTCTGGAGCTCTCTACACTGTGCTGACTGTATGGTGTGTCTCATGTTATTAGAAACCAACAAAAATAACATCTAAAGTTATTTGCTTATATTTTAGAGATTCTGTATACGGATGGCCAGGGCCGTAGACTTGTTTTTGATTTGAAGGAACATGTAAGTATATATTTCACACAGTATACACGAACAGAGTACTTTACGAATTTTTTTATGTCAAAAACGATATCTCATAACCATTACTTTGATGGTCAGTTTCAAAATTGCAAACGAAATGGTAAGTTCAGGGGACTGCACTCAACAGTTTTCTTGAACGACAATTTCGCTCAAGGCAGCCAATAATTTTTTACAATATATTGTGACTCAAGCTATCAGATGTTCACTTTATTTCAAATCAACTAAAAACTGGTCATTCCCCCCCAAACTTTAGAATTTGCGCATAGTAGAAAATTTTAACTTTTTAATTTAATTAATTTTGACATTTGTCAATAAAAGAGACAGAAAGATACATTGTACTAGCTTTGATCATTTGTTGCCAGCACTACTTTGTGCTGTAGATGATACTTAGTTCTATAAAGCCCTCTTCTTATTACGAACCTGACAAATGCGTAGAAACAAAAAAAAAAGCGCGTGAAAATGTAGTTTTTCTTTTCACACGCACCGATTTTCTAGGTACTCACATACATAAATACATAATTAGTTACTGTCATAACTTGCCATTCAAAATGCAGTTTCATAGAGTCAAGAAATTCAACATGTCCATACTTATACCTGAGTCAAGATGTAAAAAACGAGGTTGCTTGACGGCAAATCCTGTTTTCATAAAACCATCTTCGAAACAATTTTGTTTTCTGTTTTGACACTGACAACTCTTTCATCACATAAGAACTGTTTTTTTATGGGTTAAAGTTATGACATCGAACAGTATTATAGAAGTCAGAAACACACCTTTCTAAGATGTACATTTTAAATTCTCGAAATGTATGCAGTTCACCCAACACGATTTAAGAAAATCGCCCTATAAATAGATCATTAATGATCATTTCTAGTAGCTTTCGGAAGATTTTTTTTAATTTTAAACTGATAACACTGAACATTTTGAGAAGACACGAAGACACGCATATAAAAATATAAAAGATCTTATAATGCCACAGAGAGGTGGATAGCATGATGATGGTATATTCAACGCCTTCATTTATCTTAAAGAGATGTGCGTGGGGTTGAGAATGGAAATAGCTTCTCGATTGTAGGTACTCCACTTTGAAACTCATAAACAATCGTCTGGTTCGTTGATCGGATGTAGAAAATCCTCTCATCGTGGATGATGGTGCCTGAAGGCACTCATTTTCATCGTTCAGGGCTCATAAAAAAATTTTTTTTTTCCATAAATGGAATTCGAATCAGAGACACACACAAACACACCTATAAATTTGTGGCGCATATATGAATTCAAATATCACTTCTTCAACACTGATGCTTGAAATTTTATGATCGGTTCTTTTGATGCCATTGATCTTGCATATTACAATCGTGTATACCTTTCGAAATGGGTGGCTTTAAACAAAAAAAGGAACATAAAAGAATATCAATAAAATAAACACAAAAATTGTTTAAAGGCGTTAAATAGAGCAATCGAAAGGATCATACTGACGGTCGAGATCAATCATCATACTACTGAAGATCAACGTATTGTTGTTGTTGTTTTAAAAAGTTATAAGAATTTATCATGCTTATGAACATTTTTATGACACTTTGATGAAGTTCTTAATCTTTTAAGGTATTCAAAACAGTATAACACAAGTCGTTAAAATATATTTTACGATCTTTTAAGTTCATTTGAGAAATTTTTGATGTTTGAAATACAACAATAAAAAATAATATCTTTTACGGGTTTTCCCTATTTAGTATTAATAGTTGGTTGTTTTCAGTATTATATCATAAAAGAAGAAACAAAAAATTTTAATATTGAGGAAAATCATTGGACCAAAGCGAATTTCAACTTCTGAAAAAAGTATTAGGACGAAAGAATGATTTTAACGAACTAACCTTTTTTGAAATTAATAAACGTCAAATTTGGCGCTGACTGAACGCTGCCGTATTAGAAAAATTACGCAATTAAGCGAAATTCAATCGTTTATTTTGTTTAAATGTCAAAGTATAAGAAAGAGAAGGTGATTGTTAATAAAATTTCAAAATGACATGAATGAATTCAGTTTTTAAAATAATAGGAGTTATTTGTTATTTTTAAATTTGATCCATAAAGATCATCAAACATCCCTGTTGTTTTGTATGCATTAAAACAACAACACGATATCTTGTTTTTATCGAGTTCAAATCGTTTAAATTTTGGGCCTTTATCTTTTCGATAGAAAGAAAATGGTTCAATATAGTAAAGTTAATCCAATTTTTTTGATTACGTTTATAAGTTTTTTTTTGTTTGAAAATAAGTAAAACTAAAGAATGCGGACATGTTTTATCTGTTTCAAGTCATTAGTATTTGTAAATTAAAAGATATACCATAACCACCCTCAAAAACCTGTTTTTTCAAAGCAACAATGATCTTTACCATCTGTACAAACTAAACGTTGTGTTCTCATTTTTATTCAAATGGATTGAGACACATTAATTAAAACAAAAAAAAAAAACAAAAAACAGCTCCAAGAGTTTACATATAATACTGATTGCATTTCTATTTTATGGTATGTGACTATGAGTGTCAACTATTTAATGTATATACATACATACAAAAAAAAAACATAATAAATGTAAAACGTGACTCTTAACCAAATGATTTGGAATAAATGTCTGTTTTGAAATTGGAATTTATACCTACATACATATTTAAAATAAATCCTTGAGCTTTAACGGTTTTGAGTTTATTTTAATGATTTAATTTTATCGTCCGAGGCACTTTTATGGTATTAAATCTTACAATGTCTGATTATCTGGTTCATGAGATTTTGAGTAATGATTTGAAGTACATTGTACCTAGTCGGTGAGTTGAGTTTGTAAAGTGGTCCACGGCAATGCAGATTAGTTAGAAAAAAGAATATAGTTTTTTGTAAGTAGTGTTTTGCAGAAAAAAAGCTTTATAAGGTTTAAGTCGCTGAACTTCGACAATCTGAAAACAATCGGTTAAGCAGAACCCAAGGAAAAGCCTTTAAAAGAAATGAGCAGACTTAATTAAATCATCCGAATGAAGTTCGCTATCTTAATTGCATTAAATTTTAGCAACTAAATCATTAAAAGGCTATCGAATCAGGGGCTTCCTTGAACTTGTTCGGAAAAAATATCAACGCACAGTCCTTCTTAGGAACTAGTTAGTGGATGATATCTTAACTAATTTATAAAGCGAAATAAACAAGATTTCAAATATCTGGAAGTACGCTGATATTACACGTTCTCTGATATTTATTGAAGTATTTGCTCTTATAAGTCAATCATTGTTGAAGTAAAAGTAATACATAATATTTTCCACTTGAAGTTTTTACAATGATGAATTATTTTTGAAAGCTAAGGAAGGAAGCTGATAAAAAGTGTGGCTAAGGAGAACTACATACATTATTAACAAGTAAATATTTACTTCGTTGTTGGTATTATAAATAAAGCAGCTTTATAAAAAATTTAACCACAATATTCTTCTTTGCTGAATTTTCGTTTCAATTTTATGAAACCGGAAATCAAACCACATATTATAATCCACTTATCAAATTTGGCAAAATATTTTTTTCTCAAAATATTAGCATCATATTTTGCAAAATTTATCTTCAACTTTATCCGTTAACTGATAATTATTTATTTTTTTAAATTTAATTTTTTAAACCATAAATATAATTATCGCTTTTGAATGCAAACCAAAACATTTACAAATATGTATGTAGGTATCACTTTAAATTCACTGATATTTAAATGCCAAATTGTTTTTAATCATCTTCCATGTTGAAATATTCACAAAAATTTATCAAGCGTTTTACTTTGAGTAGTGGTTATATGTTATCAAAAGTTTAGCCCAATTATTTGCATTCTCATAGAATATTTAATTTTAAACCGCGCTTAAAAAATGTTTTCGTTTTTCTAGAGCAAGACACGTAAAGTAGGTAAATATTTTTGTTTCACGTTTCATATTTAAGTAAAATCATAGAACTCTTTTACACATTATCACCCTTCCAGATTTGTGTATCTTAAAACAAAAATAAGTTAATTTTTTTGTGAGTTCATATGATAAATGTTCATAATGCATAAATTATTAAATTGTGTCTCTGTCTTTAAACTAAAGCTTATTGATGTAGTCACGTTGCGAACATTTAATTTTTGTTGTTTTGTTGTTTTTTTGTTTTATGCGTTATTTATCTACGATGAAATTTGTCACCAAAAAAATACGAAAACATTCCAAAAACAAATGAGCTCTGTTATCAAAATTACAGAATCGCCAAAGAGTACAACAACATCAAGAACTATAAGCAGCGTTGCCAACCACTTTTAACGAAACAATGACTAACTTGAAAAAAATAAATATTAAAATAATGCATAAAATAATTTTTTTTTAAGTAAAGTGAAACAGCAAATGACACAAATAAGAAAAAATAACTTTTATTGAAAAAAAAAATGTAATTATCAATCATTTTTAAGAAATGACAGATAAACTAAAACTAAGGTTACATAAGAAATAAAGTCATTACATTAAAAAAAATCAAATATTTGAAATAAAAACAAAGGATGAAAAAGTATGAGTTGGCATCGCTGACTGTGGACCTTTGAACATAAGTCAAGTTCCTTAATATAAAGATACACAACAAAATAACATCCTCTCGCATAAATTGTACGTTTTATTGCATTCTAGTTTTCTTCCTATTGTCACTTTAATTGAATATTTTTCTATTTTTCTAGCTATTACCTCTTATCAGAGAAATTTTTCTGTGACGTCATGTTTTTGTAATTCTTACCAGCAAACCATAAATACGGCGACACGGTCAGAGTTCTTCTTATACACCATTCCATACACATAGTCTAAAAGATAACAGTTTATATAAACAAAAATATATCTACGTAAAATGTTTCATAGAATGTTTGTGCTGTATTTTATTTTGTTCCCTCAAAGGATAGACTGAGTGACGTGCCTTTGTTACAAATTTTCTTTTTCTTCTTTTTTTTTTTTTGTTGTTGATGATGAAAAAAAAGGGGGAATAGAAGAGTGTACATCTCATACCAGCAGCGTTTAGTACTATCTAGGAACAAACAAAGGGTGTGTTATGACATAGATAAGATATCCTATAGAGATGGCTCACGTTTTTCCTGGTGTTTTGGGCCGGTTGTCGATTCTCACTGAGTCTTATCAGTCAGGTACGATCACACTTCGTTTGTACTTTTGTTTCCTATTTTTGTGTTTTTTTTATTTTTATTTTTGTTGGGGATACGAAATATTGCAGCTATAATGGTTTTGATTAATTAGCAAAGTTGAAGGTTCCCCACAACAGAAGTTGACATATTAAACTAAGTAAATATATTTGAACCTATACCGAGTCTTTGTAATAACATACAATAGCTCTTAGAAAGTTATTATATAGGAACAAATTTACTTTGATGAGAAAGAAGTTAGGGTTAGTTAAGATTCCAATTTAAGATAAGAAATTATGTTAGGCAATTAATTATGTGACATGAGAGATAAAAAGATGCATCAAATTTAAAACAAAAGAGACCGACAGAATCTGCTATGAATTTTTAATAGAAATGTGAAGAAGTCCGACTTAAAACTGAATGTGAAATGAGATCTGACAGTTGAAGAGATAACTGCGACTTAAAAAAAAATTGAATAGCTACCTATATTATTATAACGTATTAATACGTACAGTACTCGTAGTTATAAAAAATAATAATCAAATACGTAAGTATGTACCTTACATAGTTAAATTGAAAATTGACTGAAGACTGTAGACTGTAGAGACATTTTAATGATTTCGGTATAGGGTTAAAGACTCCCCAGAACAACGCGAAACATTCGCTGACGACTACAAAACAGCTTGTTGTTGAGAATGACAGGCGTTTTCCTTTCGAGGTGGCGAAATACTTGTGAGTAGGTACTTTTCTAGAAATTTTCAATGGAATTTTTTTTAAATAATTTATTTGATTTTTAATAATTCTATTGAGTTTTGTTTAATTTTTATTTTTTAGTAAGTAGACGTCAACTCAAGTCATTGGCTGGAAAAAAATTCAAATTTAACAGATGCCCTCTGGAGTATTTTCGGTGTGTTATCTACTGTTTATCTATCTCAAGATATCATTAGTTTATGTAAGTAGGTACCTACTTTGCCAGCCCCAAAGGAGAACGTCTTTAACTTGAAAAACTGGGTCTGAGTCTTAACTATGCCAAAGATCGCAGTGAAAACTGATAAATTAAATTTCCACAATTTGATCACAAATTGCTATAATTTAAAACCTTCAATAACCTACCTATTTCTTTTTTTAAATTGTCATTAAATTTAAAACTCAGTTAAATATAGGTATACAACTTAATGACTAAACACTACTTACCTCATTTCTATTGTTATTATTGTTGTTATTATTATTCCCAAGCGAAGATCGCGATCCGGGTAGATCGCGCCACCTTAGTACCCCCATTACGGCCTGACGAACCCACCGCCGTTCAGCGCCTTCGCTAATAAATGCCACCGTTGGCTGATTTTAGTCGTTTAAGACTTTAATTTGTTTTTATATTGAATCCAGAATGGTGTCGTTTTTTTTTTTTGAAATTATTGTTTATTTTTTCGTCGTTGATTTTCGTATAAAATTCGTTTGAGTTTAAAATGGACAGGGGGGGTAATGGGTGTGTAATGTTTTCTTAATTTATTTTTCCAAGAGAATCACTTTTTTGTAGCTACTCACACAAAAAACAAACACATTCTATTATGTGTGCCAGTGTGGGCGTTTAAATCACGACTCACGACACAACAAAAAGATAAAATTCGTTTCGAAAATCTGAATCTGAACTACCTTACCTATACACAATTTGCGATATACTTTGGATAAATTGGCACAGGCACAGGTAGAGAGTTTCAATTCTTAGCTAGCTATATATTATGTAGGTACTAAGTGCAGTACACGTACTATTTTTCTGGATCCTCATCGACGTGAGTGAGCGATCCACTAACTCTTCGTAGCTGGTTCGACTCGAAACGAGTTATCCGTTTTGTACGACAACAAAAAATAACAAAAATAAAAACAAGAATGAAATTCGTCGTGTCGTTTTTTGTTGTTGTTGTCTTCGTCGTCGACTATCGACTTCGATGTTTCGTATTCGTTATCCACGAAAATAAGAAAAGTCGCAACAAAAATCCATTCAAACCTTAAATAACAAGTTTTGCCAGTTCTGCTGCTGCCAATTCTTTTTATTGCACTCTGTCAAAGCAGGGCAAGTGTTCCGTGGGTCGTTGTTAATTTCTTTTTTTTTTTATCTTAAAACTTTAATCTTTTTTTTTTCAAATCTGTTCACAAGATATTTTCTTTTGGGAATATTTTTTGTTGCACTTAAATATTTTTTTCCCAGTTTAGTCTCAAAAATTCACTGAAACCAAATTAAATTTCAACCCGCGAACCGGTAGTGACGACCAGCAAAAAAAATAAATGACAAAAATGGTAGAAATCTATAAATTTTAAAGAGAAAACCCCAAAGCGCCGGAGGTAATGTGTATTTATTTATCTTTTATTTATTTGGGGCCGAATGTTAGAAGCGAAAACTAATTTCGTTGTGCTTGCGAGACAACTTCTTTCTAGCGAATGCGAAATGTAGACATAAAAACAGAAGGAAAACCAACGAGACCCAACCACCGAACACCGAACGAACAACTTTGACATGGAGATGGAGAGGAGTTCTGCAAGCAACACAAATACAAATGGACAAAAATGCAGCAATTTGGTTGTGTTGGTGTATGAATGTATAAATAAACTGAGAGAAATCAACAAAAACAAACCATTTCGAGAGAGTAAATGAGAGGTTTCTGTTAGGAAATGTCAAAGACGTCTGCAAGAGACTTTGCAGGAGACTTAACGTAACGTAAGTACTTGAATGCAAGGTAGTGAAAAGAACAGGGGTGTTGTTTAGAAAAAAGGTAGTGTGGGAATGTTTATTTCTTTTGATTAGTTAAATAAATAAAACTGCTGAGATGGTTAATGTTTGATAAACCTACTTTCAATAATTCTTGAGAAACGGAAAAATGTAAATAGCTTTCGATGATTTTTTGTTTTTAAAACAGTATAAAAACATAGTAAAATACTGTGGAGTGAATGGGGAATATACTTTATATATGAATATTTAAGTCTTGGTTGGTAGAAAATCGACAGAAAATAATACTTCGTTTTCACTATAGGCGAAAAGAGGCAGTTTCAGAAAGAAAAAAAATTAAGACTCGAATTTGTTGAAATCAACTGCTTCGATTAGCAGTCCAATCTATTTATTCCCAGCTCAGTCCATCTAAAATTGGCATTTTTTTTTAGCTTTAAACACAACCGTACTTGTCATGCTACCGTTAGCACATAATTTGTGTCTCTGTTGAACGGCCTGAGGATTTTGACGGGAATTTTCTGTAGAGTTTTTCAAAAGTCTATTATTAACGGTTCATAACTGCTATAGAACGGTATTTCTGACTTTGACTTTCGATTTTCTCATAAACGGTTTGATAAAAATTTTTTGTGGATTTCCATTTTTTGGAAGTTCTATATATGTACATATATGAAAACGTCCACCTCATTGCTTATATTTTCTAAAAATTTTGCTTTAAAATTAACAATAGAAAGGGAAATTTTCTTCTTCTGCAATGTACATACATACTTATCTGACAAAAACATTCCATTTCACAATATTGGTAAAAGTATATGAAGGTACATGAATAGAGAATAATATGTATAAACTGCATATAAGGTAGAAAAAGAGCCCATCTGATAAAAAAAAAGCGAATCAACGCAAAACAATGAAATTCAATGAAACCACAACCACCGCACTGCATATAAGTGAGATTTTTTTTTTTAAATATACGCTGGGCTACTAGTGCTGGAATGCTGATGCACCTCATGAATATTCATTTTGCTAGTGTCCTGGATTCGTTGTTGGAAAAGGAAAGCAAGTTGAAGTACACCATCTCCGGATATGTTGTGAAAATTGCCTCTAACGAGACACATCCTCCTGGATGTTAACTTTATTTCATTGCGAGACAAGAAGGCTATAAGCCACAAGGGGTTTATGAGTCATACTATTTCTATATACAAATACATACATTTATATATGCACATATATGTATATGTATCTAAAAGAGTGTACGAGCACCTAGTAACAAGCAGCAATACGGTATGCACAAGGATATCATAATTCAAGTTGTTTCGTGTGAACTAAACGACTCGTCGTCGTCATTTTCGTATAGCACGGCATTCAGGGCAGTGAACCAAGCGATATAACTTTTGTACTACACCATCAAATCAGCTGATGATGGTGGTGCGGTGGAAATGAAGTATAAATCTTCTTAAGGATAGTTGCAAAAGGATACCACAACAATATCAACAACAACAACAACAACAACAATGCAGAAGAACGAAATCAACTTTTCCTTCGTAGATGATTTCCTATTTCTATGCATGTTCATTACAAGAAAAAAAACCCTCAACATACAAACAAAGTCAGCTAGCTCAACAGCAAGTAAGCAAGCAAGCAACATATAGAAGGTGCACAGGAGCAGGAAACAAATTATTCCCGAGCAAAAGGAGCTACTGTGGCCTAGGTAATGGCACATAAATTTATAACTTTGCTCCTCTTCAACGACACGAAATGAATACTTTCCAAGCACAGGAAATCAAAGAAGGAGGAGCAAGAACAATTCTATAGTGCAAGAGTAAAAAAAAAACTCGTTTACAATAGGCCATATTTCAAGGCAGTCAGGTCGAGTCGGGTCGGGTAAATGGGTGGTTGTATCTTGTATGATGGTTGGCTCTACAACTCTCAAGGACTTTTCTGTCTTCAAAACAAATATACATTTTTTTTACAGTTTTTTTTTTGCTTCCACGATTTGTGTTAATAAATTTTTAAATATTGACTTTGGTATTTTTTTTCTTTGCTATTTTGTAACCCAATGAAAGTCGCTGTTTGGAGAGTTAAGAAAATAGTGCACGTTCAGCAATTAATTGGAACTGCATTTTGAACGCTTTTGTTTAATTAGCAGCAATAACACGTTTTCTAAGGGTTAACCCCATAAGGATATAAAAGATTGTAAGTTCATGGGTAAAAATGTATATAAAAATATGCTCGTTATCATACAATGCTGCAGTAAAAATCCCGCAAATGTGTGCTGCTCGAAATGAAAAGAAAATTCTAATTAGCAAGAGAAGGAATTTCCTATCTAACCCCCCTGCCGGCAGTAGACAGGAAGCAATTTAAAAAATTGTCTGAATCTGAATGCTAATGCATGTAGCATGCACCAAACCATCACAACGCAAACTGCATACCGGCCTTCACTCTACTTTACTCCATACCCCTCATTCACACACATTGGGTGGATTAGTCCCTTTGTTTTCTCAAAAACCGCACATTAGTTACCAAACAATCGTATCTCTTCGGAGCCATCATTCTAAGTGGAAGAGTTGCGATGTGGCGCAATGGCAATAGCATTTGTTTGTTCGCGAAGAAATAAAACTCAACCATTTGCATTTTCCGGTTGCTTTAATCATCTCCACCTCTATGTCATTCTCATTATCATCACCCAAATGACGAGGTGGTGTATACACAAAAAGGCATTCAACGCCACCGCACTGCCTTCTTCCATTCTAAAATAAGCTGCTTCAAAATCTCTCACATCTAACTGAAATGGCCGTGAAAGAAGTAGGTGGGTATTATTTTAACTATACTACTACGAGTATTCCCCTCAAATGAAATACAAAACAAAAGACGAAGGCAAGAGGATTTTTTTTATTACTTAAGAACGTCTGAAATGTTTCCATCAAATTAGAAAGAATATTAGTAGAGACGAAATAAAAGAACAAAGTACTTTCATAGCAGTAAACTAAATTATTGCGGCATTTTTAGTATATGATATGTATAATAGGCTTGGTTCAAAAGGAGATTTGCATAGCTGCTTAGCAGCAAACTATGTATTTAAAATTTTAATAAAATCACACAAATTGGTCAAATTCAGTCTACCAAATGACTGCAAGGCAAACCCAATTTCCAGCGTTTGATTTTGTATGGATTTTGACATCAAATTGTGCAAACATTGAATTTGCACTGAATTTCAGGTTACCAAACACGTTTTCAAAACTATTTAACTTTATTCCAATTTAGCAAAAAGTTTAACTGATTGAAATTTTCGATGATAAATTACATTTCA